>CM031234.1:855670792-856870792 GCA_018340775.1 Taxus wallichiana var. yunnanensis
ACTATACATCAAATATCTTCATCTTCACCTAAATCATCTACTTCATCATCAAATTCCACCCTAGACATTGTGCCTATGAATTCCATCTATATCTATTTGTACCTTTAACACATTCACATTAACCACATCTATTATAACCCAACCTATTGTATTTAACCCCTTATCCACATTTACATCAAACACACATATCACTAGATCACCCAACATCCCAATTACCTCTATATCTATCACATCAACAACTTCATCCACCTTGACATCTTCATCGCATATACATACATCTTTTCCCATGACCACATCACCTATTTTTCCCCAATCTTCTTCACTTAATCTTTCAACATGCACAATTTCCACTTCTATACCCACTACCATATCAATCACATCTTGTCAATCTACAAACATATCAATGATACCCTTGAAACATTCATGGAACAAACACCCCAACCTAAGAAAAACACAAAGGGTACTCATGTTTCCTCTACAAAACCACCTATTTCCACATTAACCAATCCAAAATCTACACAGTCCACATCTCACATAGACCTCATCAATCACATCATACAGACACCTATTTCTCCATCAATATCCACATCTACACCCACAATTGATTCTACACCTTCATCATATTTCATCATACCTACTACTTCATCTAAAACCATTCCAACCTTACCTATTATACCATCCTTAGAATCAATCCTAGTTTCTCTTTCGCACTATTACCCACACCTAATACATCAAATATTGTGACCCCTACACCATCTTCTCATTCAACATCACTCCCATCATTTTAAAAATATTTGAAAGAAATTCAACTTGCAACAACTTCAAATGATCCTCCCATTTCACCTACACATTCCAATACTCCTACATTGAATGAATATTCATCTTCTTTAGAATTCATCATGCAAACAATACTCCCTCCACATGTATCAACCAAAACACAACATTTATACCCCTTGGTTGAGATTGTGGTCATCCATCCCAAGTGTGCTTCTTCACAAACCAAATATAATAACCTTGGTACACTTCCACAATGATCCTTGTGCGCCCCCATAAGAAGACAAACATTCTTCCAAGAAAGACCAAATCTACATCATCTATTTTTGGGCCACATCCATCTGTTATAGGGCAACCTCATTCATCCAAGGCACCATAATCACTCGGCCAACCAATACCAAAACCATCCAACATTATTTCAAAATCTAAATCTTCTTCTAAACCATCAAGTGTCACTAAGACAAAATCAAAACTATAGAATGAAAAGACTCAATATTCTAAGACAACTCATACACCCACATCCCAAGCATCTACATCTAAATAAAAGTATAATACTTCCAAAGAAATAGAATCTCCTAACACATCAATCAAAACCTATGCAGAGGTTCTCATACACTTACTCCAAATTTCCACCATCAGGCTTACCTATTAAGGCCTTTGATCTAAAGAGTAAAAAGCCATCGTGGTTTGACTCGAGTTATATTTTTGCTTATTATCATCCCTTAGACCATGACAATAAGAATTGTAAGGCCCTCCAAACCTTCATCCATGATATTATCGAGATAGATGAAATTATTGAGGATTGTCCTTCTCCATCTACTATTTTATCCATAACCAATCCAAATCCTATTTCTACATCTTCATCCATTGAATTTCCTATGTCTCCTCCTTCATCCACATCCTCCATTTCCATCAATCCTTGACATATCATTCCTCCCTTGTTCATCGATACCATTTTCCTTTCCAAAACACCCCTATATTCCCTAATAATCTATCCAATTTAACAACCCCATCCAATCTCCATCGACACCCATCATCGGGGAGCATCCTCCCTTTGTTATTGATCCTTTTGCATCCTCTTCATCATCTAAACATATTATCCACATTAATTTATCCCCTATCAGCTCCCTTAAGACTAGGGACTTCATTCCGAGATTGGTATGCTTCCAGATTGATTCCTTTCCATCCTTGACATTGTCCTATCTCATCCAATATTATCTAGTCTTATCTATCCACCATATATTTATCCTAATTCTACCTCTGTGGCCATATCTATGCTTCCCTTGGGGGCACCATGGTATTTTCTAAAGTCCAAATCTATGTCCATATTTGTGTCTCTCTTGAGGGCACCATATCTTCGTCTTAAGACACATTTTTTCTACTTCCTCATTTCCAAAGTGTTACACATATTTTACGACTCTTTCATCTCATTTAAATTTGTCTCATCCAAAGTCCACCTTTTTGGACATGCTTGTGACTCTCTTGAGGGCACCATATTTTTTTCCAAAGTCCACTTTTGTGGCTATTTTTCATCTATCTTGAACACATATCTTCCTAATTTCCTCATTATTGAAAGGTAGGGCATAGTTTTTATATCTACTCATCGTATTCATCTCATCCTAAGTCTACTTTTATTGCCATATACTTGTATCATTAGGGATGCATATTTTCTTCACTTCCTTAAGAGTGGCATATAGATTTTATATTTTCTCATATATCTCATCGTATCCCTTCTTTTACAAACTATCATCCTATCTTAACACGACTTTAATATCAGCGACCTTGTCTTTAAAGAAAATTAGAACATTACTACTCTAGAAAGGAGCCAACGTGGAATGTTTTCTCCTTGATGGATTGGACCATACATTATCACACATAAGTATGGGTCGAGCCTATCATTTTTCCTCCCTTGATGGTAAACCAGAAGTGGAACCACTTAACACATTGCACTTGTGACCATTCTATTGTTAGCATGTCTACTAGTGAGCACTTAGTCATATCCTTAGATCATTCCTCCATCATTATCCTCTTCCATATATCATTGTAATGATTTGGAACTATGTGGTCTACCATTACTTTCCTCGTAATGACCTTAAATATAGGCACTATGGCTATGTCCATAGAATTTTCCCTTATAGATAGGTTTTCCTTTTTGGTGAGGACTCAACGATCATTACATTCATTTCCTCTTATTTACCTCTTGAAACCATGCAAAGGGTTCATGGGTGTCTCTTGTACATTCATTTTACTCTTCTAAGTGGTCTACCTAGCTATTTCCAGCTCTTCTCCATGTGAAAATCAAAATACATGGATTCTTCTATCAAAAATAAAAGTTATCAAAAATAGATTGCTCCCTGTAAGGACAACTGCTTCATGTCAAAAAATAAAATCAAGAAGAAATAAAATAAAATAAAGTAAATAGGCCGATCCTCAAGGACGACTATCATGTATAAAGTCGACGATACCCTCAAAGGATGGATACTATTTTATACCATGGTATTGAAGGATTCCCGCTTTGATTAGCCTTCCATTTTATTAGCATTTAAAGAAAGCTTACCATATTGATCACCTTTTTCTAGAAAACTTCCCACATTGATCGGTTTTATCTTTCCATTGTCTAGAGCCAAGGCATAGATTTAGTGAACATAACTCATGGAGAACCCTCTTCCCATGTACAAGTTACATAAAAACCCTTTTCTCATGTCGACATTATGTTTATGAGTTCAGTCCATGCCTTTTTGTCATGATCTTTGGTATAGCTAACTATCGTTGGTTATATGCTAGCATCATGTTTTGGTCACATGTGCTTTATGTTACTTGATCCCCCTCTTGTTTACCTCCAATGTGATTAGAGGCATATTTTTCTCACATGTTCCTTGATATGATGTAACATCGTTCATACCCATAGGTTTCCATGGTTATGTTGCGTTTATTTTAAAACTTTCCACATCTATATTTTATCTCTCCTTTGTTTTATTATAAACATATATTTATTTATGTAAATCCCATTTATGCTACCCATCTATGATATCACATCAACTTGCCTACCCTTACCAATACCCATCATTCATCATATCTATTTATTTTTCTCAATATCACATACTATCCATAATTATACATCACATCATCATAAATCAAGTTTAATGTAAACACGTAATATTCATCATCATCAATATAAAACATATTATCATAATCATCATTAAGTAAAATGTATCATCCTATAATTTTACCATCATCGTGAAATATAAGTAAAATATGTAATCACATAATCATAAATCAAATATAAAACATTACATAATACACACATGCTAAACCATGACAAAATCAGGTATCGATATATATCATCAAAATAGAGTGTATTAATACATCATCATCCTCTAAGGGACCTCTCTCAAAGTAGAGATATCAAGTAAAACCAATAAACTATACATTAGAAAGCCTCAAATCTTTCCCCTACGAGAGAAGTCCCTCTCGTCTATCTCATAGCCTCATCACCTCCACCTAGCCCTCTCCTTGATACAGCTTGAGCCACACTCGTTGTGCTCCCAAATGGCCTAGTTCCAATTGTTGCTTACCTCTCGTAGATGCTCCCAATATTGTAGTGTCTTCAGAAATTTTTGATCACAATACCCTCATAATGTTGAACCTCTATAGGTAAGGATCTATATCTATCTATCAAAATCATACCAGAGTTACCATATCTCCTCCCCCTGCGGTGCGGCCTATCCACCACTCGCAGCCTCGATAGCTGATATGGTAGCAAGATATCTAAAACAAATCCTATAAGCCTCCCTCTATCGATAGTACTAGTCATTGCCTTGTGTAATCGCATCCCTCGATAGATCACGGTTTCTCTCTCAACACACATCTACTCCAGCTCCACATGTAATCTTGTCACCTCTATAAGCTCTACTCTATATCTATCTCCACCACCTCCTGAGAGCTGCCTCTACTTCAACCTCCATCTCTTGTCTCTCCAAAGAAACCAAGTTACCCAAATTGTGGTCATCCTATTAGCAAATCGTAGCCCAACTTCCACTTCATCATCATTATCCCAAGGCATTGGTACCTCCTCCAACGGATCTACCATGTTAGGAATTGAAAACTCTCTATCAATATCCTCTCGAGTATACGAGATAGATCCCTAGGAACCGTCTCAGTACGATTCTAAACTATCCTCGTACTCTATCAAATAGAATGAAATTTATCATCTTTGACCATATACCCCACACCCATCTCATCCTCCTCATACCCACTAACTCTCAGTATCCACCCCGTGCCATGTAGGAAAGTCTCTCAGTAGGGACTCCATTGGATCTGATCCACATCTAACTCTACAAACCTATCCACATATCAATCTACACCCCTGTCTCCCCTTTCTCCATGACCCTAATGAGATGTCCATCTCAAAACCCCACTTCCAGCTCTATATGGTCCCCAGTGACCCATGGAACCCCTAGTGGCTAGATAACTACAATATGCTCATAGGCCCAATAGTGTAACAAGAAGCCTACGTCTAACCATGATATCCTCCAAACTCTATACATAGCTAGGTCATGGCACACTCACTCTAGCAAGGTAGTGCCAAATGAAAACACTGTCTATTGCTCAACAATATCTACTACCACACTGCTTAGAGCCCATGGAAACATGAATCCTCCTAAGTCAAGAAATGCATAACACAAAACCGCCATCATGACTAGGAAAATCAATTGGCTCTGCGGTACACCTACCACGTACCTTTGCTAATATGAAAAATACCCTAACTATAATCTGATGTGGTGTGTATCGGCTCCGAATAGTAATGTTAGTACTACAAGTTTGTTATCTACTGTGATGGGGACAATGTACTCCCCCGAATAGGAAATCTCGGGATGCAATAGACATCCTCTAGGGTGATGGTCATCTCACCCGTCTTGAACCAAAAAGTGCCTATCTGTCTATCCCATCTCTCAACCAATGGAATCATCAACCCCACATCCCATGGGATCCTCTGATAGTGTCTAAATCCTCCTAACCCCATAGTTGTAGAATGATCCCACTCGACACCACTCACATCTCCTCTAATATGATCTAATAATGTCTGGGACTCTGGTCTCTTAGATATAAAGTCTCCTTGGCCTGAAATCATCCAAAAACATGCAAACATTAGTTTATTTCATCTATCTATCAAATTTCTCCAATTTAGCCTTTGCACAAAGCCGACCTGAGTTAGGTTGACATGTATAGGGGTTGATTGACATGCTTAGGGCCTACCAATGTCAACCTTTACGGTCACTACCAACCGCCCTTGGTGTCATCCATTTTTCCAAAAAATGCAAAAATTAAATAAAACATAAAATAAATTAAAACAAAAGCATAGGTTTTATTATTCACCATCATGCGCACCCTTTGGCATTTCTTGGTTACTTCTCGACCTCCATCTCGTAAACTTTTATTTAGATATTTTCTCTTGATCATAAATTTCTCATGTGAAAATGAGCATCGTAGGCTGACTTTCAGGCTTATATAGTCACTTGAAACCAAGTCATTGTCGACCCCCTTGGGTCGCCATTAATCGGCCTTAGTCGGTGTTGACTCACCTTGACAACCCTTGTTCTAGATTTCCCTCCTCATTTTTGTGTCCTTTGCTATAGCCTCATCTATTTTTCTCTCTAAGTTCCCCTTTTTGGCCACACTTACTCCCCATTGGGGCATTTTATATCATCAATTTTTTGTATTTTTCCCTTTTAGACATTTTCATGCCCTTTCCTAGGGCACCCTTATTTCCATCCTCATCCTTTACAGATGCATACCTTTCACTCAACTCCTTGCGCATGAAGGATTTCACATTATTTTCACATTTGGTTATGCATAGTTTGATGTCTTCCTATGACCCATTGGTCCTCACGGCGCATCCATTTGAGAGGTTTCCCATTGGATTCCCTCCATTTTGCAGTGATTTTCACCCACTCACTGGTCCATAGAATATTTCCGTGTCTCCATTGAGACTGCATCATCTGTTCCTACCAACGTGATATTAGAATCACTTCCATAGATTTTTTTAATGTAAATCTTTCTTTCTTGGGGAATCTTGCCTCGCTTTATCATTTTACCCATCTTTTTTCTCCCACCCACCCTTAAACATCTTTTTTTTTTCAAACTCGTAATCAATCCCCCTTTACGTTACCAATCCCTAATTTAAGGGGGAACTCATCATCAATCTTCTGTTAGTATTTATCCTTCTTTTTATCTCTCATTGTTTTTATCTCATGGCTTGCTAGCGCTAACCACTCGACAAAAAAGGGGAATATGTAGACACCAAAATTTGGTTTCACTACCCTTGATTTTCCACATGTGTATTTTCCACCATGGTCCTAGATAAACCCATTTAATTTAATTTCATGACCATCTATTATCCCATCACCTTTAATTATTAATTAATATTAATTACCTTATATCTCTCCTTATTAGCTAATTATCTTTAATTAGATTTCTTTTTAAGATGATTTTATACCTAACCACCTAAATCCACATCCCTTCACTTTTTATAGCTTTTATCCTACCTATCTTTATCTCCTATCTACCCATAATTCTTCCCCAAACAACCATTACCCATAAACATGCTTTAAAACACTTAACCCAATCTCTAAAAGCCCCATATCTCGAGTAAATAAGTGATTTTACCATCTAAAGAATGGTTTTCCGTAGTCGGTGAGTCCCACCTCATCATCATCAACTCTATAAGACTAATCTCACCCCCTTCTAAAAATAAACACAACCCAATATTTTTTGCATTGTGTGAACTTATCTTCGAATCTGATCAACCTCAGTAGTGTTTCATCCCTCTTGGAGTCCATTTAAGATTTTATTTTATCACTTGGGGAGATTTGGGAGGTTTACTTTGATTTTTTCCTTAACTATGCTATCACATGATATTTTTATTATTATCTCATAGAATCTAACTTCTTGCATATTGAACTAGTGTTGGAATTCTATTCTCAAGCAATTCTTCTAAATTTGTTTTGCTTGTAGGTTTCTCGTTCATCCCATCTACCTTTGGATTTTTTTGCCTGTCTAGGTCCGGTCCCGGTCTTTTGTAATCATAATTTTGGTTTCACATTCTCTTAGTGTATGTTTCTACTCTTGTATAACTTCTAGACCCCAAATTTTCCATCCTGCTTCTCTGAATCTACTCTATTTTTAGTCCAATCCATCCTAATATTTTTTTATCTTGCATACCCTTCATTGCTTTGTCTTAGATGTACTTTTTAGGTTGTTACTAGTATTCTCAAGATTCTATGACCATATTTCTTACATTTAGATCTTTGCAGATTTGTATTATTATCTTTTGTCCAGCTTCATCCAATCGTAACCGTCGACCTCCCTCTCTGCGCATGGGGTCTCCATGAACTCGTTAAATTTGTTTTAATTTGATTTAAATTAGATAATTGATTTTCCATCTATTTCTATTATTTTCATATTCTATTATCTATAATTTATGCATGCTATCGATCCTCTTTCTTTTATTTCATTATATTTTATCAAACGGGGTTGACATCCGTGAAAGGAAGGTAACACTTCTTGAACCGACTTCGTTGGGTAGCCCCCACATATACCATCTAATCAATTTTCTTTCTAGTTTTTCTTGTTTTACTTAGGTTCATCAAGCTTGCAGTGAGGTCATTCACTTTGCACTGTCCATTTGCATCCATCATGCATTTGAGGTACCTTAAACCCTTGCATTTTGGAGTTATTTGATTTTCTTTAGTACTAGATCATTAACTTGAAAAGGAACAAAAGTAAAATTAGATAACATTTCCTTTACTTCTTAAGAGCTCTAAATTCTAAATTTTCTATAATGATATAGTTTATGGGTGCTTTATTGAATACATGCTGCATATCTAATAGCCATTAGGGCTGAAAATTGTTTGATATAAGCTAGAAACATAACCCCTAGGTTACATATGCATTTTTTCTTAAATTACTTCAAGCTTCATATCCTTCCATTTCTCCTAATCTTGAACATAATTTCTAGTCCACTACTTCTACATCCTTTTCACCCCCAAAACAAGTGATGATGATGATGAAATGAAAGCCTTGATCATAAATGTGTGAAATAGAGTTATATCCTAGGAGAAACAGTAAGACCAATCTTATAGAAACGATTTAGGTCATAAACCAAGGACAATATTCAAAAAAGGATTTAATCAAGGTTATCAGCCCTATATAAACCAATATCCAAATCTAAGATATGGGTAGAATCAACAAAATGATATATTGCAAGGTCAAAATACACACCTACCTCTGCAGATAGTTTCTCCTTCCCAGCCACTTCCTATTGCTATCTTAACTAATTAAATTTTTCCGGTGAAAAATAACGTGATACAAGAAATAAAGTGCTGCTATCATTGCAATCAGCCACATAATCAATATAATTGTAAAATAGATTACAATTTCAAACTTGTATGGTTTAAAATATTTCTAATCAACAACAACCATTAATTGAAACAACCAATCCTAATCTGAAGGAGCTCAAGAAGCTAATCCTAAAACCAATCTCATGTTTTTTGGGGTTTATGAGTTTTGTATAATGAATTAGGTTGTGGGAAGTTATAGTAGATCTCACACTCATGTTATTGATAATACAAGGTCAAATAAAAGAGTGTTGGATTTTTAACATCCACCTTCTTCTAATCAGACAATCCTCCCACAAGGAAAAGAAAATTGGGGTGGATTCAACTAAAAACATATTGCATGTTGTTCCTAACATACCTTTTTTGGAAAAAGAGGTTACTCCCAATTAAAGGTGCATGTACCAAAAATGGAATAATCAATAAAGGAGAACATCACACCTCTAATGCACAAATCTATTGGCATTCCCTTCAACATTGTTGAGTAGATGAAGAAGAAAAATTTGAATGTGATAATGTGGGATGCCCTAGAAATTCCATCATAAAGAGATCTCCTACATGAAGCTCTAAAGCAACTCCCTCAAGCTGATCCAACTATTCAAAAGGCTCATCCTGTAGTCAACTTATGCCAAGCAAAGGAAGAAAAAGTAAGAAAAGTTAAGAATACCCCACCCTTTTATATGTCTTTGATAATAGGAAAACACTTGGTTCATAATTACATGATTGAATCAAGGGCTAGTACTTCTGTAATGCCTAAGAAAATTGTTGATATCCTAGGTCTTAAGTACAATCCTATTTCTAAAGGTGTTCTACAACTTGATGGATCAATTATCAACATCTTAGGAGTGATCAAAGATCTTGAGTTAACCCTTCATGCTTTTCCAAGTCTAACCATAACTCAAGATGTATTAGTGATTGAATTGCCTCCCTTGTTTTCCATTTTTCTATCAAGAGATTTTACTACTAAAGTGGGTGGTTATTTGTCTTCAGATTGGTCTCATATGATCCTAAGAACTAGATATGGTACTAGATTTACCATACAAGATGAGCCAATATTCTCCTATCTCACCGAGTCTTACGTCCCTTCTCCTCCCCAATATAATTATATTATATATGAAGATCATGAGAATGAGAAAGTTTCAGAAGAGTAGCCTATTACCGCTTCAATTACTAATATTTTATTAGATGAATGGGCCAAGTATCATTATAATTTTGATCCTTGTGAAACAACTATGGAAATTGGACTTGGAACATACTGCATTCATGAAGAACTTACTTTCCCCACACCACTTAAATAAGACGATCATACTTATGGATTATGATAAATGTTCTTTGATGGATCTAGGATAAAAATGGAGCTGGGAAGGTGTAGTTCTAATTTCTCTAATGGATCAAAATTCTTCTTTTCTCAGAGATAGTTTTCATGTTCTAACAATGTAGCAGAATATGAGGAGTTGGTTCATGGTTGATTTATTCTGGGAAGAGACAAATAATAGTCTTGCAGATATTTGGAGATACTACATTGGTCATACACAAAGTGAGAGGTAAATGTTCCACTAAAAATAATTTTTTCAAAGCTTATAAGAATAGAGTTTAGGATCTCTTGGATAGCTTTTATGCTTTGATATGCAAGTAGTGTTAAGAATATTAAACAAAGAAGTAGACCATATGATAGCCATTGGATCACAATTTTCACCAGTTGAAGATGCAATTAGAAACATGTTAAGTTGGTGGTTAGGCCATAAATTAAAGACAATGAAATCAATTGGTAGGTATTTGAAAATGATAAAAAAATTGTTTAGTTAATCTAGAATGAAGCTGTGTTTTCTTCAAAAATGCAAAATGATTTGCATGACAACTATGGTTATCAATTACTTAGTTAAGAAATAAAATTTCTTAAAGGATTGATCATGCTTGAGCATATTTTTATTCTTGATGATGAATTCGGAGGATATGTGAAGAACATAACAAGGAAAGAAGATTGTAAACCACACACTATTGCAAAAGGTAACAAACTGCTTCTTGGAAAGGTATGTGATGAATATTGTTGATTAGAGAATAATTGTTAGAGATCACACAAGAAGTCTGCATGGAATAGAAGGCAAAGATCAAAGGCCTAGAGGGATAGGAAGAACCCACACGTGGAGGGAAAGTTCAGCTATTAGGAATTAATAGATTTTGAGCATGAAAACCTATTTTTAGAAGATGGCGTGCAAAGCATATAAACGAGTCATAGATGTGTGCATCACACATTTTCTATCTTTAGAGGATCAGATCGAAGAATTTTTCATGGAGATTGGATAAGAATAATATTATCACTTCAGTTAACTGTAAGAGGTCTATAGATAGCAAACTTTCATGTGTGGCTATGCCTGTAAACAACGCGTGGCTATTAGTAGCATGCGGCCTATTTTTGGAATAGATAAGCGGTGAAGGGAAAGTCCCCACCCTATATATATGATGTGAATCACATAGTAGTTGATATATATATATATATATATATATATATATATATATATATATATATATATGTATAGGTATATGTAGAGTATAAGAGGTAAGCATAAAGAGATATGTGCATATGACTAGATTATTGTATCAGATCCATGCATGCATTGGTATAGATTACCATTATTGTAAGGATATTTTGTGTTTATTAATAGATGGAAGATATTGGCTGAACCTAAGTTTCATTCATGTGTGTAATTGAGTAGTGCATGTTCTTGATTCAATCATGATTATTGTTTAAGCTTGTTCTTTCCTAGATATAAATATGGCATGCATTGTAGAATGATGGATTAGTTATGGATCTATATGTTTCTTCCTTCATCACACTAACATCCTGCTACAACAACCCTAAAGAGGGACCTAGTACCTTTGCACGCTTTGGGTGAGCACTTAGTCTAGGATGAGTGATGTGCCAACGTGTCTAGGGTGTTATCTGGTAAATTCTAGGCTACATCATTGGTTCCGTTGTTGGGACCTCTTTTTCAGTTGTTTTCAGGATGGTTCATGATGAAGACATACCGGTTAACTCTAACAAGTATTGAGGAGTGGATACACGATCTAGAGGAAGAATATGCATGGTGGTTCAAAATTAGATCTTAGTTTAACGCACACAGTTGGGTAGAACGGAATTTGTATGAAAACTTATATGAGATATTTTTTGCCATCTTTCCTATAGAATTATATGAGTGGTTGATTACGTATGCATCTAAGGACAATTGCGGGTATCACGCACTTGTCTGACACAGGACGAATCTCGGGCCCTTTTTGATGCTTGATATGATCTGGACTTGCTTATTTGTGGATATGTGGTTTCATGGTGTTCTAAATAATTATATTCTAGAATATTCAATTTTGACATATTATTGCCCAGAGGTAGATGAATTCCAATTTTTATAGTATCCTAGAGGAGTATATCTACAAGGTATTCCATTGGCGATCAAGATCTTGATGGTAAGCAACTTTAAACCTGGAGAGTAAATTGATGGCTAAGTAAACCTCACCATGCATGAGGGCGGGGACATGTTTGGTGAAAGATGGAAGACCTAGCGGTAGAAAGCCATAAAGAGGAAAGGTGGCCTAAGTATAATGTGGCACATGAGAGAGAGATAGAGAAGCAACATACCGTTGCGTAAAGTATGGCATTGAGGAGAGAGATGGATCGTGAAGGATTTGAAGTTCACATAGAAGACATGGAGCCAGAGCATCAGGAACTCCCCCATCTTGGAAAGCATGACAGAGATCCCCTTGGCTTCACAAAGAAGTATGCCAAAGAAAGAATATTTGAGATGTGGGCATGCATCTTAACCCATCTAGTGACCTAGACCTTGCACTTTGTTTTCCAAAGATCTAGTATGACAAATAACCAAAGAAGCTAACTTGGGAAGTAGGAGAGCAAGAGTAAGTCAGAAGAAAACACATCAATGGTAGGTCGATTTACTTCATTATTTGGAGGAAAAATTTTAGGCACATTATCTCGCATAAAATGTGAGCACGTAGAATGTTGGATTCACCTCTGAAGAGGAACTACCTCACTGGACTATAGGGTTTCAAAGATATAGTACTACTTGTTAGAGCACATGGGAGTATATCTATAAGTCATATTCCAACTACAAGTAGAGGATTAGGAGGTATATGTGGTTCTAGTTCTGGTGGATCTAGTGGTTCTAGAGGTAAAGGAAACATAAGAGATTCTGGATCAGGTGGTCAAGGCCCAGTAGAAATCACAAAATATCTATATGGAGATGTCTCTTCGTCTCCTAGAGTATAGAGGTATAGAGGATGCTGTCAAACATGTGCATATGTGTGAAATATTATGGCACACGAAAGGGATCATGAATTCTGAGCGTAAGGAAAGTCAATTCGCTACTACCTTGCAGGGATGAGCACATAGTTGGTATAGGAAGTTTGACCCTAATCAAACTTGTGTGGATTATGCAACATTGAAGGATGCTTTCTTAAAAGAGTTCTATATCCTAGAGTTTGAGTAGAAAAGTATCAATGCACGCTCAAAGATATCAAACAGGGCACTACTGAGAGTGTACATGAGTATGATGCCTACTTTAAGACACTTCTATCTAAGTTTTCTTATGATATTCAAGCTAGCTAGCATGCCCAATGGTTTGTTGGATTGATTACACAATTTAGAAGGGCGCTGTTATTGCATAAGACATATACTAATCCATGTGAAGAATGGAGGAAACCCTACATGCTTTGAGGTAATTGGGAGAATTGACACTGGTGTTAGTCCATTCTTAGAGGCATAGATTGCAGCCATGACAAAGCAGCTAGAAAAATTATCAGAAAATTCAGCTCATGAAACACACTCGGATTTTATGTACAAATTGTGAAGTGGAAGGTCACACAAAGGATAGTTTCCCTTGCATATATATACATTCATTGTTGTTAGACTTGTGAAATCTATCATTTGAATCATGATGCTAGCCAGTATCCTTTATTACGGTGTGGGATAAGGAAGAATGTATCTTTATTCTTTGTAAAATTTTCCAGTCCATGACCCTTGATACAAGATTGTCAATTAATTGTTCGATCCAAGATGATATAGACATTGGGGTATGATAGACAAGCATAACAGATATAATTCTAAAGGTAAGAATGAACACAAGGATTGATATCATAATAAAATGCACTATGATAGGAGTGAGGGGAATTTTGAAGGAGGTCATGGAAGAGGACATGGATATTGCGGTGGATATGGAGGATGAGGCCATGGTGGAGGAAGAAGCAAGTTTTGTCATGGAACATGCTATACATATGGATCCCCTGATCATTATAGGTGTGAATGTCCCCAGAATGTTACATATTCTTTCTACAGAAAGAATCGTAGCTATGAGGAGTTCCCAAACTTATATGAGCATCTTAGTAAACAACATAAGCAACAAAACAAAGGCACATGGATGGTTAGGATCTAGCGCATAGAGGAAAATCAATGGATGCCCAAGATAACACTAGAACTCCGAGGCCTTGAATGTGAAGATTACCACACATTTTGAAGTGGTATGTGCATGATAGGCATCGTACTGAAGCCTACAACCACTAAGGAGGAGGTTCTTCATGCAAGATACCCGAGATCCCGCCCATCGGAAGGAAGTCTATCAAGAGTCCATGGAGGTCCTCGAAATCTTCAAGGTGAAATAAAATGTTTACAAGAATAGTCTAGAAAGATGGAACAAAAAAGAAGCAAGGAAGGTCCTCTCGATATTGATGACATCGAGAGAGGTGTGTAAAATGCTATGCTTGGGAGAATATGATTCCATTATTAGGGAATTGGTTGAAGGAAACACTCCACATGAAAGCACCGAGAATTAATGGTAGATCCTACATGAAAATATTTCCCTAATAGCATTGACTATGATAAAGAGATCACTATGAATTCTATTTTAGGTGGATGGATCTTTGAGAAATATTCTAATTGATACAGTGTGGAAGTCAATGTGCTTACTTTAAATGCATGGGTACAAATGGGGAGACCTCCATTTACAACCATCATCTAATGTGTTGTTTATGGCAAATAGGACTAATGCCACTCCCATAGGAGTTTTGAAGGATGCATCTATAACCATATAAGGGGCCAAATTCACTGGGGATTTTGAGGTATTAGCACTTGTAGAAGAAGATAATTTTCCAAGCTTGCTTGGATGCCCTTTGGTGTTATCCAAATAATGCTACCTTGAGATTCAATAAGGGGTATATCATCTTTGAGAACAAGGAGGAAAAGGTTGTGATACCTTTGATAGATGGGAAGTCTACACCATATGTTGAGCCTCTAAGTGAGGACTTAAATAGAATCTATCTACGCGTTATTAAGGACCCGTGAGGTCAATGATCCATCAAAGGAAGTCATCCTACAGTGGGAGGATTATCACTCTATTAGTGATACTACGAGTATTTCTTGTGACAATTGGGCTCATGGTACATATGAAATAGTAGGGCACGAGGTAAAAATCATGGTTACATGCTAGAATGGACTTTTTTCTATTCGATGGATAGGTAGCGTAGTACCTTGGTATACAACAACAGAAGATCTTCTTGTATTCTTACAATCCATGGCATCATAGTGGATAGACCAGGTCTAGGAGAAGAGACATGTTAGCATATATCTTGCACGGGTCAGTAGCACATTGGTGGGTAGTTCATAGAGATAATCTTAAGGAGTGGAAGGAGATCAGAATCACCCCATCTACCAGGTTTGTAAGAAGTAATGCGCCTATGTAGATTTGCACTTATAATGGTGATCAACCTGTTCAGCACCACATTCTGTAGTGTGAGAGAATCTGGACAGTAGGATAAGAACCATTACCACTTTCACTCTGGGTGCATAAATTTTATTCCACTCTACAAGGGTGCGCACATGCTTGGTATGTATACGTAGAACTACATCGAGAGACCTGGAAAATGGAAAAATTTTACTATAGGAATGATCAATACCTTTGACTACTTTTCTTTCCAACGTCCAATAAAAGAGGCATTAAAATTTGGCAAGAAGCTAACCATGGGAGATAGTGAAAAGGTGGAAGAACTCATACAAGAATTATTTGTAAACATAGAATCGATGCGCATTTTGAAGAAGGAGAATAATCCATATTGCTTGAACATTCTTTCCTTGAGAAAGAAAAAGGAAAGATGGTGTACATCGTGGATGATGAGGAAGTTGAAAACCTAGATATTGACCATTCACAGGGGCATGCGAGGTCTTGGATAGTGTAGATAAGGATACGCATGCATACCATGAACCAATAAAGACAAAGAAGGTCAATATAGGATTGGAGGCTAAGCCTGATGAGGCCATAATTGAAGACTACTAGTTAGAATCAGAGGTGGCAAATATTATTGAGTTACTACGAGATTACCAGGACTTATTCCCTCGAGGGTATCATGAAATTAAAGGCATGCATGAATCACTTGGGGAAATTAAGATAAAACTTAAGGAAGGTGTGCATCCAGTGAGAAAGATACCTTACATAATGAATCCTAATTTATACGAAAAGGTAAAAGAAGAAATTGATAAAATGTTGAAGTCTAGAATCATTCGACCTTTGGATGAGTCAGAATGGGTTAGTCCTATGGTGATTAGTATAAAAAGGATGGTAGAATTTGAATTTGTGTTGATTACAGGGAGCTAAATGCAACATGTGTCACAGATCCCTTTCCTACACCATTCACTGAGGAAATACTAGAAGGAGTAGCAGGCGCAAAATCTATTCCTTTATAGATGGGTTTTTCGGGTATCATCAGGTTTGAATTTCCCAAGAGGATTAGGAAAAGAAAACTTTTACTACTGAATGGGGCAGCTTTGCCTATACTGTGATGCCTTTTGGATTGAAAAATGTGCTTGTTGTATTCTCGCACATAGTTGTTTAGGAATTAAAATATTTTATTCACAACTTCTTACAGGTCTACCTTGATGATTGGATAGTATATGGGCTTGTTAAGGATCACTGTGACAATCTACACTTAATGTTTGAACAATGCAGGTAGTTGAGTATCTCTCTCAACATCAAGAAGTGTATAGTTGCTACACATTTTGGAATATTGTTGGGACGCATAATCTGCAAGGAAGGATTACTTGTTGATCTAGATAAGGTTGTAGTCATTTTAGGGTTAGAAGAGCCTACTAGTTAGAGTGAGGTGTGTAGATTTTAGGTGACACATGATATTATAGAAAATTCATAAAGGGATATGTAAAAATTTTCACACCTCTAGAGGAGTTATTAAAAGGAAAAGGTACATTCTATTAGGGAGAATCACAAGAACATGTATTTGAAACATTGAAGGAGAAACTTAGTCTTGCCCATTATGCACTTTCCCTCATAGGATAAACCATTTCATATGCATGTGGATGCATATGGCATCACCATTGGCACTATGTTAGCTCAGCTGGAGAAGGTATTGTAGATCATCCAATTTTTTTGCTATTAGGAAGTTGACTCTTGCTGAAAAGAATTATACAACTACATAGCACAAAAATTTGTCGATTATCTATGCATTGCACAATTTTCAATAGTAATTGTTATCAACACCATTTGTGTTTTATACGAGATAACATAAAATTTTATTATTTGGTGAACAAACCCATCTTACAAGGGTGCATATGCGAGATGGGTACTCCTATTTCAATAATTTGACTTCACAATTGTGGTGAAGCTAGGAAAAGCAACTCTGGACCGAGACCACTTGTCTAGAATTCACTCAGGAGAAGAAGCACTGAGAAAATTAAAGGAACCATGCTAGATTCACAATTATATAGGTTACAATGCATGCCATCGAATTAGAAGACATTGTTGTCTTTTTATGGAATGGTGTGGCACCAAAAGGAATGAAGGCATTACAAAAAAAATAGCTTACCATACACGTGGAACCATTTATGGTAATTAGTGGTGACCTCTACAAGTTAGACAGAGATGAAGCATTACATTGTTGTGTACTAGATCATGAGCACAAGGAAATATGGAGAAGGCACACGGTTGTATTGCAGGTGGCCACTATACATGTGATGCTACAACACACAAAAATCCTACTTGTAGGATTATGATGGGAGACATTGTATAAAGACTGTAAAGAATATTGTAAGGCGTGTGACCATTGTTAGTGACTTGGAAAACTAGGACAAAGAGATGAAATGCCACCGAGATGATTTTGTAGGACCTATTTCACCACCACATGGAGGAATGGATTGCACTATATCATTACTTGCACATATTATCTCACATGGTGGGTAGAAGCAACACCTATGAAGGATTGTATAATAGATACAATAGCTAGGTTTTTATGGGAGAATGTTCTTTCAAGATATGGATGTCCTTTAAGTTTGACAAGTGATGGGGGTACACACTTTTAAATGAAACCATAAGGATCCTATTAGATGATTTTATGGTTCCACACCATAAGACTACACCCTATCATCCTCGGGAAATTGGAACTACGAGGCTTTCAACAAAATTTTGAGCCATACATTGAGCCAAATTTTTGATGTTAGAAGAAAGGATTGGGATGATAAAGTGTCAGTTGTTCTTTGGGCATATAGAACAATGGTAATAGGTTTGAAGGCCACAGGAGAGGATATAAAGAATGATCTCACAAATAAAGCCACGATCTTAAAGACTAGACAAGAGTTGGGGTACCTGAAGGGTCTGCGTGGTATGGATATAGAAAAGTTGAAGAACTATTCGGTTGTGTAGGTAAAAACACACCTTGTTACAAAGTTGAACGACCAAGAGTGGTGGTCACAGGTAAATACTATGTGGTTACACATTACGCCCAAGATGTCAGAAGGATCACCCTATAATATTACAGGCTAAATTGTAGAGAAAATAGTCGAGGAAGTGTGCACAGGAGGGAAGATCAGCTTTGGGGCTGTTCTACTAACATTGGTATTCATGGAAATTGGAGTACCAGATGGGTTGAAGGAAAAGGTATGAGAATACCCCATGGAGAATAAGTCACTAGCTGAAAGTTTCAGCAAGTACTTATGTAAAGGGTCCATGAAAAATTAAGTCAAGTAAAGGGCAAAGAAATGGTACGATAGGCTCCACAAAAAATTTGGAGAAGAGTGGAGCATCCCAAAGGACCTACCATTGGTAGGGGGAAATAAGTCCAGTTTTTTGTATATCAACATTTCTACATCACGTGCTTCCCAGTGAGAGATGGAGTTTGGATCCCTTGGTGTAAATTTCCTTATGAATTCATTGCAAGGTATTTCCAAGCATCTGTTCATAGATTCATAGACACGCGACGACTGATATTCAATGAAGATAAGGTAGAATGCAACTACCACACGTTGAGGAAGAAGTATGTGTATCCAGGAATACGTGCCTATGTTGAGAGGCTCATTTCGGAGGTGTTGAATATTAAGCCAATAAGTTTGGCTGTAGCAGATATAGGTGAAGAATTAGAGTATCCTCACCAAAGCCCAATATGGAGAATAATAAGTATGTAGAGAATGAATTTGCACTCCTAGGGCCACCGAAGGGTAAGCACACAATGGAAAACATACCGGTGCAAAGGCCCATAGAAACTGTTGAAGTAGAGGATGAAGAAGAGGAGCGTGAAGATAGTGGAGGCTTGGAGCATAGAAGAAAGCAACCATATGATAGAGAAGAGTCATAACACATGACCACTCCACCTCAGGGATAGGATGAAGAGGAAGATACAAAGATTGAATATGGGGGCACAAATTTGAGAAAGTTTTTAGATGCACAAGGAATCAAGGTGGAACCCCACAAACAGAAAAGAAAATCAATTCATATTTCTCCACATAAGGAGACCGCCGAGCTAAAGAGGAGAAGAAAGTTGAAGTTGGAAGAAGAATCGAAGGAATTAGGGGAGAGCGAGCATGGATTTCATACCCCATGTGAGCAAGAAGATGAGCCACAAAATGAGGAAGAGAAAAAAGATGAAGAGATGAAGGACAAAGAAGAAAGAGAGAAGGAAACCTCTGGATCCACGCATGTGACTACTCAAGGTGTAACGGGATAGACTCCTAACCTTGAAGCTACAATTCCCAAGGGTCCTAGATCAAAGAGGATGAGTGGGGAACATAGTGCACCACTCATGGGCTATGCAGAGGACACTGGAAAAATCATCTACGCCCATTTCCAAAGCACTGTAGAACAAAAGGATTTATTTGGATGGGAATTAATGGATGGGGATATGGTGACCATTCACACTAGAAAGCAACTCTCATGGTCAATGCACACCCACATGGATGATCCTGATTTTGATGTATGCGAGGAGTCATGCGTGTCAAGATGAATGAAGAAGACACCTCAAGCCAGGCACATAATAGTTAAACCTATTGTTATGTCAGATGAACAGGTTAGCAATGCACTGGTAAAGGTTTCTACTGAGGTTGCAAGAAGAAACATGGACAAGGATGCAACAATCAGAGCGTTGTGTGAGGAGTTGAAGATGAAGGATGTAGTGATAGTGCGCTTGACCCAAGAGAAGGACTTGGAGCAGAAAAATAATAGTGCGTTAATTGGCATGGCAGAGGCCATTGGAGATCATGTGATGAAAGCACACCCGCATCTAAAATCTAAGGTACTAGAACAATTCCCCTCAGAAATGCATTATGTTAAAGCTTTGGTGGACTTGGTATTAGAAGAGGACACAATCAGAATGCCAAAACCAAAGAATCCTAAAGAAGAGGCGGAAAGGGCTAAGGCTACAACAGCTTTAAAAGATTGCATCATACAAAGGCCTACTGCAAGCACTCCAAGAAGAATTGAAAAAGGTAGATCATGCCTTAAATATATGCATAGCTCTAGAGGCGCTGATCAAGGTAAAGAATCTAGAAGAAGATAATGTAGTCCAAAAGGCTATGAAGGATGATACCTTGGGCCACACAGAATGGTTAACACTTGTAAAGAAAAATTGCGAAACCCTAAAAACAACACAAGATCCACACAAGGAAAGATTATATGAGCTTGGGAAACTCATCGCACAAAAGATGGATGCACTAGAAGGAAAACATACTACAATGTCCAACATTATGTTGGTATTATAGAATGAAAAAGGTGAAGTTACCCAAGATGAACTAGAGTCTATTATTGTGGACATACCAGAGCAGGTAGAGAAAGCATTCATCGAGTGGTAGGCCTTGGAGGCTGAAATAAAGGAGGAGTATCCAGAGTTGATCCTTCAAACTGATACAAAGGAGGCTACCTCATAAAACATTCTTTATTATTCTTTCCATTCAACATTCTTTACTTCAGTTTTTAAGATAACTATTATCGAGATAACAACGACATTAATGTGGGGTAATGTTGATAAGAGAATAATTGTTAGAGCTCACACAAGAAGTCCACATGGAAGAGAAGGCCGGGATCAAGGGCACATATGGACAGAAGAACCCATGCATGGAGGGCAAGTTCAGCTTTTCGAGACTTAACGATTTTGAGCATGAAGATATATTTTTAGAAGATGTCATGTAAAGCATATAAATGAGGCGAGACGTACGTGCCACACGTTATCTATCTTTAGAGGATCAGATCAAGCATTTTGCATGGAGACGAGCTAAGAATAGGATTGTCACTTCAGTTAATTGTAAGAGGTCTATAGATAGCACACTTGCATGTGTGGCTATGCCTGTAAACGACGTGTGGCTATTAGTATCATGTGGCCTATTTTTGGAATAGATAAGTGGTGAAGGGAAATTCCCACCCTATATATATGATGTGAATCACATAGTAGTGGAGATATATATAGGTATATGCAGAGCGTAAGAGGTAAGCATAAAGAGATATGTGCATATGACTGGATTATTGTATCAGATCCATACACGCATTGGTATAGATTTCCATTATTGTAAGGAGCTTCTATGTTTATTAATAGATGGAAGATATTGGTTGAACCTAAGTTTCATTCTGTGTGTAATTGAGTAGTGCATGTTCTTGATTCAATCATGATTATTGTTTAAGCTTGTTCTTTCCTAGATCTGAATATGGCATGCATTATAGAATGATGGATTAGTTATGGATCTATATGTTTCTTCCTTCATCACGCTAACATCCTACTACAACAACCCTAAAGAGGGACCTAGTACCTTTGCACGCTTTGGGTGAGCGCTCAGTCTAGGTGAGTGATGTGCCAATGCGTCTAGGGTGTTATCTGGTAAATTCTAGGCTGCATAAAATATGAAAAATAAGATTTAATATCCTTATGTCAAAAATTTAATTATATATTCTCATCGGACTATGAATATTTTAGGTGTTTTGACCCGAATTTATACAACATACCATAGATCTTGATCCTAATGCCAAGACAAAAACTAAGGCCTGTCAATCCCAAAATAGAGCCCCTCATGAGGAAGGAATAATCCAAGCTGATTGAGGCAAAAATAATATTTCCTATCAAATATTAAACATGAGTGGTAAATATTGTTCCAGTGAGGAAGAAAAATGGATAAATCGAGTTTTTGTGGACTTCAAGGATTTGAAAAAAGCTTCATTAAAAGATCATTATCCACAACCTTCTATGGAACAAATTTTGTAAACGGTAGTAGGAGCTGAGATATTTTCCATGCTTGATGGTTACTTAGATTTCAATCAAATCAAGGTTTGAAAAAACATCAATTCAAAATTACATTTACAACCAAGTGGGGAAAATATGCATATCAAAAGACACCCTTTAGTTTATCAAATACAGTACCAAATTTCAAAGAGCAATGGAAATTTATTTTAAAGGGTATATCAATGAATTCATCCTTGTTTACTTGGATGATATTACCATTTTCTCAAAGGAGAGAAAATATAATATCAATCATACTAAAAAAGTATTTGAGAGGTGTAGGGAGTTTTGGGTGTCTCTTAACCCCCAAAAGTGTAACTTTGCAGTTCTTAGGGGAAAGATCTTGAGAAAAATTGTTTTAAAGGATGATATTGCTATTTATCTATAAAGAATCTCAGCCATTTTGTCTCTTTCCTTTCCAAATCATAAGTAGGATCTGAAAACATTCCTTATAAATATTAACTTTGTTAGGAATTTTATTCATAATTTTGTAGGATTGGCCAGACCTAGTACTCTAAAGCTCAAGAAATATTCAATTTTTAAATGGACAACGGAAGGAAAAGAGAGCTTTTCCAAGATCAAATGGGGAATAACTCAAGCTCCCGGACTTATCAACCTTGACTACTCTAAGGATTTCATCCTATATGTATATGGAGCTGAATCCAGCTTTAAGTTTCTATTTTAACACAAGAAAATGATCAAGGTTTAGAATAATTAGTGTATTTCTTCAGTCAAAAATTGAAGAATTATGACTTGAAATACAAACATGTAGAGAAACAAGTCTTTTCCATCATGAGATCTCTCAAGAAATTCAATATTATGTTTTCCAATAACCAAATTAAATTTTTAGTCTCATACTTCAAAGTGAGATAATTCATTATGGGAGAAGAATCGGTGAAAAAAGGGTTGGATGGGTGACCAAGATTATGAAATATGATATGACTATTAAAACCAAAAAATTGGTAAGAGGAAGAGAAATTTGTAAGCAACTGGATTTGGATGCTCATGATGATAAAAAATATCTCTTCATGAATGAGGGACTCCCACACAATTATGTTTTTTTGAAGAAGGGTAAGTGCAGAAAGTTGGGGGACAATTAAGTGGACATCAAATCCTGAATTTTACATCAAAAACAACAAAACATCAAATTTAGTCTTCCACGGATTTGAACCATGTTAAAAACATGTCATAAAAATGGTACCATTACGTAGGGGAGACTGTTAGCTTTGTAGAAATATTGATTTTAAAGAGAATAGAATAGGATAAATATCATTTTATAATTTTTACTAATAGTAGGTCTTTAAGAAATTGTTTCTCGTGAATGTTTATGTTTATGTTTAAGATCTGCAATTTTTTTCACTTGTTGGAATGTGATAAAACTTATACCATCCCAACCATGGTGAAATTATATACATGTTCAAAAATGTATTTTATTTCAATATTTTTTGATGAAGTTATGGCAGAAAACCGAAAATGCTCCATTTTCTTTATGTTTTTCAGACCACTTTCTGAAAAAATCATAAAAATAAAATCTATCCCAAGATAGATAGCGGCATCTAACTTCTCACCAAAGGAAAATATATATATCAATTTTTGGTCATCCAAATCGTGGGCAAACGGACTACAATCTTATAGGCGTTTAAAAAAAAACCAAGTCATTGAATTTTGAGTGTTTAATATAGCTAAAATTGTCCATTATTTTTAAAAATTAGTATTTTAGAAACTAGATTCCGGATGCTATGATTCATATTCATATAAGTTTTTCTAATTTTGAGTGTATGCATTACTAATAATCCCTACAAGTTGATATTATGTTGTTATTTGCAATATGACGTCCACTTATGACCCCTTATCTATCCCCTAACTTGTTGCACTTACCCAAAATAGAGGAAATTCACCAAATGATTATAGTTGGATTGATGACACTGTCATATTCTTACTTACTAGTACATAACCTCTTGCCTAAGAAAAACAAAAAGTAGGCATTTGAGATTACTTTGTCCATTCCTTATGCATTAATTGATGAGATTATTTTCAAAAGGAATCTTGATGGAGTGTTACTGAGATGTATTAATGACGATCAAGTGAAAATGGTATTTTCATAATTCCATGATGGTTTTATTTGGTGGTCACTTCTTTTCCAAGACCATTGCAATGAAAATTATAAAGGCATGATACTTCTAGCCTACACTTTTTGTATATGCTTATCAATGGGTTAGTAAATTTTAAGAATGTGCTTTCGTTACTAGTAAGAAAAGGTTGGCTAACCTACCACTATTGGTGTGAGTGGTATTTTCCATCTTTTATTTATTTATTAGGTGTATTACCACCTCACTAGGTGAGTCATCTCACTTAGGTGAGAGCATAGATCATAGGTGTCATAGTAGTTATGAAAGATTCCGTCATGGAATATGTCATATGTGTAAGTGTGTGTCATATAGGAGTTACTTTCCATTTCTAGAAGTAACTCCTCTTCTCCATCATGGAGGTATGATTAGCTATGCATGGGAGTTACTCAACACTCCCCTATATGTACACCTCTCTTCTTGATCTATGAGCATGGAGACTTGTTTCCCTTAATGCATGCACATTTTTCATGGTTGAGTTCTTGTTTGAATCTTGAAGCTACTTCATCTCTGCTTGAGTGCAACTCCTTGATGTGCACAGATTCCCTCTAGATTCTCGTCCTTCCTCCCTTTTCCATGGTATTTGAGAGCGTGGGTAAAAATCATGTCTCTCTCTATGGTTATTTCTTACCACTCTCCATCTTGTAGTTTCATGTGCAAGTTTCTTAATCCTTTCTTTGTGCTCTACTTGCATTTTTCAAGGGTTCTTATGGTTTTTGTGTGTGTTAGGTTGTGCCTTATTGGTGTTTGTTGTGTTCATTATCAAATTATAGGGTTGAAGGTGTTGGTTTGGTTCTTTGAAGAGGTTAAGAGAGCCACTTAAGGCCCAACACAACCCTATCTCTCCAAGCTAGGAACCAAGATGTACCAAAACTTACCTCACATTGCTTTGGTTTCTCATTTAATAACTCGCCGACCCAATTTTTTGCATTAGCCTATGGCTCGGTCTTCAACTCTACATTGATTCAAAGGCTTGGGTGTTACTTTTGCAAGGTCATTTTTTCATTGGTCTAAATGAATCATGTATTGGTTTGAAGCGTTGGATCATACAATGGGATTGTACTACATTACATCCCCATTTTTTCGTCACATTACTCCTTCCGTGGGTGCTCTCCTCTCACATACATCTTGACATTTTCATGTGGCTATTGTCCCTACGCCCATTTACTCGAGCCTCCCATGTGAGTTAGCTAGTTGTGGATCTTGACCTTTCCGAGTTTGACGTCCTTACCTCTGTGTACCTCGGCACTCCCCTTATTTTGTTTGGATTACGTCCCCACCGCCCTTGTTAACTCATCTCGATCGATTCATTGGTGATCTTTTTGCTTACATTTTTAAGGTTGTCTAATTTTTCGCTTCGTGGTTGTGTTAAACTTCTACCCATAGCCATGCTCCATCTCATGGATCTTCACCTATTCACTGCTAAATATTCTCTAGCACATCGATGTTTTCTCAAACCAACTCATTTTCATGTGGAGATCTTGTGAACCTTTGTAACCATGCCTTCAACACCTCCAACACCACCTCTATCTACCCGACACATGGACCACTTTTCGACCCACACCACCAACTCAACCTAGACATGATGCTCTAACCCCAACTCACACGTAAATCCAACTTGATGACACAAATCACTACAACCTAACTCAATAAGCCATCAATAGCTTGTGTAATAGATACCCCAACACACCCATGAGCCAACTCATCATCCAACTTGCCAAGATAAGTGGCCCCTACACACTGCTTTTTCTAAGGATTTTTTTACCTCCTTCCACTTGCTATTTTTTAATTGTATATTAATTAAAATTAATTAATCTCACTTAAAATTCATAAAACAATAATTTTTGAGGCAAAAATTTCTTTTTGGGCTTGAATATAGGCTTATTGGGCCCCTTCTTTTGACCCTCCTTCCATTCCGCAAATACGGGGCTTATTATATGTGGTTCCTTACTTTCCGCCATTTCCTTTGCTCCCTTTTTCTACCATGGATCCCAATACGGTTCCCTTTATTACCATTTTCAACTATCCTGAATGGTTATATACTATGTATTTCTCCTTGAAAAATAAATAACTCTTCCAGATAACTATGAGATTACAAGTTTCAACCTATGAATCTTTAAAAAGGAAAAATGCTTTGAAAAATTTAATGAAGCCATTGGTTTTTTTGAATCTTTCTATGTCTCCAAAAATACACTTCCATATTACCTCAGCTAAATCACCCAAGGAAGTTTTGGATGCCTTAGATAATTTTTTTGGGAAACAAGATGATATGAGAGAGTATAAATTGTAAAATGAGTAGATCAGCCTCATTCATAGTAGTTTTTTCACCCTTCAGACTTCTTCACCAAATTCAAATATCTCAAATTGCAATTGGAAACTGTGGAATATACAAAAAGGACCCAACTCATACTTTTAATCCTTGTAAAATTTGGTGATGAACATTTTGTTTTTGTCTCTACCTTCCATGCAATAAAAATGGAACTTGGTAAAAGTTGGACTATGCCCTCACTTGATGAGTTTATTACTGATTTTATTAGGGAATATGATAAGATAATTTAGATTGCATCAGTAAAATACAAAAATTCCCATGCTCTCATTATTGTTCAGGAAAAACAAAAGGCTTCAAAAGAGAAGAAACATAAAATCAAGGATCATGAAAATGAAAAGGACCAATCCACCAATAAATCCAAATCTTC
The DNA here is from genome assembly GCA_018340775.1 of Taxus wallichiana var. yunnanensis. Taxonomy (NCBI): domain Eukaryota; kingdom Viridiplantae; phylum Streptophyta; class Pinopsida; order Cupressales; family Taxaceae; genus Taxus; species Taxus wallichiana. Next base: position 855,698,315 of record CM031234.1, read on the forward strand.
CACTTCCTCTTCCAGTTCTAAACCTCCTAAAGAATAGATCAAATGTGGGTACTGCAGTGGCATACATGATGAAGAAAAATGTTTGAAGAAAAATATTGACCTCACGAGTCTTCTTGAGAAGAAAAACATTGGAGTTCTAGAGTCTCTCAAATCATCTTCATCAACTCATGAATGTTCTAAGGAAAAAGACAAAGAAAAGGGAAAGTGAAAGAGAAAGAAAAATAAAAAGAATCAACCAAGGAGAAACCAAAGGGAAGAGATTTAGTGACAGTTGTGCCACCTACTCCTACATGGATTATTGATTTAGGTGCAACTCATCATATGGCCTCATCAGATATTGAGTTTGCTTCATTAGAGCCATGTGACATGTCTTCTATACAGCTTGGTGACAACACTACTACATAGGTTTTTGGGAGAGGGTCTATTGAAGTGAGTGGTGGTACTTTCAACAATGTGCTTAGTATCCCTTCACTTACAACTAATCTCCTTTCAATTTATCAGATCACTCACCTTGACAAGGCATGCGAGTTGAGTTCACTGGATTCAATTTATGTTAGAGAGCTACACAGTGACACTATCATTGTAGTTGGTATAGTTGATCATCACACTCAAATTTACTCCTGTAATTTTTTTCCTCCTTCAAATTCTTCATTCAAATCACCTGGACTTGATGGTATTTCAGATCCCATTTTTGATGTTGATGAAATCTATTCTAGCATAATTGATTGTTATGGTGATGGGGACCCACCTCCACCATCCACTTATCACCTACCACATATGGAGGATTTTTCTATTGATCCACCTATTTTTGGTCCACTAAAAACTCTTCAAGGAGCATGTACTATGATTTAGGATCCATTAGGCACCGAGTGTTAGGATTTATAAGGAATGAATAATTAAAAAAATATAAATCCACAAATAAATTGCTGAAGATTATAGATTATAATGTGTAGTTAAATTAAACATAGATCAAGATGTTTATATATTGCAGATTACGAATGTAATAACAAGAGTTGAAAGTAAATAACAATAAAGTAAATGAGATAGAGAATACCATATTTATAGTGGGGAAACCTGAAGGAAAAACTCCACTAAAATAAAGCACTTCCTATATTAAGAATTTATCAACACTTTAACCCAACACTTCCACTTCTCTCCTCGGTCTCACAAAATAATTGTAGATCAATGTATTCACAATTATATAGTTCACTTACATAAAAATATTGAGCATATATCCTTATAATATATCAGCTTAGTGTGTCTAATTATATCAATCCCATGAGGGATCATCCTATATATAGGATGGGTGAATGGTCATACTATCTCACTCTTTTAGCTGTGAAAGACCGACCTAAGTTTATAAATAAAATTTTAATAAAAGGGTCGTAAGTGGTGGTATACCAAAAGGTATCACCACTTGACATTATCACCCCAACACTGGGCACACTTCTTCACAGTTTCAAGACATTCCACCTTCCTTATTTGTAATTGCTTTGGGTTCACCATTTCTTCATGAAGTAGTCGACACTTCTACCTCACATGTGGAGCATTGTTCCTTAGATTGGAACAACAAATTTTCACTTCGAGAATCTTCCTCTTCCTGTTCTCTTAGTATAGGGTGGCTTGTGAGAGTTGTGATAAGTTCATCTTCTTGGGAGGCTGGATAACACTTCTTCTTCTCTCCTTCTTCTTCTTATTTTTTAGGGGATTTTTTTCTATCTCTTGTAAGTGGATGTTTTTCCCATTGGGTTTTCCTTCACTACTTGATATTTTTATTGTACATGGGTACCTCATTAGGATTAGTTTCTGGGACCCATTTTTCATTTTTTGTGTGTTTTTCTGACTTGCCTTTCCTCATCCTAAGTTACGATGAAGGGGGTGTTGGTGTGAGTGGTATTTTCCATATTTTATTTATTTATTAGGTGTATTACCACCTCACTAGGTGAGTCATATCACTTAGGTGAGATCATAGATCATAGGTGTCATAGTAGTTATGAAAGATTTTATCATGGAATCTATCGTGTGTGTGTGTGTGTGTGTGTGTGTGTGTGTGTGTGTGTGTGTGTGATATATGAGTTACTTTCCCTTTCTGGAAGTAACTCCTCTTCTCCATCATGGAGGTATGATTATCTATGCATGGGAGTTACTCAACACTCCCCTATATGTACACCTCTCTTCTTGATCTATGAGTATGGAGACTTGTTTCCTTAATGCATACACATTTTCATGGTTGAGTTCTTGTTTTAATATTGAATCTACTTCATCTCTTAGTTTGAGTGCAAATCCTCAATGTGCACAGATTCCCTCTAGATTCTCTTCCTTCATCCATATGTCATCCACTTCACCCAATTTAAGAAGATCCAAAATTATACCAATGGGGTCTTGAATTCATTGTCATGATTAATCCTCCATCAAGTCTGCTGGTTAGAAATGTGTATTAACAACAATGATTAATTCACCAAATGGATAGAAGTTGAGGCACTCAAGGAAGATACTAAAATGAAAAACATTTCTAGGCTCCAAAATTTTGAATTGGGCTCTTGTACTTGGAATTTACTTGAAGAATTATTCCAATTAATACTTGTCAAGGTAATGGTTTTGTAGAATCTACTAATAAAAATTTGATCATAATCATGAAGAGGACAATAGACACCAACCAAAAATAGTGGTACACAAAGGTGAGATATGATCTTTGAGATGATAGAATCATAACAAAGAAAGTAATTGACACTTCCCCTTTCAAACGGGTCTATGGTAGAGAAGATAGAATCTTATTGTCATTGGAACTTCCTTCATTATAACTATCTCAATAGATGGAATTGGAAGGTACAAATTAAAGATAAATCTAAATAAAAAAACTAGTTAAAATTGAATAATTTATAAATTCTTCCATGATCACATTAGAAGAACATCATAAATCAGCTAACCAAAGGTTTGAAAAGAGAGCTAGGGCTCAGGAATTCAAAGTTGGTGGTCTAGTCTTAAAATGGGATGCGAGACAGAGATAAGTCATGACAAAAATCTAAGTTTAATGCACTTTGGAGTGGGCCATACATCATCAGTTCTTGAAAAGAGGTGAAATATTTTGAGTTTTATAAACTTAATGGAAATACATTCAATATCTTCGTTAATGGGATTTATCTCAAGAATTCCCATTAAGTTGTTCATTGCATCTTGTACATATTAGTTTAGTTTTCAATTCCTCTAAGTGATCTTCAACAAATTAACTTGTTAGTAGTATGGGTTTCTTTGTAACAATTTCTTGTGCTTGGTATGATTTTCCTTTTTGTACATTATTTTGTTACACAATTGGTTCATGGGGATTTTGGGAAAGATATGCTCTAGAAAGAGTTGCAGTAAGTAGCGGGTTAAGTTGTAGAGGAAACATAACAAATTTTATATCTTCTTGTAGGAATTAAATGTGTTGAAAGGAGTTTCTATCTTCTTCATTCATGGTTTTCTAAAGGGATGTGGTGGTAAATCAACTTCAGGATAGTTTTCCTCTCAAGAAAAAGGGATGTGGTGCAAAATAATCTTCAGGATATTTGTACACTCTCATTAAAATTTTATTTATAACACATCATGTAAGGAAAAAGAGAAATCCAAGTCATTTCCATATTAGTTCTAAGTTAAACAGTGCTTCATATGGCTTAGGGGTAGGAAAAATTCAAGTTTAGATCATTTTTAAAGTTTTTGGGCTTGAATCCATGCCCAATGGATGATTCAAGGCCAATGATCTCCATATAGTAGGAAGATGACCCTTTAAAGTCACCAATTTTTTTGTCTAAAATCTCCTAGGGATATTGCAAAAACTTGTAGAAATAAATTTGGAATCAAGAAATTTTTAAGCCTTAACGAGCCTTTTTGATAATTTACAATTTTGTAGGTGAAAAATTAAACGATGGACCTCGAGCCACAAAAAAAATCATTATCGGGATCAAATATTTATTTAAATTTTCATCACTTTCATATAATTTGAAAAGTGCAAAATTCTTCCAAAACTCCACCACTCGATACCACATGGCTTCTCTACATTGATCTAGAGCCGACATGCAGGGTTGTAGTTTGCATCTTTGTAGTAGAACTACAAAATGCATTCGTGAGAGGTCCAAGGAATGATTACATATTGGAAACATAGAGGTAATTTGGGTTCTTAGTTAGAAAAAGTAGGGAGGAGTTCACATTTGCACAGCCATTCAAAGTTGCAACGTGCAAGTCAAAGCGACAACCCACAAAGGGAATATTCTAGAATCTTAAGGCGCGGGAAAATATGTAACCTTGCATATTGTACTCACATCCCTTAGGCATGATTGTAGAAAGGAAAAATGTGGCATGAAGTCAAGCATGGTGGAAATTCAAGGTGGTAAAGGCCGACACAATGTGGTAAGTTTTGGGAGCTCGGGGACAAAATGTAGTTTTGTAAGCTTGCAGCTTTACAATTATGAAATGTAAATTACAATCAAAGGTTTAATCCTGTAGAAAATTAGAAGGTGCCACATGGAACAAGCTAAGGGGTCAAAATTAAATCCACATATAAGTTATCTTGATGATGTATCCAGCAGATGTCGATATGTGTCACATTTTACAGGAGCTTTGTATTTGCTCCTCGCACACAAAAATCTTCATTTGACAATATTTTTTCCTCCATAGCTCCAAATATTAGAAAATTGGTCTCATTGGAAAGGTATTGTCATGCAATTCACTTTAGAATCATTAAATTCATAAGTTATTGGATTTAGGAATGAGAAATAGAAGAAAAAAGTCTAGCATTGAAAACAAAGTTTTAGGTAACTCAACCACTCGAATTGATGAAGGATGGAATCTTAGTTTCTATTACAAAAAGGACATGGGTGATGGTCTTATAGAGGTGCCTGTAGACACCAAATTCGTGTCTTACGACCCCTTGTGACCCGCATCTCATCTCGCAATATAACCTCATCACCTAAACCTTACACAATTATTTATTAATTGCCTTCTAATTGATAAATCCACATCACCTTACCCGCCACCTCACTTTGCCACTTCATCATGACCTAGCCCTAACCCTAAAACTAACCTAATTAAGACCCATGACTTGGTCTAGACTCACATCCATAACTAATGCCTCCTTACTCGCACCCAAAACCGACCTTCTAGTCACTTGACCAAGCCCGCAACTGATCTCTCGGGAGAAAAGCAGGGAAGGTGGGTTATTTTACTAAAAATAGCCTACTTTTTCCTTACCGATGCCGGTTCCTACTCGACCGCCGCTTACGTAACCACCATCGGTTCCTCGTAAATGGGCTCCCAAACCAAAACAACAAAATGGGATTTCATTTTGGAGATCAGTCAAAGGATTTCTGGATCAACAGAGAGCATTGCGAGCGAGGAACAGAGTCCTGATCTTCATTTAATCAAGCAGAGACGAGTAAAGAAACCAGAAGTGCTTGCAGTAGAGGAGATCAACTTGCATCTTCGTCAAAACCAGTAAGTCATATCTTGCATGTCCTCTGTTATAACATTTCTTATGCTCTTTGAATCACAGTCCTCCTAAATCCGTTTCTGAATCCACTACCCAACGTGCCATTGCATCTAACTGTCATTCTTTTACCCTCATCATCTCATTTCCTAATATCATCCATAAACCAGCCGTTACAAACACCATAGCTACCAAGAAGATCCTAGAACCCACCGGTATCGGTTATCAGTAACCGGCATCGGTTCCTCTGATCAAAACCAGAAAACCAGCCTTTCCCCTACCCAGTTCAACGAGACAATTTAATTGATATTTTGCAGTCTTTTGTGTTAATTCATATTAGCAGGGGAACTGACCACCTTCGAAAGGAAGTTTTATATTTCACAGGCCCAAGGCGCTTCTCATTTATTATTTAATCAAAAATCTTGTGGTCTTGTGTTCTTATTTGCAGGTAGTCCTTCCAAGACAAAAAGGAGTTCTTCGCAGTCAACCTGATCTTTCTCTACGGTACGCGCACACCATCTCGACATTCAACAGGTATTCCTCCTAACCCTAACCTCATCTGTTTCTAAAAGGAATGAAAGGATAGAAGCAACTCTATTCCCAGAAGCCGAAACATTCCGAGTGAAACATTTTGGCACGCCCGGTGGGACCCATTTTGGGTTTCTTTCTCTTGCTTATTTTCATTTTAGGAAGCATATTTGCTGTTGCTGCTTTTGTTGTATATTTTCGTAAAGAATTTGTCTTGCTTTCCTAGTTTCGCATTAGTGAAAGTCATCTCTCTTGCTTCATCGAACATAATTTTCGATTTGGGTTTAAAACACATGCATTGCATTCCTGCTTGTTGTTCTTCAATTCTAGTGAACATAGATTAAGTAACAGGTCGTACACGTGGGGGTGATATCCACGGTATTGACAGGAAATAAACCCTAGTTTCACTACACAACACATACCGAATCACTTCACCATTAACACAATAGTTCAAACATCCCCCCTTTTTTTCACGGTATTCCTCCGCCTGATTGAGGTAAACTTATAAGCCAAAACAAACTTGACGTTTCCCCTAGGTCTTGTTGTTTAGGATTCTGACATCATCTTACATCTAAAGGCATAAGCCCACGATAACTAAAATTAACCCTAGGTTTAGTCTCTGGATTTGCGTGTGCATCTTGCTTGTTTTCAAATTCTCGCTTTCTCTGTCATACTTTGTCTTCTGTGATCCATAAGTTGATAAATATACTCAACGTTGCTAAAAATCAAATTAGCAGCCTTTTATATCTTCTTATCCTAGACTTTTGACACCGGCATCGGTTAAGGGACCGACGTCGTTTGCTCTGTTCCAGGACCGACCGACACCGTTACTTAACCGATATCGATTCTTGTCGCCTTCATCACCCCCGACAAACCAAAGAACTTGCCAAATTCATCATTCTGAGGTTGTTTTTGTTCTTGATAGATTGAAACTTTCCTGTGTGTTCTTGTCCATGGTTGTCATCACTCGGAAGCAAGCCACCGCCATGGTTTCACATGCCTGCTCTGTGTCTTTGCCTGAATCACCCCCTTCACATTCTATAGGAACCCTACGGACACCAAGTGAGATCCCCAAATTCCTGTAGGAGACAAGGACTTTGCCAAATTTCTCGGATGCTAATCCCAGTACATAGCATAATACTATTTGTCTCATGCCCCTAACCATACGCCTGATGGTCAGCTCCTTGTTGGCATGCCTATTAGTATAGCTGCTCATTTAGCTCCCACTCCTCCTAATAACACTGCCTTACTTCCTGCATCTCTAGCCCCGTCTCCCAATCCGACGGCTTCAGAGGTTCATACGACCCCGATTAGCTTTCCTTTGGTTAATCTTGGACCCCACGTATCGTTACCACCAACTGCCCCTACCTCATCTCTCTTTCAGACCACTCCATTCATGACGACTCTCTCGCCACCTATTCACATGAGCTTTCCTTCTCAAGCTCCGCCTACCTTTTCATTCCCATACACGTATCCAGTAACCTCAACACCTTATATGGGACATCCCTATTCTGTTGCACCATCATCTCATCCAACCACAGATTTCATCAAACAAATGATGGACAAAATGCAAAATCTGGAGGCTTCGGTTTCGGGAAGTCGTAGCGCCTTGACATACGAGCAAGTTTGTCGGGAGCCCATTCACCCTTCTGTCCCCCTTCATTCATATCCTCCTCAATGGGAGTTGCCAAAATTTACTCGCTTTTAACAAGAAAGAGGATCCTCAACAACACTTCACGATCATTTAGACATGCTTGTTATTTGATTGCCCATGATGACGCCTTGTTACTTCCGCACCTTTCCCATGTCCTTATCAGACTCGCCTTGAGTGGTATAGTGCTTTAACCCAAAGCACTCGATCTTCTCTTTTAACCAACTAGCCCAATCTTTCTTGGATCATTTCTCCATTAACATTGCCAAGAAAGTATCTATTACCGACCTCTATGCCATCCGACAATTTGAAGACGAATCTATCGCAGATTTCGTTGACGATGGCGGGCCTTATCAACCAACTTACGTATGCCTTGCCTCAAACCGAACTTATCGAATCTATTTATGCGGGCCTCGCTAAGCACATCTCCCCCACCCTCCAAATTCAAACTTTCCGTACATTCGACGAGGCCTTTACCATGGCCCGAAAATTAGAAATTCGAGCCTTAGATGAGGAGAAATTGCGGTCACAGTAACAAAACCCCACTTCCGAACTCCCGATTCTACCAACAAGCCAAATACCGCCACTCCTCACGCGTCCACTTCTTCTAAATCAAAAGGAGCTGTCCACGCGGTAATGGTCAAATCTCAAACACCGTCCAATACTCCGCCAAAACCACTTATAAGTACAAGGCCGAGCCCACCAATTACACTCCTCGGGAGAAACTTATGGCGTCATCCTGGAGAAATTGCTCAAAGATGGGGCTATCACCTTGCCCCTGTTAAACCTCACTCACTGGGTTTGACTCCACCCGCGCAATACCTTCCCGGTACAAAGAAAATGACTTTTGTAACTTTCACCGCGTAAAAGGACATAGTCATGAAAACTGCAAGATTTTGAAAAACATAGTGCAGAAATGGTTGACGCAGGGATATAACCTCGATAATCCTAACGCCCTCGCTAACCGAAATCTGAAAATTTTTAACAAGACATTCCCGAATCACTCGTCCAACAGTAACGTAAACCAAGATATCTTAGCCGAGGAGAGTGTTCATGAGATCCATGCAGTCTTCGATTCTCAGCCAAAAGCCTCTATTGAAATTTTTTTGAATCAAGCCTCTCCACCAACACAGGAGTCTGAACCTCCTTCACCACCATCAAGCCAAAGTGAAATCATTCCTTTACCCATAAAAGAGTTAACTGCCCGGACTTCTCTTCTCATCGACGAGTCTTCTTACACCACATCCCTACAAGACTGTGAGCGGATGTTATCTAATTTATCTATTTCCCAAACGTCCCCTTCTACCGCTCTTGCTGCACAAGAGGAAGGCTCACCACTCCTTTTGACATCCTTAGACGAGAAATCTCTTACACTGACATCACCACATTCTTTAAACATGACAGATCCCCTCAAACACGCCCTCCTACCTATTAGTCCCTCATCACCTAAATCTTTTCAACAACCGGTGGACCTCTTAACATCTATTGATACAAAGGCCTCATCTACCTCCCCGTGTCACACCAACAAAGGGGACTGGAATTACAACCCACCTTTCTTCCGTATAACAATTACAAATCACACTGAGACTGCCATTCCACATAAGATAGACAGTTCCTATGGGAACGCTTTGAGTACCCCTTTTCTACTCAAATGCAAATGACTGATCCTGATGTCTCCACCATATACCCGAAGTGTTTGCGTGAAGCTTAAAATGCCCCCTGTTCTCACCTTCACCCCCTCACCTCTACCAAATGCCCCGTCCACTTCTATCAACTTAACCGGATCTTCCCCTACGCTGGGACCTCACCAATGCCCAATCTAATGCACCCGCCTAAGCGACTCGATCTATCCAAAAATAAATCCACCCCGCCACCTAGAGACAAACTCAATCCATGCCCCTATCACAATCAAAACCATCATCGCATACCTACCTTCCATATTGGGACCCCATCCTCTACCTTACATCAATATATCATACCTCCCGTGTTTTCTTCAAAACAACCTACGCCTTCCGCACCCATACAGAAATTCCAGTATAAAGAACACCGCTACTCCGCGTATCCCGTCCACCTATCAACCCTAAACAAATTCCATCATCAAAAGATTTATTTTTGTCACTCCTATTTCCCCTTGGTTTTTTCGATACCACATCATCTCGCGCCTCATCATCCAACATAGCTTCGCGCCAAAGAAATCACGCTTTAGTGAAAACCACGTATCAACACCCTTGGCTAAACCACCACCCGTGCGAACCAACCACGCCCAAACATTACCAAAACCCGCACAACCAATACCCTCATCCTCTTCCGATTTTGACCCACTCAAAGGATCTTACGCTAAAATCCTTGCTATGTTGGTGGAGAATGCAACCATTTCCCTACCTCCACTTAGACCTTATGACCCGTCTAAACCCCGACCCATGGGTTACGATGAGTCTAAAATCTGCGCTTATCATCGCACACCAGACATGATGTGGAGGGATGCAAAGCTCTTAAAACCATCCTTCGGGCACACCTCTCCTGGATAGAAAGATTAAGAAAGACAACTTACGAAGGGAGAGACCTTTAGTTTCCATTCCCTCTCCTATACCATCTCGTCCCCGCCTCACCAAGATCTATCATTATTACAACCCCACCTCTCAAGACCATGAGTTATCCCAACCATCTTCCTCATCTCAGTCTACGAGATTAATATGATTAGTGTCGCTACTCGAGGCGTAAAAACAATGGGAAAGCAAAAGAAAACACACTCGCGACATCTCTTTCTCCGTCAAACATCCCGATTGCACCACCACCTAAAGTGGTCATTCGCGACCCGCCTATCCCGCCTCTCTAATGGCATTGCCCACCAAATATGATTAAACAGCTTCACCAATCACCCGTAAAATGACATCAGTATGATCTCATTCGACTTCAATCTCATCGACAAGCTCTCGTTGAGATCCTTCAAGGGATACAGAGGTTTTACCTAATGAAACCCTCGCCTGTCGCCTCCATTCTAACACCCAATCACGTTGCTTCTCTCTCACTAAACAGCCCCACTCACTTCGCCTCTATACCACAAGCTGCTACAGCTGGTTTTCTCAAGATGAAATTGTTGACTTTGGTACAGAAGACCCTGACCCTGCCCTTTTCATTTCCGCTTACGTCCGAGACATTCGAGTACGTCGGGTTATGATTGACGGGGGCGCTAGCCTAAACATCATCTCTTCAAAAGCCTTCCAACAAATGAATATCCCTTCTAGTTGCATGTGTGCCAACCCCATCATGTTGCGGTCATTCAATGATGCTATTACTTCTACCTTAGGCACCGTGATCCTCAACATTCGGGTAGGACCACGTACTTTACCCGAACTCTTCTATGTCTTGGAGGGAGAGTTCCAATATAATATATTGCTGGGTCATCCTTGGATCCGAGCCATGGGATGCGTTCCCTCAACATTACATAGATGCATAAAATTTGAGTACGAGGGGAAGTCCTACACCGTAAAAGCTGACCCTCCCCCCTTTAAAACCTGCAATATGTTATACCGCCCTAACGATGTGCTTATACCAATCAAGACACCCATACATTCAACCCAACCATCCTCCTCAAATGTACCTCAACCATCCACCTCAACCGCGCCTACGCCTTCAACTGATGAAACCACCATCGCAAAAACCACTTCCCTTCCCGCAGCTAACATTCCAACCTCCGACCCCTTAGTAGATGTTTTTCAGTGCCTTACGCTGGGGGAGTACCACCTATATAACGTTAGTTCTTTCCCTACCCCGCAGGAGTACGGACAATTACATGCACATCCCACCTACGACCGTCGCGTGGGGAGATAATCTCTTACTGACCACCCCATTGCAAGCACTAACCTAATGTATGGGGGTGTTGACGCATCCTCCATTACCCCCGAACCTCCTCTTGGTGTGGTTCCTTTCCAATCCGATTTTCAATACTTGACAAATCGTCGCTTCGCCTCACCTTCTTGACTTCGGCCGTGCGTGGAAAGGCTTTGGTTTTGGCCTCTACGAACAAGGCCGACATACACTCATTCCCGTGACTACCCAGAACATAATGATCGTAGTGGTCTCGATTTTCCCGAAACACCTACACAGAGACACCTCCCGTCACCGTATCTTGGAAGAAGAAGACGCCGCCCTACCAAACCATCATCACCCACTTTACCATCATCACCCACAGTAATCTATAGACCACTCGAATCCATCCCTCCTAACTTTTTTTTTTTCATAAATGCTATCTTCATAGGTCCTCTCACTTATCAATGCGATAATGAGGACCCATCTTCTCTTCCCCTTCGTATCCGCACATGATCGAAGAGGATTCACCTTTGATTAATGTTGTTGAATGCCGTGATGACGACTCCATCCTCACTTACCTCGCGCGATGATTCTTATATTCAACGAGCCTTACCATCTAAAACCCAAACCATGCTGAACGAATCTACCATAGAAATCAACATCCACACGGAGGAGGATCCTCACATTGTGAAGATTGACAATCCCTTAACACATCGTAAAAGCCGCCTTTACTACCTTTCTCCGTGCTCGCAATCAAACTTTCGCATGGTCTTACGCCGACATGCCAGAATTGATCCTACCATCTGCCCATAACATCACCCTAAACCCCGATTCCAAACCAAATCAAACAAATTGAGAAAATGCATCCACGCATTGCTTCTTTGGTCAAAGAGGAGCTCCAATGACTCCTTTCTGCTTTCCTTCATCTTGCCTATCGACTATCCTCAATGGATTTCTAACATCGCACTGCTACTAAAGCGACAGGGGGACTTCAGATATGCATAGATTTCCGGGATCTTAACCTCGCTTGCCCTAAGGATGACTTGCCCTTACCTAGCATTGACCAACTTGTTGATCTAACCGCAGTCATGAGATGCTCTCTCTCATGGATGGCTTTTCAGATACAACCAAATTTTGGTCCCCTCGCCGATCAACACAAAACTACCTTCATAACTCCTTGGGAACCTTCGTTATCGTGTCATGCCGCTTTGGCCTTAAGAATGCTGGTGTTACCTATCAGCGGGCTATGACCTACATTTTTCATGACATTATGCACACTATCCTTGAAGATTATGTCGACGGTCTTCTCGCAAGTCTAAACATCGTAGTGAACATCTCGATGTTTTAACCATTATTTTTGATCGCCTGCTACAATATTCTCGTCCGCCTTCAACCAAAGAAATGTGTCTTTGGTGTTCTTTCGGAAAACTTCTTGGCTTTATCGCCTCTTTTGCATGGCATTGAGGTCGATCCATCTAAAGTTAAAGCTATCCTAGAAATTCCCCCACCCAAAAATCTCAAACAATTGCATAGTTTACAAGGTAAGCTCCAATCTATCCAACGTTTCATCTCCCAACTTTCGGATCGATGTCAACCTTTCCATCACCTCCTTAAAAAGGATATTGCATTCCAATGGAGTGAAGAATGTCACCAAGCCTTCGAAGCTCTCAAATCCTATCTCTTGCAGCCACCCGTGCTTATCCCACCCCAAGACGACCGCCCTTTCTACCTTTACCTTTCCGCCACCGACCACGCTGTAGGAGCCATGCTTGCACATCGTGACTCTAAGAATCACGAACAAGCCGTTTATTATATAAGTCATACTTTGGTGGACTATGAGACTAGGTACACACATATAGAAAATTTATGCCTAGCCCTATCATTCGTGGCCACCAAACTCCGACACTACCTTCTAAATCACAAGACTTTCATCATCACCAATACAGACCCCATCCATTACATGTATGCCAAACCTCATCTCGAACCAACGACATGATGCCGATGGCTCATGCTTCGCCGACTCTCGACCTTGAGTTTGTCCACCAGAAATCAATCAAAGGACAAACCATCGCAGACCAACTTGCAGAAGCTCCTTTACCTGGGGAACAATTTACCAATTTCACATTTCCCGACGAACTCATCGCTACTCTTTCCCTCACGGAGGAGTCGTACCCAATGACCCTCTTCTTCGATGGATCTAAATGCCAGCGCGGCGGAGGAGCCGGCGTTGTTCTCATTCCTCTCGACGCTGAACCTATGCCTCTTTCATTCCGACTCGATTTCCCTTGCACTAATAATACAAATGGAATATGAGGCCCTTGTTCCGGTCTCCAAGTTCATACCGCACTTAGGTATCAAATCTATCAACATTTTTGGTGACTCTCAATTGGTAGTCAATCAAGTTATGGGCGTCTACCAATGCAAAAACGAGGAACTTCAAAAATACAAACACTACGTGGATTCACTTCTAGCCTTATTTACTCACTATTCTATACAAACCATTCCACACTCCACTAACAAATTTGCGGACACTATGGCTTGCCTAGCCTCGCAAATTCCCACCACACCAACTGACTCTGAATTATTCGTTGTGGTCCAGCAACTTTTTGCCCCATCTTACTCAAATTTCGGTTTTTGTATGATAAATAATATGTCTGCTAGTTCGCAGGATACTTGGTATCACCAATTTCACGACTACCTTACAATCTCCGTCCTCCCACCTGACCTTACTAGTAACGGAAAACGTGCTTTTCTTAAAAGTGTTTTGCGTTATGTTGTCGTGGGGGGACTCCTCTATAAACGTGGCTTTGATGGCATCCTCCTTCGCCGCCTAATCAAGCGCGAGGCCACTCATACCATCCAACAGTCCATGACGGTATTTGTGGTGGACATTTCAGCGCCTTGCTGTGGCCAAACGAATCCTTCGCCGTGGTTATTATTGGCCTACTCTCAATAATGATCGCTACGAATATGTTAAGCGTTGTGTTATGTGTCAACAAACATGCCAACCTTCAACATACTCCTAGCCACCCGCTCCGTATCGCTCGAGATCTTTGCCCTTCTCACAATGGGGTTTAGACCTTATTGGTGAGATTCACCGACCTCTTCACAACGCACCATTGGATAATCACAATGCCGATCAATATTACACAAAATGGGTGGAGGCTATTCCACTCATTTCAATCAAAAAAGAAAAATTGTCGAGTTCATTAACCACCACATTATCTCTGTCATTTTGGTGTTCCTCATCGCCGATATAATGATAATGCAAAATCTTTCAAAAACAAGTTGTTGCAAGACCTTTGTGACAACTTTGGTATCAAACTTAGTTTCTCATCACCTTACTATCCACAAGCCAATGGGCAAGCCGAGTCCTCTAATAAAACACTAACTAAAATCCTCATGAAAGTTGTCAATGACTCCGGAAGAAATTGGCATGATCACATTCCCTTTGCCCTTTGGGCTTATCGTACTAGCATTCGTACTCTACTAATGCCATACCTTTTCTTTGGTATACGGTACCGAGGCTGTTTTGCCTCTCGAAATACAAATACCCTCCCTTAGAATATCTCTTCAGATATTCTCACCAACGATGATTTCCGCCAAGAGCGGTTAGCCCAATTGAGCTTCTTGACGAACGCCATCTTACACTCTTGATCACCTTCAAATCTATCAAAAACGCATCAAACGTGCTTATGATAAGCGACTTCATGAGCGTATTTTTAAGGTTGGTGATCTTGTCCTCAAAGAGAATCAACATGTAACCAAACTAGAAAAGAGCAAACGTGGAAAATTTGCTCCCTATTGATTGGGCCTTACATAATCACTCACACCTATGGATCAGCGCTTATCGCTTAGCTTCACTTAATGGTAAACCCGAGCTCGAGCTCCCTAATGCCTTGCATCTTCGACCATTCTATTGTTGAAATTAGTGTTATATCACTTCTTATCCGCCTACTGCTCGTCCCTTGAGCTCCCATACCACCACATGCACTTGTTTCCTACATCTCGAAATAAAATCAAGCTCACCTCTCACCTCCCCTTAACGATGCCTTCCCCTTTTTAGTCTAGTCCATGACTTCAAAGTTTTAAAATAAGCCGTATTCTTATGGGATTTTCTTGAGTCAAACTTCCTCCCAAACTAGATGCTTCACGCCAAAAGAACATCTAGCTATCTAAATTATATATAGACTGTTCCCTCGAAGGACAGCTATATGCCAAAAACTATTGATGCTATTATATATATAGACTGCTCCCTCGAAGGACAGCTATGCATTTAAATCATATCTGCTACTATAAATAGACTGCTCCCTCGAAGGACAGCTATACACAGTCAGCCTTTTTCAGAAGCTTCTCGCATTGATCAGCTTCGTGAAGACCTCAAGAATAAAACAATCAATATCCCTGGTAGACTTCCCGCATCGATCAGTCTACATTCAATAAAATAAAAGCCTCATTCAAAAGAAATTTTGAGTCATGGACTTGTCTATTTAGGGTAGGTTCTCTTCCGTCAGAACACTCACTTTGTAATAAGTTCTCCGTACGCACTATATCATCCACCTCACCTCACCATTTGTTTCAACTCAAGGGACGTAATGTACGCTCGATATATTGTGATCACACAACTCTTTTCACCTATTGACTTCTCATCTATGCACGGTACCTAGGGCTCCAAGCTCGTTCTACGTGGTGTGGTTTGTTTAGCTCTCTTCATCTACGGAGCACTTTTTCTGCTTTGCCTCGCATCTAGGATTGTGTGTTGACCTTAATCAGGACACGATTCCCTACTACTTGGGTAGGCTAACTTTCACTTCCCTTATACCTTTTACAACATCACCAATTCATTACCAACACCATCCACCTTACCTTTACTAATCTTAATATTTTTACCAACCAACCAATTACCTAAACCGTACCCAATTGCTCTCGAATTCGCCTCCCCGATCCTAAGGGAGAACTACATCGGCCCGAGGCCCTCCTTGCTTTGTGCAAATGGGCTATGTAGGCAGCACTTCGAGACATGGGGTCTCCCAAGGATAGCTCGACCATCCCCTACCATAACCTATCCTCGTGGTGAATATAAATATTTTTGTGTATTTCTATTTAATCACATTCCTCTTTATCCTTTTTCAAAACACCGAAAATCAAAACACAAAAATTCTTATTATTATCGTAACTCAAATCAACATACATATCTCATTTTATTTAGATGTTAAACAAATACATCTTCTCTATCATCGACATGTAGGTCAAGATTTTATTTATTCTTATACCTTGCTAACATTTACTCGGACCCTCACGCCTCATCCCGAACTAGGTGATGATCGTGATAGCCGACCCTCTCGCCGGCCTCTCTGTCTCAAAGGTACCACGGCTATTAGTACCGCCACCGATCTCGCCAATCTCTCCTCGTAACATATGAATACGCCTCTCGCATGGAGGAATCCAACCTCTAGTCTCTCCACCCATGACTCCGCAACCGCTAACAATCCTCTTGTCTCGATCCACTCGCTTGAGCTGCATGAACCAAACGCCGCAGACGATCCTCTCTCTGTAATCACAAACCCACATCTTTAGACTATGTCGTCAGACAATCACGTATACCTCGCAGCTCCGCTGCCACCATAATCTATAGGCCTCTCGCTGCTCTCGCGCCCATTACCTCGCGATCGGCCGCTACCTCTTCGTGACCTTCTCCGAGGTGTTGGGCCGGGAGGTGAGAGTACGCTCTCGCCGATCCTCATATATGGTCTATAAGCCGGGGGTATATCCTCGCACAAATCCAAATTGTCACCGCACGTGATCTATAGGAATCCTCTCATATTCACTCGGCCCGTGCCCCGCGATCCACCTCATTCGCTCTACACCCCTTAACTCCTCGCCTATGCTCTGCTACCATATAGTTACCGTAAGGCCTCCAATGATGTCCGCAACCGTCACCCTCTCCCATACCGCCTGTAATACTCAATATCACTCTGCCACGGCTTGGGATCTCGCCTCTTGTTCTCTGCTCTGACCCATCGTCCAATCAATCCCAACCTCTCGTATCTCCGGTCTCTCTCGCTGAGGGATTGGCCTATTGTCGCACACAAACAATGTGCTCATAGGCCCAAAAGTGTAATAAGTATGAACAATCCAAATCGCTCCCCGTGATTTTGCGCTACAAGCCCATAAACCCCCGTATAGCTCCGCCTAAATATGCAGTGCCCACGCAAACGCCACGTTCCTTTCTACCATCTCCCGTATAACACACATCAATGCCTTTGGAAATCTTCCTCCTTCGCCTCGCCTCGTAATGCATAATACCCTACCGCTATCATTAATATCATCTAACCTTGTCTCCTCAGGTGTGTGTATACATTACCCCATACGTAGGATAAACCTCGCCGTGTCAAATATCGTGCGATGGACCAAATATCATGTTATCGCTCCCCATGCCGCGCTAGGTAGTGTTTGATATACTAGTTTTCCTCAGTAATGGGAGTCTCAAAATACGAAACACATCTTCCAATGTTACCGCTATCTCCCCGCTGGCGATAAAGGTATTTGTCTCGGATTCCATCTCTCAATCAATGCCTCGTAACATACCATGGATACGTGTGATTCGTGAATAATAATGATTCCACTTAACCCCAAACGATTTATCAATGTCCATTCTCGCTGTGTTACATCCGCTGGATTCGTGACAACAAATACGCACACACTATCATTCATCCTCAACCCCGCCTCGCCGCATACACCAAAACAACAAACAACCATTCAATCCGCTAGTAGGTTTTTCAAACATTCTCGAAATTCTCCAAGAACTCGCATATCGGTTATACATAACCGTATCGTTCGTTCAAGAATCGATACCGGTTCTACTTAACCGCCACGGCCACCGCCAATTACATACACCTTCCTAAAAACAACCACCTACGACAATAAATTGATCGTTTATTCCTTTCTATATACACAGACATACCCAAAACCCCGAATTACCTACCCCATAACACTCACCTCATCTATACCCCTGGCTATCATGTTGTCTTTCTCATATCTACTTACCTATTCTCCTCTAGCTCATTCCCAAAACATGCAAAGAGTTAAATCACAAACAAGCCGATACCTCTTGGGTCAGCAGCAGCTGAGGTGGTCCTTGTCTTCCCTCTTGTCCCGCGCCTCGCTGGATGCTTCTCCTCGTTCCGCCATTATTACCACCTTTTTCAAATTCACCTTTCTACTTTCTCGAATCTCGATCACATTCACCTTCCCAATCTCTTTTCTTATCACCCAAATCTCTCATGCAATTTCCTGTCTCTTTTTTCTTATCACCCAAATCTCTCATGCAAATACTCCGCCTCGGTCTGCCAAAAAGCGCGCCTTCGCGTATTTAACCTCTTGCATGGCTCTAAAATTAAAACTTAATTTGCCACCCTAGCTTTTCTATTTTTAGAAAAGCTCATACCTAAATAACCGGTATCGGTTACTTAACCGATATCGGTCTATCAGCTACCGATATCGGTTCCTTTAACCGACATCGGTTACACACCTATCTTTTCTCAACAACGTTCTTTTCTTCATTTCTCATCTAAATTTTTGTCGCGCCCGCCTCTTTTTCCCGCATAAACAACACAATTTACCACATTTGTTCATCCACCACACATAGAATTACAATTTCATTACATCATTTATTTTATACAAATACACAAACCATCAACTACGGATATCAAGAAACTATCAATCTATACATCATTTGGATCCAACTCATCAGTTACATATATCACAATGTCACAAAACCACCAATTCATCACATAACATGACATTCATATATACGTACAAAAAAAAAAAAAACAAAAACATCAGCATCATCCATCTATCAACATGTCAATTAAACTCATCACACATTCTATATATTACCAACCATTAACCAAATATTTAAACACATTTTGAACACTGCATGTGGATCAAAACATCGTCTCTATATATATACAAATTTTCAAAAATACAATGTGCCCTACATCGGGGCCTCTGTGATCTCATAATCCACCAAAGCCGGAACGTAGGCCGCAATAATCACAAAAAATCTCGACTCACTCGCAGCCGGTCCTCGATCAAAATAGATATATACTCGCTCGCAGCCGGATCCACTATATAACCCCTACTCGCTCGCAGCCGGTATACAATAAATGAATAAATGAATACATGAATAAAACATAGGCACGCAGCCTCTATCAATACACCTGGCTCGCAGACCGGTGCCCATCTATCAATACACCATGTCTGGGATCTCTCAGCTCTCCCCACCGCCCTCGGCACCTCTCCCCGCTGGTCCCTGTGGTGCCTCTCGCCTCCTGCCTGTGACGGACCCACCACCGTGGCTGCGCACTCTCCCCGAGACCTCTCGCCCGAGAGGTCTCGCTCTATGTGCCGCATAGGGCGAGAATCAGCCCCGCACTTTATCAAGAATATCTCGATAGTATCGGGCCTCCGCTCTAGCCTCCATGTAACGCTCTCGAGCCACCGTAGGTACTGGGCCGGTCTCGACACACTTACTACCAAAGGCCCCTCGTGCTCGTGGCCGCGTGCCGCCATGTGGTGCTCGGTGGCCGTGGTACTGTACTGCACTGTGCTCGGGCCGTGGCTGTACTGGCCGTGGTGGTGCCGGTACTGTCTTCTTACACTGTGCACTGCTCGTGCACTCGCACTCGTGGCCGTGGTGGCCGGTGGTGGTGCCGCCGTGCTCGTGCTCGAGCTCAAGCTAGCCCTCGTAAGACACTCTATTCGTGCTCGTGCAGCAGCTAGCCGCCCCCGTAAGAGCTGCACTCACTCCCGAGCTGATCTCTCTCCTATCACTCGCAGCCTAAGTCTCGGCCGTGCAGCGTGATATCTCGGGCCGCTTCGCTCTCGCCTTTCACCACACCTCGTATGCTCCCGCACCCAACATCATCTACACCCTCACCGCCGCCTCTCGCTACCCAATCTAGATCCAAAGGCTGGGTGCAGTGTAGTGGGGCCTCTACATCATCTCTCCTGTACCGAGGAACGGGAGGTGGCTCGCCCCGCCGCAGCCCCTATCTCGCTCGCGCACTCTCTCTGGGTATCCGCCGTATTCTCCCGGCCTCCGTCCCGCTATCCGTAATGTGTACTGGATTAGGCGCAACCGTAAGCGGGCTCCTCTCGCCAGTGGTGGTGACCTCTCGTAGGGTCTCCATACAATGTCTACCGCCACTGTGCCCTCTAGCAAGTGTCTATAGATGCCACATCCCGACTCGCAACAATCGCCGTGGCTGCCCACGACCCCCAACCACCTCTCAAAGCCATATCGGTATATGACCAGTGGCCCTCGCCGCCGGGTAACCCTTATCGGGCTCGATGCATACGATGTGATCGTATGCCCAACAATGCAACAAAAATGTAGAACAAATACCGAATCGCTCCTCCTCGGCGATAGCCCCATAGCTCCTCAGTATAATCACACCGATATATACTGGTGCCCAGCGTAACAGTGTGCTCCTCCACCATCTCCAGCAGACTTCCCCATCAATGCTCGTGGGAGCGGCCTCCTCCGAGTCCGGGAGGGCGAAGCAGTGTGATCCCAACCATCATCAACACAACCTGGGCCGTGTCTCGTGTCGATGCACACCGTACATGTCACTGCATCCCGATACTCGCGCTATGGTAGGTCAGTGAGCAGCGCCGCATCCCCAAAACTCGCAGATGCTGTCCATGGCAGCTTCTCGACCTACTCGAAGACGCCTCTCTCGATAGGTAACCAAGGATGCGATACACATCCTCCAATGTGACGGCCATCTCCCTGGGCCGGAGATGGAACACATTGGTCGCCGATCCCATCTCTCGATGAGGGCAACCATCAGCCGTGATCTCTCTCTATCGCTTCTGTACTGACTCCACCGAGTCCCACCTCACGCATGATGGCCCAATGAGCCACGATACGTGTGGCCTCATCCGCACTAACAATGGGGGGGCATCCTATCCCGCATTGCCAATCGCCGACGTGCTCGCAAAACCAACCCACATCCTTAGACCTACTTTTATTACAACATCTACTTTATCATCTAAACACCCCTTTTATCCCCCGACCATACCCCGACTCTATACCGCCCCCTCTAACAACCTACCACCCCTACAAACCCAAAACAACCAACCCCACCCAAAACCCAAAACAACCAACCCAACCCAACCCCCACACCAAACCCAACCCAACCCAAAAACCCAAAACCTAACCCCACACCAAACCCTTCTCCACCCCTAACCCAACCCCAACACCCACACCGACCCACAACCCAACCCAAAAACCCAAAACCCAACCCAACCCAAAAACCCAAAACCTAACCCCACACCTAACCCTTCTCCACCCCTAACCCAACACCCACACCGACCCACAACCCAACCCAAAACCCACAACCCAACCCAAAAACCCAAAACCCAACCCAACCCAAAAACCCAAAACCTAACCCCACACCTAACCCTTCTCCACCCCTAACCCAACCCCCACTCCCACCCACAACCCAACCCAAAACCCAAAACAACCAACCCAACCCAACCCCACTCCCACCCACAACCCAACCCAAAAACCCAAAAAACATACAAGCTACCGACGCCGGCCGATACATGACCGACGCCGGTCACCAACAAGTCTTCCTTTCCCTAAAATTGTGCGACCGATGCCGGTCGCTTAGTGACCGACATCGGTCACTGTCCTCTCCCGGAGCCGAACCCCCGCGCGGCCCCCAAAACCCATTTTTTTACCTATTTCTACCCATCTACCCACCCAAAAACCCTAAAAACTTACCCACCTACCCACCTTAGCCTATCTAGCCTATCTACCCTCTCCCTTTTTCAAATCATTTCCATTTTCTCATTATTTCCTAAAAAAGGTTAATTCCTACCCAAACCCCCAATTTAGCATAATACAACCAAATCACCAAATTAAAGAGTTTCGAATCTACCCGAACGACGACACGTCATCATGGTGGGATGGGTGGTGGTGGTCCCACCGGTCCAGCCTCCAGCCCAGCCTCCCTCGCTGTGCTATGGCTCCAATCCCGATCTCGCTGGGTCCCACCAATCAATCGCTTCCTCCTCCTTAATCGGGCCCACTATTAACTCTCTCCGCCAATACAATAGCTCCACCTCACTCAATCAAGCCTCTAATCTCAACTCTCCACGTCAGACAAGTCGATTTAGTTTGCAAATAACAAAAGTGACAATGACAAGCCGTATTTTTCTTTTTATAGGTTTTTCGCCTATCACCGATATCGGTTTCATTTTTGCCCTAAGGAACCGGTATCGGTCCCTTAACCGATATCGGTCATTCAGAATCGACATCGGTTCTCTACCCAACTTTCACCCCATTCTTTACCCTTATTTACCATTTGCCCCTTTTTAACCACATATCGCCTATATCCACCTTTGCTGAACACCATTTGTTTACCCATTTGGCCCGACCCAAGGCCTCAACCTACCTATTCGGCCCGACCCAAGGCCTCACCCTACCCATTTGGCCCGACCCAAGGCCTCAACCTACCTATTCGGCCCAACCCAAGGCCTCGCCCTACCAATTTGGCCCGACCCAAGGCCTCAACCTACCTATTCGGCCCGACCTACGGCCTCAACCTACCTATTCGGCCCAACCTAAGGCCTCAACCTACCAATTGGCCCGACCCAAGGCCTCAACCTACCTATTCGGCCCGACCCAAGGCCTCACCCTACCCATTTGGCCCGACCCAAGGCCTCAACCTACCAATTGGCCCGACCCAAGGCCTCGCCCTCACTATTTGGCCCGACCCAAGGCCTCGCCCTACCAATTTGGCCCGACCCAAGGCCTCAACCTACCAATTGGCCCGACCCAAGGCCTCGCCCTACCAATTTGGCCCGACCCAAGGCCTCCATTTACCCTTCTGGCCCGACCCAGGGCCACCACCCAACCACTTGGCCTGACCCAAGGCCGTATCACTTCAATACCATACCCACAATCAACGTTTTATTTTATCCATCCATCATGTACCTTTTGTTCAATCGAGCTCACCTGTTCATGTTTTAGCATGATTAGGGTCCTTGACTTGATCTGTCGACCAACTTTTCCTAGACCTAGACCGTGACGTTTATCTCAACCAAACCAACCATTTGGTACTGCCGAACATGCCTAAACGCTTCCAACCTTACCTGCGTTATATACCCTAGAGCTACTTCCTATGCCTTAGATACCAGTGATTATATCACCCTTGTTTGGATAAACTATCGACCTTTACCTATACATTGCTGGTTTGCTCATCAAATCATGTACCCTAGTCGTACTATTGTATTTCAACATGCGTCTGCTTCCTTGGACCTACCCCACCACCTTACCATCCTCTCTACAACGTTCACCCTTTATCAACCCTATCCCTGATTTCCCGTTCACTCAATCTATGATAGATTTGAGGGGGATTACCTATATCCTTAACAGGAGAAACCACTTCATATTATTGTCCGCGCAGCTTTACAAAACAAGCTACACGACAATAAGGGGCTAATGTAGACACCAAATTCGTGTCTTACGACCCCTTGTGACCCGCATCTCATCTCGCAATATAACCTCATCACCTAAACCTTACACAATTATTTATTAATTGCCTTCTAATTGATAAATCCACATCACCTTACCCGCCACCTCACTTTGCCACTTCATCATGACCTAGCCCTAACCCTAAAACTAACCTAATTAAGACCCATGACTTGGTCTAGACTCACATCCATAACTAATGCCTCCTTACTCGCACCCAAAACCGACCTTCTAGTCACTTGACCAAGCCCGCAACTGATCTCTCGGGAGAAAAGCAGGGAAGGTGGGTTATTTTACTAAAAATAGCCTACTTTTTCCTTACCGATGCCGGTTCCTACTGACCGCCGGTTCTAAGCACGCAACCGCCATCGGTTCCTCGTAAATGGGCTCCCAAACCAAAACAACAAAATCGGAATTTCATTTTGGAGATCACTCAAAGGATTTCTGGATCAACAGAGAGCATTGCGAGCAAGGAACAGAGTCCTGATCTTCATTTAATCAAGCAGAGACAAGTAAAGAAACCGTAAGTGCTTGCGTAGAGAGGAGATCAACTTGCATCTTCATCAAAACCAGTAAGTCATATCTCGTGCATGTCCTCTCGTTATAACATTTCTTATGCTCTTTGAATCACAATTCCCTCCTAAATCCGCTTTCAATCCACTACCCAACATGCC
Source organism: Taxus wallichiana var. yunnanensis (assembly GCA_018340775.1). Taxonomy (NCBI): domain Eukaryota; kingdom Viridiplantae; phylum Streptophyta; class Pinopsida; order Cupressales; family Taxaceae; genus Taxus; species Taxus wallichiana. The sequence goes on from CM031234.1 coordinate 855,722,983, forward strand.
ATTGCATCTAACCATGTCATTCTTTTACCCTCATCATCTCATTTCCTAATATCATCCATAAACCAGCCTTATAAACACCATAGCTGCCAAAAAGATCCTAGAACCCCCACCGGTTATCGCTATCAAGAATCGGGATCGCATCGCAGAATCGCATCGGTTCCTCTGATCAAAAACCAGAAAACCAGCCTTTCCCCTACCCACTTCAACGAGACAATTTAATTGATATTTTGCGCTCTTTTGTGTTAATTCATATTAGCAGGGGAACTGGACCACCTTCGAAAGGAAGTTTTATATTTCCTGGGCCCAAGGTAGTTTCATCATTTATTGTTTAATCAAAATCTTGTGGTCTTGTGTTCTTATTTGCAGTAGTCCTTCCAAGACAAAAAGGAGTTCTTCGCAGTTAGCCTGATCTTTCTCTATGGTACGCGCACACCATCTCGACATTTCAACAGTATTCCTCCTAACCCTAACCTCATCTATTTCTAAAAGGAATGAAAGGATAGAAGCAACTCTATTCCCGTGTTTAAAACATTCCGAGTGAAACAGTGCCCATCATGTTTTTTAGATATTTAATTCTTTTTTGTTGGTGGGTCAAGGTAGGAATTACTATTTCCCTCTCTTTTCCATCATCTCTCTCTCACTCTCTTTCTCTCTCTCCCCATTTTTCTATATATTATAAAATGGTACACATTTGTAAAGATTGACCCTCTCAAAATTCAATGGAATAATTTAGAGTGTTGTGTCAAGTGTTTTAAGTTATAGGCCTCGATTTGGACCTTTTGTAATGTTTTATTGCCTTCCTCATGCAATGTAATGGACTGCACTTCCTAAGTAATAAAATTCATGTTTTGTGGCTATTCTCTACTCTAACTATATTTTGTTGTATTTTCTTGCCTCTTCATTCATTATAGGTGTTGTGCATACTTCCTCACTTTTCATGATCTATTTATGTTGTGTTTCGTGTGAAAATGGAAATTTAAATGTTGTTTCGGGTTGTGGAACTCAAATTTTCCCTCTTTTTCTCATTTCCTCCCATCTTTCCCTCATTAAGAGTGTCTTTGTCACTTTTCTTGGTGCTATCACCTCTTTATTAGTTTAGGATTTCCCTTTCATACATATTATTTTAACCATGGTCGCTTAGATTGTTAGATTAGGAATAGATAGTTTTATTTACAAATTCTTGTAGGAGTATTTTAGCATTAGGAATAGGTCGAGGAACCAACCTTGTCTCGGAGGTTGATCTCATTTGGCAATAATCAAATTATAGAGATCATCCCATGTTGCCTCAAAACCCTAAATCTTCTTGATTTAGTCATAGGCATAATTTTGAGCTCCAATAATATCCAAGCAACCTTAATTATTAGAGTATTTTTCAAATGTTCAAAATTCCACATTTAGTTTTTGGGTGGTAATTGTTATTGGTTTGGGTACGTTATAATTTTTTTCATTTTAAATCATTTGGGTTTTTTTTTTTTTTTTTTTCATTTAGAGGTCAAAAATATTATTCAAGGCTATCATCCACAAGATTAGTTGTAAAAAGACAAAGATATAATTTTAGAGAAGAACACATATTTGATATCGCATGGAATATTCAATGTTTTCTCAAGAAAAATATATTTAGTAAAGAAAGAGGAGTATATGTGTGTGTGTGTGTGTGTGTGTGTGTGTGTGTGTGTGTTTTTTCTAATATATTTTTCTTATTCTATTTACTTTCAATATAAAAATAATGACCAAGAAACTTACTAGTCCCGATATTTTATTTAAAATAATAGTGAAAAATATTATTTTTTTAATTTATAAAATAAAAATAAAAATAAAATAAATACATAATTATTTTTTCTATTAGGAAATAATAGAAATGATTAATATAGATGTATAACGCTTGAAATAATTTCTTGAAACTTAGTACAACCATTCACCCATCAGGCAACTATTTTTACAAATGAGTACTATTTTTTCTCTTTTTATGCATTTTTATTTATGGAAACAAATTACTAGAAACTAAAATATTTTATAATACTCATAAACATCAACCACACAAAAATTGAAACACATATGTATATATCCACATTTTTTGTCTTCAAGGATAGGAAGTAAGTTGAAAGAAACATGACATGTTAAATGCTTCATCATATGGACTTCTAGATCACCTAAAATCCATTCAACGACAGTAATCACCTACACAATCTCTATAGGGTCCAATCAAGGTGAATATGTTCCCATTTACAAGTAGTGATATTTTTCTTCTATGCCTTGTAAAATAATTAGCATGATCAATTCACTAGAATCGAAATTATCTTCTTATATCTATTCCAAACTGAATATGAGATATATATGAAAACACTTATGATTATGCTTATGCTTGTCCTAAGAAATATGAGTTAATTATTTTTATTACATATATATCAAAAACAGATGTTACATTTTTTTATTTTGTATAGAATGGAAGGTACTCATTTTAAGAGGCTTTATAGAACATTAATATAAGTTTATAAAGATATTAAAATGACCAAAAAGTAATAGTAATTATCAAGGTATATTCCCTTTACAATGTTATCAACTCGCACACCGATCTCATTGATTTGTAACTATTTAATTATTTAAGTAAAATATTCTAAAGTTAAAGCTTAGAGGTTACATTTTCGCTTTTTTATAGATGGACAACTACCCTTTCTCATAGGAATTATAGAGGTAAATTTAGTGGTAAAAATCTATTTTTATTATTATTTTAATAACTTTAAAAGATTATGAGAATTGAAATCTATAATTTCATAAAAGGGATGGAAGCCTCATTATTTTGTTGATATATAGGAGAATCATTTACGTAATGAATGATCGCAATATTTATATATATTGCATAGTCATATAAAAACAAATAATTGTTTCAACTATGTAACAATAAACCCTACGACAATATAATATGACAAATATGGTTTAAAAACCATATAACAATAATTAAAAAAATAATAATTACCTAATACAATGCATAATTACTATTTTACCTAACATACCCCCTTAATTTTTCATTTCCTCATGGGATGAGGAGAGGAACTCTCTGAACAACTCAAATTTGTCACGTGAAAGTGACTTTGTTAAGATATATGCTTGTTGTTTAGTTGTTGGAAAAAATGAAGTTGTAGATTGTGTTTCAAGACATGCTTGCGTATGAAATGTACATGTACTTCAATGTGCTTTGTTCTTTCATGAAAAAATGGATTGTGAACAAGTTTGAGAACACCTTCATTATCAACATACAAGGTGGTCGGTTTGTCTTGTGGTATTCCAAGTCCTTCAAGTATGTGACATAGCCATATCACTTCGCAGAAGAATTCACTTTCTAGACAATCCTTGACTTCTAGAAAGAGTGAGAAACAAAGTGTTGTTTCTTGCTTCCCGTGATATTGGTCCAAATCCCATTAAGAACACAAACCCCGAAGTGGATTTTCTATCATCAATTTTTTTGTATGATCTCGAATCCAAATATCCAATCAAGAAGAAATTATCATTCTTATTGTATTCTTGACCAAGATTCACTATTCCCTTAAGATATCTCAAGATTCACCTTGCTTCCTTTCAATGACAAACTTTGGGTTCTTAGATGAACCTAGATAGATAGCTCACTACAAATATGATATATAGTCTAGTGTAGGTCCGGTAAATAAGACTACCAATCAACTCATCGATAGAGAGTTACATTTACCAAAGGAGATGGATCCGAACGAGATAGCTACAATCTGTTCTCCATAGGTGTAGCAATAGGTCTGCAATCCATCATCCTAAATTTATCAAGCATTTTCTTAGTATATTTAAAATGAGAAACAAAGATTTGATTCTATTTTTTGTCATACTTCCAATCCAAGAAAATAATGCATTAGTATGAGATCTATCATGTCAAACAATCGGTACAATCCAATCCAAGAAATAAACAACCACAATCAAAATCTCCCCTTGCTTTTTGAGGTAGCAATTGGGATCATATGGATTTTTGACAAATCCATGTTGTATGAGATGCTCATCAATTTTTATGTACCATGCCCGGGGTACTAGTTTAAGGCCATACAAAGATTTCCCGAGTCTCGCATACCTTTTCTTCTTGACTCGTGTACAATATATCCATCAAAGTTGACTCATGTAGACTTCTTCTTGTAAATATCCATTAAGAAAGGAACTTTTTACATCCATATGATGGAATTTTCAACCAAACTATGTAGCTAGAGCAAAGATAATCCTGATCATTTTGATCTTAGATGTGGGAGAAAATGTCTCGTCATAGTCTATGCCTTCTTTTTATACGTACCCCTTTTCTACTAGTCTTTCTTTGTACTAGTCAATGGTTCCTTCGCTTTGTACTTTGCTATGAATATCCATCTGCAACCAATGGGTTTCTTCCCTAGTGGAAGATTTACAAGCTGCCAAGTGTTATTTTTCATCACTGATTGATACTCAATGTCCATGGAATATTTACAAGTTTTTGATCGTAGGGATTCTTAGACTAGATGACTCATCAAATTCAATGAATCCACTCATCAAAGAAAAGTTTATTTCTTCTCATGCTTTACTATGATTTTGTGGTCTAGTGGTGGATGTATCCGGTGGAGCATCCAATTTTGCATCTTGTATCATGTTAGTATATAACTTGGGAATACACCGAACTTCTCCAAAGGGTTGTGGTTTTATCTAATCATCACCATCATCACCATCATCACTATCATCACTTGTAGGAACATCAACTTCTAGTTTTACAACAAGTAAAAATATACATCATGTGAGTTTGTAGGAGTCTTTGCTTCCTTATTCTAAAAAAGTCAACATCTCTTCTAGTGTAGACTTTCCATGTGTTCGGATCCATCAATCTGCACTCCAAGAGTCTCTTCATTATAACCAATGAAGACAAGTTTTTATGACTTCATATCCAAATTATTTCTATTATTCTTGGGTATGTGCATACTTTCTTTGCACTCAAATACTCGAGGTGTGAAACATATGGTTTCCACTTTGACCATGATTCGTATGATGTTACTCCACCAATAGAAATTGTGGGCACTCTGTTGAACAAATAAACTTTTGTTTTGATGCTTCTCCCTAGAATTTCCTCACAAGATAGATTCATCAATCATGCAACACACTATTTCCATGATAGTATAATTTCTTCTCTCAAAAACACCATTCTGCTATAGTGTGTGTGGAGGAGGCGTTTGTGGATGAGTCCCTTGAGCTTGTTGGTAGGCTTTGAACTCATTACTAGTGAATTACCCCCTTGATATGATCGTGAGCGTTCGATGTGACAAACAATTTCATTCTCAATAGACACTTTGAAATTCTTGAAGTTTTCAAAAGCTTCACTTTTCTTGTGAAGACAAAAAATCCACATTTTTCTCAAATAGTCATAAAAAGGCATGAAGTACTAAAATCCGTAATGAAAAATTTGCATCGACACAAAAAATATCGGTATGAACTAGATCAAGATTACCATGAGATCGATAAGTACTCTTCTAGAATGAAGCTCTGTGTTGTTTTCTTGCTAGGAAGTGAGGAAACTTGTCTCGTATTCTTCTAGAGAGATGGTAATCCCTTTACTATATTGTCTTTGGCGAAGTGTCTCAAGATACTTGAAACTGATATGAACAAGTCTCCAAAGCCACAATCAGTAGAGGTAGAGTTCTTAACCACAAGTACTTAATCATCTCTATGGAAAAAACTAAGTTTCGGAACATGTATCTCACATTGCAGGATTTTGTAACTATTTTTGAGCCTCATGATTTGTCTCAAATTAAACACATTTTCTTGTCAGAATGATTATCAAAGTCAATTTTCAAGTTGTGATCTAGAAGTTGAATGACTAACAACAGATTTTTAGTCAACCCAGGGACATATAGTACATCTGAAAATCTACAGTTACATGAACCAAGTGGTAGAGAATTGTTCCCATCCCTTGAATTGTGTATGAGGAATCATCACCTAACGAAACATGGTTTTTTGAAGGTGTGTCCCTCATTGAAGTAAAATAGTATCTGTGGCCAGTCATGTGTTGAGTGGCTCCTAAATCAACATACCATACATCACTAGATGACGTGAAGGGTTCACTTGATTGAGCAGTGTACAAGTAGTCTTCAATATATAAGTGTTCTTCTTACTCAACAATATTTCCTTGCTTGATGGGGTTTTCTTTTCCAATTCCCCTTTTGCCATTGATTGTAGTTAGAATGTCCCTTGTAATATTTCTAGTATTGAGGTCCAAAATTATTTGGTGAACCTTTCTTGTATGTATTATACCAACAATATTTCAATTCATGTCCTCTTTTGTAGATAGGACATTTCTTCTTTTGTTGCTTGTTCCCTTGTTCATGCTGATTATGATTTTGGAACTTTTCATAGGAAGTAGGTTTTACTTTTCCTTTTCCTTTCCATTTCTAATGAGAAGAAAGGTCTTGCTCCTCTTCATCATCTTTATTGGACATGGGTTCCTCTTGTTGCAATAGATTTACCAACTTGTCAAAACTTACTATCTGATCGACAAGATGTTCGAGTGTTTTCACAAAAAAATGGTATGAAGAAGGGAGTGTTCTTAGAATTATGGGAACAAGAGCATCATTAGTGACCTCCTCTCATAGGGCTAGAAGTAAAGCCCTCAACTTTGCAACTCTTTGTAAGAAATATTCTTTTTTTTCATTTTGTTTAAATTTCGGTGTATGTGAATGACTCTACAAATTTAGTATGACATTCTTGTTCTTGGCCTCGTACACTGTGCTCAACTTATCCCATGATTATTAGGCTTATTTGGCATCACGAATGTGGGGTTGAATGTCATTAGACACTGCAAAAAATATTATCAACTTGGACTTCTGATCGGATCTATCAAACTGTCTCTGTTGTTTTGTATTAGTTGCTGATCTAGTGATAATACCATTCACAATAGTCCAAATATCTTCAAACTCAAGTTGTGTCTTGATTTTTGTCTTCTATGCTGCATAGTTATTTCCTCTAAGAAGTTTTGAATATGGAAGAAAGAATTTGGGGGTGTTGGTGCCCATTTTACAGAATCAATTGACAAAGGGTAAGGCTATTATCACTCAAGGTATACGGTCTCCCAATCTATATACCATTAGTCCAATATACCTAACCTTTCGATATATGTTCCATTCCGATATACTCTGCTCGGTACGTGGAAGAATCTTGACATTTATATATACTCGGTAGTACATGAAAGAGGCATTCATGTATGTGAAAGAATCTAATACGTGGTACCAAGATAGTACTGAAAGGGGTCTATGTGATTTTTGACACCGACTCAAAGAAATATCCTCATACGCACGCGTAACTTCACTATATACTTAGATGATTTCTCAGTCCAGATTTAAGTCAAGAAATTTTTCATAGATGGATGGGAGGGCTCAAAGTGTGTGAACTGTATCCTTATTACTCCCCATCGATTTAAAGGGTCAATGCTCGATAATGTTTTTGCAACTATATTAGGCGTTAAGTTCAAGAGTAGTCACAAAAATTTACTTGTAAGTGCTTCCTAGAGGCATTGTTTATACCGAACGTTACGCTAAAAAGAGATTTAGAGATATTTGAATTATAAAACAATGACTCGACCTTTTTTAATGGCGACGTAGAATACTAGGGTTCCATGTAACGACAAAGTGGTATACATGCGCTTTATGGTTCCCGCTTGGAGCATATATGAGGCTTTATCTCCTTGTATTTTTGAACGTCATTTTTTCTTTTTATTCACTTTATTTGAACCACTCGTTTGTGAATTGTATTCACATTTGTCTATTTTTTTGCTTAGCCATCCGTTGCCTCTATTTATCGTCACCTTCGCTTATTGCAATTTTTTTTTTTAGGTCTTCAAAGGATAAATACCTTAGCTTGGCCAGTCAAAGGGGATCGATTGTGTGAGAAAGTAGCTCTACAATATTGGATGCTCACTATTTTTTTGTTAGGCTGCCATTTGTAAGGAGCTCGGCCTGTCGTAACACAACTAAGTTGGTGACTCAAACCACCAATGAATGGAACTCGGCTTGATGAATCTAAACATCTTGTTTCCTTAAAAATAAGGTCTTCGGGGAGTTTTCTTGACCTCAAATTATACCTTGGCTTGGTCCTTGAAATAGGACTTGGTCAAAGCATGCAAAAGAACCTCGATGTCTGCTAGAAAGATCATCAGTGCAACCTGCTCAACATGAAGTGGCTCAAAGTGCGAGTGGCTTGCCCCTTCTTCCAATGAAAAGGTCAACTCACCCAAAATAGTGTAGAGGTTGGTTTGAAACCTTGTCACAATCCCCCTAGATTTATCGACTATTGGTGTTAGTCATTGTGACTAACATTGTCACTAAATTTAGTGACAAAACCCCTAATGGGGATTTTTTTAATTTGAATTTATTTAATTTTTGATTAGCTACAGAAGCAAATTTTCTTGGTGTAGGGGCACCAAGGAAAAAAATATCACTTTTTCATTTACCCGGAAATCAAATAGGAGGTTATGGGGAGGCAGGGATGGGGCTAGGAAGTTGCAAGAGGTTGTACAAGCCCTTAATTGCTACAAATGCTTCTCCAATCTCCTTAATCTTGTCTAATCTCCCTCTCTCTCCAACCTTATCTTCTCACAGTCCAGATTAACTTTCTCTCGTAATAAATGCAATTTTAGAAGAGGGACAAAAGCCTCGTTATTTTATTGATATGTAGGAAAATCATTTACAGAATGAATGACTGCAATATTTATAGATATTACACAATCATGTATAAATAAATAAATAAGTTTCACAGGTGCAACGGTGAATTAATACAAACAAATATATTGTTTCAACTATGTAATAGATAACCCTACGAAAATATAATATGACAAATATGGTTTAAAAACCATATAACAATAATTAAACAAATAATAATTACCTAATAGAATGCATAATTACTATTTTACCTTAAAAAATATTCCCATTATCTATTAAATTCTCAACATTATTCCATAATAATAATAAACCACAAAAAAATTTCCACAACTTCTCCATCATGGTCTTGCTACCTAGTATAGTTTTTAGGACCGGAAAAATTATTTCCTAAGTATCGAGGTGCATGAGAATAAGACACGTAGAAAGGGGGCATGTAGGTACATGTGTAAGTTTAGTGCAAGAAGTGTGGATTAGGGAAAGACAAAGTTCAAGAATTATCCATTTTGCATGTTATAGGATCAAAATAGACATGGAGTGATGAGCATGCATTAGATAAAGACATGAAGACTTAGAGGATACACATAAGGCTATTTCGAGAACATGTGGAATATCAAGAGTAATGTAGAGTCTAAGCTAATAATATGATTAAATACGGAGTTAATTATAGATAAACTATTATTAGTTGAAGCTTGCATGCTTCTATAGGTATATTTGTGGTGGTGTATGGCTATTTTGAGCATGCAACCTATTTTGAGAGTGCATGGGTGGTGAAGGGAAAGTCCCCACTACTATATATATGTATTGATTTTCACGGATTAGGGATGCAAGAGAGTGTGTATGATTGTATGTAAAAATTTATGATGTTGATTTATGAGCGCACATGACTTATGATAGTGTTATGTATGTATTCAGCTACAAGTTTCTCATGGTTTAATATAATGGATAATTATGGTTGGATATTTATTTTTGATGTTTCTTCTCATGGTTATTATATGGTGAATATGGTATTAATCCTTATGTGATCTATATGTTTACTTATTATGTGTGTTTCCAAATTAAGTTCATGGATTTGATTGTTAGAATGGAATATGCACTTTGAGATCTGGTTATTATGAATATGCATGCTAACACCCTAGTAAGACAATAAAAAGAGGGACCTGGTACCTTTGCATGCTTCAGGTGAGCACTCAGATTTTTCTGAGTGATGTGCCAATGCATCTAGGGTTGTTAAGTAAGAAAACAAGACTATATTTTGGTTCTGCTTTCCAGACCTCTTTTCAAACCTTTACCACAATTTTGCATGGTAATGACATATCGATTGATTCTTGCGCATTATTGAAGATTGGGTGATTGAAAAACAAGAACAATTTTCTCAAATATATAGTTATGGAATTGATTTCAATGCGTGCACGTGGGTTGATAAATATATTTATCATGAGATTTATGAGTCATTCTTTTTCTTTTTTCCAATAGAGTTATATGAGTGGCTATCTGCATATGCATCAAAGAAAATCTGATATTACAGACCAAAGACTTGGACGTAGGAAGAGTATCAAGATTTTTTTGATGTAGATGAACCTTAGTCATGTGTTTTAGATCATTGGCGAGATGGTGTTGTGCACATATATACTTTGGAATATGCTATGTCTACTTATTCTTTCCCAAAAGTTCCCGAGTTTGAATTCTTATGTGAACCCAGAGGATCTTACCTTCACGCTATTCCTTTGTACATTAAGATCTTTATGGTCGTGCTGAGATTAGAACACCTCCCTATGGCTATATAAACATACCACCATGCATAGAGGCATGAGTAGATGTGGAGAAAATGGTGGACCTTGCGGAAGAAAATAAGAGAGAAGAAAGGTGGCTTAAGTATAATGAAGTGTGGGAGAGGGAATTGGAAAAGAACCGTGATATTTATGAGTCTTTGAGTTGAAGAGAATGATATCTTGTGAAGGATTTAAATCTCATGTGGAAGAAATAGAGCTGGAGCATCAAGATCTCCCCCACTTAGGTAAGCGCATTAGAGATTCCCCTCGCTTCATGAGAGTGCATCTTTAGAGGAAATACTAAGGACCACGGGTGCACATTTGATCCCACCTAATGACCTAGCCCTTGTACTTGGTGTTCAAGTTCTAGAAGTAACTATTGATAAACAAGAAAGTATAGGTAATCCAATAGTTTCAAGTAGATATAATTTTCCTTTGAATACAAAAGTGCACTGAAAACATCTATGACATCACATGTAACAAAATATTTGCTATTTGGAGCACCGATTGGAGGAATATTTTCTATTACGTCATCAGGAAAGAGTGTGGGCTGCAAGAACATTGGAAACACATATGAAAGTACTACAACTTTGCAAACTATGGGAGTTCAATTTAGTACTACTATTGGGACATAAAGAAGTAAATCCAATAGTCTGACACCTGCTGCAGGAGGTGGTTCAAGAGGATTAGAAGGATTGAGATCATGTGGATCAGGTTGTTCTAGTGTCAGAGGAAATAATGGTGGCAGTTATAGTTCTAGATCTCGGAGGACAATTCCCGTATCCCCAAAACCCCTACATTAACTGAATAAATTTATTATGATATGTCTCTCCACTTTCCGAATATAGACGTATTGAAGATGCTGTAAAACATGTGCACAACTGTGAACTACTATGGCATGCTAAAGGAATCACTGCTTCGGATAGAAAGGTGAGTTATTTTTTTACTACTCTTTAGGGGTGCGCACATAGCTCGTATAAAAAGTATGACCCACACCAGATTGGGGTAGATTATGGTGCTTTTCAATTTGCATTTTTTTCTCGATCTCCTTATCCTCAAGTTTTAATAAAGAGTATTAACATGCTTAAGGACATTAAGTACAAATTATCTAAATTTTTTTGGGAGTATGATGCACAATTTAAAATTTTGTTGTTCAAACTGTCTTATGACATTGACCTTAGTCAAAGCATGCACAATGGTTTTTTGGAGGGATGATAACTCCTTTCGTAAGGACGTTATATCATAAGAATTTTGTGGATCCTCGTGACACTTTAGAAGTAGCTTTGTGCACCAAGGTAGTTAGGAGTGTGGACATCGGTGTGAGCCCATTCTTAGAAGCACAGATTGCAACTATGGAGAAAATTTTGGAAAATATTTTTACTAATTTAGCTCATGAGATACGTAGTGGGATATGGTGTAAAAATTAAAAGGTTGAGGGACATGCCAAGGATAGATGTCCCAAAAGTGAGTGCATGCCATGTCAGTAGGATTGTGAGATTTGTCATCTATACCATGATGTGAGTAGATGTACTCTTTTGTAGTGCACGATCCAGAAGAATGTATCTATGTATTGTAAAATTTGCAAAATTCATACCCATGATAATGTTAACTGCAAACTGATTGATCGTAACATCCACTTTTGTCACTTCACATCCAAGTTAAAAAAAAAAAAAGTTTATGCAGCTGATTTAAATACCCATATATTTAAATCCAATATAAACCTTAATGCAATCCATTTCCGATAACTATCATGAACCGTGTGTAGCTATATGAGAGAATACTTAACTTTCTCATTCTCCCTAAATGCTCTTTAAGAGCCATACATAAAATGTATCCATTTGGTTCTCCTTTAACAGGATATGATATATAAGTGATACCCCTAAGTGTGTACCTGGGTTCCACCTATGAAATCCACAGGTATCTCACATCTTAGACAATGGTGAAATCTTGACATTGTAATTAGCAGTCACACTACCTTGCGCAAGGTTTTGAGTCATGTATGCCATGCTTGGTTCCATAATGGCACACTCACCATTGGAATCTTGTCATCTCACCTTAATAAATTTTTCAATTATATGGATTTAAAGTCAATGAGGCTGTAAAAAACTACAAGTCTTATACCAAGTACAAGTCTAGATTATCCTACATGAAGTCGTACTTCAATGTAATCCTATGATTCCTATGGGAAAGAAAGTGTATTTATAACGATTTTCATCATTACTAGTCCGATTCCTTCCCACACCCATCACATGTTGGCATCTAGGTACCAACCCGTGGGGTTCCATCCACCTTTGTAACTTTAACAAGCTTGTACTTAAGTAATACCATGCCACATTTTAAGGTCTTAAAAAGGGAACTCAGTATAGTTGTTAAGTGGCAGTATTCAAATAATGACAACTATCATTAAATGGATACGACCATGTAATGGTGGTAGTTAGTTTACTTGTCAAGATTCCTAAAATGAAACACGATATCTTAATAAATTAAACATGACAGGTTGTTCTAGTTTCCATGTCTTCCTCGACACTTAATGAAACGTATCTAGAGTCCTGCCCCATAGTATCCTGATAGGTCAAATGTAGTTTCGATAATACTCATTTCTACCTATATGTTCAAGATATATGATAGATCACTCATTACATCTAAATCCCCAATCTTATTGTTATTATGATTCAAATTCAACCTAATAAAAATAATGCTTCGTATTATCAAGGAGTAATAAAAATTAATGTTGTTCTTACTCCTATAAGAAATCATGAAAGATACAAAACTACTCATCATTAGGGACATACAGAGTCATTCCTATTATCCTTCCTTCAATAACAATTATACTACTTATAAGAATTGTGTTATTCATTTTTACTTCAGCATTTATATTAGCTAGGTCTAATTTATATGTGTGTGTGTGTGTGTGTGTGTGTGTCTGTGAATCTTATTCATTTTAAGTTTCTTGTTTCAGTAGTAATCCCAATTCTCTTGAGGACTTCTACAACAATGCCCAAACCCATCTTAGGTTTATTTGCATGGTTACTATCACCTTGGCAATATATTCATTTTTCTTGGATCTTATACCAATTTCCTTGGCATAAAAATATATTCTACGCATTCCATCTATCAGATCGTCATTATCCTTTATATGACTACACCATCATATCTTAATTATGGTTGATTTCAACTCACTAATTTTAGGAGCATAGATACCAAAATTTCACCATGGATCTCATAATAAGTTCTCAAGGTGAGCACAATCTGCATGTTCCTAACAACAATTTCATCATTTGCATTAGGCATCATAACCAAGGTTTCATATAAGTTTGGTGTCTAGGATTTTAGTCTCCCATAAATTTCTTCACCAACTTCATCCCATACCCTATGGGTCCTTTTAGTATTTAAGTTTATCCTGATTAATAATGAATTTTCTTCATTACACCTTGCTAGTTGGAGTAAAATTCATCATTAACGATCATCACAACATATATCGAATGATGGTAATCTGATAGATCTTATACTTCATTCTTCCATTTTATGGAATGACAGTTCTCTTAAGTGTTTAAGAACATTTGTGTTGTATTCTTATTTTTTATTTCATCTTACAATATTATGTTGAGCTTCCCATCATGTTATGAGAGCTGGGTTAGTTTTACGTAGTAATACAACTTAATTCCCTTAAAGGTTTAAGTGCTGACCAAAAGGAACATCAATTAAGTTTTAAAGACATAACCCTTATATGTTGAACTTTATCTTATCATTCGAAGCTTCATCATATTATTTTCCTCTAGTATAGTTACTCAAACTTTACTAGAAGAAGCTACCAAAAATGTGTATAATATACATCAATGTTCATAACTAGATGATTTCCCATCTACCAAGAATTAATCATTTAACTTGACTAGCGAGGAATCACATCCTCTTACTAACAATACTATTAATTTCCCATAAGTTAATCGGTTTAGATTAAAAATAATACTTCAACATTGCTCCATAATGTATTCCATTAACCTTTCAGTTATATTACTGATTTTTTAAACTTTCCATTTCAATAATTGAAATTAATAGGTTACTCTAGTCCATAAGGTAGTTAATATACTTTGAATCAAAGAGTTATAACAGCCCTCCAATACGGTCATCTAATGATTCAATTTTCATATAAGATCACAAGCATATAGCCATATCTATACCGATATTTCTAAAACTTAGTAGAAGTTGTTACGAAAATGTAGAAAGGGATCAAAAGTATTTCAACGATATGAAGCAAGTATCTATTGATCAAAATATGAAATCTTTACCATGTTACAGTATATAATAAATATACTCAATAGATTTTCACAAGAAAATCATGATTAAAAAACAACAAATCACTTCTTTACATAAATAAAAATATCTCAATCAAAAAATTGCCTAAAATTTATCCTTAAAAAGTAAACATATGGTTCTATTGATAACCAAGGTGTTTCTTTACTTTATGCCTGTTATCTTCTCTCACTTTCTTGTAATGGTTAGGCAAGCTCGGTTTGACTGAAGTGAGAAAGAAAAGTCCTTTATCCCATTTATCGATTTTTGTCATTAAATGTTAGAATAAATATATACTGCAATAATAATCTTATTATTTCAATTTAATCATGTAATGCAACAAACATCATAATCTATTAACTTGCTTTGGAAACATTAAGTACAACTCTTTTACCTTCTTTAGTATTCCTCGATAATAGAATCTTATTAGCACTTCACATAAATAAGTTAAGAAAAACTGGATAAATATATTCAAATCAAATAGTGACCATCTTCTAATCAATACCACTTATTAATATAAATACAACCGAATTCATTAGAAATTAAATGGAAGTATTTAGCTCTTATAAATCATGGTATGTATCTATATCATCTCATTCATAACTAAAATTTTCTATAACTATTTTTTTGCTCTAACAATTCAACGAGTATTAACCTTAGAAACACACAAGGTTATCCATGCTTCAAACATGAAACCAACTAGTTTCATTAATACAAAAATATCTCACAATAAGTGTGGTCTACACATACAAATCTTATTGCTTTCATTCCAAGAACTTTTTATGTCATAACTTAGTAAGACAACTTATTCTGTATTAACCAAAAATATCCTAATAAGGAAAGAGAATTATATATCTCAAATTTATATGTCATAATAAATTTTAGGAACTAAATATAAACCTCATTTATCAATTGAATGGTCTTGTGTATTCTTTATTACAACAAAACACTTCAAATTATATCTTACTATATTTCGTTGCAATAAGAATCCGTAAACACAAGGCAATATAGACTTCGTTTCACAACTATATAGACTTGTGTATTCCTTAATACAACACTACACCTCCCATTATATCCTACTACATTCCACTGTAATAAGAATTCTGAAGGCACAACCACTACCGAAGCTTGATTGAACTTATTTCTAGAAGTCTAAACTTCCCGAGTTTGTCATATTGACTAGTACATACTACTCCTCTATAATGGGAAAGTAATACACATGATTTTATCATCCAACAGAGATTCATTTAGTTACATAAGATCCACATAATACAAATAAAAGAATCTTCATTAAAAATCAATTTAAAGAAATGGAAACAAAACTAAGTTTCAGTTCCATGGTTGCACCTTACAACTGGATCAACAATAACTTATCAAATATATCCAGGGTGCCAACCAACCAAGACCCCTTGGTTTCAAATAAGGATTTTCAGTCTTTCTTATAAACATGATATAATCAATCATTTTTCCAATCCTTATCCATCAAAGATTCATTTAATTAAAGAATCACCACGTAATACAAGATAATGGAATCATCATTAAGAATTGATTTACATAATGGAACAAAACTAAGTTTCAGTTCCACCATTACACCTTATAAGTGGAGCATCAAAACTTAAGATACATATCTAAGATGCGTACTAGTCAAGAATTCTTGGTTTAGGATAAGGATTTTCATTCTTCCTATGACAATGCACAATCTATCATTTTGCTAGTTATTCCCATCAAGGCCAAGCTCTAATCAAGATTTTCACTAGTATAAATCTGATAACAGATGAAGATAAATCTAATATCTGAACCGAAGTAGCTTTCCTGAATGAGGAAGAAAATATTTTCCATACCCGATCATAAGATGAGTTAGATTTATACCTTCACAACTTAAGAAAAACAAACTGGTTATGACAAAAACTTAAGCAAGTAAGTTGGTGATGACATTATTTTAGATCTGAGTGAGCCTAGAGCTTGTTACTATCATCATCTTATCACAATGAACAAACTGTACTCACCTTATTCCTTAGTGAAAGAATGTTCCTATTGAACTTACAGTCTTTGCAAGACTGAATGGTAAATAGAAAACCCATGTTTTACCACTTAGCATTTTATTTCAATTCAAGTCCAACAAAAGTAGTAGAGACCAAAGATAATGTTCAAAAACTCCCAAAAGAGTTCCGTGGATTAACACAACAACCCGTGATAACACGGAGTGTTATCTATAAACAATGCTTTACACCTAATCTAGAAAAGTAGGAAATTTTGACACCTGTGTTTGATTTACAAAGATGAAAGAGACAACACATTCGTATACCTATTAAAAATAAGCACTACAATCAAATAAAACCAATACCTAAGCCATAATGGGAGAGCCTGTCTCTTTATCAACCAAATCAATTGAAGATAGTAGTCTATTAAATATCCTATACCCGAGTTATAAACACCAATTGGAAACCACCAACTCAACCTTGGTGCATAACCAAAAAACCCTCTATTTTCTCGTGGTTGGTATGCATAGACCAAAACTGAAAGAAAATAAACACCAAAGATATCAAGAATCGCCTTACTAGGTCCATACATTAATATTTCACATCATGCACTCAAATTTGATTTTGCATAATATTATAATATTTTCACAGAAACCCATTATTATCTAGGTCAGCCACCTTAATAAAATGCATCAAAGTTGCTCATTTAAAGTATAATAGGTAAATTTTTTTTGAGAAAAATAAATGAGCAAATTATTAGATACCTAGATTCTACAGTCATATAATTTACCATTTCATTTCACAGAAAAAAAAAGTGTAAGAAAAAAAAACATAAAAATATCACGTACCCACTTTTTCCTTAGCTCAAACACAATTGCAATATGTATTTACTCTAATGTCTAATGAAATAACAAGATAAAGGGGATAAGGAACATTTCTTTCCTGAGAATTCGATTCTTAAACCTTCAAATCTATCTCCAAAGTGAGTATTATAGCAACACGTAGTCTATGGATTCCAAAACCATCCACCTCGAACTAGCCAAAATTAAACCCTCCTTAAAAGGAAAGAATGACATCCCCCATCTATCAATTTTACCATATAAGTGAACTTCCTCTTTTGAAAATAGCTACAGGAACTCATATCTTGGTCACCATGCACAACTACAAGAAGTGGAGCTTTTCCCCCAAATTTCAACTAAAAAAACAAAATGGAGTAGTTGCATGTAGTTCGCTTCCTTAGGGAGCTTTATAGATTTCTGTAATTTTTTAAATACACAATTAATGGCATTAACTATTGGAGTACCACACTAGTGACTCATCCAACTACCATCGTCCTCAAACTCTCCTCTAAAATTCATGAGATTACTTCAGTTAAATCCTCATTTACCTTTTCCACGAAATTAACCAAATATCATTTACTTAATTACTTTCTATAACTTAGGTCAAATAACCTTTGGAGAGAATGAATTATAATTTACTATAAGACCAATGTTATAAAACATGCATGGCCTTAAAATTTTTATTTAAATGGCCCATTTTTATCAAATTCTATGGATTACAATACGTAAATTTACTTATGTTGGCAAGTCTCTTAAGGTATATGACCTCGTTTAAATTATCAAGATCTATACATAGCGGGTTCGGTTCTACCTTTTTATGGTCATTAAATCACTGTTCAACAATCTCTGACACCCTAAAAGGATTTCCTGAAATCACACAATCAATTTTCAATAATTCAAAGGTCCCAAAATTAACATCTTGACCCAGAATTTACAAGCCCATGTCAATTAGTCTCCAAAGTGATTAATCATTAATATGGGTTGAGTGAGTCTCTCCACTCGACTCTAATGTTTAAAACACATTACCCTCTAAGGCTGTCACAATGATACATTATCTCACAAATATGTATAATAGTTTTAGAAATATATAGACCAGGCCTAATGTGATATCATGGCCCAAGATTAATTTGTAGTAATGTATATCATAAAGCAGAGACTTTTGACCCATAAGTCATTCACAATACTTCGTGAGACTTATTGACTTAGTGCTTACAAGCTTAAGCCAGTAACAATAATATTATTTTAAGGCATTAATTATCAACAACACCCTTAGTTAGATAATCACAAGATCAATATCTTTTCTTAATAACCATACCATTCCCTTTGTCTTGTTTTCTTAACCTTTATTGTAAACACTTGTTCCTCTTCGCTTGATGTCATGATCAGTTAAAGGTGACAATCTTGTTAAATTATTGACTGTACTTGTGGGGTATTACATTCTTCCCCCTTAATGAATCATCATCCCAATGATTTATTATTGCTACTCAGTTAAATCAATCAAGTACAAAATTATATACTTCTATTTGAGAAAAATCGTCATTATTTTCATTGAAACTAGTAATTTCATGTCTCATAAACTCACATTACTGGCTGTCATAGTTGGTAAATCAGCAATCAATCACACAATAAAAAACATGTCATAGTTTTGATCTTTACAACCAATTATTCCATGTAGTACTATGTAATATATACAAAATATATTCTTGAAATTCTAGTTTGAAGCATCAAGGTACCGCTATTTTGATCCCGACAAGCATTTACTCAAGATAAACCTAAGTAATCAATCCAACATAACTGTTCACAATCAGCTCAAGTGGTGCTAGAATAATAATGTTACAGTCATATAAGCCCATACTTAAATAATCTGTAATCTTATTATTCTAGTTCCTTTAAGTTTGAATATCACAAATTCATTAACAGTTATAATATATTAGTCCATCGATACCTTAATAGAGCAGAATATCAATCTATATATCCTTGAGTTATATACACAGACAACTCATATGAAATTAGTTAAGATAGATAATTCTTAAATTTCTATACAGTCATGTATAATATTAATACAACATTGTATAGTGAGTTACCTCCCATTACAATTCTGTCATAATAAGACTAATCATTCAAGTAAGGTCATACATTTGATACTTGATCATAATAATATGAGTATATACCTCTTTAGTTTTCATAACAGGTATGGAATAAGCATCCCTTTTTTATTTATATAAGTTATACTTCACTATATCATCAGACAAAGATACATACTATAATTAACCAGTCATCTCATAACGTAAGTTATGAGTTCATCAATGTAATCAAGTAATAGTAGTATAAATGACAGAGTGCCTACACAACAATCACATTGTTAAAAGGATCAACGAGAACCTTATGAAACATTCCATAATGTGGCACCCCAATTCAATGATTCCCATATTTAAAGTTCAAAGACCTGAGACTTGAGTTAAGTAGGCTTTACTTTTGCAATCCTGTAACTCCTGCTAGCTTTAAATTACCATTCTTTTACAACTAGGCTAGCTTGTATTTACCATCTTAGGCACATAATATTGATAACAATATTAAATTTAAGGACACTTTTGACTTTAAAACCTTGAAGGTTAGTTTACATATTTCCTTGGAATCATGAATATCAAGTTACATACATGAGATTCTTCGTTACACTTTTCAACCTCTAGATTCCTACTAGGTTTGAAACTTTACCAACCTGAAAATGTTGTCTCAGCCCGCAAAATATGATTTGGGCCTATTACACTTTAAATTCAACTCAAGGTATCAAATTTTGTAGAAAATTCTGCAATAACAATGAGTACCATGTCCTTGTATGATATTTCAAGATTACATAACATCTTAGGTGAAGTAAATAACATAGTTATCATTCAATATTCCAGAAGAGTGTTTACTCAATAACACTTAAGTAAACTAGCCAAACTTATTTGGCCATGATAATCCAAGTAGTACATTAATAGAGTGGCCATACAACAATCACACACTGCCACAAGGGTAAAAATTGAATAATGATAATACAGTTATATAGTCATATTAATATCTACGCCTATTACTTTTAGCCCTTAAGAAGCTTAAGAACTAAGGTCATAATATAGTAAAATGTAAAATAGTCACTCTATACCTTAACAAGGTATACGATCCAATTTGGAGGGTGAAAGTTTTATACATTCATAGTACAAGTTTAAAACAGACCTCTTACCTCTGTAGTTAGTCTCATAAACATCCTTTACTTCTACTAAACTCCAATTTTAGAGCCATATAAATCTTATTTGGTCATGACCAATCAAGGTTGCACCATTTGTAACACATACTAAATCCTACACAGATTTATTTTTACTTGTAAGGATATCATAAGGATGCATTTTCCTGAATCTATTTTCAATTCACTTTACCATTACATCTTGTTATAAAAACAATCTCATAAAACTATACTATAGTCCATAAATATGTAAATCAACCTTATCGAAAGATTTCCTTCTTTTCTGAAATGAGTTCAATCAGTGACTATATCATGATAACTAACATCGAGTTATGATTCATGCAATTTTGCTTATTATTTTCCATTAAAAATTCTGAATTCCAACTTGGTTTCTAGTTAGTCACTTCACACAAAGAACTCAACTGTATTAATATTGTATTTTCTTAGCAACAAGAAGGTCTTATTTAACTTTCCTGTTATTAGGATAGGATGACTTATTTCTTCTTCTATGAATCTATGACATGCTTTATCATGCGAGGCTTTATTTAGAAATATCAAACTTTCTGACCTTTACCCATCCCTTATCTCTTTTTTAAAAGTTATAAATAAAGAAGAGTTATTGCTCTTGCATACTTTTGATATATAAAGCTAGAATTTTAGTGCAAATTTCATTCTGGCCCAATTGGCCTTTCTAGTCATTGCCATTTTAGCAGTTAGTCTTCCTCTATATATTTCCTTTATCCTATTCGGATTTCTTTTAATACTGGGTTTATGCTTTAATTTTGTCATGATAAAATTTGATCAATCGAGTAACATTCTAATGATCATCATCATTCAACCTAAGTTGTTTTACTTGGCTACTAATATTCACACTTACCAGTTGTTCCCTGCATCTATCCAATATAGTGTGTCATGAAGGAATCTTAGAGTATTAACTAACTCTTTTACCCTCAAAAGAAAAAAATTAGTTTGATATGGTTTGTTATCCATAGTACATCATTTTTTTACTTCTATTTTTATTCATAAAATTTTCTAAATGTAAGGACTCATTAGGCCCAAGAGCTGCAACCTTTCCTCTAATACCAAAATGTAACATCCACTTTTGTCACTTCACATCCAAGTTTTTTTTTTTTTAACTTTATGCAGCTGATTTAAATACCCATATATTTAAATCCAACATAAACCTTAATGCAATCCATTTCCGATAACTATCATGAACCATGTGCAGCTGTATGAGAGAATATTGAACTTTCTCATTCTCCCTCAATGCTCTTTATGAGCCATACATAACATGTATCCATTTGGTTCTCCTTTAATAGGATATGATATATAAGTGATAACCCCTAACTATGTACCTGGTTCCACCTATGAAATCCAGAGGTATCTCACAACTTAGACAATGGTGAAATATCGATAGTGTAATCAACAATTACACTACCTTGCGCAAGGTTTCTTAGTCATGTATGCCATGCTCGGTTCCATGATGGCACACTCGCCATTGGAATCTTGTCATCTCACCTTAATCACTTTTTCAGTTATATGGATTTGCAGTCAATGATGATGTAAACAGCTACAAGTCTTGTACTAGGTACAAGTCCAGATTATCCTACATGAACTTGTACCTCAATGTCATCCTATGATTCCTATGGGAAAGAAAGTGTCTTTTTAATGATTCACATCATTGATAATCTTCTTCCCTTCCCATAGCCATCACATGTTGGCATCAAGGTACCAACTGTGGGGTTCCATCCACCCTTGTAATTTTAACAAGATTGTACTTAAGTAATACCATGCCACCTTTTAAGGTCTTGAAAAGGGAACTCGGTATAGTTGTTAAGTGGAAGTATTTAAATAATGAAAAATTTCATTAAATGGATATGAACACGTAATGACGATAATGAGTTTACTGTCACAAGAGTCTTAAAATGAAAATGATTTCTTAATAAGGTAAACATGACAGTGTTCTAGTTTCCATGTCTTCCTCGACACTTAATGAAACGTATCTAGATTCTTGCCCCATAGTATCCTAATAGGTCAAAGGTTGTTTCGATAATACTCATTTCTACCTATCTATTCTAGATATATGATAGATCAGTCTTTAGATCTAAATCCCTAATCGTATCTTGTTATTATGATTCGAATTCAACCGAATAAAAAAATGCTTCGTATTATTAAGGAGTAATAAAATTAATGTTGGTCTTTAATCCTATATGCAATCATGCAAGCTACATAACTACTCATCATTAGGGACATACGAAGTCATTCCCATTATCCTCCTTTCAATAACACTTATACTGCTTATAAGAATTGTGTTATTGATTTTTACTTAAACATTTATATTAGTCAGGTCTAATTTATATATATGTGAATCTTATTCATTTTAAGTTTCTTGTTTTAGTAATAATTCCAATTCTCTTAAAGAACTCTAAAACAATGGCCCAACCCATCTTAGGTTTATTTGCATGGTTATCATCACCTTGGAAATATATTCATTTTTCTTAGATCTTATACCAATTTCCTTGGCATCTAAAATATATTCCGCACATTCCATCTATTAGATCCTTGTTATCCTTTATATGAATACACCATCATATATCTTAATTATGGTTGATTTCAACTCACTAATTTTAGGATCATTGATACCAAATTTTCACCATGGATCTCATAATAAGTTCTCAAGGTGAGCACAATCTGTATGTTCTTAACAACAATTTCATCATCTGCATTAGGCATCATAACCAAGGCTTCATATAAGTTTGGTGTTTAGGATTTTAGTCTCCCATAAATTTCTTCACCAACTTCATCCCATACCCTATGGGTCCTTTTAGTATTTAAGTTTATCCTGATTAATAATGAATTGTCTTCATTACACCTTGCTAGTTGGAGTAAAATTCATCATTAATGATCATCACATCATATTTCGAATGATGGTAATCTGATAGATCTTATACTTCATTCCTCCATTTTATGGAATGATAGTTCACTTAAGTGTCAAAGAACATCTGTGTTCTATTCTTATTTTAAAATTTCATCTTACAGTATTAGGTTGAGCTTCCCACCATGTTACGAGAGTTGGGTTAGTTTTACGTAGTAATACAACTTAATTCTCTTATAGGTTTAAGTGCTTCCCAAATAGAATATCAATTAAGTTTCAAAGACTTAACCCTTATATGTTGAACTTTATCTTATCATTCGAAGCTTTGTCATATTATTTTCCTCTAGTATAGTTACTCAAACTTTACTAGAAGAAGCTACCAAAAACGTGTATACATATGCATATACATCAAGGTTCATAACTAGATGATTTCTCATCTACCAAGCATTAATCCTTTAACTTGACTAGTGAGGAATCACATCCTCTTACTAACAATACTATTAATTTTCCATTATTTAATTGGTTTAGATTAAAAAGAATAATTCAACATTGCTCCATAATGTATTCCATTAACCTATCAGTTATATTACTAATTTTTTTAACTTCCCATTTCATTCATTGAAATTACTAGGCTTGTCTAGTCCATAAGGTAGTTAATATACTGCTAAATCAAAGAGTTATAACAGCCCTCCAATACGATCATCTAATGATTCAATTTTCATAAAATATCACAAGCATATAGCCATATATATACCGATATTACTAAAACTTAGTAGAAGTTGTTACAGAAATTACAGAAAGGGATCAAAAGTCTTTCAACGATATGAAGAAAGTATCTATTAATCAAAATATGGAATCTTTACCATGTTACAATATAATAAATGTACTCAATAGATTTTTCACAAGAAAATCATGATTCAAAAATAACAAATAACTTCTTTACATAAATAAAAATATCTCAATTAAAAAATTGCCTAAAACTTTATCCTTTAAAAGTAAGCATATGGTTCTACTAAATAACCGAGGCATTTCTTTACTTTACGCCTATTATCTTCTCTCACTTTCTTGTAATGGTTAGGCAATCTCGGTTATTTCGATCAAGTGAGCAAGAAAATTCCTTTATCCCATTTATACATTTCGTCATTAAATGTTAGACTAAATATATACTTTAATAATAATCTTATTATTACAATTTAATCATGTAATGCAACAAACATCATACTCTATTAACTTGATTTGGATACATTAAGTACAACTCTTCTACCTTTTTGAGTATTCCTCAAGAACAAAATCTTATTAGCACTTCGCATAAATAAGTTAAGAAAATCGGATAAATATATTTAAATCCAATAGTGACCATCTTCTAATCAATACCACTTATTAATATAAATACAACTGAATTCCATAGAAATTAAATGGAAGTATTTAACTCTTATAAATCATGGTATGTATCTATATCATCTCATTCATAACTAAAAGTTGTTGCAACTATTGTTGTTTCTCTAGCAATTCAACGAGTATTAACCTTGGAAACACACAAGGTAATCCATGCTACAAACATGAAACCAACCAATTTCATTAATACAAAAATATCCGTCAATAAGTGTGGTCTACAAATAGAACTCTTATTGCTTTCATTCCAAGAACTTTTTATGTCATAACTTCGTAAGACATCATATTCTGTATTAACCAAAAATATCCTAATAAGGAAAGAGAATTATATATCTCAAAGTTATATGTCATAATAACTTATAAGAACTAAATATAAACCTCATTTCTCAATTGAACAGTCTTGTGTATTATTTATTACAACACAACACCTCGAATTATATCTTACTATATTTCGTTGCAATAAGAATCTAAAAACACAGGGCAATATAGACTTCGTTTCAAAACTATATAGACTTGTGTATTCCTTAATACAACACTACACCTCGAGTTATATCCTACTACATTCCGCTGTAATAAGAATTCTAAAAACACAACCACTACCGAAGCTTGATTGAACTTATGTCTAGAAGTCTAAACTTCCTGAGTTTTTCATATTGACTAGTACATACTACTAATCTATAATGGGAAAGTAATACACATGATTTATCATCCAAAATATATTCATTTAGTTACATAAGATCCACATCATACAAATAAAAGAATCTTCATTGAAAATTAATTTAAAGAAATGGAAACAAAACTAAATTCCAGCTTTCATCATTGCACCTTACAACCGGATCATCAATAAATTATCAAATATCTATAAGGTGCCAACCAACCAAGACCCTTTGGTTTCAATAAGGATTTTCAGCCTTCCTTATAAAAATGATATAATCCATCATTTTTCCAATCTTTATCCATCGATATTCATTTAGTTAAAGAATTACTGTAATAATCGATAATGGAATCATCATAAGAATTGATTTACATAATGGAACAAAAATAAGTCTCGGTTCCACCATTGCAAAACTTAAGATACATATATAAGATGCCAACCACCAAGAATTCTTGGTTTAGGATAAGGATTTTCATTATTCCTATGACAAGGCACAATCTATCATTTTGCTAGTTGTTCCCATCAAGGCCAAGCTCTAATCAATATTTTCACTAGTATAAATATGATAACGATATAGATAAATCTAATATTTGAACTGAAGTAGCTTTTTGAATGAGAAAGAAAATATTTTCCATACCCGATCATAAGATGAGTTAGGTTCAAACCTTCACAATTTAAGCAAAACAAACTGGTTATGAGAAAAAAATTAAGCAAGTAAGTTGGTGACAACATTATTTTAGATCCGAGTGAACCTAGGGCTTGTTACTTATCAACATCTTATCACAATGAACAAACCTGTACTCTCCTTATTCCTCGGTGAAATAATGTTCCTATTGAACTTACAGCCTTCACAAAATCGAATGGTAAATAGAAAAACCATGTTTTACCACTTAGCATTTTATTTCGATTCAAGTCCAACAAAAGTAGTAGTAGACCAAAGATAACGTTCAAAATATCCCAAAAGAGTTCTAGGGATTAACACAACAACCTAGGATAACACAGAGTGCTATCTATAAACAAGGATTTATTCCTAATCTATAAAAGTAGGAAAGTTTGATGATTAGGTTTGATTTATAAAGATGAAAGAGACAACACATTTGCATACCTATTAAAAATAAGCGAGTCTAGTTAAATAAAACCAAAGAACCTAAGGCATAACGGCGATCCTGTCTCTATCACCAAATCAATCAAGATAGTAGTCTATTAAATATCCTATACCCGAGTTAGAAACACCAATTGGAAACCACCAAATCAACCTTGGTGCATACCTAAAAATGCCTCTATTTTTCCGTAGTTGGTATGCATAGACCGAAGTGAAAGAAAATAAACACCAAAAGATCAAGAATAAGTTCTTACCAGTGTCCATACATCAAGATTTTGGTCACATCAAAGAAAAACCATGCACTCAAATTCGATTTTGCATAATATTATAATATTTTCATAAAAACCCATTATTATCTCGGGTCACCACCTTAATAAAATGCATCAAAGTTTATCATTTAAATTCTTAATAGGTAAAAATAATTTGAGAAAAATAAATGATTAAAGTATTAGATACCCAGATTCTATAGTCATACAATTTACCATTTCATTTTGTAGAAAAATAGAGTATAAGAACAACATAAAAATATCACATACCCACTTTTTCCTTAGCTCAAACACAATTGCTCTATGTATTTACTCTAATATCTAATGAAATAACAAGATAAATGGGATAAGGAACATTT
Organism: Taxus wallichiana var. yunnanensis; assembly: GCA_018340775.1. Lineage (NCBI taxonomy): Eukaryota > Viridiplantae > Streptophyta > Pinopsida > Cupressales > Taxaceae > Taxus > Taxus wallichiana. Next base: position 855,750,401 of record CM031234.1, read on the forward strand.
CTTTCCTGAGAATTTGATTCTTAAAAACTTCAAATTCTATCTCCAGTGAGTGTTACAGCAACAGAGAGTCTATAGATTCCAAAACCATCCACCTCGAACTAGCCAACAATTCAACCCTCCTTAAAATCCAAGAATGACGTCCCCGTCTATCAATTTTCCCATATAAGTGAACTTCCTCTTCGAAAATAGCTACAGGAACTCATAGCTTGATCACCATGCACAACTACCAGAAGTGGAGATTTTCCCCAAATTTCAACAACAAATACAAAATGGAGTAGTTGCATGCGGTTCACTTCCTTAGGAGCTTTACGGATTTCCATAATTTTTTAAATGCACAATTAATGGTGTTAAATGTTGGAGTACCACACTAGTGACTCATCCAACTACCACCGCCCTCCAAATCTCCTCCAAAATTGGTGGGATTACTTTAGTTTAAATCCTCATTTACCTTTTCCATGAAATTAACCAAATATCATTTACTTAATTACTTTCTATAACTTAGGTTGAATAACCTTTGAGAGAATGAATTATAATTTAGTATAAGACCAACGTTATAAAACATGCATGGCCTTAAATTTTTTTATTTAAATGGTCCATTATTCCTGAAGTCCATGGATTACAATACATAACTTTACTTATGTTGGCAAGTCTCTTAAGGTATATGACCTCCTTTAAGTTATCAAGATCTATACATAGTGGGTTTGGTTCTACCATTTTATGGTCATTAAATCGTTGTTCAACAATCTCCGACACCCTAAAAGGATTACCTAAAAATCACACAATCAATTTTCAATAATTCAAAGGTCCCAAAATTAACATCTCAACCCAGAATTTACAAGCCCATGTCAATTAGTCTCCAAAGTGATTAATCATTAATATGGGTTGAGTGAGTCTCTCCACTCGACTCTAATGTTTAAAACACATTACCCTCTAAGGCTATTAAAATGATACATTATCTCACAAATATGTATAATAGTTTTAAAAATATATAGACCAGGCCTAATGTGATATCATGGCCCAAGATTAATTTGCAGTAATGTATATCATAAAGCGGGAATTTTGACCTGTAATTCATTCGCAATACTTCATAAGAATTATTGACTTAGTGCTTACAAGCTTAAGCCAGTAATAATAATACTTTTTTAAGGAATTAATTATCAACAACACCCTTAGTTAGATAATCACAAGATCAATATCTTTTCTTAATAACCATACCATTCCCTTTGTCTTTTTTTCTTAACCTTTATTTTAAACACTTGTTCCTCTTCACTTGATGTCATGATCAGTTGAAGGCAACAATCTTATTAAATTTTTACTGTACTTGTGGGGTATTACATTGATCATATTCATTAAGCCATTGAAACTGGTGTGTTCCAGATCGGTGTAGTAAGAAGAACTAAGGAATAAGGAGAAAAACATAATGAAGGGCACAATAGTGGGGATAAGAGGAATAGAGGCTTTTGTGGTTTATATAGAGGCCGAGTTCGTGGAGGTGGAAGAGGAGGATTTCCTAGAGGAACTTATTTTACTTGTGGATCTCCTGATCATTATAATTGCGAGTACCCTCAAAATGTGGTTTTCTCATGGTTTGAAAAACCACTTAAATATGAAGAATTCCCGACTTATATAAGCATATGAGAAAGGATCACAAGAAAGACAAGGGAGAAACTATGATTAAGATAAAACATATGGACGAAGATTAGTGGATGCCTAAGGTTAGGCTTTATTCAAATACAACCAATGTTAGTTACCACATGCGTTGAGGCTACACATGCTCGTGAACCTCCAAAGTATAAGATGACTATAACAAAGAAAGAAGTGATAAATGTAAATTACCTTGATGCTAAACATCATAAATAAGTGTACCTAGAGACTATAGATGTTATCGGAATCTACAAGGAGAAATTCAAAGTTTGAAGGAATAGGCGTGCATGATGGAATGAGTAAAGAAAGTTGAAATCCCATAGAAAGATGTAGATGATTTAAAGGAAGTATACATCAAATGTTTTTCTAGGAGAGTATAATCCCTTTGTTAGGAGAGTGATTGAGAGAAAAAGTACCACATGAAGGTAATGAACACAAGAGGTATATACTCCATACAAATCTGCCTCCCCATAATCACGAGTATGATAAAGAGATTGCATTAAATGTTTTCATTGAGGAATTAATTTTGAGAAACATTATGATAAATGCATGTGCAAAAGTTAATGTACTCATGTTGGATTCTTGGAATTAGATGGGAAGACCACCATTGCTACCTTCTTTGAATGTGCCATACATAGAAAACAAAACTAGGGTTAATCCTATTGGGGTATTAAAAGATGTGACTATTATGATTCGTAGAGAATATTTTCATGGGGATTTTGAATTATTGGAGCTCGTGGAGGTAAATAGTTTCCCAACATTACTTGGTCACCCCGGTGCTATGTGAATAATGCAGATTTACACTTCAACAAGGGGTAAATTAGATTTTAAAATAAAGAAGAGGACATCATTATACCTTCGATAGATTCAAGGGCTGCCCCGTATGTTGAACCTTTTAGTGATGAGGACTTGAACATGATATACACATGTACAATAAGAGATCCAGAGGTAGTTACACCATACAAGGAAGGATTGATTTAATGAAATGATGCTCATTTAGTTAGTGATATTACAAGTATTTCTTATGACAATTGGGAACATAGAACATATGAGGTATTCGGATGAGAGATCAATAATACTATTACTCACGTGATCGGTCGTGTAGTCTTCGGTGTTTGAGTTATAACCAGATACCTCAGTACATTGGTGAAGGGAATCTTGATCTATGTTTGTGTGACATGGAATCCTATTGGAATGATGAGGGTGAAAGAAGGAATTTTCTGGTTTATACCCTACATGGGAAAATAGTGTGTTGGTGGACTACACATAGAGACAACCTATTAGAATGGTGAGAGGTGAGAATCACCTTTTCTACTAGGTTTCTAAGGAGCAATGTACCTTCACAGATATGTGAATTCCATGGAAAGGATTCTCGCTTCTCACCGTGTTCGAAATGTGAGAGAATTTGGATAAAAGGGAAGGATTTATTACCACCATCACTCTGGGTACACAAGTTCTATGCCACCCTAAGCAGCTTCACACACGCATGGTATTTCCATGTAGAGTTGACATGGGAAACAATTAATTGGTAAGATATGACCTCAAGTATGATCCATACTTTTGATTAATTTTACACTAAACCCCCGGTTAATAAAGCACTACGCAGATTATGAAGCATCTTATTGTGGGAGTTAACACGAAGGTTGAGGAACTTCTGTTAGATATGTTTTGAAAACTAGATTTAGATGCATGCCTTGACCTTGAAAATATTGAAGAAGAATAAATGGTCCATTCCTAGGAAGAAAAGGAAAAGGGTAAACTAGTATGCACAATAGATGATGATGATGAGGATAATAACCTAGATGTTAACCACACTGAAGGTACACGTGAGGTAATGGAAATGACAGATGATAAGGAGCGTGTGTATCATAATCCTATGAAAAAAAGAAGGTTAACATTAGGATAGATGCAGAGCCTAAAGATGCCATTATTGGTGATTATTGGTTTGAGCAGGAGGTGGCTAAGATTATTGAGCTCTGCGTGACTTTCAGACTTATTTCCATGAGGCTATCATGAATTAAAAGGATTACACCCTTCTTTAGGTGATATGTGAATCAAAATTAAAGAAGGCGCACACCCGATTAGGAAGAGGTCATACAAGATGAATCCTAATCTGTGCATCAAGGTGAAAGAATAAATTGATAAGATGTTGAAATCTGGAATCATTGAGCCCATTGAGGAGTCAAAGTGGGTTAGCTTGATGGTAATAAGAATAAAGAAGGATGGGAGGATAAGGATCTGTGTGGACTATAGATAATTAAATGATTCATATGTTATTGATCCTTTTCCTACCCTATTTACTAAGGAGATTCTAGAAGGAGTTATAGGGCACGAGATCTACTATTTTACTGATGGATTTTTAGGATATCATCAAGTGTGCATAACAAAGGAAGATCAGGAAAAGACAACTTTCACCACTGAATGGGGAATTTTTACATACACAGTTATGCCCTTTGGACTCAATAATGTGCTTGCTGTTTTCACACATTGTAGTGTAAACATTTCAGACTTTATTCATAAGTTTTTATAGGTGTATCTCAATGATTGGATAATGTATGGTTTGGTTAGGGACTATTGTGATAATTTAAGGATTATGTTTGAGAGGTGTAGGTAGTTGAGAATATCTCTAAATATTAAGAAATGTATCTTTATGACACCTTTTGGCACTTTTCTTGGGCATATTATTTGTAAGGAAGGCTTGTTGGTAGATCCAGCCAAGGTCATTGTGATCTTGGGATTAGAAGAACCTAACAATCAAAGTGAAGTGTGTGGATTTCTTAGTCATACATGGTATTACAGGAAATTAATTAAGGGTTATGCAAAGGTTTCCGCACCTTTGGAGGAAATTTTGAAGGCTAAGGGAAAATTCTATTGGGGTGAGGTGCAATAATAGGTGTTTGAAACATTGAAGGAAAGGTTGACCAATGCACCTATTTTTCACTTTCCTTCATGGGACAAACTCATTAATGTTCATTTTGATGGGTCTATGATGGTGATTGGTGCCGTGTTAACAAAAACAAGTGAATTAATTGTAGACCACCCTATTTTCTTTCACAAGAGAATTTCACACTAGTTGAACGTAACTATACAACTACTGAGCGCAAATATTTTTCCATGATTTATGCACTACACAAGTTCAAACAATAATTATTGGCTACACCATTTATTTTCTTTACAGATCATATGACACTTAAGTATTTAGTCAACAAGCCTATTTTACAAGGGCACATTTTCCGGTGGATACTACTATTTTAGGAATTTCAATTTATAGTTGTTGTCAAACCGGAAAAAACAACTTAGGGTTTGATCATTTGTCAAGGATAAATTCTAGTGAGGACACAGTAGAGTATTGAGGACACAATGTTAGATGCACAACTTTTTAGATTGAATCACCCACCCATAGATTTGGAAGATATTGCAGTCTTTTTTCACTAGCCAGTGCCCGAGGAATGAATACATTAGAGAAAAAATAACTTACAATACACATGACACCTTACAATTTGATTGGTGGAGATTTATATAAGTTAGGACATGATAAAGTTTTATACCGGTGTGTACTGGACCATGAGCCTGAGGTAATAATGGAAGCAACTCATGGTTGAATTGTAGGAGGTCATTATACAAGAGATGCCACCACATGCAAGATTCTGATGGTTGATATTTGGTGGGAAACCTTATACAAGGATATTAAAGAATATGTCAAGGTGTGTGATCATTATCATCACCTTGGGAAGCCTAGATATATAGATGAGATGTCTCTGAAGCATATTACAAGTGTCGAACCTTTTTAGAAATGAGATATTTAATTTTTGGGTCATGTTTCCTCACCCATGCGCATGACTAATGCACACTATATTATAAATTGTACAGACTATCTGACAAGTTGGGAAGAAGCAATGCATACAAAGGATTACAAGATAGCTACAATAGTAATATTTTTATGGGAAAACATTATCAATAGGTATGGATGTCCATTTGTTCTTGAAAAGTGATAGGGGAACTCATTTTCTTAATGAGACTATCATAATATTATTGGCTAAGTTTATGGTGGCACACCACAAGACAACCCCTATCATCCATAGGCCAATGGTAATGCTAAGGCTTTCAACAAGATATTGGGACATAAGTTGACAAAAATGTGTGATGTTGCAAGGAAAGAATGGGATGTTAAGGTATCGATGTACTTTGGGCATAGAAGACCACTTACAAAATATTAAATATTGCCACACCCTTTTAATTGGTGTTTGGCGTGGAGGTTGTATTATCTATGGAGTTCATGTTGCCATATCTATGTATTGCATGCATATAGACAAATTGATGTAGATGGATGAGTGACGCGTTATTACTTGGAGGATCCAAAGATAGAAAAATCAAGAGAAAAGGCATGGCATGATAGAAATATTTAGAATAAGGAATTTTAGGTTGGAAAGATGGTCCTTCTATATGATTCAAAGTTTGTGCATCACCCTAGAAATTTGAAAGTTCATTGATTGGGACCCTTTATTATAACAAAGATATTGAAATCAGGTGTTGGATGGCACTTTCTTGCACTTTATTGGTTACTTTAATGGGAGTAGGCTAAATCCCTACTATAAATAAGTCTTCTTGGTGTTTTTAATAAGGTAGTATTACCATTTATATTAGGTTTTCCGTTAATGCATTTTATTTATATGTGTTTCCTTTCAACGTTGCTATGCTTTGTCAATTTAGTTCAGTGTTTTGTTGTAATAAGTGAACTTGCATGCCAAGAGCTGATTACTATCTATTGGATTCATGTGTAGAGGACCGTGCATACTTTTAGTGTGGGGTGGAGCAGATACAAGTGGTATATAGGTAAATATATGGGTGAAGACTTGAATGTCCTTTGGAAGATTGGTGGACAAAAAAGAAAGATGTTACAGGTGCTTAGATTGAAGGTGCTCTTAAGGAAATTTTCTTAGATTAAAGACCATGAGTAGAAGGATGGTGCCACAATTTAACGCGAGGTAGGAAGCAGCATGGGAAAATAATTGGTATGAGGCACAATGGATAGGTAATTTGGTGTATGGAGGCTTGTGAAAGGAAGTTTGTGGCCAAGAAGTAGGAGGCGTGCCCGAAGGTTATGAAAGGGGTGAAAAACATTTAGTGAAAAAGAATGGAAAAAGATAAAATGCATGATTAATGTTGAGTATGGTGGTAGGTAGAGAGAAATTTATGTGGAAAAATTTAAAACTTTATATAAGAAAGGCTTGCGATATCACTTTTACCTTACATGTTGAAGTGTTCGAGTGAGTTGAAGAGTGAGCTAAAGAGCGAGTTGTGTGTGAAAAAGCATAAAAGAGAAATTACAGACATCAAACCAATGTTATTTATACATGACCATTGAAGAAGCTCCATCAGAAGGGTGTTTGAGTGGGGGAAAGGTGTCTGGAAAACATATTTGTAAGCTAAGGTTTGAGGAAAAAGATAGGGCACATAGATTTTAAGTTCCAGTGATCAAATGAGTGCAAGAAGGCATTTTTATCATCATGAGTCACATATTAGAAGAAGAAAAGACAATGACTACAATAATCACACTAAGAATAACAAGGATGAGTTAGAAAATATCCTAGTGGTAAAAATATTTTTTTGGAAAGAAAATGACATGGTCGTTTATGACGATGCATGATAGAAGTTGTTGGATAATGTTAGAGTCATGCAACTATATGAGATGCCATATTCGGAAAGCTAGAAAGTTATATCAATGACTGATGTTCGATTCCACAAGGACTTTTTATATTTTATAGGATGACGAATGTGAATTACCATGCCATTGATTGAAAGGTTAACTGGGTTGAGGAGCTTAGGCACTAAGATTTACAAGTGACCTTAATGATGACAAGGGCATAAAATCAACTTCTCGCTACACTAACATATTTAAAAGAAGGGTGCACAATGGATATTAACAAGTTATAAGATCACCCTATGATCAAGGCTTCCATGTACCTCCTCACCAAATTGAATAACCAAGGGTGTTTGATCCAGTAAATAAAAGATGGATCCATATTGCTAAGAAGATGTCTGAGGGAGTGGTATACAACTTGTATTCTTTCATTACTGAGACTATAATTGAAGAAGCACACCATGGAGACAAGATAAGTTTTGGTGTTATTTTATTATCTATTGTGTTTGTGGAAATTGGGGTACTGATAGGCCAAAGGAGAAAAGCTCCCTTGTAGTCAAATTTGCAAAGTACACATGTGATGGATCTATGAGTGGACCTTATAAGAAAAGGTTGGAACTTTGGTATAAGCACTTGTGTGAAGCCTTTGAGTATGAATGGAGAATACCCAAGGACCTTCCTTTGGTATTAGATAAGTAGGCATAGATCACTATCTATCAACATTTTTACATAGGTAGGTTTGGCATGAAGGATGGAAAGTGGAGCCCTTGGTGCAAGCTCCCATATGATTTTACCACATGTTATTTCCATGCCTCGGTGCATAAGTTTTCAAATGCACATAGATTGGGTTTTGATGCAGACAAGGTGGACTATGATTATCATACACTCTGGAAGACATACGTGTATTCGGGTAAGTCTACTTATATAGAAAAATTGATCTCAGATGATATAAATATTAGTTCAATGAGTTTGGTAGTTGGGAAACTTGGTGTGGCTGAGGTATACATCTACTTTAAGCCTAGATTGGTGAGTGGGAAGTATGTTCGAGAATGATGTCAAGCTCCCCGAGTTACTAAAAGGAAAGCATACGGTGAGAACATTACATGATGAAGAGCCTAATCCTCCCCACATAGATATTGAAGAAGAGGATGAAGAATCGAAGGAAGAAGACAAAGTGGCATCCTAGATCATGACACAAGTAGGTAGTTAACTATAGGGGAAAATAGAATGTGTGAGGAAATTCCTCCCGAGATAGGATGAAGGTGGTGAAGTGAGAGTGGAAATTGGTGCCATGGAGAGAGAAAGGTAAGGGTGCTGAAGATTAGTAGTTCATAAGGGTGCCGAGAAGGAAAAGGCCATAAGGTGCAAGTGTGGGACCCTCACAACCACCTAGGATATCACCCCAAAATTCCCTAGTGAAGAATGAACTAGAGAATAAGAGGCACAATTATATTCCCACTAAGGATAGCAAGGGGGAAGCAAGATGAAAGTGCACATGTCACTAAAGAGACTCTTGTTATTAATGTAAATGCAAAAGAGCCTCGAGATGAAGAGATGTAACATGATACAGGGGAATTTGAAGAGTGAAAAGTGGTGAGTTGCGCCATAGGTGTAGAGAAAGAAAAAAAGATAAGGGTGAACCATTCAGTGAGCTTACTAGTGCACATGTAGGTGAGATAGGAGAAGGTTTGAAACTTGATACTTTGAAGTGTGCATTACAAAGGGTTGACATCCTAGGAGAAATAAGGATGGAGATATGTACAAGAAACCTATAGTTAGATACATTTACGACCCTGATAAAATCATTGACGTCAGTTTCAAAGTAATATGGAGCCCGAAAAGCTATATGGGTGGGAAATAATGGATCCAAAAGTAGTGAACATACACATGAGGAATCAACTATCTTAGAGCTCATGCGAGAATCACATGATGAATTTGAGTTTTATGTGAAGGAAGACACATGTATAAGGAGAAAAATGAAGAAGAAAGTTGAAGCCACATACGGGGATCATTAGGCCAACAGAGTTTAATTGTGAATATGAAAGTAATTCCTTAAAGAAGTTGACAATCAAGTGGTGTGTAAGAATATAAATAAATTGGCTATACTGAGGACATTGATGGAAGATAATAAGAGCCTAAAATAATAAGTATGAATGAAGGAAGGAAGAAGGATAGGGAAAAATGGAAGGAGATTTTGGATTTTTTGGCAGAGTTGGGGAAGGATATTATCGATGTGCATCCAGACATTGATGAACAAACCGAGAAGATCTATCAGTCATCCTTGCACTTCTTATAAGACTATGTCCACTTGTTGATTAAGAAGTAGTTAGGGGAGCGGAAAGAGACTAAGGAGGATGAAGCAGCTAAGAAGGAAAGGACTAAGGCAATAATAATGCGTAGAATAGTTGGGTATGAATCTCTACTCCAAACATTGAAGGATGAAATGAATAAGGCAGACTTGGCGCTAAATATATGTGCAGATCCAGAGCCAATCATTAAAACAAGGACATTGGTTAAATAAAATGAGGTCCTTGCTGCAAAGAAAAATGAAACTTGGAGATGAGAGAAGAGGTTGGCATTACTAGTATAATAGCGCGGTCCGCTCATAGGATCCTAGGATCCTCACAAGGAGAAGGTAAAAGAACTTAGGAAGATGATATCATGAAGAATGGATGTATTGGATAAAATGGTTTCAAGTTTGGAAAATTTTCTTAGAGTGCTAAATAATGAGGGTGAAGATATGACCTTGTATGAGATGGATGGAGTGCTTGGGGTCATTTTTGAAAAGGACAATAAGGGGATTAGTGACTAGAATGAGCTGGAAGTAGATATTAAGAATGATTACCCTAAAATTTTTTTTCCTACAGGATAATAACGCCCAGGATGTATAAGTATTCTTTCATGTACAATCATTCTTTAATTCTTTATTCTTTGGAGAGATAAGGTATGAGTACCCATTGCCAAGGAGGAAATCATATTAGTGTGGGGTAATGTTGACTGGAAAAATTATTTCCTAAGTATCAAAGGCACATGAGAAAAGGTGTGCGAAATGGGGTATGTAGGTACGTGCGGAATTTCAATGAAATAAGGGTGCAATGGGGAAAGATATATTTCAGGACTTAGCCATTTTACATGTTACGGGCTAAAAATAGACATGGAGTGGTGGTGGTACGTATTGGATAAAGACATGCAAAGGCTATTTTGGGAACATGTGGAAGATCAAGAGTCATGCAAAGTTTGAGCTAATAATAGGATTAGATATGGAGTTAATTATAGATAATATATTATTAGGCAAAGCTTGCATACTTCTTTAGGTATCTTTGTAGCGACACATGGATATTTTGAGCATGCAACCTATTTTGAGAGTGCATGGGTGGTGAAGGGAAAGTCCCCACTACTATGTGTGTGTGTGTGTGTGTGTGTGTGTGTATTTATTTGCATAGATTAGGGATGTGAGAGAGAGTGTATGACTGTATGTAACAAAGTTATGTTGTTGATTTATGAGCACTGATGACTTATGACAGTGTTATGTATGTATTTAGCTACATGCTTGTCATGGTTTAATGCAAATGGATCATTATGGTTGGATATTGATTGTTGATGTTTCTTCTCATGGTTATTATATGGTGAATCTGGTATTAATCCTTATGTGATCTATATGTTTACTTATTATGTGTGTTTCCAAATTGAGTTCATGGATTTGATTGTTAGAATGGGATATGCACTTTGAGATCTAGTTATTATGAATATGCATGCTAACACCCTGGTAAGACAATAACAAAGAGGGACCTGGTACCTTTGCATTCTTTGGGTGAGCACTCAAATCTATCTGAGTGATGCGCTAACGCATCTAGGGTTGTTAAGTAAGAAAATAAGACTACATAGTTCATGGGAGGTAAAAATCTAATGATGGGGTGGGACATAGACCTAATCCCTTATCATTGTGTTTGTATTAAATTTTTACATTCATTATTTCTTGTATTGTTTGTATGAGAATGTAAAGATAGGGAAGATGCCCATTCTCATGCAATATAGATTCCCATTACATAGTTTAATATTGCATGTATTCTTTTGCTTTTTTTCCTGTAGGAGAATGTTTGGAATGGGAAGATGACCATTCTATGAAAAATAAAAATGTAACATTTATTCATTATCTATATTGACTATATGAGAATGGGTATCTAACAATTCTAAACATTCTTATAAAGGAAATATAGAGGAATAATAGATTCTACACTTTTATTTTGTATAGAAAGGGAATTTCCCCATTATCATTTTCTTTAAAAAGGTATTAAAGTGTTTAAGTTCAATATTTCTTGTATGAGAATTTTCGGAAGGGAAGATGCCTATTCTCATACGAAATATAGAGGAAGAATATGGGTTATATTTTTTCTTATAGAATGGGAAGATGCCCATTATCAAAATAATTTTTGTTATTTTAATTTCTCTATAAAGCCTATGAGAATGGGAATATTCCCATTTTAATAAAAAATTCTCGAAATTGATCCATAACATAAATAAACCACATACAAATACCCAAAACTATATGGTTTGTGGGAGGTAAAAAATATAATGATGGGGGAACATTAGACCTATCCCATATCATTGTGCTGAGCTTAATCATCATTTGTAATCCATGTTGTACTTGGATTCTTCTCAATTTTATTATAGTTCTTAGGAATTGAGAAACCCTAGTTTTTTAGGACAATGTTAGAAAAGGGGTATGCATGGCCATTCAAAATGATGTTATACATGTAGTTGCATGATGTATTTCAAATTTGTGTCGAGTTTATTCATAATTTTGAATCCATGTTATAATTGGATTCTTGCCAATTTTAATTTTAGTCTTGAGGAGTCAAGACCTTCATTATTTGGTTCAAAGATAGATATGGGATATGCAATGCCATCAAAATGATGTTAGAATTGCAGGAATCCATGTTATAATTAGATTATTGTATAGGAAATATAGAGAAGGAATATAGGTTACATTTTTATTTTTTATTGAATGGGAAAGTACCCATTCTGATAGGTTTTATAGAGATATTTAAATGTTTAAGCTCAATATTTCTTGTAATGTTTGTATGGAAATGTTTACAATGGGAAGATGCCCATTTGCATACATACATTATAGAGGAATAATATGGGTTACATTTTGTATAGAATGAGTATCTAAATATTCTCATAGTTTTTATAGAGGTATTAAAATAACAAAATATAAGTTTGACTATTTAGGTATATTTTTTTACAAAGTTATCAATGCTCACATATTGAACTCTTTTATTTAGGTTTATGTAAATATTTAAGTTGAATATTACACGAATCCTATTTTAAATTACCTGTAGGAGAATGTTTAAATGGACATATATATTTACTTGTATGAGAATAGGAATATTCCCATTATAAACATTCTCTTAAAAGAAACATAGATGAAGAATAGAGGATACATTATCATAAACAAAAAATATCAAAATTTCTAAGTCAAAGCTGGAAATTGGAGTTTTTAGAGTTTCATTTCCCCTTGGTGAATCTCTTATTTTTGGGACTTAGTCATTTTCATGTCCAAACACCTCTTTTGGGGAAAATAAAATTTTGGAGGAACAGAGGCAACTATTCCTAAGTTCCATTTGTTCTCTAAATAGGTGACTTTATCTATTTAGACAATGTATCAGATAGATTGGCTCCAAGTGGAACAAGAGGAGTTGTTCTACCATTCCTCATGTTCCCTTCATCCCGTGGTCACAGATTTCATTAAGTATTAGGAAAGGTTAGTTAATGTGGCACTAATTGGGACAAATAGAATGGTTCCCATGTTCCATTTTCCCCCAATTTTCCAACTCAAAGTCACCATTTTAAAATTTCTAATTCAAAATCAAAATTGGAGTTTTGAGGATTTCATTTCCTCTTATTGAATCTATTGTTTTTGGGACTTATTCATTTTTATGGTTCAAACACCTCTTTTTGGGTAAATCAATTTTTGGAGGAATAAAAACAATTGTTCCTAAGTTTTGATTGTTACCCTATTAGGTGACTTTTTCAATTTGGGTAGTGTATTGGATACATTGACTCTAAGTGGAATAAGAGAAATTTTTCCATCATTCCTCCTATTCCCCTCATCTCATAGTTTCTAATTTCATTGAGTATTATATAAGGTTAGTGAAGGAAGCACCACACAAAGTACACATAGAACGGTTAGCATGTTCTATATTTTCACCAATTTTTCAACTCAAATTCACTAGAAACTATGAATTTGGTCTCACATTGAAATCTAAGAAATTTTTGATGTTTTTATTGTTCCCTGTAAACCAAATACAATTGACCAAGCCTTACAATAAGTCATATCAAGATGACAATCTTAATACAAATTGTAAAAAAATTACATCAATTTGAGAAAATATGGGTCTAGAGTTGTAATAGGTCTAACAAATTTTAATGATTAGACTTACTCTCTTCTTTTGTATAAAGCATAAAATTCATTTATCAACTATTGTAATGTATTCCTACCACTTTATTGCATGTATGAATAAAAATTAAAATAGTCTAGTTAGATTATAATATGTAACATGTATTAACACAAACAAGCTTGCTTACCTAAAAGGTATTGAGTTGACACTTTTATTGAAAGAATTGAGATACATTTCAGGTACACTTTTCATGCTCTCTTTATTATAATATGCATATGATAAATCATTTATGTCATAAATCCAAATTTTAAGGCATTTCAAATGAATTTTCTTTATAATTTAAATTTTTATTCAATCATTCGTCATTTTTGTTCCTCCAAGTCGACCCTATCTATCTATAGGGCTCTATTGGTTTATTTGGGAACATATTACACAATTTATCTCGCTCCACCCCCAGCCCTATAGATCTACTTGGGCCCATATATTTATACGGGCCCCATTTTTTTAAGATATATATTTATCTTGTTACATGATCTTAATATTTGTATCTCCAAAGAATTAATCTGGTTCAATGCTCTTTGTTGTAATCTAATAGAGTATTATGTCATTCTCTGGTAATTGTTACATCAAAAACCTATTTTAATTGTTAACAATATGATTATTTTCCTTGCATATGTGTTAGAAATATACATGGTTTATGTTTCCATTTACTAAGTTCAAAACTATCTTACTTCTATGTGTTCTTTGTGATATTTTGGTTTTTAAAGAAATTTTTAAAATGAAACAATAATCCATGAACAAATTAAGTTTGATAAATATATTGGTAGTACATACATTATTTCAATTTGAAGGGGCTAGTATTTTTTATTAGTTTATTTCTAAGGGTTGATTTTCGTTTATCTACAATGATGTTAATACATATTGTTGTTGATTTAAATCTCTCCCTCTTTCTTTAAAAAACGAATTAATGGTGGAAATATCTCCTCTTTCTCTGAAACAAGAATGATTGGTGGAAACTTTGTTTTGAGATTTGAAATAGAAAGATACCTAATAAGGAGCCCAATTTTCAAAGCTAAATGTCCAAATTCACTATGTAGGAGGCCATCCCTATCATTATCCACATAGAGAGTGCTTGTGAGATCATCCAACTTCTATTCCTCTACTTTATTCTCTTGAAAAACCCCCTTTAATGTTTTAGGATCTAATATTCGAGTGATGGAATTCCAAGTGAAATCCTTAAATAGAGATATGATATCCTCATTATATTAATCTCTAATGGAAGCAATAAGGCCTTTAAAATATTCAACCTCCATTCCTTCCTCTCTCTTACCTTGGATTCATATTTTATCCATCCTTCTCAGGATATACTAGAACCCCGATTGGTAGTATGTGTAGACACAAAATCACACACATATTACTATTTTTACTATGTTTTTAGTGTGTTGTTATCTCGCATGAATCTTATGTAAGAAAAGTATTCACTGGTGACACTATCCCATATCCATCTATGTCTGTGATTTCTTTTTACTTTTAATCTCTTCTACATCTATCAATTATGTACTTATGGCCAAGTCATAGATATCCTGTCTATCTGTCTTTTCATATATGTCCTTATTTCTCCTAGGACACTAGCACCCATCTTGTACATTTCGTCACCCATGCTCTTATGTCCATTCTGGGTGCTTCTATCTTGTTTATTATTTTTACACATTTTAACATTTTTGGTCATCCTTTTCACTTTTCTTATCCTTATCCCATGTTCATAGTCATCCTTTTGTGTCACTAGTGTTGAAATTAAAATAAGAGACTCACACACACACACACACACACACACACACACACACACACACACACACACACACACACACACACACACACACACACACACACACAATTATTTTGGCTAGAAATTTGAAAGGGGTTATCACATCTACATACTATCACTACTATCAAAAGGGACTACATTTTGGGTTGCATACACTACATAGGAAGGGGAAGTGTTGAATTCCATACCACACATTTGCATCAAAGCTAGCTATAGCCCGCTATCTTGGCATCATTAGTGCGAGGGCAAACCTAAGGAAACTATTTCACACACAAGCACACAAAACTACATGTAGTCTAAAATGTAGTGCAATACCAAGTAATCTTGTTCACCCATCGAGTGACTGCTGGGGTCAATACAACTTCACATATTGCATATTTTGTTTAGATCTAATCTATTTTTGAGCTTGTATAGATAAATAGGTTTTTTTTTTTCAGGTTATAGGTATTATCTAAACCCTAACAATGAATTTGGAGAGAAAAAGAAAATATTGGAGCAAAGACCCTCAGACCCAGAAAAATATTAGATCCTAAATATTCACACAGACACTAGTTCCTAGAACAAACACTATCACCCATGAACTCTTTTCCTCCCATGGACGCTCCTATCCTACACAATACAGAGTCTCAGAACTCTCTTCTAGCCATTGTGACATCATTCCTAGTCAAATCCATCAGATATAGAGTCCCAACTCCCTCTAGACTACACATGAATGAAGTAAGTCATCTATCTCTCTCATTTCGTTAGATTTTAACACTACTTGAGTACTTGTCATCCAGTATAGTGTTGTATAATATCATTTTTATATCTCTTGTTACATTAGTTACTCTAAAATATAGATTTGATTCCATTTATATTAATATAATTGTAATTAAATATAATTACTGAAAGTAACTACTATAATGAATGATATAGAAGTGATTAAATATAGTAAATCGACAAACAACAAGAATGAAATAATGTGAAACCCTAAGCAAGAGAGTGAGAGGGGGTGACTTAGATGATTTCACACAATCTAGAGATGATTTGTGAAAGTTAATAGTTAAAATAGACTGGAAGAAGTTTCATCAAGGATCATTGGAGGTTTTGAGACCTAGAATTGTGTAGGACATGAGTGCCCATAGGAATATGGGAGTGCATGAGTGCTAATGACTAGATTTGGGTGCTAGTTTGCACCTAGATACTCAGATTTTAATCTTTTATGTGTAAGGGGATATTTTCTGTTGATCTATATTTATAACTCTAGATCTATTCCAATGTCATCATTCGCATGTGTAACCTTGAAAATAAATACCTATCTACACATATCCACAAACCACATCAATTCTAAAAATAAATATGTAGAATGTGGAGTCGACTAAGCCAGAAGTCACCTAAAGAGTGAAATTATTACTTGAGTGTTGCACTACATTTCATAATCCATGTATTTCTTTATGTAAGTGTGTGTAATAATTCCCTTGTGCAAGTTGCACAATGATAGCGAGCTAGATATAGAATATAACAAACTTATAGAATCGTGAGACGGAATAGAATAGACTTCCCCTCATGATGTGTATGTAGGGTGATGCAACCATTATCCCTTGTGTGGATGTGTAAGATGAATACTTTGTAATGCTTTGATACCTTTGGATACAATATTAGGTGATGATAGGAAACACTTTGTGTTTGGTCCCTTATTTGAGAGAAATGGCTAAGTATGTATGATTCATTTGCTTGAATTTCATAATTTACAATTAAAAGGTGATGAAAAGTATTAAAAGATGCCCAAGAAGTAAAATAGACCAAAAAGGATAAGAAAAGGAGAGAGAGGTTAGGAGCACCCGAGAAGGGACATGAGCCCCTAAGTGCTAATGTCCTAAATGGGTGCTAGTGTCTGAGGCCATAAAAGATAAATTAGTCGAATAATGACAGGGATGTAGGGCGTGTAAGGTCAATAAAAGTATATAAAATAAAGAAAAAGGCTCAAAAGACACTCTCAATTACTATTTTTCTTACTTACGAATTATGTATATATTAACATGCTCTAGGACCTAGAAATAGAACAAAGTGCATAGATTTTGTGTCTACATTTTCCCTCACTTTGTGTTGTTAAGTGAATACTCGGTAGCATAAAGTAGATAGAAGATGCATTCCTTGTAATCCTATAGAGAGTGTGGGAGATAGTGTGAAAACTGGAGAAGTGAAGTTTGGAGACTAAGAAGGGGAGGTAGACCTAAAGGTGAATATTATGCATAATATTATGATGCTAGAGCTTGTGTTTGCTGATGTGAGCTACTTTTTGCTGCGTATAAGTATAGACTTGCAAAATAAGAGAAAGAAAGTAGTCAAAGTTTTGTATATGAAAAATTAGAGTAATGCATATATAAGTAAAGAGTGTAAAAGTGTGTAAAAGGAAAGTGTGCACTTGATATGTAAGAGAGTATGAGATAGAAATTTGTCCTATTTTACTTGGAGACACTACTAAATTTGTTGCAAATGGTGAGGTTTTTGGGTGATCTCACACTGAGAGCGAGTTATTTTTAGAAGATCTCATGCCAAGAGTGAGTTTTTTGGTGATCTCACACAAGATAATATTTTTGGGGAGAGAGGTATAGTTTTTATCTCCATCCATGACGCTTCCCAAATAAGCACCACTTTAGAGATGGTATGTCCTTGATATTTTCTCGATTTGTTTTGACTATAACTAAAATGTGACTTCTAGACTGAATTCTATTCTTGGAGGAAAGTGTCTGCTACTAGAAAAATGATATAAAAACTATTGTGAAATGTGCTGGAGTGATAAAATGAATTTTTTTCCCGCAATACATCAGCACCTAGTGAGGACACAAGTACCCACCACTACTATTCAGTCTAGGTGCTAGTGTATGATCTTTGTTTTTGGCTGAAGTTTGATTTTGAGCCAATATGTAATTGTGTTCTTGTGTCATTTATGTACTATTCTAAAGCTATGAGATATTTTAGGGGTGATTTGTTGTCATGTTTAGAAATGCCAAATAGTACAAAAATTCAAATTTTACTAGAAATGATAGAAATAAGCTTTTGATAAAAGTTTCCAAATATAGTCACACATATTAGCTCCTTGGTCATCTGCGAAGCCATGGACACCATCACTTTCTCAAATCTTGTTAGACTAGCTGCTCTAACACATGACATTATCAAATATAAGAACTTAAATCTCAAGCACTCTCGGTACAAATGAAATTACTATTCACTTTTTCCATATTACTATATATAGTAATTCTAATTTACCCTATACTATAGTTACTATCTACCATCACTCTTACAAATAATACAAGGCGCACGGTTTTGCCCATATCTTGAGCCTTGTTACTTTGTTTTTCTCACCTTTTGCACTATATAGATCATCGTCTCCTCTAAAACCTCATTCCTATACTTCTATACTACTAATCAAGGACATGTACTAATAAATACATATGCATTCTTTGTCAATACTACTACCTCTCCTATACTATCTCTCATTTACTATTACGAATTTTTACATCCTTTATTTCAGCTCAGTTCTCATCTCTCCACCTTTCACCTTTTCACTAAAAAGGGGGAATACAATCATGATAATATTATAATCCCACTTACGATAAAACACAATTAATTGACAATCCTAATACATGACTATCCCAATTTTCTCTAATCTCATTCAAAAATGGTTACAAATATATACAAAGGTCAACACGTGTTGATATTTGAAATCTATCCCCCAAATGACCTAATATGGGGAAAATAACAATATCTCCCCGAGTAATCTTATAAATACATATGATTCAATCAAATAATATCCCTCAAATTAACCAATCAATACAATAGTTACAATTTACTATCACTCCCAGGATGACCTAACTTGGGAGCCACATTACATCACCATCACTTCTAGATGACCTAACTTGGAAGCCATCTAACACTATTCAAATTGTAACACCTGTTACTATAGGAGTGGGGAAATGAGACATCATTTCCTTTCCTATACTGCTCCTATGTGGGTTCTTCAATCAAGAACAAATAGGTTACAATCGGAACTAAACAAGTAACAAATTATGTCTTTATCCTTCTCTAACAATTAGAAATTTTAGGAAAGCATCTTAGAAGGAGATAAAAATAGACATATCTCCATAATAATCTTCCTCTAATGGTAGTATGCCCAAATCCTCTAATTATTAATAAATCTGATTGGGAATTGATCACTCCCTACCCCCTCTATCACCTTGTACAAATAATTCAACATCTCCAAATTTAACACAACTATTTCTCAAAGTTTCTCCTTACAATATTTTTGCTATCTCCTCTTATGCTATGTGGGTCAAAACAATGATCCATGATCCGCCATGCTATAATATTCTATATTCTATGTGCATTCTATAATATGGCCTCTTTGGAGTCTATATAGGTATGTTCCTTACCTCCTTTACACTACTTGAATTTCATTCGGATGGAATAAAGGGGGGGAAATGCAGACATAAAATCATGCACATATTACTATTTTTACTATGCCTTTGGTATATTTTTATATGCATGAATCTTAAGTAAGAAAATTATTCATTGATGACACTATCCCCTTTCCATCTATGTCTTTGATTACTTTTTACTGCATTTGTCAATTTTGTATCCACTTCTTGGCAGGTCATAGGGATCCCTGTCTATTTGTATTTTCATATCTTTCATTATTTCTCCCAAGATACTAGAACCCAAATGCTTGTGTCCATTAAGTTTTTCATCCTATTTATTCTTTTTACACATTTTTACATTTGTGGTCGGCCTTTTCAATTTTATTATCCTTATCTTGTGTTCATAGTCAATATTTTGTGTCACTAGTGTCGAAATTCAAATAAGAGACTCATATATATACACAACATACACACTATTATTCTGCTGGAAATTCAAGGGGCTATCACATCTACATACTATCACTACTATCAAAGGGATTGCATTTTGGGTTGCATACACTACATAGGAAGGGGAAGTGTTGAATTCCATACCACACATTTACATCAAAGCTAGCTATAGCCCGCTATCTTGGTATCATTTGCATGAGGAAAAACCTAAGGACACTATTTCACATATAAGCACACAAAACTACATGGAGTCTGAAATGTAGTGCATCACTAGGTACTGAGTTTTCTCATCGGGTGACCACCGAGGTTAGTCCAAATTCACATATTACATTTTTTATTTAGATCTAATGTGTTTATGAGCTTGTGCATATAGCTAGGGTTTATTTTGTAGGCTACATGTGTTATCAAAATCCTAACAACAAAGTCGGATAGAAAAAATAGATATTGGGGAAAAACCCTTAGAACCGGAAAAAGAGTAGATCCTAAATATTCACACATACACTAGCACTTTGACACTCTTGTCCTCCTATGGGATCTCCTATACCACATAATATAGAGTCTTATAACTCTATGGTACAAACTATGACATCATTCCTAGCAAGTCCATCGATTCACATTTTCCACTACCTCCGGACTAGACAAGAACCAACTAAGTCATTTATCTCTCTCATTTGCTTAGAGTTTTACATTATTTGATTACTTGTCATATGTATATTGCTATATATATCTTGTTACATTAGTTACTCTAAAATATATATTTAATTCCATCTTTATTAAATAAATATGAATGTTATGCCATGACTAGATACTTACATATATCTCTCTCTCTCCATCATATATAAACATATTTTTTAGTATTTTTCTATCTAATTGGAGACATCAGGCTATGCATATATACTTATTAGGGATACAAGTGGAAATTTTGTGTTGATAAATAGATATATTTATGATGTGTTAATGAGTTTGACCATTATGTTATATTTTTTTACAAGGAAATTAGCTCTCCTAAATTGAACTCATCAATTTGGAATTATTTAAATATTTAAGTTTAATTCCAAACTATTTGATTTAACAAAAATATACTTTTTATTAAACCCTAATTGCAAAGTAACTAAATGTAAACTATGATATACAACTATTAATACAATAGGACACAATTAAATAATTAATAAAGTATAAAATCCTTAGCGAGAGATATAGAAATGATGACTTTTCTAATTTACTTGCAATATAGAAATGATATGAGAAGGGAAGAGTGATGAACATACTAAGAAAAGTGTCAAAAATCCTATGTGTAAATTCTGGACTACAAGAATAAGGATGGACACGAGTGCTTGGTGCTTTAGACAGGGGGCATCCGGGTCTTTAGAGACCTCTTATGGAAACACTGTAACTATGAAAAATGGTCAAAATCTGATCTTTATTGTGTTGCAAAGTGTTGAAAATATTCCCTATTGATCACTTGTGTGTCACTCTTAGAATGCTAAAGGCACATATAACCTATAAATTATAATTTCACCTGTAAAAACCCACAAACCACATCAAATCTAAAGAGAAATATGCAATATGGGGAGTCAGAATGACCCTAGTAGTCACCTTGAGAGTGAAATTATGACCAAGCATTGCACTACATCTCAGACTCCATGTAGTTCTAAAGAGTTTGTGTAGAATTTGTGCCCTAGGCTGCCCTAGTGCAAGTTGCACTTAATAGCGGGCTAGATATAAAATGTAATAATGTATAACATGTGTGGAAGGAATAGAATGAAATTCCACTTCCTATGAAGCGTATGCAAAACATTCAGTTCCTTTTCCCTTGAATGAATTCCAAATGGATTCTTTGAAGTGCTATAGGTTCCTTTTGAGTGCAAGCTTAGGTGATAGTAATAATTATTAGAGATTGGTCCTTTATTTTGAATACATGACTATGTCTTTATATGATTCCCTTGTTTGAATTTTGTAATTAACAAATGAAAGGCCAAACCATAAATGAAAAACATGCCCAAAAGATAAAAATACCCAAAAAGAGTGAGTAAGGTGGAAAAAGGTTAAGGGCGCGTTGTTGTCTAAAGCCATATTAGATAAATCAATAAAATCCTGACTAGTCTATAGGGTGTGTAATACCAAATAGAAAACTAGAAAAAAAAATCCAAAGACAATCGTCAATTATTAGTTATTTTACTTAGGAATCATATGAATGCTAAGTATGTGTTTAAGACGTAGAAATGTTACCAAAGTGCATGATTTTGTGTCTACACTATTAATATAGTATTATTTAAATGTTTGAGTTGAATTTCATACTATTAACATAGATATTTCCATCCCGAATAAGGAATCACATTTAACGTTAGTTTAATAAATCAAACTAAATAACTCGACATAGGATTGAATGACAATTTCAAGTAAAGAAGAGATCCTCCCATTCATAAATTATCTTCATACTAATACATTGAATCAAGGGTTAAATTTTGTACAAAATATCTTCATCATCAAATACAAGTAGTTTGATAGTCTCTTTTCAAGACATGGGTATCCATTCTCCCTTTTCACCTTTCAATACATGGGTATCCATTCATAATCTTGTGACACATGGGTAACCATGCAACACTTACAAACATATGCATAATATTGGTAGGGTCTAATCAAGGAAAAATCATTGCCATTCACAAGACCTTTCTTCTTATATGCCCTGTAAAATAGTTACTCAAATTAATTTATCACAATTGGAAAGTAACTTCTTATATTTGTTCCAAACTACATATTATATATATGAAAACACTTAGGATTATGCTTATTGTTGATCCTAGATTCCTACTATCTTGAGCAATATGATATTCAACTTAAATATTTAAATAGTTAAAAATTAATGAGTTCAATAGGGGTGAGGTGATAACCTTGTAAAAGAAATATACCATAATAGTCAAACTTATTTTCATTATTTTGACACCTCAAACGTATTAACACAACACACACACACACACACACACACACACACACACACACACACACACACACACACACACACACACACACACACACACACACACACACACACACACACACACACACACACACACGATATATCAACATGAAATTTACTCTTGAATCCTTACAATGTAACCTCCGACTAACCATACTAGGGAGCTAGTAAGAAGAAACTTAGTTGTTAATCACTACCTCCAAAGGAGTTATAGATACCCATAATATCATGTAACAATAGTTTGACAGCCATACACACCCCATTTCTATCTTTTTCACTTGTTAATTGGGACTTCAATTCCTCGAGACTAAAATAAAAATTGAAAAGAATCCAAATGATGATTAAAATTGACACAATGATAAGGGGTCAGGTCCATGTCCTCCCATCATTATATTGTTTACCTCCCATGAACCATATAAGCATTGGAATTTGCATGTATTTTCACGTGTCTTTTTGAAACCTAATTATGATAAAGAATTGGTTAATTTTTTAGTGTTAATGTATTTATGTATTTATTTATTTTTGGTGTTATCTACAATTATTGTATTCCTTGATAGTTTACATAAATATGTATACATACATATATAGATACATGTTTTAGATACCTAACTCCAATATAGGTCTAGTTAACTACTTTGGTGTTCGAGTATTTATATCTATTCCTTTTGGTTTTAGATGGAATTACCACATATACATACATAACACATACACATATTTTGTTGTAATAAATGAAATGAGTATTGTTACCCAAATTTTACATTAAGAATTACAAAATATTTTATAAGAATTAATGTATTTTATATGGTTAATAAAATACATTTACATCAAATACTTTATTAAAGTGCATTCACTACCTAAAACTATTACTCATAAATTTAAATTTTGAATGCAAGAAATTTATTTTAATCCATTTACAATGAGATCCATTCTACTCCCTTATAATTGTAGACATAATCTCAATATATAATAAATTCAGGTGTCACTTACCATAGATATGAACCCCCACTCTTCAAGTGACAAGGATATTTAAGAAGTGGGATGTTACCTAAAGCTATCCATATTTTAAACACGGTATTCAAATTTTTGATATAACACTTATTTCACTAAATTGGGACATATTCCAGTGAATTGAGACTCCAATATTTCAAGTATTGGAAGAAATCCATCTCCATTTTTTTATTAGATTCCATTTTTGGCTATACTAGATTCCATTATTAGCAATATTGGATTCCATTAGTAGCAATATTGGATTCCAATATTGTCATTATCGAGAATTATTCGAGTTCCAATTTCTCTATTATTAGATTCCAATCTCGCTAATATTGGATTCAAATTTCCCTATTATTGGACTCCAATTTCACTATTACAGATTCCAATAATGCTATTATTTGATTCCAATTTCACCACATAAGCCTAATGGCTGCCCACTTACATAAGCCTAGCGGTTTTATCTTATATAACCCAAGCGATTGTTAACTTACATAACCCAATAATTTTCAAACTAACATAAGCCAAGAGTCTATTGACTTACATATGCCAAATGGATGCTAACTTACATATGCCAAGCGACAGCTAACTTACATATTCCAAGTAGCTGCTAACTTACATATGCCAAGCGGCCGCTAACTTTAAGAAAGTGCGTAAGTGCTTGTTGTCATTTATGCCACATATCAATCTTAATATCTTCATACATATACGACTATTCATGCATACCTTATTCAAATAAATAAATGTTGACGTTGCAAATTCCCTCCCTTCACTTCCTTGAATGGTGTTAAATTTTGTATACACCTATAATTTATCTTGAGCAATTTAAATACTTAAATTGCGTTAATTATACACTTTCACACAAATTGATGACATATCATCAATATCACACATTTTCTTTGTTATCATCGTTAATTAATTACATTACATTATTTAATTAACTCTTCTAGCCAACAACAACACCAATTAATGACCTTCATAATTAGATCCCCTTTCTATCTAGATTAATTAATTCACTCTTCTATTTAATCAATAAATCGTCATTTATTTGATTAAAATCTCTCATAACATAAATCATACTAACTCATTTCCAATGCATTTTTAACCAATTAATATACAAATTTGACATGCCCAAAGTGGGACTTACTCCTCTGTCCTTTGTGCTTAATTTCAAGTTTTTGTAGTTATGTTTCAATTTTGGTTACTAACCCTCTTTTGCACATGTTGATCTAACTTGTTTTTTTTTTTTTAACTTGTTTTGTTGAGTTTACATGTGTTGAGTCTTTCTTGTAGATATAAAGGAGGTGAAGTGTTGTCAAAATTGGATCTTGATGGGAAAAATTCAAGATTTCTCCATGTTTTCATTTTTAGAGCTTACTTTTTCAACATTCTACATGCTAGTTTTGTCAATTTCTTGAAAATATTACATTCTTGAGCATGTAGGTTAGTGTTTGATAGTGCTTGAGTCTTCTATTTATATATTAATGTGGTGGGTTGCTATAAAAATTGAATATTGGTGAGAAAATTTCAATATTTCTCCATGTTTTCATTTTTAGAGCTTAATTTTTCAACATTCTACATGCTAGTTTTGTCAATTTCTTGAAAATGTTAATTTTTTTATTGTGAATGTTAATGTTTGATAGTGTTGAGTCTTCTATTCATATATTAATATGATGGGTTGTTGTCAAAATTGAATCTTGGTTAGAAGAATTTGACCTTTTTAGATTAAGGGACGTTTTTATCAAATTTTTGAGTACATGTTAAGTGCATACCCATGACCATAAGAGCATATGTGTAACACATCTTCTAAAGGCCATAAGTTTTTCTCCCAAACTCAAAATGACTCCATTTTTTATTGTGTTGACAGTATTGAAGTGAACTATGCAATGAAAAATAAAAAAATTACAGGTTTTCCCTTTATTGTAAAACTAAAAAAGGATAATTTTAGTGGTGAATATTCGTAATATGATGAAAATTTCATTTTAGGAAAATTTGAAAAGATGAATTTTTTGGAGCAGGTCAGTGTCTGTTTGCCTAAAATTTACAATATATTTTTTTAGGGGTCAAATTTGCCTACATTTGAAAACATCTCGTATAAAAACCTAGGTGATTCACCGGTAGTATACTACCACCAATACCTTACTAAGTTACTACTAGTTGAGCTATCGACATATCAAATACTATGAACTTGCATACTCTAAGCACTAGTACAAAATGGAGATCTATTTACTTTTTAGTAGTTTGGAGTCGGTAACAAGTGATATTTGTTGACTCACGACTAGTAATATTTGCTGACGTGTGATAAGGTTTTGGTTTTGAGGCCCGACACTCCTCTTATTGATGCACGATCAGATCTTGTTGTTGATGCACGACAAAGTTTTTCTCTGACGTGCAGCAACAATATTTGTTGACGCGTGACACATGTTTTCTGTGGATGGGTGACAAGGAGACTCAATTGACATGTGAAAGGGAGACTAACTGAATCCCAACAAGAAGACTCATCTGATGCCTGAAAAGGAGACTTAAATGACACCCGACAAAGCTATTATTGACACAAGACAGTTATTTTATTAACGCATGAAAAATTTGTTCTCTGAAGAACAACAAGGATATTTGTCAACACATGAGTCATAGCTTCTGGCGCATGACACAGTTTTAACTTAGCCATTTAGAACAATGGAAGGTACAAGTGCTCAAAATGAGAAGACCCAAAAAGTAACTAAGAAATATTAGAAGTCCTTGTTCAAGTATTTTGGAAACTCTACTGCTATAGATACCACAAACACCAACACCCATACATCTGCCACTGGAATGAATCAGAGTATATACTATGTGGAAGGTAATATTGAGATGGACATACATTCTACATAGTATCAACCAAATGACACCTATGATGATACCAGGTTAGATCTTAAATATCTACCTATTGGGATGGCCAAGCTTGAAGATATCACACATACAAATACTCAACAAAATGGAACTCAAAAATCAAATGCAAATTATGGTTCACAAAAGAGGAAAGAAAGTAATTGTGGTAATACTAAAAATTCTACTCATAAAAGTAAAACACTTTGAAAATGAAAAAAAAATATGTGGACGCTTGGGAGGACATACAAGTTTGATTGGGCTTCCAAATTTCTATTTATCGAAGTTTCTGACAGAATTCATAAGAGATACCATACAAATGTACATGTACAATATGTACGTGGAAATTGAGAAAGCAACAAAAATGTAAATCAAGTTTGGACACTATAGAAAAAAGTCAGGGGAAAACAATATTTGATTATAACGGGGAGGATGGTCATAAAATCAAAACACATGAGTGGAAAACTAACAAAGAATGCATGTATGTTAAATACATAACAGAGTATGAGGTAGAGCAGAAAAAATGTAGAAATCTCATGGAAAAGGGAGGAATTATCAAATCGAGAATTGGTAAGATGAATCAATCAAATTTTCATGCAAAACTCATACAGTTCTCTAGTTTATTTCACATACTTAAGAAAGGAAGACTGTTTTTATATTTCCTTGATTTCAAAGTTTTGTATCAATATAATGGAATAAAAAACATTTCTCGGTCTTATTGGTATGACAATAATGCATGGGAAATGGAAAAATGCTTTTCAATGTTAGAGAAGGAAGATTTGAAAGAGAATATAATAAAAGCAAAATTGATCTCTCTTTCAATTGATGAAGTGAAAATAGTCAACAACACTTTGCGCATGCATATGTAGCCACGTTTATACTTTAGAAAATCATATGAGGACACCTCATTTGATAGGTGTTATGAAAATGGTTGAAAAATGTAATGCTGAAAACCTAAATTAAATAGTTGTTTCTCATTTGAAAGATATTTCTAGAATGAATGATTATGAAATTGCTACAAAGTTGGTATGCATTGGATTAGATGGTGCATCAGTCATATAGGGTCACCGAACATGGTTGTGTGTTAGATTGCAAACAACAGTGGCCCCTTATATGCTAGTAATTCACTATATGGATCACATAATGATTTTAGCGTATAAAATGTTAAGAAACTACGAAAATTTTGATAAAGTAGAAGACCTTATAAAATAACTTCATGCCTATATGGCAAGCAGCCTAAAGTGATTTCTTGAGTTCCATAAATTCGTAATTAGAATTACGATGGAATTTTTTTTTTTGAAGGATGTTGAGATGAGATGCATTTTTTTGTATGAAATTACATGCGAGTTCATGAGGAGTATCCTTCATTGGTTGGTTATGCACAAATATTGTCATGAAGTTGACAAGGTGAGGGACTTGTTGTTCCATTTAACTAATTTGGAGACATTACTTACATTGGTTTGTATTCTTCCAATGTTGCAGGAGATCAATACACTGATGAAGCATGAACATAGAAGATTAATATATATCATGGATTTTATACGGATGAGAAAAATGGTATGTCAATATCTTGATATCTTGTACACTTCCCAAGATAGTTTTGATACACCTTTTTTGAGAATTGGAAAGCTTTATTAGATCTTAAGAATCCTAGTAACTATTTGAGATTTAATATCCATGATCACCTCTACATCAATGTTAATGGGAGAGACATACCATTGCACATTTTGCAAAAATGTCAAGCTATTACAAGACGAGAAAGAGAAGAAGTTCCCGTGACACGTAATCTCTTTGATTCTATTATTGTTGAAACAATAATAAAGCTTAGAAATTTTTTAGAATCCTTATCATTAGAAATTAGAGAACATTTCTCTAAAGATAAAATTCTTGAAGCAATGGGTGTGATGAATCCTAATTTTTGGAATATTGAAGGTGCTCATGTAGAATTTGTAAGAAATCATTTTCACAAATCCATGGCTACAAAAGTAATGGAAAATTTCACAAAGACTTCGAGGTAAAGGGTATGGAAATCAAAGGTATACTTGAATGTTGATTTATTAAAGTCTCAATCGGAAATTTTACAACAATAATGAGGAACCAATATAAAAATTTAGAAGAACCTTTTGAGAGTGGTGCTATTATTAGGCTTTAGCAAGGAATCTATCAAAGTAATGTATTACAAGAAGACATCGATGAATATTTCATATTATATGAGTTATGCCAAACAATGATTTTGGGTTCTATGGAGGACGAAAGGTTTTTAGTGCTTTATCATTTATAAAATCAAAATTGAGAAACATGTTGGATAAAAATATGGAAAGTTTCATGAGGTGTTATGTTTCTCGTTACTCCTTGGAAACCTTTCCTTTTGACAGAGAAATTGCACATTGGAATTCCATTTCGAAAGAAGATATGTAAATTATACAGCTACAAGTACAATTTTTCCCGAAAATGAGATTGGAATTGATGTGTCATCACACTCTATAGAAGAGAACATTGAATTTGAAGAAGCTATTGATAATGGATTGTTTCGATTTGAAAATCAAATTTAACTAGCAATTGTGCACACACTTAACTTTACTTTGTATTGATTTTTATATACAAATTGACTA
Source organism: Taxus wallichiana var. yunnanensis (assembly GCA_018340775.1). NCBI lineage: Eukaryota > Viridiplantae > Streptophyta > Pinopsida > Cupressales > Taxaceae > Taxus > Taxus wallichiana. The sequence continues at coordinate 855,780,197 of CM031234.1, forward strand.
TTTTATCATTTTTATTTTTAATAAAAGAATTAAAACTGAAAGTACTATGGAAAAACAGAAAATAAAGATATGAATCACCAACAATTGAACACAAGAATTGATAACGGAGTTCAAGACTTGCGGCCTACGTCTTTGGGTCGATTGAATGAGACTGATCTATTAAAATCTTGAAAATAAATCTTTACAAATATTTCTACAAGAATATAATCTTCTCATCACGTTTCTCTGCCAAAAATAAGAGGAGTCACTTTTTACTTCATCTCAAAATTCCTTCTCTAGCTCAAGTTATGAGCAAATCAATATTTCACACAGTCTCCTGGATGCTGTTTAAATAAAAATGCCTCCTTTTATAATGTTTCATACTCCTATGGCGTGGCGGTCAAGGCATATCTTTTTGGTAGAAGAGATCACGGTTCAAGTCTCTCTAGGTGCATTTCATGGCTATTGAAAGGGATTTAATCCCATGTTTGGCGCGCCAGGATTGTATGGAGAGCTTAAAACATGGAGTGGTGTTAAGTTTAATTGGCTTGTAAGCCATCTTATCCCATAATGGGGTGCTCAAATGTGGGTGATTGTGTGGAGAGATGAGGGTTATGAATTAGCAAGGATTATGCATGGATATTTTAATAAATGGCAGTTTGGAGAAATGTGTTTAAAGTTGGAGGTTTAAATAAAATGCTTTGGATTTAATTGGCTTAAGCATGTAATGTGGAGGGATAAGGATATAATTTAAATTGCCTTAGCTAATAGTCCCACATGCATCATATCATGGACATACAATGTAGATATATAAAAGAGCTCTATTATATCAATATGAAATGAAGGAGGCCAAGGCACCCCTCCATAAGTAAGTGTGCCGAACACGGTGAAGGCCTCGGCCAATAAATAGTGGGGCCCACTTGTCTATCACCGAGTGTCAAAGACTAGTGTTCCAAAACAAATTTTTCTCTATCACCTATATTTTCCATGTGTCACATTTCAAGTTGTCCACTTGGTGAGTGCACGTGCATCCCTCATGTGCGCAGTCCCAAATTTTGCCAATTACCTGAAATATTCAGCAAGCCATAACTTTTGCATACGAGCTTCATTTCCTGCAAACAAGATATCAATAGAATTGTCTAATTTTTCTCCATGTCATGGAACTGAATGAAAATAATTCTAAGAAGATATTAGATCTGTGTTTCTCTGTGAGGATCATCTAGATCATTCCTCTCCACTAAGAAACTTTTGGACCCCAAAATTCAACTTAATTAGTGAATAGATGAGGGTATTTCTCCCTCACCTTTCCGGTTTCCATCCATTTAGCCTTGTTCAAATGCGTGCCTTTGAACCCAACACGAAGATACTCAATATCACCCCTTTGTAAATTTATGACCTTCCTATCCAAATTGATGTCTTTTAGAAACTCATCAAGATACTCAAGAGAAAATCATTAATGAAAGGCATTATGTTAGCATCATCATGGTTAACAATCATAGGTGGTTAATACAATATTAAATTCTCAACATTTACAACTCGAGTATATTTGCATCTATGGAGGTAAATCTAACCGAGAAAGCATTGTTACCAATTTTTTCCAATATTTGGAATGGACCATACCGTATAGGTTTAAATTATTTACCTTCACCTGTCAACCTTTCCTTATTGATGTGAAGCTAAAATGAATCACCAACTTTGAACTTATGATATGTTCTATGTTTATCATGTTTGGCTTTGTATTTGGTCTAAATTTTCTCTAATTGTTCATGAAAATACTGATGAACTTGTTGAATTCTTTGAACAAATCTTTTAGCCCTATTAGAATCACTTGAACCATTAACAACAATTTCATGTCCATAATATACATCTAAAGGAAAATTAGGCAGATATCCATAACATGTCGCAAATGGAGACTTCAAAGTAGAAGAATGTAAGACATGATTATAAGCATGTTGCACATAGTATAGATGTTAACTTAGGATGTTTGCCATAGTAGTCCCTAGGAAAATGTATTATTGTGCGGTTTACAACTTCTGTTTGACCATCAGTATGTGGATGAAAAGTAGTGCTCTTTTTCAGTTTTGTGTCCATTAACCCCCACAATGTTAACCAAAATTTCCTAAGAAATATAGAATCCTGATCAGATATAATTGAAGTAGGAAAACCAAAATGAACCCAAACAAAATGAAAAAACAAATGTGCAGTTCCCTCACCGGCTATTTGTTTAGTACATGGAACCAACACACACATTTTACTAAATCTATCCACTACCACATATAAGTAATCATGTTTCTTCCGTGTCATGGGAAAGCCTCCTAAAAAATCCATGGAAATACTTTCCCAAGGCCTTGTCAGAATAGGAAGAGGAGTGTAAAGTCCTAATTTCCTGTTACTTGGCTTGCTTGTGGCATAAAGAACACATCCCTTAATATACTTGTTTACATGCTCATGCATTCTAGGCCAATAGCAATATTTTTGTAAATGTGCAAACTGTCTTACCAACACCAAAATTCTCCAAACTAAGAGAAGTATGTGCTTCCTAATCATATGCACACGTTCATTTTATGGAATACAAATTTTACTATAATGATATAACAATCCTTCATGCAAATGATAATATTTTTCTCCTACTTGTTTCCCACTTATTAGATCCTCATAAACTTCTCTAAAATCAACATCATTAGCATATTGTTCCTTATAAATAACATGAGACAAAGAACTATGTTGTAAAATAATAGATGCTACTACCACTGGTGGTCTAGAGATAACATGTTGAAAACCTTGTTTTGAAGACCTTTTTTATACCTAATTAGAAGATGAAATTGTTGCAAAAATCCCATCCACCTGAAATGTCTAGATTGCTGCAATTTGGTTTGTGTTTGTAAGTACTGAAGCGGTTGATGGTTAGTATGTATAATTGTTTCTTTTCCCATTAAATAATGCTTCCACTTTTTAACACTTTGAACCAAAGTATACAACTCTTTATCATAAGTTGGATAGTTTCTTACCACACTTGTAAAGGTTTCTGAATGGTAACACACTAGTTGTTTGTTCTGCATCAAAATTTCCCCCATTGCATAGTCACTAATAACAATCTCAATCTCAAATGAATGTTGTAAATCTGGAAGTTCCAAGATTGAAGTGGTACTTATCTTCTCTTTCAGTGTGTTAAAGGCTTTCTATTGTTTTCCTCCCCACTGAAAGACCTGTTTAATACTTATCAAAGCATGTAAAGGAGATGCAATGTATGAGAAGTTAGCAATAAATTTTCTCTAGTCTTGAACTGCACCTAGAAAACTTCTAACTTCCATCACATTAGTAGGTCTAGGCCATTTCACAATAACCTCTATTTTTGTAGGATCAATTCTCAATTCTCCATTTCCTACAATATAACCCAAGTAAATTAAATATGTTTTTCCAAATTCACATTTTGACATCTTCAAATACAATTTCTCTTTCCTTAGTGCATCTAAGACTTTCTGGATGTGTTTAACATGTCCATCCCATGATTTATTGAAAACAATAATATCATCTAAGTAGACAATAAAGAAATTATCAATGAATGGTCTAAAGATATCATTTATAACTCTCATGAATGTTTCCAGGTGCATTACACAATCCAAAAGGCATCACTAACCATTCAAATAATCCTTATTTCGTTTTAAAAGCAGTTTTCCAAACATCACCTTCTGTAATTCTTACTTGGTGATAACCACTTATTAAGTCTAACTTAGTGAAATAAACTGCATTCTTTAATTGATCTAGTAAATCATCTATTCTAGGAAGAGGGTAATGATTCTTTATAGTAATCTTGTTTAAAGCATGGAAATCAACACACATTCGCCAAGTGCCATCCTTCTTAGGAACCAAAATAATTGGTGAACCACATGAGGATGTACTTGGATGAATTATACCTTGAGCTAAAAGTTTCATTACTTGTCTCTTGATTTCCTCATTCTCTACTACTCTTGACAACTTGTACATTCCGATATTGGGAAGAGTTACATCCTAAAGTAATCAGTATCTCATGTTGAACCCCTCTTTTGGGAGGTATACCTTGTGGATAATAAAAACATCATCAAAATTAGAAATAATTTTTACCAATTCATCCTTATATTTCATATCACAATTCTCAAAAGCTATGGATTTGACCACCATGAGCACAAAATTTTTCTTGAGTTTACAAGCCTTTTCATTTGACATGCGATTACTAAGGATAGATTATTCTTTTCACGATGAATTCTAAAAATAAACTCAATTCCATCCTTTATAAGCAAATATTTATTTTCTTCCCTATAGAATAATGCTTTACGATCATACAAATAAGGAATTCCCAAAACCACCCCTCAAATATCCAAATGAACTACATCCAATTCAACCTCATCTATAAACTTGTCTATAATGGAAAATTTGAAAGTACAAGTTTTAGTTACCTCTAATTTCACATCATCACAAACCTAGCCCAAAGGATAAGGCTTAGGATGTGGTTTAGTTTTGAGTCCTAGTTTCTTAACAACCTCCTTAGAAATAAGATTAGCTTGAGATCCACTATCAGAAAGAGTATCAATTTTCATATGCTTTGAATTTACTCTAATGTGGAAAAGCTCATTCATTTTCTTATCATCATGTATAGTTTGTTTACTAGAAGAAGATGCAACATTTGTAATACTATTTTTGGAAATTAAAATATTTGATTTACCTTGAAAACTCATAGCCGTGATCTTGGTTTCATCACCCAATCGACCCAAAATCATGAACTGTAGTGTTTGTTTTATTTTCTTTTCCTTTCTTCACCATCCATTTAGGTTTCATTTCGGGATGTAATTTCCAACATTTAGACTCATCATGGTTCTTTTTACAATGACTACAAAATGGTTTTCATTTTGCTTCTTAATAATAGAGTTTGTCTTATGCATACCCTTTCCTTTTCCTTATTCTTTTGAACCTTTTCATTAAGATTTCTTGTTCTTTTGTTTAAAAGAAGAGAAAGAGGTCTCCTTTGTTATTTTCCCTCATGCTTCCAAATGGGTTGCTTGCACACACACTTTGCATCAATATTATTAGGACCTAAAACAATAATCATACGCCTTAGATAACTATGCAATGCACCAATATATTTTAGCAGTGTTTCTTACGTGTTTAGGAAAATTCCCAATTAGAGCCCTTTTCCTAAATTCTGTGTGCATTCTTGAGCACTTTTTCCCTTAGATTTTCTTAATGTTTTCCAATCCATCATATCTTGTTTCTTATAACCAAGAGGATAATATTGTTTCCTAAGACTTGAAACAATTTCAGACCAAGAAGTGATTGCTATACCTTTGGTTTCTTCCACTTCCTGAAGGTTACTCTCCCACCAAATGAGTGTTGTGCCACCCATCCGAAGAGTTTACAAATGAATCTTTGCTTCATCATCCATAATTATCTGAACCCTACAACATACTTCTATTTGCTTGACCCAGTTATCCAACTTCTTTGCATTTAGCTCTCCAAAGTATACATAGGTAATTCAAACTTGATAGCTAACTTTAATGAAGGAAAATCATATTTTAAAGGGTCTCATTTAGGATTATCAGAACTAGAGCTTTCATCTTTCTTACCTCCTCTAGTTCCCTTTTCCCTTTTCCTATCTTGGTACATTTCCTCGACCATTCCCCTTCATATCTTGGAATGATTGATGAAATTCTTCTACCTCTCAATCCTCCATTGAAGGACTCGAGACCATTTGGTACCAATTTTGGGATCCTCTTCTATTAGTTTTCCTTCACCCTTCTTAGATCGGGACCTTGTTAACATCCAAAACACGTTAATCGAACCAAAAATTAGTCAAAACCAGCTCGATACTAGTGATCCAAAAATCAATTTTAACTAGAAAACTTTGCTTTGTATTGATTTTTGATATACAAATTGACTATTATATCCTTTTGTATTTTTAATAAAATAATTAAAATTTAAATTACTGTGTAAAAACAAAAAATAAAGAGATTAATCACCAAAAATTTGACACAAGAATTGATAATAGAGTTTGGCACTTGTGGTCTATGTCTCAGTCCTGCAGTTGAATGGGACCGATCTATTAAAATCTTGAAAATAAATCTTTAAAATTTTTTATACAATAATATTATCTTCTCATCACATTCCTCTACCAAAAATAATAGGATTCTCTTTTTACTTCATCTCAAAATTCCTTCTCTAGCTCAAGTTATGAGAAAATCAATACTTCACACAGTCCTTGCTTTGCTGTTTTTAAATAAGAACTACCTCCTTTTATATTGTTTCATACTCCTATGGTGTGGTGGTCAAGGCATATCTTTTTGGTAGAAGAGATCATGGTTCAAGTCTCTCTAGGTGCATTTCATGGCTATGTAAAGGGATTTAATCCCACATTTGGTGCGCCAAGATTGTATGGAGAGCTTAAAATGTGGAGTGGTGTTAAGTTTAATTGGCTTGTGAGCCATCTTATCCCCATGCAATGGGGCACTCAATGTGGGTGATTGTGTGGAGAGATGAGGGTTATGAATTAGCAAGGATTATGCATGGATATTTTAATAAATGGTAGTTTGGAGAAATGTGTTTAAAGTTGGAGGTTTAAATGAAATGCATTGGATTTAATTGGCTTAAGCATGTAATGTGGAGGGATAAGGTTATAATTTAAATTTCCTTAGCTAATAGTCCCACATGCATCATATCGTGGACATAAAATTTAGATATATACAAGATTTCTATGATATCAATATGAAATGAAGGAGGCCAAGGCACCCCTCCATAATTAAGTGAGCCGAACTTGGCCGAGGGCCCCAACTAGCGAATAGCGGGGGCCCACTTATGCATCACCGAGTGTCAAAGACCAGTGTTCTAAAAAAACTTTTTCTCCATCACCTATATTTTCTATGTGTCACATTTCAAGTTGTCCACTTCATGAGTGCATGTGCATCCCTCATGTGTGCGAGTCCCAAATTTTGCCAATTACCTAAAAATTTTAGCAAGCCATAACTTTTGCATACGATCTTTGTTTCCTGCAAATGAGATATCGAAGGAATCGTTTAATTTTTTTATGTCATGGAACTAAATGTAACTGATTCTAAGAATATCTTAGATGGGTGTTTCTCCATGAGGATCCTCTGGATCAGTTTTAGCTTTAAATAGGTATATCCTTGAACTTACATTTTAACTATGTTTATTTATTTAATTTCATATTAAGAGATTCAAATATAACAGTTTGTAGTTAGATGTAACAATGAACATAATTGTAACTCTACATATGTAAATATTGACTGAGGAGGATTTTTAACATATTTTTTTCAGCTCTTGTTATCATTAAAAATGTTTACATGTATATATATTTACATTTATATAATTACTATTTTGGATATGTTGAATACCAATTTCCATTTTAAAAATCCGTTTGTTACATGCATTTGTCAAATATTAATTTTAAGGCCTTCATAGTTCAGATTTGTATATTCTTCCACTGTTATACTCTTCCAAACTTCCACTATCTAGACATGCACATGTTCTCATTTGCATTTTTTTAATCTTTCTATTTTAAAAATTTGTTACATGCATTTGTCGAATACTAATTTACAATGCCTTCAGAGTTCAAATCTACATATTATTCCACTTTGTTATACTCTTCCATACTTCCAGACTTGCACTGTCTAGACATGTACAAGTTATCATTTGCATTTTATTTAATCTTTTTGTTTCTTCCTTAATCCACTCAATCATTATTTCATCTTTTTTTCTTGAAAACGTGGGTTGACATCCATTTGAGGAAGCTCTCACTTCTTAGGATTGACAATGTCAGGAAACTCACCCATCTATATACTAATCCATTTTTCATGTTGAGTTTTCTTGAATCGAAGGTCATCTAGCATGCTACGAAGGATGATTTCTCATTTTCCTTCCATATGCTTTATCATAGCCATCTAAAAGACAAGAGGTAGCCTAAAACCTATCATATGACATTGCTTGAGTTTTTACAATTATGTTTAATTTATTTTTGTATTTGAAAAATTCTTTGATGAAGTGTTTGAAATTTTTGGGATGAATATCAAATTACATGTAAAAATCACACATTCCAAATTTTCTTAAAACAATTATCCATTATCATCATCCATGATCATGCTTGAAGCTAAATCTACATCCACACACAATTCATCATCATCCATATCTATTTTAATGTCATCATATCATTGATTCATTACAAGTAGAGAGAAGAATATTTTGAGAAGGTTTAAATGCAAAGAAACCTGATACAAAGTTCAAATTTTACAAGTAGAGAGAAGAAGATTTTATTGTATTAAGATGTTTGTCCTAACACATTCCAATTTTTATTAAAACAATTATCCATTATAATCATTCATCATCATCTATATCCATTCTAATGTCATCATATCATTACAAGTATAGAGAAGAAGATTTTGAGAAGGTTTAAATGTTTATGTTATAACACATTCCAAATTTTCTCAAAATTATCCATTATCATCATCCATGATCGTGCTTGAAGATAAATCTACATCCAAACACAATTCATCATCATCCACATATAATGTCATCGTATCATTGATTCATTACAAGTAGAGAGAAGAATATTTTGAGAAGGTTTAAATGTGAAGAAACCTAATACATAGTTCAAAATTTTACAAGTAGAGAGAAGAATATTTTAGTATATTAAGATGTTTGTCCTAACACATTCTAATTTTTCTTAAAATAATTATCCATTATAATCATTCATCATCATCTGTATCCATTCTAATGTCATCATATCATTACAAGTAGAGAGAAGAATATTTTGAGAAGGTTTAAATGTTTCTGCTATAACACATTCAAAATTTTCTTTAAAAATTATCCATTATCATCACCGATGATCGTGTTTAAAGCTAAATATATGTCCATGCACAATTCATCATCATCCATATCTATTTTAATGTCATTGTCCACATCTAATGTCATCATATCATTGATTAATTAAAAGTAGACAGAAGAATATTTTGAGAAGGTTTACATGCGAAGAAACCTAATACTGAGTTCAAATTTTACAAGTAGAGAGAAGCATATTTTACTATATTAAGATGTTTGTCCTAACACATTCAAATTTTCTTAAAAAATTATCCATTATAATCATTCATCATCATCTATATCTATTCTAATGTCATCATATAAAATTACAAGTAGAGAGAAGAAGATTTTGAGAAGGTTTAAATGTTTCATTGTAACACATTCCAAATTTTCTTAAAACAATTATCCATTATCATCACCCATGATCGTTCTTGAAGATAAATATATGTCCACACAAAATTCATCATCATCCATATCTATTTTAATGTCATCATCCACATCTAATGTCATCATATCATTGACTCATTACAATTAGAGAGAAGAATATTTTGAGAAGGTTTAAATGTAAAAAAACCGATACAAATTTTGAATTTAATAAGTAGAGAGAAGACGATTTTACTGTATTAAGGTGTCTGTCCTAACACAATCCATTTTTCTTAAAAAATTATCAATTATAGTAAGTAATCATCATCTATATCCATTCTAATTTCATCATATCATTACAAGTACAAAGAAGAAGATTTTGAGAAGGTTTAAATGTCTACGTTATACCACATTCCAAATTTGCTTAAAACAATTATCAATTATCATCATATAGATTCCATGATCTACGTCCACATACAATTCATAATCATCCATATATATTCTAATGTCATCATCCACATCTAATGCAATCATCATTACAAGTAGAGAGAAGATTCTAAGAAAATTTAAATGTGAAGAAACGATCTGAGTTTGAATTTTACAAGTAGAGAGAAGAATATTTAACTCTATTAAGATGTCTCTGTCATACCACAATCAATTTTTTTAAAATAAATAATTAACCATTATCATAATGCCATCACATCTATATCAAACATAAACACCATATACAATCTATAAATTTTATATATAATATATAACAAGATATTAAAAATCTAGATTATAAAGTATTTCAAATTTTGAAACGCCATCACATTCAAGTTTCATAATTAAATATATAAATTATTTCAAATTTTTAATGCCATCACAATCAAGTTTCATACTTAATATATAAAGTATTTCAAATTTTCAAATTTAAAGTTTCAATTTTTTAACCCTCAATCATGAAATTTTTCCCCAGACAAATTGTCATCTTCTATACCCTTTTCTCTTATAGCTTGTCCTCTTGTACTCTTTTCTTGAATAATCCCAGAACTAATCAGATCTTCCACAACATTGTTTAGATTCTTTACGATTGTTTGTTCTTCCTTTGTTGCATCTCCATGGGATACTAAACTAGCATCTGTAGCTGCCTTTGTTTTGAACAAAATGTTAGGGTCAAAGCCATTCTCTTTAATTATCCACTTTAGTGTATTGTTTTGTTTGTTAACTAAAACAATATTTTATTTCATCTTCATTGTTGTGGATACACTGTTCTTCGCGATTTCCAAGTGAACTTGGAACACTTTTGCTTGACTCTTCAATTTTTCATATTTTAATTGTAAAAAAATAGCGAGCTCTATTAAACATATTACTAAAATAATAAAATTTCAAATTAACAAAAATATTGTTTCAAAGTGATAATACTTAGACTGCTCTATCTCTTTTGGCATTTTAAATTACTACCGTATCCTTGTCCTTAAACCATTTTAAAAAATATTTTTGGGCTTCAACACTAATATTTTCCAATTTTTTAATGCTTTATCTAAAATAGTTTCTTTATAATTTTTTTATACATGATAGTCCCACCTATTGCTTGAGTAAGTAAGAATCCATCTTCACGGTTGATTCTAGAATGCAATGTATAAACTGTCCCTTTACCAATAATTTTCATAACGACTTATTATCTCATTGATTAGTACTTTTTCCCTTCTCTCCCATTTTGTGAGCTGATTAATATGAGGTACAATAAACTATTGGATATGGTATTGACAATCATAACCAATCAAGTTCTCTAAATGAAATGATGGCAATTGTTCACCTTTTGTATCCGAATAAGATGATCTTTGATGGAGAGGTATGGGGCTTTTGGGTTGATCATCATCTGCTACCTCTTTTTGCCTTTGGGTAGCCTCATCCTATTTGTGATAAATTAGATCCATATTCAAATATTGAAATTGAAAGTGAAATTTAAAAAAAGTTGAATAAATTATGTTGAAATATAAATATACCTACTTTGGCCTTGAATCATTGCATGTGTATTGAAAAATCCTATTGTGTCTTTTCTATCAATGCCCAAGTAATTTTCATCTAAATTTATATTATTTAAAACTAATACACCGGTTACCTTTGGGCAAGTCATCGAGAGAGAGGGTTGGAATTTGAAATGAGGAGGTAATGTTTAATGTCCCACTAAGGGTTGGATGAATTGGCATGCGTTTACCAATGTTCCTTTTTCTTGAACCTTTGGTTGGCATTTTGAATCATAATAGTGGAGGATATGGCGGTGCATGCTACTTATATAGATGGAAAAGGACTGCAATGTACTAAAAATTTCAAGAAAAATCAACAAAATCATTAGTAAATCATATGAAAAACTGTTAAAATATGCAAAAACTATGAATTTATGTGAAAAACAATTCAAAACTTGTACTAAAGCAATAACATTATACCTTATTGTTGAGGGTAACATGTCACCGTACTTGAGGTGGTCGTGTTGGAGTAGTAATTGGTTGTGATTGAGCTATGTGTGGCTATGATTGGCGAGCGGGTCTTGAGAATCGACAATCGTATGTGATTGAACTAAGTGAGTTGGAAAATATGGTTGAGAATATGCGTACCTACAAGTGCATTCATAGTCGATTTCATGTCAATTATATATGGTAAATGGTAAATAGAAAATGGTAATTTGCAAATAGTAAATGTTAGGGTATTATGTCTCCGTCGTTTAACTAATGTAAATTCTTGGGGTTCTACGATGAGTGACCTTCCATTTTGGATTGCGAATCTACCGATGCCTTAGCGTGTTGTTGGTCTCTTCCTCTTGATCTTGTATTTTTTCAAGGAAGGGCCTCCAAAAATATTCTCTGCATACGGTCAAGATTTATTCGATTTAGAAGTACATAATGTTAGTCTTTGCATAAAGATTCAATCACAAGTACATAATCAAGAAAATAACCATACTAAAGTCTAATGTCAAAATATAAACTATATACCTATTATTCTCGAAATGGAATTGAAAAATTATTCATTATCTCATCTTTCAAGTAGGAATTGTTTTATCTTTTAAATTAAAAGATCCCGGTAATAAAGGCCAAAGAGATAGTTTGTGGATTGAATAACTAGTTTTTAAGAAAACGATGCATTTGTAATGTCACTTTTTATTTTATTGGATAAAAAGGTGCACCAATCAAATTTTAGCTTTCGAATCCTTGAGAGAATGTATGAATAGCCTAGTTTGGTATATTTGTTTGCACGACCTGCCAAAACAATTCGGCTTGAAAGAAAGAAATCATGACAGTAAGAAAGTGGTGTGTAATTCCTTGCATATCCACACCTCATCTTGATTTATTGACGTGAGCTATAAAAATTCATTGGAATTAATATCAATTTGAATTGTATCAAAACAAAAAAATTCAAATGAAAATTGAAAACAAATTACACATACAATCAACATGGAAACCGAAAGTAGATTCGAGGTACTTCTTATCATTTTCAACAAGGGTTGCTTTCATTGTTACTATGGGGGAATTTTTAAATGGAAGGCCTATCAACCAATGGATATCGGTTGGATTTTCATTGAATTGGAATATACAACCATCATCCATGAGTAATATATAATTACCGTCTTATGTATTGTATAAGGAGAGAAGGTAGTTTAGAATGTCATGATCAATCTCGAACTAGGGCATCTTAACAAGCCCATCAAAATCACATGCATCTAGAAAATCCTTGTATTTTGTATTCATTTGTAAAAATTTCTAAATGTGGGGGCACAACAAGTTCTTGTATTGTATCTTTCCCTTGGGTAGGGCTTGTGGGTTGACCAATGCCTCATTAACTTGATTTTCCATTGGATCTTGGTCTTGAGCTTCATCGCACTTGTAGTAGCCATTTTATTTGAGTTTGATTGGAGTATCTTGTGTTTGGTAACTTGGATACACCGATGGTGGAGTGATGTACAATTCCTATAACAGTAAGTGCTGGGAGAATAGAGAAAATTTGGGAGTTGAGAAGTGTAAACATGAAAATGAGGGGCAGTGGGGTATTTATAGGACAAAATTAGGGTTTCTCAAGACTTGGGCACATGAGAACAAGTGTTGACACATGACAACAAGTTTTTTTGTCATACGTCAACAAAGTTTGTAAATGCGTGACAACAAGGGTTGTTGTTGCTTGTCAACAAAGTTTTTGATGCACAAAAATAAGTGTTGCTTTGTTGCGCGTCGGTTGCCTTTGATGACACATGAAAGCAACCTTTGTTGTCATGCATTAACAAAATTTTATGACATGTGATAACAAAACTTATTTTCATACATCAAAGAAATTTGCTAACATGCAACAACAACACTTTCTTTGACGTGTGATAGTAAGGGTTGTTGTCATTGACGACAGTGAGCATTTTTTTGTGTGTCAAGAACTCTTGTAGTTTCGTCGTGTGACAATATCATGTATAACACTAACTGTCGGGTGAAAAATATGTGTCAACAATGAACAATAACTGTTGTTATATGTCTACATAATTGTTTTTCCTTAGGGTGGTCACTCTCGCTCAAATAATATCAGGCAAAAATTTCATTCTCAAAAATTGGAAAATTCACCTTTACGTTAAAGTGGTTCTAGTATATTTGTTAGGGATTTCCCACCTCTAATTTACTGGAGGCTTATTAAAATGAACTCATTATGTATATAACCAAGCATGATGATGAATTTGTAAAATAATTGTAATGGAATAGAATCACATGTATAGAATGGTGGATACCCTAAAAGAGTAATGTAAGGAACCAAGTTGGTACCCATTATCATGTATATACCTCTGTATGTCCTTAATCAATCTCAATATACCTCACAAACACAAATGTGTGAAGATTATATAGTAAAAATATGCTATCTATAACACCACCTTGACAAACATCAAGCGTAAAGAAACAAGATAACTAATCAAACCATAAACATTTCCTCATTTCATATTTTTGCACATATTTTCACGTTTTTGTATTATTTTAATGTTTTTAATTATTTTGAAAAATATCGATATAAAAATGGGATAGAACAATATTTTCTTGATAATATCCCCATGAAGAGGCATAGTGCACTAAGATGGTAAAGGGGCACAAGCCTGCAAGTGTAAGAAGAGATGAAGGATGATTAAGGATGATCTGTGTATAAGCCATGCCAAGCGTTGTACAATATGTAGAGTTAGTATCAAAATTAAAACACATTATAAGCATCATCCTTATGAAATTATGTAGGGGAACATAGTGTAACGAAACCTATTCTTAGAAAATAAGGAAGGGAGATCAACATATTCTCATAGGTATTTGAGAAGGGATTTTATCATTTATGTGAAACTAATAAAGTAGCATGAATAAATACAATGACATGACATGATTTATAATATAACCAGATAGAGGACATGTGATCACTCTAGATTCTATATATGCACTCTTGATAAAGGTTTTATCGCATTCTCATTAGAAAATTAAATGTAGCACCTAGTTACATATGATATTTTTTTCTTACATAGCTAGATGCTCAATGAACATTTGTCGAGAAATTTGTAAATTTTTTATCAAATAGTATCCTCTTATTCATCTCTAGCATTGAAATTGAAATATTACAAATTCTCATCAAACATATCAAACAATTTAATTTCATTGTAATAGTAATCAGGATCAAAATCATCTCTATCATCATAAGTTACTAGAAGTGATACATTAGTGATATTCATGAAATTATTCTTTGTGTTTCCCCCATTGGGTGCTTATGTACATTATAAATTCTTAGTATCCATGTGTGGTTGTTTTTGTTCCATTTTTATTGTTTCCTTTTCCATTTTCACAATAGTAGGATGTAATTATTTCACTAAGAGTGGATCTTCTAAAGGAGGTATTTCATTCTTATCCTCTTTGTGAGTAGGTGGATCTTGTAGTATAGTTGAATTTGTATCATTTGTTATTGTACTTTTATTTCCTAATTTATTTGATATAACTTTAGGTACCCACGTAGAGTTAGGGACATGTGATAATTACATAGGATATTTATTAGAATGTTTTGTATCGAAGAAAATAAAACCCTTATGCTCAAGTTATAGATTGTTCATCATAAAGTATAGTAGTTTTTTTCATGATGTCTGTTAATACCATGATAATTGTCAAATGGGTAACCTTTTATTTATTTTACGTTGATAGGGGTAATAATGATTAGGTAATTTAGTGGTTAATTTATTATTAAGTAGCTCATATAATATATCATGTCGTCTAGAATTCTTGTAAGAGTAAAGAGGTCCCTTTATTTAGGGTTTCCTTAGTATTCAAGACTGGTCATTGGGAACATATAATTTTTTCCTCTATGTAGGAATTTCACTTTACTTGAATGATCACATGTATCATGCATATTTTTGGTATCAAATTTCTTTTCTTTATCCTTAGATCTATATTAGAGCCATAATTGACATGGGAATTTAAAGGACCATTTAGATGTGCTATCCCATTCTTAAGGGATTGGATCTAGGTATTCATAGCTTGAATTTGTAGGTGAAAATAATTTTGTAAAGATTGAATCAATTATAGGGCAGGCTTGTGAAAAATGTCATTGTTATGATCATTGGTAGATTGTGGATCAAAAGAGACAAAAACATTAGGCATATAAATTTCCCTCTAAATATAATTTATTTCAACATGAGGAATAATAGGAGGATTAATATGTTCTAACTTTGTAATATGATTAGAATACATAATATAATTTTCCACATTTTCATTTATGAGAGGCATGGAGAAAAGAAAACATGAATAATTTTTTACATTTAGTAGAGATACTAGATACACTAGAAGTGGAATTGCTATGAATAAAAACATCATCATGTTTAATAATAGCATTATGTGCATTATCATGGAAATAAACATCAACAAACCTAGGAACACCATTATTACATGAAATATCATGGTCAATATGTGCATCACCATTTATATAGGTAAAAGAACAGTCACTACCAATAGATCAAATTCAAAACTACAATCATCATCAAGACATGGATTCAATGAGTCAGTAATGTGAGGCACAACTATTTGTTCACAAGAAAAAGAATTGTCACGCATGAAAGTATCATCATATCCAATATTATTTTAATTATTTTTAAGATCATGATCACAATTGTATCCACCATCATGTGCATGTTTAAGAGTAGACATAATTACTAGATCACTATTAGGGGGCTTAGAGGGAAGAGTGTCACGATGTTTATCCATAAGGATATTGACAATAGAGTATAAATTAGGGTGGATATTTAAGCATTTAAAAATTTAATCTCTTAAATTTGGAGTGAGGGGAGCATTAGGATGTATTCATAGACAAATATTGCGTCATTAACATGGGCCATAACAGAAAAAAAGTAAGATAAAATCCTATAAGAAGGTAATAAATTAATCACTAAATAGAAAATGGAAGGAAAATAAGAAAGACCATAAATATTGGACCTAAAATTGATGTTTAGTAAAAATTAATTACCGTTAAATTAGTAAAATAACCATTTATGAAAATAAATTGTGCATTTAATGAAAAAAAAGAGATACTTTATCTGTTAAATATGTGAAATAAAGACCTCCACGGAATTATAAAAAAATGTATATATTTTAATTATTCCCTAATTACTAAAAATAGTAATTTTGAATTTATGAAAAATGTGTTGAATAATCAATCCAAAAACTATTTTCATTTAACATATTAAATAAAATAAAAAACCTTCGAGGAATTTGAAAACAAATTCATTATGATTGATATATGTAATGAAATGTGATTTAGAAATTAGGAACCCCTGAAAGTGACCCAAATGGGAGAACTGACCATGAGATGCAAGGAAATTTGTGAAAACTAGATTTAGGGCATGTGAAAGTTTAAAATAAGGTTTGGATATGAATATATAATAAAGAGATAAACCCTATGGAAATTGGGGTTTGGAACAAGGTGCAAGATTTAATCTTGAGTCAGTTCACTAAATGTTTACACCATAATTAAATTTAATGTTATGAAAGTACCACTAATAAAGAGGTGGTAAGGGTTTGCACATGGAATTATTCTAATCTAATTAATTAATCATTCATAACTATAATAACACATTAAAACATAAAATGATAAGTAATATCTCAAATGTAAAATAGGAGGAAGAGAATTAGTTATATATGTTATAACAGAGAGGATATATATGTGTAGATATGTGGAAAAGGAAGATCAGATATTGGAAGTGCTTTGGTGCAAGATTTAGAAGTAGAAACCGAGTAGGTGTAGGATGGCAAAACTATTGTATGATATATATTCAAACTATATGATATTGACATTTATATGTATTGTCTTGGACCCTTCAAAGTCTAGGAATAAAATTTCATATGTGCTTCACTTTCATGGAAATTAAATTGATTGTATGTCACTATTTATCGAACAACTTCATGATGATTTGTAATCACCTGTAATAAAGTGGAAACCCTAGAAAATTGTATAAGCTTTTATTAGAGCATTAATAAACTTTAATGATTAAATATATACGTGTGGTTAGGATGGAATACCCTTGGTGTTCAACCCCAACTACTAAACTAATCCAATTTTTTTACTACATACCCTTGTTGTAGGATAAAGCCTCACATATCTCTTTTAGGTGTTTTTGAAAATGTGAATAAAAACTAGCAAACCCCGTAAGATTTCCCTTGTTTCTCTTAAAACCAATATAGTAGGATATTTTTATAGTATAGAATGTACCTAACATGGTAATAGTGTGATGACATGTGCCTCGGATACATAACCTTACCATTTATTCCTTGAAACCCTTTAACAATGTTTAGAGTGAATTTTCTCTTGCTAAGACATGGATCTATGACCTTTTCATGTTTGGAAATGGAGGAAGATAGAATATTTGACCTAGTTGAGTGCTTTCAACCTATATTAGGGATTACCTAATTGATGTGAAACTAACTAGAAAATATCTAAGAGACTCTTCTATGATTTTGAATGATATTTGTAATAAGAGCTTATAAGAGTTTCAATTGAGTTATAAAATTCATAATGAATTTCTTATATAACCTCTAAATGTGAAATATTGTCATAAGGTCAACCTTGGGAAGATGAAATGACCCAATAAATATATTCAAATAAAAAACAAAGTCATAGAATTAAAAGGGGCATGACCAAATAGGTCATACAAGACCAGATCCCACATCTTGATCCTTTGTACAATATTGGATAGGAAAGACTCAAAGTGAAATAAAAATTTATGGCATTAAGTACAAAATTTATTTACTACTTTAATTTGATAATATTCCTTGAATTGGTGACAAAGTAGAGTTTAAACATAATAAATTCATGGAAGAGCTAAAGAGATATATTGATTGGTTTTGAATGTGATAATTTTTATTAAGAAAGGGAGCATGTTCAAACTTGGCATTTCCAAAGGACAAGTTACTAAATTTTAGTGTATACACCTACATCATTCTAGCAATATAAGCATAATTAGCAAAATAAAATTTAGGGCCATATTGACCTATACTTATTTAATTCTTACGGTCTTTCTTGTGTTCTCATTTTCATTCTCACTTTATGCCTCTATTTAAGCAAACATTTATCCCATAGAGGATGTCACAACTTCATTTTAATCATTAGCAGTAGTAGGATCATCCTCCTTGATTAATATTGTAAAGTAAAATGGGTTATCATAATCACTATCTTCCACATTTTCATAAAACCGTAGATTACTTTTGACACACACACACACACACACACACACACACACACACACACACACACACACACACACACACACACACACACACACACACACACACACACACACAAGCGCACACATGTGTGCGCACATGCACAAGCACATGTGCGCGTGCTTTCACACACACACACATTTATCATGTTTCAATATTATACACCCTATATTTTTTAATTTCTCATTATACCCAATTATCATGTAATTTTAAATTTTCCTATCTAAATTATTCCTTTTATAATTAGGAATATGGGCATAAGCATTACAACCAAAAATAAAAATTGAGAAATAAAAACATCTATACCACTCCATTCTTGTTTTGGAGTGTTTTCATAATTTCCTTAGTAGGGGTTCTATTCATATAATATGAATCTATATGAATTGATTCAGCCCAAAACTTAGTTATTGTATTTCTAGAGTGTAAAACCTATCCATTTCCATCAAAGTTATATTATTTTTGTCATCAACTCAATTTTTTTGAGGTGTGTAAGAAATAATAAACTCTTTCTGTATACCATGTTTTTGTCAAAATTTAAAAAGGTTATGTCAATATACTATGTACCCCTATATGTTTTTTTACCCTTAAATTCCTTCCACCACTTTGTTTATCAACTAAATATGTGAAATTTTGAATTCATCAAACACCTCATTATTATTTTATATGATATATACACAAATTATTTTACTATAATCATATTTGAAAGTAAGAACATATCTCAATCCTTTGAGTCATAGTTTTTGAATGGCCCCATCCACTATGAATTACGTGTAAGTGAAATTAAAATCTCCATGATTTTCCTCATAAGAATATTTCCATTGTTATTTTCCATAACACACTCCACATAATTTTTCTCCATATGAGATACCACATGTTCAAATTATTCATAAGTGTAGATATCTAAATTTTGTAACGATAATATAATATTGGCTTTTCACCTAAAGCATGAATTGTGTACATATTCTAAGTGTAGGTGAAATATCTGTATCTCTTTCATGAATTTATTATCTATTTACACTTATCAAATACCCACGAAAATATTTGCATCATTCCATAATAGTATATTCCTCCCAAACATTATTCCAAAAAAATTGCAAAATCTCAAAAAATTTGTATCGGGACCATCCATTAGGAATGACACACCACTCAAAAATTTAAAGTAAAGTGCAAGATCATCCCAAACCACCTAATGGTAACTTTTTATAATTTTTATATATTTTAACGGGTCATTTAATATTTTATAAGTTGCTTTTAATGTGAAATTAAACTTACAAATTCTTATAAAAGAAAGTCTAACTTGCTTATTTACCTCACAAACAAATTTCAAGACCATACTTGAAAAATACATTCCAAAATCACTCCAAGATCTCCTAAATTAATTAAAAATAGAAACAAAATCTATAAGTAACACCCACATATGTTTTAAGAAATCCTAACTAGGTTCAAAATCAAAATTTTCAATCTAAAGACCTTTAAAGCTAATCTTAAATGTGATAGGCCATTTTTTTCACTATCAGTGATAAAGTTTCCAAAGTAGTTTCATCTCGTATATATATTAAATGCAAGATAGAGAACTATGGGTTGTTTGAGGCCACTTTAGAGTAGTGCCAATGTAGGCGGTGCATGGATTATACGTGAACTCAACTAATAACCTTTTTGTAGGGTCTCCTACCCGTGGTTGAGTTTTGAAGTTGTTTCACATCGAGATAAAGGGTTTTTTTGCAAAGGTAATCATAAGCAACTAAATACAAACGTAATTTCATTTCACCAAAGTGTATTCTTGTTGAAAACCAATAAAAGGGGACCAAATAATCTAATGCTTCAATATATTTTAGATAATGCTATGCTTCTTCATTTTTTTCACTACAATTATAGAAATTGTAGTCATTTTTATGTACCCTTAGTACAAATTTCTAACCCCATACACGTTGGCCTATCACCCAATGAGCGCCGAGCACTCACCCAAGGCACGCGTGGGTGCCGAGACCCTCCTTTATGTGCACATTGTGAGAAGATATTGCCATTTTTAGAGGATCATTTGTAGAACAGTAGATATTCATGTAAAAGCACAACATGAGCTACCATATCCTTATATCCATGCATGAAAATGAGAGAAACAACACAACATGGATTATGAAGAGTAGATCTGATTCATAGTATAAAGAAATGACACTAGGGTTTACACCCATGAACAAGATATTCAAAACGTGTGTGTGTATATATATATATATATATATATATATATATTGATATATATATATTGATCATGAGTTCTAAGTAACCGCATTACTTTCAATATACCATACCAGTCAAACACAATGAATGCCGGGATCCGTCCCATATATTTTATGTTAAAACAAAGATCTAACTCGTATATCCAGAGTCATATCTATGCCCTCCTTATTACATACGTTTCTGGATGCATCCCTTAGACATGATGACCTTATTGCAACTCCTAATATAAACCCCAACCCTAGGGCCTCTTAATACTTTTTGTAGAGCTTACCCTCCCCATCTTGCTATATGTCTTTTTAGGGTTGTGTCTTTCTTGATCCAAATCATCTCTATATATAGGTTCAACATCCACCATCATGCCTTCTCTCTTGAATAGTTCACATGTCAAGTATCAATGTGGTCCTCCAATGGTGCATGCTTATCCTGCTACAAAACTTCCACTCTTTGTAATGATGTCTTCTAAGAATATTCCATGCATGGAATATCCTTTTCTTGACATCCAGGTTCCAGTTGGCACCTTATCCACTCAAAGACGCCTAGATGGGTCACATTTTTCCTCAAGTGCCTTCAGAATGCCAAATATGGCTAAGTCCTTTAAACCTGATGTCATGACTTGTGCACACGCTTTTTTTCTCCTAAAATCTTCTTAAACCCTTTTTTTGCACTTAGCCCCATGCACCCTTCTTCTTACCGGTCCAACATGCTCATGCGTCATTTGGTACTTAGAAAATATTTCAAGGCCCAACAAACAAAGTTATTTTAGATCATTTATAGTTTATAAAGTCACTTTACATTTCAGTTCAACTTCTTATGTTTGTAATTAGCTAAGAACATTTTTTTATTATTGGTAAATAGTTTTTTGAAAGGGACTATACCCTTGCATACAAAGAGGGCCTAAAAGCCAGAATAGGAATGAAAAGCATCACAAAAAGGATCAAGATCCAGATAAGTCAAAAGAACCAAAGGTAACCAAAGAGAAGTTACCACAAAACAGCTAACCAGTTTGAATACTGTAGAAAAGTAGCCAAAAAACAACAAAAAAATAGCAAAAAACATGAAGGAAGACAACAACAGTTGCAGCTCCAAAATTACTTCTTGGCGGCTTTGGCGATTCTAGATTTGATAGTTTTCCAAGAGGTAAACAAAGCCAATGTCGTCATGTGAGTAGAGTCAGAAGTATCCAGCTTTTGAATGGTCTGTTTGCTTTCTTTTCCATGCCCCAAAGAGTTGTTGGGATATCACTAAGAGCAGAGACGTTGCGGACATGTTGCTCAAGGAAGTCTTTGATTGCACTAAAAATAGCCATATTATGGTCATGACAAGTCTTGGCTTTCCCTAGACGGTTGTCCAGGGAGTTAAATTTTTTATAAATATCCTCAACTTGTTTATTGTCAAGATCAACCTCCTCCTCCTTCTTCCTCTTACCTTTTTGCTTAGCCAAGTTTTTAACTTCATCTTTCAAGAAGACATATTGAGGACATTCATTTCCTTATGTTTTGGAAAAATTTTCCATATTTGATCTTTAAAATTTTCCAATGAGAGTAAATTATGATTTATGCATTAATGTTTATTAATTAATTTGAATATACCAACATGTTGTCAACTCTTTAAACTTTATAAAAATAACAACACCCTATCCCTTCTAATGTTATTTATTTATGTTTAGGGTTAAATCATTTTGTGAACCTGATCCTTTCTCAAATATGTAACGTCTTGGGCCTAATTTCCATATTCTATATCATGCCTCCTATATATTCATATAGTTGCATGCAAGCTTTATGTATTTCTTTCTTCTATGCTCTTTTGACATAATAATTGTATTAATTGTATGATTTTTGGGTATATCTAGATTTATTATACTACTCAATTTTTTTATTTCTATGGCTTGTTCACCTTGTTAGATGCAAGGATTCCCTTATATCAATGAACATGGTGAGCATAATTTGCATTTTGAAACTAATGATGAGCTTGATACAAGTATTAATTTTGATGAACTGAATGATGTTGATAATGATATAGTTAAAATTTTATCTAAAATTTTCCAATAGATTAATGACCATCCCTATCACTTTGATCATAATTTCAAGGTACTTCTTTCATGTAAGCCTTCCCATGATAAAAAAATCTAAGGAGGATTATCTATTCCTAGTGCTCCACCCTGCAACTTTCATCTTATCTATAACTACTATTTCTAAATACACTATGCTCATACCTATGGGAGCACCCCATATTCCAATTTAAAATTTTATAATGTTCATTCCTATGTCTCTGCTATTCCTAAATATACAATGTATACCCATGCAAATTCCTAGTCGTATGCTACTACAAATTCTTTTGAGAATCTTGTGCATAGTTTGTAAGCCCAAGGCCTACACTCATAGCAGGTTCCTCTACCTCGCCTACTCTAATGGAATATACTCAACTACTTCAAAACCCATTTTCACCTGAAATGGTTTGTATTCATTACCTTTCAGTTTTTAATCTCATATGATTCCTATATATGATGGTAAATTTTATCATTAAAAAAATCTTTGTGATTTTCATTCCATTTTCTTAGATTATTCTTATAATGATTTAGTACTCGTAAATATATTTTATATAGGCCTCAAAGAGTATGTGTTACAATGGTTTTATGGACTTCTATTCATTTGTTTGGGATTTTACCACTATGTCTAATCAATTCCTTGAACATTTTTAATCAATATTTGAGATAACATATCTTATTATCAAATTTCTAAGATACAACAATGTTCTTGTGAACCCATTAGTGACTATGTTTTGCATTCAATACTATGCTTACCAAAATAAATAATATCCTAACAAAAAATCACTTTAAGAATTATCCACTCAGATTATTCTCCCTCTAAAATAATCAAATATCTTTGATAAAATTAGGTCATTTTATCAACTATGTCACACAATAAAGAAATTGGAAGATAGACTCCTTCAATGAAAAAGTTTAAATATGTTTCTAATGTTCCTAGTACATCTCATTGTAAATTCCAAGGAAAGTCTAATTACAAAGGAAAACCTAATGAAAATAAAATTGATTGAAAAGTTACTATCAATTTCTCTCTCAACTTCTAAGATTTAATTATAAGATCCTCTTTTATGGAAATTAGATAATTTCCTTGTTCACCCCAAGTGGTCCTTGATAGTATCTAGAGTGAAACCTTGTATGTATCCATCTACCTCTAGAGGTTGATACAAATAAGCCTCACTATATAATATTTTGATTCTAATGCCTATTGATATTATGATAGATGTATTGACCATTCTACTAATAGATTGTTTACAATTTTTCATGTCATCAAGATATTATTGATGGATGTACTATTGAATTCGACTCAAATCCTAGGAAATATAATCATGTTAATACAACTCTAAGCTTAATATTTTCAATGACTCACTTCCTATTCACAATACTACTAAATCTAATCAATAAGTGCACTATAGTCCTCCCGTTCATATGATCATTTGTTGAATTATCTTATCGTATTATAACTCCTAATCTACTTCTTATTACTATCATTACATCCAATAATTATAACATTACTCATGATTTTGTTTCTGATACACTTTATATTTGATTATTTATTGCAATAAGATCTATTAATATTTTTTTTTATTGATAGTGGTTCTAAGTGCAACATGTACACATTTAAATTATTTTCTTCACTTGGATATAATAAATAACACATGTAGTTTGATACTAAGATCTCTCTTAGAAATATCATTTCACCCATTATTATCGGAGATATGCTACTATTTCTATATCGTTTATGATAACTTCTTATCTTAGATAATGTGACACATGTCTCATTTTCCCTTGGACTCATAATTTTATATCTATCCCTTGCATTTTTTAACAATATGCTGATTTTAGATATAATTTAAAAGTTTTAATGGTCAAGGGTATCCTGTATGAGACCCCTTTTCCTACTCCTTTTAATAAGAAATCACTGATTTCCACACATAAGAATGTTACACCTAATCACGTTACATATAGTAGATCTATCCCTCATAAACATCTTGCTTTAGGTCTCTTAGGGAACATGCTAAAACTTTGAATATTATAAAACCCCACCTCACAAATGTCTATACTACTCCTACTATACATGTTTTATATTAGATGTCTAAGCCTTCCTTGCATATAGGGTATGCCCATCACACTCTTGATTCCATCATATGGAAGCTCTTACTTTAAGGTAAATATGCTACAAATACAATAACATTCAAATATTTCAAATAAGCACACAAACATTCAAATATTTTCAAATTATAAAATTAGGACCTACATATGAAATGATTTGCTAGATTTTCATTTACATATGTCATTTATCATTTACATTTATCATTTATTATATAATATTTACACATGTGCATTCATGAGATATTGTTATGCCCTTATCCATATAAATTATATTAGATACGTAGTGCCAAATTTTGGCTTAGATAATCTCTCTTCTTATCATGTGTTATTAATTTATGCTTTTATATGTTTAGTAGGTCTTCTTTGGTGTTGGAAATATCTTAGGATTGGTATTTATAGGTGGTAGTGAGGAGTTTATAATCATCATATTGAGAATTTGAGTCTTATTGTATCGTTTGGAGGTTGCCCCCTTGAAGTGGCTAAGTTATTCTACTTGCATATTACCATAATTTATATACAATCTTGTGTTATTTTGTGTTCTATTACTATTGATATTCATATTTATAAAATTAAATTCATTACAAGCGGCATCAAAACCTGATCTTGGCCAAATCTACGTTAAACCCTAATTATAAAGGTTTAGATATATCTCAAAAGTAGTATCAAATTTTTCAGCGAAATTGTTTTTTGTGTGGTAAAATCAGTCAAGTAAGATTCTCTCCTAATTTCAAACATTTTGGACTTGTTTTGCAAAATTTATAGCTATTTTATGTTTTTTCATAAATTGGCCATCTAGGGTTCAATTTTTGGAAATTTTCTAAGTTTCTTATGTTTTGGAAAGCTCTCCAAAACTAGCAAGGGTTTTTTCTTTATGATTTACTTTATTTGTCTAGTAAGTTTAGGAAACCCCAAACCCTAAAGTTTTACTTAGTTCCTTCTACCGTGAGTTTCAAACCTTACGTCATGACCGGTACATCAACTCAAGGCCAAGGAAAAGTTCAATAAACTCCATGAATGACTCAAAATAAGGAAGATATGGATTTAGAATCTTATATTTTGGGAGTATTTGAGGTAGTTATACAACTTCAGGGAAGGGTAAATAATATGGTAAGGATGACTTCAATAATGAGCTTCTTCATCTAAAAGGTAGCCTTAGAAGTGAACTTCGAGATAGATTTTCATTCAAAAAATTAGGAGTTATTTCTCACTCTTTCAAAAACAAATCCCAATTTCAATCATATGGGTTCCTCTAGCAATATTCATAGAGGTCCAATTCACTCCAATCAAGGAGGATCCTTTACACATTCAAGTGGATATACTCTCCATGGTGTGGAATTATTCCAAAAGTGGAAATGTGTAAGTTTGATGGAAAATATCTACTCAATTCAATTACCCAAATGGAGAATTTGTTTGATCTCCATAAGATCCTATCGAGACAAAAGGCGACCATGACATCCGTATATCTAGAACTTGACCAATTCATCTAGAATCATTGGTTATGTTCTCAAAGGAAGAATAATGGTCTAAGTTTCACATGGATAGTTTTCATTGAAGATATTCAATTACACTATAGTTATAATGTGTTAAAAAATTACTTCATCCAATTAGCAAAGTTACGAAAAACACATTCAAGTAAAGGATTATTTTCATCAATTCAAAAAAATTCCATTGCATGTGGATGATATTACTGAAGAGTATCTAAATGAACTATTTCTTGGGGTCTTAAAGAGAAAATTGAGCATGATGTGTGACATGTTTAATCCACTAAAGGTTTCGATTCTATTATCATGACGCATAGGGTAGAGGAAAAATTTATTTTCAACGAGAATACATACCTTCACTAACATAAAATACAAAAGCGGTTTTTATCATCATACCCTCGGCTAATTCAAATTACACCACAATAAATTTAATAAAAAGAGGAAAAGTGTTATGTTTTAATTGTGAGGTCACACTACTCTTGGCAGGACTAGAAAGGGAGCATCTGCCTTGGATTTTCCCTCTTTATCACCGTGAAACCACATAGTGCTACCCGAAGGCCCACCATGAACACCTATTTCAAAGATGCACTAAATGGCAAGGGATCCCCATGAAACCTGAATACATTACCCCATGCATTACATTTAGGGAAGAGGTCATTTCATCTGAAAACTACTACAAGGAACACATGTTAATCTACAGATTCGGGGGACTATGGCCCAACCTTCCTACACTTCATGCTTAGATCTCCAAGTACTGGACTCCAATACTAGCTGGAAGGTTATATTTGTATCCTTGTGCTAAAGGTATTTTTATTGTGGATTTTTCTTCAATATCTGATAAAAAAACCATTTCATCCAAGCTCTAGGTTTTCCACTCTGGGTAATTGGTCACTAAACCCTGGTTTCCCTCTTTTAACCCACTCACTAATTCTTTCTCTTACAAACCTATATGGATCATGATGCCCCATTTAACCCTAAAATTTTGGATTCATGACTTTCTGATATCTAATGGCAACACCTTGGGAACTATAATTTATATAGATTCTCAAACCTCTAATTACACCCATACTACTTATGCTTAGATCTTGGTGGAACTTGACACTGCTAAAGACCTTCCTGTAACCATTCATCTTAGAGTAAAAAAAAAAAAAATTTTTCACAACCTTTAGATTATGAAGGCCTACCATTTAGGTGTAGAAGGTGTTTTTGTTTAGGCCACACCTCTATTGATTGTGGGATGGAAAAGCACCAACATGAGAGACACAACTGGTGGAAATATGCCCTTTTAGAACACTGGTTTTGTAAGCCAAAGAGGATCTAAACTCAAATGCATATACAAAAGATGAATCCAAATCTATCCCCAAAACCCCTTTATCTGAAATTCCAATTAATGGCAGCAAGGAAAATGTACAAGATTTATCTCATTTAGTTGTTGGCACCAAATAAAATTCAAAATATTTATCTGAAGCTCACAACATTATTTTCCCAGTTGGAATCAATGTGGCTAAGGAAAATACTCCTTTTTATAATCCTCCAATCGAGGAGGCTTCGCAGGTTGGGCAGTGGTGTGTAAGAATAAACACTATATTACCAAGATTATCACTTCTCCACCTAGATGATTTAGTTCTTTACTATTTTTTGGTTGTTTCATATTACTTCATTTTCCTTTGTCAAGAAGAAACTTGCTATTCTACTTTACTATTGTTGTCTTTGTTGCAATTTGGTTGTTGTTGGTAAGTTGTTGGTTTTTAGTACTATTCTGGTCACATTGTTTCCCACTACTAGGATTTCATGTTTTATCTTGAGTTTGATCATTTTGCTATGCTTTAATTGTAAAATATGGCTATTGAGCCTTCTTGTACAAGGTTATAATCCCTTTTTAAAAACTATTTACTAATAATAATAAAAACTTTGATAGCAAATATAGACCAAGTCATAAATGTGTTGAAAAAAAATGTTTTATATTGAAGGGATTGATGATGAGGAAGAATACGAGGGAATAGCAAGTAAGGAAGTGGAAAAATTAGAGGAAGACTTTGAAGGTCCCCAGCCCACTATTTCATGTCATGATCTATTAGGTATTCTCACTCCATAAACCCTTCAAGTCATGGGTTATCCTAAGAAGTAGAAGGTAACAATATTGATTGATTTAGGGAGCACACATAATTTCATCAATCATAAGATGGAAGCAAGGATAAATTGTTTCATCTACCCATCACCTGAATTTCAACTAATGATTGCAGATGGTGGTACAATCCAATGTTCATGTAAATTCCATAAAATTAGACTTATGATGGGAGACTACACAATACAATCTACGATGTTTCTTATTCTCATGGGTGTAGATAATATTTTCTTAGATGTTTAGTGGCCCACAACTTTCGGCACCTTAGAGATAAATTTCCAGAATTTTTCATGCACTTTAATTATGAGGAAGAACGTTTGAACTTTGAGGCTACACAAAAAATCTCCTCAAGTGGTTTGTTCTCACCAAATGTAGAAGATTATTAAATCGGGGTTGAAGGATTTGTAGCATGAATTTTCTCCATGTAAGTGTAACCACCAATGAGAGTAGTGCATCCTGATATTCAAAAGGTTATTGCTCAACATGTAGTTGTCTTTGAGGATCCTAGATGATTTCATCATGAAATATATCATGATCATTCCATTCAATTAATTTCAGGAAGCCAAGCCCCCAACATTAGGCCTTATCGATAAAGAAATGTGAAAAAGAGTGATAACGAGAAGATGCTAGAGGAAATTTTGGAAATAGGTAGTATTCCTCATTTCTAGAGTGCTTATTCTACTCTAGTGGTGATGGTGTTCCACAAGGATGGAAAGTGGTGCATGTGTCCAGACTATAGAGACCTTAACAAGTACACTATCAAAGATAAGTTTCCTATTCTTGTCATTAATGATTTATTAGATGAGTTGCATGGTGTAATTTATTTTACAAAAGTAGATCTATGTTCTGGTATCACCAAATCATAGTAAAGAAATAATATATTCATAAGACAACCTTCAAAACTCATCAAGGATATTATAAATTTCTATTGATTCCTTTTAGTCTTACTAATGCACCATCCACATTTCATTGTTTGATGAACTCAATATTTATACCATTCCTATGGAAGTTTTTCTAGCTATTTTTTTATGATATCCTCATCTAAAACAAATCCGGGATAAATATTTACATCATGTCTGTTGAAAGTGAAAATGATTGAGAGGAGGGGTGAATCAATCACCAATAAAACATTTCACTTTATACTTCAAAATCAAACGTGCATCCTCATGAAACACATACATTAATGCATGATCACAACCAAATATACTTCACCATGAAACATAATCAAAGAAAGGATCACAAAATATACACAAAAATTTCTTTATTTATATTCAAATCAGATCACAATAAATTGATGCCTTCAACAATAGTCAACAAGATACAATCAAGAGATACCAATACAATTAACCTTATCTCATGAATACATAAGAAGATATTATTCTTTTCAAATGACTTCAAATCAATATCAGACCTGTAAATACTTTAAAAACCTATAATGACATCAACATGCTATGAAATTAGCATTCAAACATATGACACAAAATTTTCCCTCCTTCATTAACTCACCATCAAGGAAACTTCACCATCCTTTCCTTCACTCAAATCCTCCTCATGAAAAGACTACCATAAACAGACCTACAATGAAATTATAGAGGTTTTTGCTAGGACCAATGGTGTTTTCTTTACAGCAAGGGTTTATTCAAAAGATTATCAACATTATACCCAAAACATCACTTTTATAGCCTCTCCTTCATTAAAATTCAAAATAGGTTGGTTTCCCTCCTTTAGCTTGACCACACCAACCTAAAAAAATCCCATAAGAATCACTATAACATTCACAATTGACCCATATAGGTCATCCATGCAAAAACCTTCATCCATGCACCAAAAATCCTCAAAACCCCACCAATGGAATGAGAAAAATCCCCTCATGCCAAATATTTTTATTCAAGATCTAAAAATCACCACACATGAGTAATATTTTATTTAAACATCATACATGGTCATAATTTACTTGAACCAATCAGATTATTTCATTTAATGAGCCTAGTGGCTCATTACCTTCTCAAAACACCTATTTACAACACCACCACTGAATATGCATTTGGGCCTCAATACCCCTCAATATGAAATTAAATATGGCATGTGACCACTAAATGTAAATCCTATAACATGTATAAAAAATTATAATACATTTATATCTCATTAAACAATCATATGTTCAAACCACATCAACGTTTTCTTTCACCAAATCAAGTTGCCCAAAAATAATTTTTTCAAACTTAGTTGATAAACACCTTTGATAATACATTCAATACCTCCAAAAATGGATTCAATGGATGAAACATTCATCTGTATTCACTTTCCATGTGATATAAAGCATCAACTCAACCATCTCATGCTCCAACCAACTCATTCTTTAATCAAAAGTAGTCCTATCATGGAAAGAAAGAAATTATCTTACTCACATATTGACCTATAAACCTCATCAAATCAACTCAGAATGAAACCAAACTTATAACATTGGAAATAACTCTGAATAACCTTTTTATAAAATATAGTAACTCCTTCCAACTCTAAGTGGAAGGCCTTCAACCAATATGATCTTTGTAAACTTCCCAAAAACTACCCTTTGACTAGTCAACATAAATGAAGCATACTTGACCATTTAATTACATCACCATGACCTAAAACCATCATTGAAATCAATAAAAACTCACATACATCACATAATGGTCATTTAGTTTACAACTCCTTTGGACAACCTTGTCCCAAACTAAACTTCTTCAGAAATTGACCTATTTGAGTGGGGTCCACTCATCACCATAAGCTCTACCATACATTTATGGAAACTTGGAGGAGTCCTATAAATTTAATAATAATCATCAATAACTATAAAGAAAAACTGGCCACTTAGGAAGAAAATCTCTCAAACCGCTTTCAAGTTAGGGTTTCAAACACATAAAGAGTTGTTTACCTTCTTAACATTCGTTCATAAAAACATGAAGATGAACTAACTCATTATTTTTTTGAAATCGTATAGACTCAATGTATAAACATCCATGAAATCCAAAATTTCCCATTCAAATCACACAATTCAGGGTGATCATCATAATATCCAATTCAAGCTAGAAATGCCCTTCTTTTTGACCTCGTTTCACCAAAACTAGCATAACATGAGAGATACTCATCATGGAAACCTGAAACTATTTCCACAACACCATGACACACCCTACATACATATCCAATCATCACAATGTCATAAATATTTCTCCATATCTCCAACCTATCTCATTTGCATAGCTATCACTTAGGGTTTTACACTATAAAGGCTAGGGTCAACTGAAATGACCTCATAACGCATCATAAAAACACGCAAAAGGTAATACAATACTTGGTAAACCATGATACAACTTCCTACATGTATCCATTATCTCATATATCTCCACATCTCATCCTCACACATTCCAACAAACATACCTAGTCCAAATGAGCATTTGAGACATGGTCACAAACCCGTATCTACACTTTTAAAATCATGTGAGTGCCCAATAACTCTCCAATAATTCTTTCCATCATGAAAACATACTTCTCAAGTCACTACGAATCTCATATCACCATGCACTATCACCTAGGCTAGCTAGGTCACTTGAATAGGCTTGCAAGAATAAGCAATTATGTATGAATCAACCTATACAACCATGAAAAACTTTGAATCATCATGTCATCATCATCCTCAACATTCTATGACTCCACTACATCATCTAATTTTTCATTAATGAGATTTTTCATCAATGAAAACACCTAAACAACAACATGCCAACAATCTCCCCCTTTGTCATTGATGGAGAATCACCTGAAATTCTCCCCTTTTTAAATTAATTACAAAGGAATAACTTTACCAACATGTTATTCATATTCCTACACTTCATAGTAGAGTCATGATTTGGTTAGAAAAATCAACCAGAGATCTCATTTTAGCTCAAAAACTTGAATTTTTACTCAAAACCTAATTTTTAGCCACTTTCAAGAATAAAAACACCATGCTCCCCATAGGAATAACATATATACCTTTTAATCATAGAAAAATCATGAAGAAGACAACAATTTACCTCTTGTTTGGGATAAATTACCAACATCCACTTTATAAACATGCAAAACTTTCCATTTCACATTAGACCTCTTTTTTTTGCCTTTATCATCCTCTAAGAGAACTGTAATAGACCTCTACTTAAAGCATATCATGAGCGAATCATGCCAAAAATGATCCAGAATAGATAAAATATCCTCCTTACCTTAATTATTGGTCTTACATAAATTTTCAAGGTACACATTGACTTGACACCACCAAATCTTGTTCTTCATACCACGTTAGGACTAAGATCCTTGTTCAAGCTCATTAATTATTTTAGGAAAAAAATTTGACAAGAACTCAAGCACCATTCACACCATGAAAAATCATACCCAAACCCCCGGAATTAGGAAAACCATATCTAGTAGACAAGCACAAAATCAAGCATCTTACCTTGGTTTCTTGCATTATAGATGACACAACCATTTTGACTCTTCCCTGAAACATTTTCTTAGTGATTTTAGTATTATTAAGTAATATAACATATATAACAAGAAGTTAGACCAAAATCATCCATTTATTGCTATGCATTCTGTTCTATATCTCTTATGACACTATTTCACCTTTGGGTGAGAGTCCACATGTGACTCCCCTGAGTCAAATGACTTCTTGTCCTGGGATTACTATACTTTGGTGTAAAAACTCCTATAGTATTTTCATTATGACCCTTATATGAATTGTTTAGCTTTTGACCTTGTAATAGTACTAACAATACCTTTGCACTAGTAGACACTTTGGATTACATAAACCTCATTCTTCTTTATTAACACATATTCTTCTTTCCTTAAGGACCTCTCATGGTCAAGCACTGTAGAACACTTTTTCACATTGCCATAGTCACTAATTATGATAACACGGATCCTATACTCTTCATTGACTTATCGATCTTGAACAATCCATGGAACCTTTCATACTAGGCATCATACATTGTAATCACCATCAAAGACTCCTTTTGAGAGAAATTATTCTAGAACGTGTGAGAAGCTTGTCAATCCTCCTTTCATTAGATCTCCGGACACTTATAACTTGGAATTCTGTCTCACAAAATCAACTTTTCTCTTGAAACCCAAATTTCATGTTTCTAAAACAAGTGATCAACTTAATTCTTCATAGAATAACCTCATATAGATGCATTTTAAATCAATATAAAACATACCTTATTTTCACACTTGTAGGAAGATTTTTTCCTTACACTTATCATTACTTCATTTCATTTTACTCCTCCACAATCCTACTGTTCTCTATCATATTGTATCAAACACATTCTTGATCTCCTTTGTGCTCAGTGCAGACCTTATTCATTAGTTTCAAGTATAAAATAGACTTATCTGGGCCTAAGGAACTCTTATATACTTGAAGATATCACTTCTTCTCCATATTTATGGACCAAGAAAACTAGATTCATTAAAAACTTATCCTAAGATATCACACACTTTTTATGGTCCTGTAGATAGGTTCAAGAAATTCTTGATACACTTCTTACCCGTATATGATTTATACACTTGCCTCGATTTATATATACTTTGCAAGTGACCTTGACAATCCTTAGATCCAATCTCCAACCTTGCATACTCAAATCATTCCTGTAGATAATATTTTATTCAAGAAGTTTCACCATTTCACTAATACAAAGAGATTTCAAGCTCATTATTCTTTGGGCTAGTCCATCCATACTCCAATTAGGTTAAGACAATTTAAAAAAATTCTAATCCATAGACCAAGAATCAAGCCTTCACTTATGGATCCTCATAACACATAACCATACCATCACTATTAAAAACTTGAACATTTCTATAGATAGCTATCAAGTATAGAAAATCACAAGTGAATCACCTATGTCAAAGTAAAGTCATGTATAAACCCTTGCTTTGACAAACTTGAATCACCTATGTCATGAAGTGCCCCATGAGGATGATGTTAAATGATTAATATAGAATTTTTCCCTTTGAGATAAGTATTATATGAAAGAGACATTTATACATCCTTTATTTGAGCTTCTTTCCATTGTTTATAGGCCTTGATGGATCATCTCGATACCTTTAGCTTCATGTTTTAGGACATTTTAATCACCTATATTCCCTTAGTTTGATGTGAACATCACTCATACAAGGAAATAATATCCTTTTCACATATGTATTCATGCTTTCCTAAGATCAAACCCAAAATTTCTTTTCTCATACCTAAAATGGCTTCTTTTCATGGTCTCAAAATGGTCAAATAGGACCAATAACTTACATATAATCTTATTGATCACCCATTGAACATTCTCGAGATCTCAAGCCCATAGACAACTTAACACATGCATATACCTACTTCATGAAACCTAGAATGCAAAAATACAAATTATCTTCATGTAGGCACATGTGATGAATCATGTATGCTCAAGTAGTGTCTTAAAGCTCTCAAGATCACATATGATCAAAACAAAACACATTTTCCTTGATCACTATCTAGAGTCTATTCATGGATTTTATACACTCGTTAATTCCTTTAGATTCTAGAAAAGGAAACATGACAATCTCTACACATCAATGACTCATTTATTTTGTGTATTGACATTATTAGGTCTTGAAAAAGACAAAGATAGATATAATGTTTTAAGTATTTACCATCTCAAAAAACTATAACCAGATATGAGCGCCGATTTGGCCAAAATTTCACCTCATTAAGCCTTGAAGGATGCTTTAAAAGAGATCATACCCAGGTTTGTAATTTGTACCTTCGACAATTAGGTCTCTTGAACCCTTACAACCAATATTCAATACTATTAAATATTCCCATAATCTTAAGAATTCTTAGGAATTGAAAACCACTTGAATGTCTAACTACACCATGTCTAGATGGTTTGTATAAAATTTTAGCATTTAACTCCTCCATTTTCACCTTGAACCTCACCTTTTCTTTCATACTTGCTCACTATGAACCGTAAGAACCCATTTATGACAAAGAATCTTTGAAGATGTACAAATTTTGCTTTCAGAGCTCTATCTTGACCAAAAAAATTGTATCAACACCACCTATTATCCTAATCATTTTTAGACATGATCGGAAGCGAAACACTACTTTCTTACTAGGATCCACCTTATTTTGTATTTAATAACCATCAAGAGCACTTACACAAACCCCATAGAGATGATGGACCGATTGAGTCATCACATTTTATGACTCAAGACATATTTAAACAATTTATAAGATGTATAAACACCATTTGAAACACTTGACACAAGACACACTAACATACAAATCACTATTCATCCTTATACAACTCATGATATCCAAAATAAACAACTCAAGGAGAATGAATGCACAAAAACTCATGATCATATTCAAAAAACTTTCAAAGGAAATTTAATATCTTTACACATGTCATATAGTCTCAGACATACTTGATTAAAGTACTAGAAGATTATAATAGACTCATGATACACCTTTTGACTTAGAATTGACACTAAGATATACCACAAACCTCTATTCAAGAAAATTATCACTTGAACACATATCCTGACAACATTAGGACTCCTCACATATATTTCATGACATAAGTGACTTCCTTTGAGACACCAACTTGGCTCATACACCCTTTGATTCAAATTAGACACACAACATCTACATGACAAAGTAAACTCAGACTTTAAAGACACAAACTTATACACTTGAAGAACAAAAAGACTTGAAACTTGACATACTCAACATGACCAACCATTTTTAATCACAAGAACATACTTAAGGACTTGAAATGACATACCTTAACACCATGGAGAAGACACACATAGACCAAGACAGCTCCCCCTCACTCTAATGCTTCATTTGAACCAATACACCTCTAAGAAGCCTAGTAGAGGCATATGTCATCATGGAGGATAAAGAAAATATAGCTAAGAAGATCTTAAGCCTTCTTTTGGATCCTTGATTAATTCATTATTTTATGATTCTTTTTATAATAAAATAGACTCCTCTCCATGATCAATCATACCTTTGGGATCCTCTTGAACACTTTGGATAGCCTCCTTCTTCTTCTTGTATTCATGAACTTGTGGTTTGAATCCTTTCTTCAACTTCCCTGCATCACAAAACTTTGCAATGTTTCCTACCTTGTGGCACCTAAAACATTCAATTTGTCTCCTCTTGTACTCAATCACTTTATGTCTATAACCATTGCAATAAAAAAAATATCCATTGAAATTTTTTACATACCTTCTAGTGTTTGATTGTTCATTCTTGCAATACTTTGCAAGATGTCCCTTTGCATGACAAAGGTGACATTCTGCACCATATCTATTACCTACCTTTTTCTCCTTCTTTCCTTGACATTATTCTTAATTCTCTCCTTCAAAATGATGCCTCTAAACTTTTCTATTGCAATCATCCTTCTTCTCAAACTTAGTGCTGCACATACTAGATCTATGTCCATAAACACCACACTTATAGTAGTTACCATGAAAAAATCCATAATTATATGCATTTTTTTCTCTAATAGATGATCTTCCATGAGATGGAAGATTTTAATTCTCTCCCATGCTTGGATTTCTTCTATCATTAGATCCTTGACTTGATTATTCCTTAGTTTTCTCTTTGAATTATATGAATCCTCCTTGAATCCTAGATTTGTTCTATCACCATATGTTTTTTGTTTGACTAAAATCTTATAAAAATTATCTAAAATTTCATGAAAAGATGATACCTTTCTTGTAATGGTAGATAAATATTTCTTCATATCCTCTTTCTCAACCTCATGTTTGAGACACTCTTCCCTCTTGATCTTCAACTCAACTAGGGCCTCCTCAAGTTGAGTCTTTAAAACCTTGATTATTTCCTCATGAGATACACACAATGTGTCCAAATTCTCTTCATAATCATCAATAGGTTACCTTAAGTGATAAATATCCCCCATATTGTCACCAAATATCTCCCTCTAGCTTGTTAGGCTACTTCTAAGGGTCTTACGATACCAATACTAATTACTATAAGTGAAAATGACTGAGAGGGGGTGAATCAGTCACCAATAAAACCTTTCACTTTTTATATTTCAAACATCAAACACACATCCTCATGAAACACATATCAATGCTTGATCACAATCAAATATAATTCACCATGAAACATACTCAAAGCAAGGATCACAAGATATACACAAAACCTTTCTTTATTGATATTAAAATTAAATCATAATAAATTGATGTCTTCAACAATATTCAACAAGATACAATCAAGAGCTACAATTACAATTAACCTTATCCCATGAATACATAATAAGATATTATCAAACCTGAAAATAATTCATAAACTTGTAATGACTTTAACGTGTTATGAAATTAGCATTCAAACACATGACACCAAATTTTCCTCCTTCATCAACTCGCCATCAAGGAAACTTCACCATCCTTTTCTTCGCTCAAATCCTCCTCATGAAAATACCACCATAAAATAACCTAGAATTAAATTCTATGGGTTTTGGGATAGGACCAAGGGGTTTTTATTTGCAGCAAAGGTTTCTTCAAAAGAAGATAAAAGTGGTTCCTAAAGATTAACAACATTGTACCAAGAATGTTACTTTTATAGACTCTCCTTCATTAAAATTCAAAATAGGCCAGTTTACCTAATTTTCCTTTACCACAAAAACCTATAATAACCCCATAATAATCACTATAAAATTAAGAATTGACCCATATAGGTTGGCCATGCCAAAAACCTTCATCTATGCACTAAAAATCCTCAAAACCCCACCAATGGAATGAAAAAAATACCCTCATGCGATTTTTTTTATTAAAGCTCTAAAAATTAAAAAAATGAGTAATATTTCATTTAAACATCATCCATGGTCACAATTTACTTTAACAATCATATTATTTCATTTAATGAGCCCAGTGGCTCATTACCTTCTCAAAACACATATTTCTAGCACCCTAAATCTTCATTGAGCCTCAAAACCCCTCAAGCTGAACTAAACTATGGAATGTTACCAATAAATGGAAATACAAAAACCTGTAGAACACTTCTAAGAAAGTTAGATCTCATGAAACAATCATATGTTCAAACCACATCAACGTTTTCCTTCACTAAATCAAGCTACACAAAAATAGTTTTCCAAAATTAGCTCATAAACACCTTTCATGATACATTAAAGCCATAAAAATAGATTAAATGGATTAAAAATTCATCCCTCTTCACTCTATAGGTGGTATAAAGCATAAAATCAACCATCTCATGCTCCAACCAACTCATTCTTTCAAAAAATCAGTCTTGTCCTGAAAAGAAAGAAATATTATTTCTCACATATTGACATGGAAATATCATAAAATCAACTCATAATGGAAAAAAACTTAATTTTTTTGAAATGTATCTGAATTACCTTTCCAAAACATATTGTAACTCCTTACAACTCTAAGGGGAAGGCCTTCAACCAAGCTGATTTCTACAAACCGCATTTAAACTACCCCAAAACGCCCTTTGACTACCAACATAAATGAAGCATACTTGACCATTTAAATGCATCACCAGGACCTAAATATATCATGTAAAACAATAAAAAATCATATAATTCACTTAATGGTCATTTATTTTTCAACTCCTTTAGAAAACCTTGTCATAAACTAAAATTCTTCATAAAATGACCCGTTTGTGTGGGGTCCACTCATCCCCATAATATCTACCATGCCTTTCTGGAAACTTGGAGGATTCCTAAAATTGATAATATAATCATAAAATCACCATCAATAAAAATATCCACTTAGGAATCAAATCCCTGAAACCTCTTTCAAGCTAGGATTTCAAACAAATAAAGAGTTGTTTACCTTCTTAACATTCGTTCATAAAAACATACGATGAATTTACCTCATTTTTTTCTTAAACATTGTAGACTAAATTTATAAACATCCATAAAATCCAAAATTTCCCATGCAAAGCACACAATTAAGGATGAGCATCAGAAGATCTAATTGGAGTGGAAATGCCCTTCTTCTTGACCTTGTTTCACCAAAACTATTATAACATTAAAAATACTCATGTTGAAAACCTGAAATTTTTCCCACAACACCATGACACAACATAAATACATATAAAATCATCACAATTTCAATTTTTTTAATCCATCTCTCCATC
Source organism: Taxus wallichiana var. yunnanensis (assembly GCA_018340775.1). Lineage (NCBI taxonomy): Eukaryota > Viridiplantae > Streptophyta > Pinopsida > Cupressales > Taxaceae > Taxus > Taxus wallichiana. The sequence goes on from CM031234.1 coordinate 855,820,275, forward strand.
ATATCTCATTTGTATAGCTATCCCTTAGGGTTTTGCATTGTAAAATATAGGATCAACTGAAACAACCTCATAAATAATCATAAAACACTCCAAAAGGTCCTAACATACCTGGTACACCATGATACAAATTATTACATACATCCATAATCTCATATATCTCCATAACTCATCCTCACGTATTCTAACAGATTATACTGTTCTAAATGAGCACATGAGACATGGTCACCAACTTGTATCTACACTTTAAATCTCATGTGAGTGCCAAATAACTCTCAAATCATGCTCTCCATCATTCCAAAATTCTTCTCAAGTCACCAAGAAGATCATATCATCGTGCACTTTGGCACCTAGGCTAGCTAGGTCACCTGAATAGGCTTGTAAGAACAAGAAATTCTCACTGAATCAAGCTATACAACCATGAAAACCTCTGAATCATCATGTCATCATCATCCTCATCCTCATCATGATATGAATCCACTCCACCATCCAAATTTTCATTAATGAGGTTTTACATCAATGCCAACACCTAAACAACAACATGTCAACAATGTCAATATAGTATTCAAGCACTAGAGAAACATCAACTATATGCCAAGCCTTCAAATTATTTTTATCACCGAATCACATCACCCTTCTATTTGTACATACTTGAGCTCATGGTGTGATTGGATAACATGGGTACTATCTCCAAGTTGTGGGACTTGCTACTTGAGATAGACCTCCGAGAAAGTCTGGTTCTTTCTCCTAAAATACCCGCCACAATCTACTCTAATGCGGGAAACTAACTATTCTAACCTAAATTTCCAAGGGACCAGGGAGAGAGAATGCATAAAATGAAAGCCTACACTACGGTGGTGATACACCGAAAAAAGGAGGGTGTGAGAGTAGTCTTCAAATGTGTGAGATACAAAAGCAAAGCACACGCTAGAAGGGGTGATGACAGTTCTCCACAATCTAGCAAAATGCATTCGCAAAAATATTTCAAACATACACAATGATAATGGATCCCTACAAGAGCATAATAATAGACACAATATTCTCGTAATCAAGGTTGAAGGGGAAAAAAGAATGCAGAAAACACAGCAGGGGAAGATACATCCACAAACTTATATTTTATTGCTTCATGATATGCACCTCACGAGTTCAATATATTACAAAATAAGGGCCTGGATCACCATGCAAGGAGTCCAATACAAGGGCCTGCAACACATTGGCTTCACAAAGCAATTTTGTGAGCTTTGCTACTGAAAACTACCTCCTCCTACAATGAGCCCCAACACTCCCATTTATAGAAAAAATGAGAAGAAAGAGAGAAGGGAAAAGTGGAAATCCCGAAATCTGTCCTTCAACCACTTGTAAGAGGCATTAAATGGAGTAAAAATGATTATATATTACTTGAAAAAGGCTCCCCATACTTGTCCCTTGCTGCTGCAGAGAAAGAATGATGACCATGCCTCTTAATTGCACTCCCATCCACCAAAGAAAACAACATTACATGAACCCAGCCACGTTTTCTAAAAATATCAATAAATACCTCATCAAATCTAGAATTTCTTAATTTATATGCATTGGGCTCGAAGCCACGATTCCAACGGTACCAATTTTGTGCAATTTCATTGAGAAATGCAAAATTTATGGCCTTCTGAGTGTGGGCAGCTATTTTGGGTCTGGCAGGCGTTTTCAGTCATTTGACGAGAATGAGCATTAACTGACTAGAGCCGAATATGTTTCTTTTATTTAAATATATCTACACTCATTAAAAATAAGAAATCCAATTTTTGTGGCGTAGAGGACATCGTGCTCATTCCAGAAAGTCCAATTTTGTGAAAATCAGAGCTCGGAGTCAAAAGTTATGGCCGTTTGAAATTCACGGGTCAAACGTTGACTTTTCTTCTTTTCCTTTGGCCACTTCAGCTTTCCGCGTCCCTCACATCCCATGCATACCTTTTTCCTAACTGTCCCAGACAAAAATCTCCTGCTTCGGCCGATTCGGGCTTCCTTGTTCCTGTTTGCGGCCTTTTCACCTTTTCACGTCCCACGCGTACTTTTGTCCCAACTGTCCCGGACTGCCTGAGACAAATATCTCCAAACCGCCTGAAATGGACTATCTGTCGGTGAATCGACCGGTTTGCGTCCCCTCTGTACTTTTGTCCCGGATGTCCCAAACCGTGCGAAAAACAAAACTTTGACGATTTTTTCCACTTTCGGCCGTTTCGGCTTTTCGCGTCCCGATGTCCCAACTGTCCCGTGGACCGCTTGGACAAAAATGTCTCGACTTAGCTGATTTTCTTTGTATTTCGGCCCCAAGCTTGGTACGACGAACCTCGGTACGACCCGCACTGGTACGACCCGAACCCTTCAGACCCGAAATGCCTTAAAACAATCCTGCAACCTTATTTTTCACATTTTTTCCATTTTTTCTAACTCGTTGGGATTTCTTCTTGGATGGGAGAGTTAGAGAGAAGCTGAGGGGCCCCAAAAACATGATTTCGGGCCTTGAATCAATCTACTTACTCAGGACTGAATAATTTGATGCATGTTATCAAAATTACCTTGAGGGTGAATTTTGGATAACGATTATTATTTTGGGTACATGAAGTGGAATAATTGGGCCATATTGTATCTCATTAGGTGTTAAGGTGGAACCTTGTAATATCTAGGCCATGGTGGAAATAGAATTCCTAAGAACCATCAAGTATTTATGAGGTTTCTTAGGTCTCAAAGGGTACTATCATAGATTTGTGAAAAATTATGGCGGTATAACGTAAGAACTCACAAAATTGTTAAATAAAGAATCCTTTTATTGGAATAAGGAATATTTTAGGTAATTTTAAAAATTAAAGGTGGCAATGTGCACCACTCCAGATTGCAACCCCGAATTTCTCTAAGACCTTCATAGTTGAATGTGATTCTTCAAGAAATGGGATCGGGTAGTACTCATGCAAGAAAGACATCCCATAACATTTGAGAGATAAAAACTAAAAGGAAAGAATTTGTTTAATCCCACCTATGAGAAGGAAATGATGGAAATATTACATGCAATCAAATAATGGAGACCATACTTGATGGGTAGACACTTCAAGGTAAAAACTAATAATGATTATTTGAAATACTTCTTGAAACAAAAACTATCTTCTGAAGAGAAACAAAAATGGGTCACAAAGATGTTGGGTTATGACTTTGAGATTATTTATAAGAAAGGGAAGTAAAATGTGGTTTTTATAATCTATCCTAGATGGATGAGTCCACATAAGTATTTTTATGTGTCATCTCTATACTAAAAGTAGATTGGGTAGATCAAACAAGGCAAGAATGAAAAAAAGATGCAACAACTCATACTCTCATTCATAATCTCTAGATAGATCCAACCATATATGAACAATTTATATGGAAGGGGGATACATTGTGGTACAAAAACATGTTATATTTATGTAATAACTCTACACTTAAACACCATGTTCTTTTAGAGATCCATTCTTCTCCACTAGGTGGCCATTCTAGGTTCTTGAAAACTTATCATAGAGTTAAGAAATATTTATTTTGGGAGGGGTTGAAAGGATATGTTCAAAAATTGTGGCAAAATGTTTGGTGTGTCAATGTAATAAGGGAAAGAAAATCAAGATACCAAGTCTCCTACAACCCTTGTTTATTCCTAGCGAGATATGGGAAGAGGTATCGATGGATTTCATCACAAGATTTCCTAAATTAGAAGGGAAAAGTGTCATCATGGTCACGATGGATAGAATTAGCAAGTATTCTCATTTTTGTGACCTGGCACATCCTTTCACATCTAGTACATGTTCTACCTTATTTATAGACACATTTCAAAAGCTCCATAGCACACCCAAAATTATAGTAAGTGATCACGATCCAATATTTATAAGAAATTTTTGGACTGATTTTTTCTCTTGTTTGGGTACCTAATTGGCCCATATTTCATCTTATCATCCTCAATTAGATGGGAAAACTAAGGTGGTAAATAAATGTTTGGAGAGATATATTCGATGTTTTACTTCAGATAAACAAGAACATTGGGTGCAATAGTTTTCACTTGCTGAATGGTGGTATAATACTTCAATTTATACCTTCTCTAAAATGTCTCCATTTTTGGAACTTTATGGGTACCATCCTCCATCAATCATCTCTATCTTGAAGGTAAAACCAAAGGTGAGAGAAATTAAAGATTGCATTCAACACCAACACAAGGTACTCTCTAGTCTTAGAGAGAATTTGGCAAGGGAACAAAACCACATGAAGTAATAAGATGATCAACATCGTAGTGAGTGACAATTTAAAGATGGTTCACTTATTTTTGCGTGGTTACAGCCATACCAGCAATTATCTTTAACACAATAGAAGAAGGATAATAATATTGCACTTAGATAGTATGGTCCTTACTAAATGTTGTAGAAAATTGGTAGTGTGGCATATAAGATGGAGTTCCCTCCAAGAAGTAAAATACATTTAGTATTCCATGTTTCTTACTTAAATAAAGTTAGTTGGAAACACATTTCCACCCAATCAATGCTCCTGAATTGGATGATGAAGGAAGGATTGTATTAGAACCTAAAGGTATTCTTGAGACACGTACCAAAATTTTGAGAACCAGAGTCATTACTGAGTATTTGATCAAGTGGAAGAATATGCATATTGAGGATGCAACGTGGGAGGATGAATAATTTATGCAGCAACATCCACGGCTTCCCCTCATTAGGGACAATGTTTCTTTCAAGGGAGGGAATTCTACGCCCGTAATCCTATATATTATATTAGATGTGTAGTGCTAACTTGTGGCTTACATAATATCTCTTCTTGTCATATGTTATTCATTTATGCTTTCATATGTTTAGTAGGTCGGCCTTGGTGTTGGCCATAGCATAGGATTAGTATATATAGGTGGTAGTGAGGAGTGCTTAATCATCATATTGAGCATTTGAGTCTTATTGTATGGTTTGGAGGTTCCCCCTTGAAGTGGCTAAGATATTCTACTTGCATATTGCGATAATTTATCTACAATATTGTGTTATTTGGAGTTCTATTTATGGTAAGATTCAGATTTATACAAGTAATTTCATTACAAATATATTGATCTTGATGTATGTCACACATATGATTATACATGATGACATTTTTGGTCTATGTCAATCCTAGTGGCCTTCTTAATCTAGGGGCATCTCCTACACTTTTAAAGTGCTTTTATTTCAATACAATTACTTCTACTTTCTCATTATGCTCAAATTATTATATTTATCTATATCATATTTTTAGAGTTATATGGCTAACACATGTTTCTTATGTAGCACTAGATTATCTTGATATATGTGCCTTAGAGATACTATTTACTATTGTATTCACTTTCTCTATTTCTTGTATGCTTTATTTCATGTTTGTGGCCTTTGTCCTTTTACATACATGTATTTACAACACTTTGGTGTATGTTGTTTGTATCTCTTTTCCTTTGACTGGTTAATAGATGTGACATTGCTTATGTACTTGTATGTTGGATTCCTTGTATACTTATTTTCCTATGTACTTGTTTTTTTATCTTTATGTCATGGATTCTACCATGAAAAATCATTCATGAAAAGGATCTCAATGATGCCCATCTTATATAACCCTTCATGTCATCCAAAATCGATTGTTAGATATATATGATATAGATGTACATCATTTATTTTGAGTCTAGAAACATCTACAGAAAATAATGAATAACTTATAAGGTTATAATGAATTGATTATAAGGATTAATATATTTTCAATAAACCCATGGACCACATCACTACATATGCATTAAGCCTAATTTTATCCAACTTGAAAAAATGGACCTTAAAAAGGAATGGACATTTTCATGCCCCCATAAGGTGTTATTGTGTTTGAATTGACTATCTAAAATTTTACAAATTTTAAGGGGAGGCAAATGCCCCAAAATCCATTTTGTAACTACATATGAAATACCATCATGAAGAAGGAATGAAGTACTCATGCCCCCTATAACCTACTCGAATTGTATTATCTACATCTCGTAACTATTTATAAATCTTATAAACCACTGATAGAATTTATAGGAATTGTAAATTTGAGTGAAAATTCCTATTTATAGGAACATATGGTAAATTCAAGGTCATGCCACTATCCTTAATATACTATAGTATTTTGACCTTGTTTGAATTCTGCCACATTTCAAGATTTATGACTTTTTATGAGGATTTGAGCCTTATGAAAATCTATTCTTGTATTCTATAATCTATTTGTAGGTGTAGAAATATTTTTGAATGACCCCTCTAATGAAATTATGATAAATTATTTTAGTGTTCCACTCAAAATAATATATGTGTACCCATATACTATATGTCGATAAGTTGTAGAATCACATTGAAGGTTATGATGGTGGCCACCTATGAGAACTTGTTCTTGTAGAAAGGGGTTATACATGGTATCAACAATGGAATGGAGAAACAACAAAATGAAATAAGAAAAAAAAAATCTATATGTAAAGAAACTAAAAACAATAAATAATAATATAAAGCATGTCCTACTACACAAAAAATAAGTGTAGACTTAATATATCAATCGTGTCATAATTCATAGCAAAAGCAAAAGTAGTATAAAAATAAGAGGAAACTAGTAACAACATAGTAATAGAATTAGTAGTGTGTAGTCAAGTGATTCAAAAATGTATAAACACAATTATATGTAGGCATAGAGCCACAAACATGGGGCACACATAGTATCACAAGATAATCATAGAAGAATGCACAAGTTCCATAATCGAGAAGATAGTGTATGCATGAAAAGTAAACATAAAGAAACAATCATGTGATACCCACAATGTCAAAAGACAAGAAATATCTTAATCTTTATAAATTAAAAATCATAATATCATGATTAAGGAATACAATCAAGCGAATCCATGATGTAGGAAATCAGTAAATAAATATGTATAAATACGTAGTGATAACAACTCGAATTTAAGTGCAAATAATAATAGTTGAAAAAAGATAATCTTGGAACATAATGTTAAGTGGGTTATCAAACCCTTATATAGTTCCTATCGTTATATTTAAATATTTATATTTAATATAACTATAAACGATATACTATAGTTTATAAATAAAATATATATAAATATATTTCTATTTGTTATATATATATATATATATATATATATTATTAGATATGGTAAAAATAGGGATCGGCTCCCAGGGGCCATTACAAAAGGAGAATAAAAAAAACCGAAAAAAAGAAACAAGAAAGTCCCGGAAGGGAGTTAAACATGCTTAACTCATACAGAGAAGGACCAAACTTTCTATCAAGGTGGGTAAACCCGTGAGAAGGAGAAATAGTCTCAAAAATGGAAAAACAACAGAAGTTCACCAAAATTTTGCCAACAGACCGGAACAAACGTTAATTATTTTGGGATCCCCCATTGTTATCATCGTGGCTATCTTTGTTCTTGCCACTCTCAACACCTTTATCATTAATATCATCCTCCATATCATCCTTGGAGTTACTAATGCGCAAGTTTAAAATCCTTCTTTTGGTGCCCTCCTCCATCCTTTCCATCTTATCATTGAGCTTTTTGACCTGGTCCTCCAACTCAAGAAGTTTCTACCTAGACTTCACCTATGTGGTGATAATTTACTTGGAAGCATTGATGACATCCATCATTGAATCCCTTTGGCCCACATTGGTTTCTTCCATCGCATGGAGAACCCCTTATAAGTACTTGGACCTTACTACTCAACTCCTCAAAACCCTTTAAATTACCATCCCTGTCCCGTTTTCTTGAAGTGCTCACTTCCCCATGACCTACCTCACCCATATCTTTACCAGAAACCTCCCCACCAAATTTACAATTGCTAGCCTTCATCTTAGTGAGGTAGTCCCCATTTTCATACATTAGAAGAATGAGCCCTTCGTGCAGAGGTGAATCCACTTTCTCCTGGTGGAAAGCCTCTAAGGAGTTAGTCAATGACATATACGAAAGAAGAAGATGCTCACTAGGACCTTATGGCGGAACATGTTCAGAAGGGTCAAATGGTGAGTGTATATTTTTCTATATTTACCCTCCGAGTGATGCACTTCATAATATGGAGGCACATCTCTCCGTATACCTAGAATGCATGACCCGGCAATACCATCTGTGAAGTAGGATCATCTTTACTTGCCAATAAAGAACCACTCAATTTCATTTTCTTTGTGGGTTATATCCTTGAAAATTTTAATCCCATCCATTTTCATGTCCATGACCCGAGTGATGGAGGAATTAGACACCTCAATTTCCATTCCTCTAAAAACAAACTTATCCACTTTCAAGGCTTTTCTGAATCCTTAAACAACGAGGATCATGACCATGTAATTTGGAAATGAAATTGTTAAAACCCCTAATCCTAAGCTTGTTCCACGAGAGGTTGATGGAAGACATCAATGCTATGGCTAGCAGGTTTCAACACGAATCCTATTACACCCCATCTTCACTAGACTGAGCTTCTTCTGCTTGCTACAAAAATTCAACAAGAGACCTTCTTTCGCATTGGCAAAAATCTTGGAAGGAAAGATATTAAGTAAGTTGTCACCACCACTCGTTCTCACTCGTGCCAACATTATAAAACTTAGTGCCCTCTATCTCTACTGATGGACTCATTAATATCCATGGGTAATATATCAACTTTACACCATAGCTTATAATCATTACAATGGATGTCGTAATTGGCCATCTTGTCTCGCACATTTGTTACCTTGACGAAGGGTATGATTATAAGAAATGCTATCAAAATAATTAGAGATTTCCTTAACATCATTGAGGATATTGCTAATGGACCAATTAATGGAACCTTTGTTATTAAGGGCATTAATAATGAGGAGAGAGTCACCTTTGATTTGGATGTCCTTGAGGCCTTTATCTTTAGCAAGCAAGACCCCTCAAAGAAGAGCTCTGGCTTCCACCATGTTATTTGTTTGATAACCTAAAGGACTCGTGTATGTAAACAACTAGTCACCAAAGCATTGTTCCTAAGAATTCCTCCTCCACCAACAGGACCCAGATTCCCTTTTGAGGCTCCATCAAAGTTTAATTTTACAACATTTCCTCTAGGATTTTTCCAGTTGGAGTTCTATTTAGGAGTGTGGTAATCCACTGACCAAGGGCGAACTTGTCAAGAACTTTCTACTCACTTTTCGGACAGGGTTTCTTGACTTTACCTTTAAAGAGTTTAATGTTTTCCTTAATGACACTCAAGGTTTTCCTCCTAACTTTCGATAAAAGATCTTTCTGATCGCAGAAGATACCATCATTTCTAACTTTCCATAAACCCTAAAAAAATGTGGAAGGGCAATGTTCCAGGCCCAGGTCAAGATAGGAAAATGGAAGGGGCTCACCCATTGAAAGCAAAAATCTTCAATCATTGAAGGTAGGATCCATTGGATATTGAAAATATCCAGAATAACAATAAAGAAAGTGTGGGAGAAGGAGAAATGAGGGAGGAGATGATTGACATTTTCCTCCTCTTTCTTACAGAGGGAACATCTATTGGGAATCTTCATCCCCCTTTTCTTGAGATTGTCCACAGTCAAAATTTTATTCTAGGTAGCCAACCAAGAAAAAGATATTAATCTTGGGGATGAGATCTTTCACCCAAAGTTTCCCCCAATAGTCCTTGAGCATATCATTCTTGAAGTTAGACATATAGGCAGATTTAACCGTGAAATTTCTAGATACTTCTTCTCTCCATTTGATGGAGTCCTCCTTGGTTTGGAACAAGGGGATGTGGAAAGCCTTAAGTTGAATGTTGAGATCATGGAAAGGTTGGATGTCACCATCAAAATCTGAGGGAGGCTCTATGGTCTCCCATCTGATAGTATCTTCCTGGATCCAAAAGTCTCGAGATCCAAAATTTTCCAGAATCCTTGTAGTATTGAGCCACATCTTTCCAGAGGTCTAAGTTTTCTAAAGGGGACTCCCCAAGCCAATTATCATACCAGAAGTTGATTCTAGAGCCCTTACCAATTTCCCAAATCATACCTTTGGATAAAATTTATTTTGAGTCTACAAAGGAGTTCCAGAAAGAAGACCCTTTAGGGAGGTTTGTTTGGTTAAAGAAGGAGTCCAATCTACCTATATTCCACAAATATTTCATCTTTATGATTTGTATCCAAAGACCTTCCTCTCTAGTGACCCTCCAACCAGCTTTGGCTATTAAAGCCTTATTCATGAGAGTAATGTTTTTGAGCCCCAATCCACCACATAGCTTTGGTTTAGTAACCTTATCCCAGGACATAAGAGGAAATTTGAATTTATCACTAGCTCCCATCCAAAGGAACCTCTTTTGGATTTTCTCTAAGGCTTCCCTAATTCTAACAGGGAGCATGAAAAGAGACATAACATAAATGGGAATGCCTTGAAGGGAGCTTTGGAGCAGTTGAATCTTACCAGCTTGAGAGAGAAAGATACCATTCCAAGATGATAGTTTATTATTAACTCTTTCCAATAGGGAATTCCAAATCATGAGGTTAGGATTCTTAAGGATCAGGGGCATTCCTAGATAAGAATATAGAAAATGTTTTATTATGCATCCCAAGATACGAGCTAATCTAGCTTGAACCTGATTATCCACGTTAATGAAGAAGACAACACTTTTATGGAAATTAACCATCTAACTAGAAACATTTTCATAATCATTAAGAACCTCCTTAAAATTTGAGGCTTCATGGATAGAGGCCTTACCCATCATAAAATTATCATCAACAAACTGATTGAGACAAATAGAGGGGAGACCATTTGTAATTTTGACTCCCTGGATACGGTTGGAAACCATGGCATGATGACAGATTTTTCTCAGAGATTCAGCCATTATGACATAGAGGAAAGGGGAAAGCAGGTCACCTTGTCTCAACCCTCTACCAGCTTGAAAGAAGCCTTCCGGTTTACCATTGACCAAGACCGAGAAACTGGCAAGAAAATGCATGTCATGATCATATTAACCAAGGAAATATCAAACCCCACCTTTAGCAAGATGGCCTGGAGAAAAGACCAATTTATCCTATCAAAGGCTTTATGCATATCTAGTTTAAGAAACATGGCCGATCTACTAGAGATTTCAATGGAATGGATGGCTTCTTTTATCATGATGATGCTATCAGTAATTTGTCTTCCCAAAACAAAATTCCCCTGATTCCTAGAGATGAAGTTGGGAAGAACCATCCTAATCCTCCCAACTATGATTTTAGTCAAAATTTTATAGATGGTGTTGCACAGATTATAGGTCTAAAGTCCTTAACCTCGTTGGCCCCAGCAATTTTTGACACCAAGACAATAAAAGTGTTATTCATTTACCTCGAGAGATGACCATTGTTAAAAATTTTTTTGGACCATTTCAATGATCGCATGTTTAATCACCTCCCGAATTTTTGAAAGAAAAGGCGGGAATCCATTAGTCCCATGAGATTTATCGGGTTCTATATCAAAGATCACAAAATAGATTTCCTCCTCTCAGGGGATCTTTAAAATATATCTATTTTCAAGGGAGTGATAACATCTTGAAAAAGATCCAAGACTCGATACGGACCAACTCCTTCACCTTTACCCTTGAATGAATATCTCCTCAAGTAATTAATTATGGAGGCATTGATATCCCTGTTATCCATGAGAGACTCACCATTTTCTCCTCTTATTTCATTAATCTTAAGGAAATTGGCTCTTGAGGTAGCAAGAAAATGAAAGAATTTGGTATTCCTATCCCCTTCTTTAAGCCATTTGACCCTAGATTTTTGTCTCTAATACACTTGTTCTTTAGCCAGAATACCATGGTAATCATCCAAGATATTTTTTTCTTGATCCTTGAGAACTGGATTAAGACCATCATTCTCTATAATTTCCTCTATATTTCTAAGATCTTCCGCAATTTTGCTTTTTTCCTAAAAAATATTTCCAAAATTTTCCTTGTTCCATCTTTTAAGATTAATTTTGATGTGTTTTAGTTTAAAACTAAATCTAAAACTAGCAACCCCCCAAACTTGAATGTCCCACCATTCAAGAATCTTGTTGTAAATATCTGGGTCTTCTAACCACATCTTGTAAATATATAATATGGATTTATTAAATGGTATTCAACCAATTATAGTCGAAAATGTGCTTTTGGGGGACTAACCTAATCACCCATTTAATTAGGGCACTTGAGACCTATGATAGAACACTCACAAGAAACAAAATGGGAGGAGAAGAAAGGTGAAACAATGCTATCTTTGGATATTTTACCTTACGTAATTATGATGTTTCTCATGAATTGATAATTATTATTTTTGGTGGTTTTTTTACCTCTCGGAGTTTTTCCCACAATAAAACTTGTGTTGTGTTATTTATTTTTATGTATTTGATTTATATTATAGTTTAAGTAACGTTTAATGATTTATTTAATTTACCCAGGTCCTCCTAAAGCATGATACCACATATAAGTAAGTTTATTTAGGGTAAATTTTATAAAATTATTTTTGATTTAAATTGATTTTGGTAAAGATAAAACTAAATAATTTAATTCATTAAATGTTTTACAGAAAATTTAGTTAGGGTATTTTATAACCTACCCCGGGTTATAAAATTGGGTCCCCTCCTTCCATTTTCAGATATATTTCTCTCTCCATCTATCAAAAACATAACATTTGTTTTCTTTCTCTATTAAGAAAGTTTTTTTATAAAATCACTTTCTAGGATCATATGTAAAACATTGGTTTGAAGTGGGGTCAATGGAGGATTAATTTCCCATTGATCAAATCTCTTCCCTTTCACTTGGCATTTTTAAGAAATTAAAATTTAAAAACATCTTAAATCTCATAGATCAACAAAAAGATTATACATGAGCTCGACTTGGTGCACTAAATTGAACTCTGTGAACTCAAAGGAAATATGTTGACCAATAATGTGGCCAAAACTTCCACCAATCACATATTAAGACTTGCCAATAGTCATGAGACTTCACAATATAGGATTAAAAACACATGATTCAAGACTCAGTAAGGAATAGAAACAACGAGATATCAGTTCATCTAATCATGGGAATTTTGATTTCTTGGGGTCTTGAGAAAACATAGTGACCTAAATAAGAGATATACCTAATATTGTAACATTTGGTCGAATATTAGACACTCGTGTTCTTGAATTTCAAAGTTTCATGAGATAAAAATTTCATGGTATTTTTCAAAGGTCACAAGATCTTGTGGTCTCGGAGATCTGAAAACACAAGAGAGGTGACACAAATATAACATACTTGAGATGGATACATGTGATAGTATTGAAGACTCAATCTGTTAGGTTCTAGGGGATGCTATAACTTCTCATGATAATGGATAATACATGAGATCTCAGGCCCACCTTAAGTGTTCTTAGGGTCTCAATACTCAAGGTTTACCGTGTTCTTCTCTCTTTCTCGGGATCTTACAATCTCAAGATTCTGGGACTCATTCTCCATTGCCTTCTCCTTCACCAAGACTTTGAATCCAAGAGAATCCAAGGGTTTTTTCCTCACTATGACTAGTGACCTTTGATCTTTTTGACACTATTTTGATACTTTCCCCATCATTGGTCCACATGAACCAATGATGGGTCCTCATGATTCTTAGGTCAAAGACCTTTTTATCATTTATTACCCCCTTATCCCTAGGTCATATATAAAGATTTGGATAACCAACTTATGGATAAAATATTATCTTATCATGTCATATCATATTTATTTATGATTTCATATTCTTAGTGGGTCATCCTTAGGGATATGAGTAGTATAGTAGGGTATATATAGGAGTTAAAGAGTAGGATATGATCATCATATTGAGTACTTGAGTCTTATTGTATGGTTTGGATGTTGCCCCCTTGAATTGGCTAAGTCATTATACTTGCATATTGATATCACATATCTATATTTTGGTGTTTTTTGGCATAATATTGTTATTGATATTTAGATCTATCTAAGTAATTTCATTACAAGTGGTATCAAAGTTGCGACCTTTGTCAAAATTAGGTAAAACCCATAATTGTTTGGTTCAACCATATCATGTGAGAAATTGTGAATTTCTTAGCCAAATATTTATAGAAGTAGAGATACACATTATTTAATAGTCTTGGAAATTTTTAGGATTGTTTGATCCATTTTTCAAAAGTTATCACCATTTTAGGATTTTTCCTAATTTTCTCCACAAGCCACAATTTTTAGAAATTTTCAAATTTATTTACATTTTTGGAAAGCTCTAAAAATAAAAGGGGTTTTATTCTTTGTATTTTTTGAATTAATTCTAAAATAATTCATAAATTGGACACTTAAATATTGATTAAAGAAGTTTTAATTTTTGTGCATCACGGGGATGATTTTTTTATAGAAAGGCCGAGGTGGATCCTAGAGAACAATAGGTATAATTTAAGAAGATTTATTTTTCATCTACATGGACATGGTTTTGGTTTTCATTTTGGCTTGATGGTCCAGCAAAGAGGTGGGTCTCTCAATTGAATCAAGAGTGTTTAGATTGGTCTTGGGAGGAAATGGAACAATTTTAATTAACTAGGTAGAATAAAGAATAAGTGGGAGTCGAAGGAAAAGAAGGAAAAGGAGGGGCTGAAGTAGAGGAAGAAGTTGAAGAAGGAGAAGAAGAAGAAGATGGAGAAGAAGGAGGAGGAGAAGAAGGAGAAGGATAAGGATAAAGAGAAGGGGAAAGATAAGGACAAGGACAAGGACAAGGAGAAGGGGAAGAAGAAGAGGAAGAAGAAGAGAATAAGAAGGAAAGGAAGAGGATCAAATTGAAGAGAAAATAGTGGATAAGATTTCATATAGTGTGGCTCTAAAGAGGGAATCTTTAATATTTCCATTTGAAGAGTGCACCCATCAAAAAAATAATATAAAGGAAGTTCAAATGGATGGTAATAATTTTTTTGCAGAATTGAATCTCTTTCATCTCGAAGAGAGTTTTCCACTTTCACATACCTGAAACATTTCTAGATTTTTGAATATCATTGCAAAAATTGTTTTAGCCTAAATAGAGTTGCATTTTTTGGATAAAAAAGGCCAAATTGGTTTGGAACATGAGGAAATTATTCATATGAAAAGTGTGAAGAGGAGAGTAATTATTGAGTATCTAATTAAGTGGAAGAATTGAGAAGATGCATCGACAACATGGAAGGAGGAATATTTCTTGTACCAACATCCAAAGATCATCAATATTAAGGATTGCACTTGTGTGAAGAAACTTACAAAATTTTTCAACATTCAAGATGATGTCTCTTTGAAGGGGAGGGGAATGCTACGCCCATAACCCTAGGTCATATTTCAATCTATAGATAACTCGACCTATGGCTAACATAATCTCTTATCATGTCATATCGTATGTATTTATTATTTCATATGCTTAGTGGGTCAACCTTAGTTCTCTGTAGTGTTAAATTTTCAAGTCACCTTGCCTAATTTTCGTTTTTGACTATTTTCTTGTAAAAATCCCTTTTTTGAAAAATGTCATAAATTTCCTAAGTAATGAAAAATTTCTTTGCATTTCAGATTTTAGGTTTTAGGAAACAATTTGCAATTTACATGCAAATTGTTCCTGAACTCCCAAAATTGAACTACAAAGAACTTAGTGTATTTCAGGTTTTAATTTGTAATTCACATGTAAATAGAAAAGTGAAACCAATACCTAAAACCTAACACCCAATGCATTTCAAGTTTTGGGTTTCAAATTGTAATTTATATGTAAATTAGAAAGTGAAACCCGATCCTTGAAAAATAAAGAAATCAATGCATTTTGGGTTTCGAGTTCTAATTTAATAATTACATATAAATTGTAATTTGAAACCCAAAATCCAAAACTCGACCAACTTGCATAAAATAAGCCAACCCCCAATGTCCAAGAAGCACATTAATTTTCACCTACTCGCACATGTCACCTAAGTGTAATTAATGTACCATTTTCTAATTTTAGTCAGATTTACACATCATTTCACCTATCCTTTTGTACGCTTTGACTTGCTAATGACCTTCCGACTTCCAAACATACATTTTATTGATTTTTCATGATTTCTCCTTCGACCCATCAGATTTATTAGTAGGTTTTTGTTTTCTAAGGGTCTTTTACAAGTTTTTGTCATTGTTTGAGGGATTTTTTCCACATTTTTGAGAATTTTAGGTTTTTCTAGTTTAGTTTTGTTTTGACATGTCTTAAATAGGGTTTTATTTATTGTTTACTTTCCTCCTTGAGAATTATCCCTCTCTTTTCTTGTTTTAATCATTATTGATGGGAAAAAAAAATCATATTTTCTTAAGTTTCTCCCAAAATCACCAAGGACAATATTTTTCAATCATGGATTACAAAGTGGAAGATCACAAGTTTTTTTGTAAGGTATGAGTTCTGCTAGGTCTTATTCAAAGGTCGAAAGTTATATTACAATTCCTCAAATCCACCAAAACTAATTTAGAGGTTCACATGTGCATTTTAATCCCCGAGTTCCACCTGAATGTGTCGAGATTCGAGTTTGATTTACAAACCTTTAATTTCGCCCTTGTATTTACAAGTTTGAAAATTATGTTTTAGGATCCAATTTCGACCATCAAATTCATGTGTTTCCATAGTTATTTTCAAAGGATTTTTCAAGGAAATGATGGAATATTCATCAAAAGGGAAGGGAAAAATGAAACATAGTTACCAAGGAGTGGCTCAATCTCTAAGAATCACATTAGAATTTGATAACATTGGAGACACCAATCTCGGTCATATTGACCTACATGAGTTTTGGGATAGATTCAAAGCTCCATCTGAGTTTATATAGATTAAGAGCATCTATGATAGTGGTATATACGTGAAAGATGCTTTCCTAACTTTTATACATTTCCCAGAATTTGTGTAAATTACATCCATGCAATATGATTCACAATCTCAAGTAGTGAAGGATTAGGATGGAACAATGGTAATCATATTGGATACTGACTACCTTGAGGATTTTTTCAAGCTCCATGATGTTCATTGTTATGCGTCAATCTCACCTAAGATGGATCGCAACAAGATTTACTTTACAAGACAAATCCAATGACAACAAGATTTCCAAAGACCATTCCTCTTCGGACTTGATTCAAAATTTATTGACCTAATCACCTTACGATCGAGTTATGGGCCCCCTTATTCAAAGGGTTTTTAGGAGTAGATATAATAATACATATCCACTATCTATAAAAATGCCACCCTCACTGAGATGGGTTGAGCATATCACTAATACCTTGCATGCTCAATTGCTAGAGGTTCGAGACTATGGGAAATTTCTACATGACCTCCTATATTGTGTATAATTCAACAGGATGAGACATTACACGGGGATAACATCCATTAGTTTGAGAATCCAACAAACAAGTATATGATTTTTATTCCCAATTGATGAAGAAGAAAGGGCCAAAACACTTTAGAAGAGTGAACGATGATTTCTTCTATGTTATTATGTGTATGCTTGACAAATACCTATATAGTCGTCATATGACGAGATAGTTCCTGGAATGTGGTCATAATATGGGGGTGTTTCTTCTCACAATTCCCAACTTTCACATACCTCAAAGTAGGATATTTTCTAGTGATCATAAAAAATTCCATGGTTTTCTACTAACAACTAGGTTTTGAAGGAGTTAGTTAGGAAATTTCTTCACCTTCACAAGTATCAACAAAGAAAACATAAGGAAGGAGTTTGGTTCCGTATAAAATTGGGATGATATGTATGTGCGTCATCCTACAAGGCCAAAAATGTCAAGGCAAAGATGCAACACATGAAAATCAAGACCTTCCACCCATGAATAAGATTTTATTTCTAGGATATTGTTGACAATTTTTCCTTACAGTGAATCTTTTTGAATCGTAGGAAACCTTAGGTTGGTGATACTTGCACCCTAAGGTGACCTTCAGATTTTAAAAAAGCTGGATCTTCTCTATTTTTAGGAGTAGGTTTAGAAAAAATGTGTAAACTACTGAAATAAAAAGGGCAATGTGCCAAATTCTTAAAATAAATGATCGAATATTTGAGATCTTTATCAAGAATAGTTGAAGGGCTAAAATAAAACAATCTACCACTTTGATAACACAAAAATTGAGGAACTAAAACAAATAATAATAAATAAAACAAATAAATTCTAAGGGCATGAAGCACGATGAATTTCTCAACTCATTTAGTACTATCTTTCATAAGAGAAGTGAAAGCTTAGAATATATGAAAATCCAATTTGCACAGAATAAGAAATCTTTATTCATATAAAGGAGTACATAAGGATCGTAAAATCATAGATTACACTTCTCTTCTATGATGAGAGGTTTGCTAAGGATAGATAAAACATACAAAAATATTTTTCTTTTCTTGTTTTCTCTGGCTCAAAATTCTTTTTTTTTTTTACCTTGTATATCACCTCCTTTTATAGGAAATGTCTTCCTTCTCTGTCATTTTCAGCTACCACCCTTTTCCTTCAATTATGATAAGGCCTTACACTTATCCTTCTGGCTCCTGCCCCAAGTATTTTAAATGCAACACCGCCATTGTCTTCCCTATTAATTTGGATATTTGACCTTTGTGATTTTGGAATAAATATTTTGTCCCTTTATAGAAATCCGCGCATCTACTCTCTTCTCGGTATTACTACTGAGTCCCTATTTGATTAGACTCCTCATTTGGGCCACATGGAGGGCTTGCGCTTGCTTTGGGCACTCCTTCCTTTTGGGCTATATCAAATATGTATTGAAAAGACACGTGGAGTGTTTACGCGAGTTTGAGAACTCGCTTGAATGTTTGAAGTTGGGGATGTGCTTATGAGACACGTGGAGACCACCGTGAGCATTTCATACTTAGTCGTTACTAGCTTTTGATCAACCAAGGGCATCTAGAGTCTAGGGGAAAAATTCTTAACAAAGAGTCACAACAAAACAATATAATCAGTTTGGAAACTCACCAAGGGGCTCTGTGCCTATCATGGAAGAATTTGATATCCCATGCCTTCCCAAAATTTCAAAATTGTGACTAATCATATGACATTTAAAGTATTCGCAAGGAATCCGATATCTAAGCCATTCTTCTTTTGTCAAAGTAAGTCCTCCACTACAAGGCTTGAAAATCTCGGTATAACTCAATTATCTCCCTGTGAGAGAAATGTTAAAGGCTCTACATGACCATATGTAAGAAAAACTCTAGCTGTATGATAGGATTGATGATGACCTCGAAATCAGTGACACTTGAATCTTCATTCAAAGACTAGAAGATCATCTTTTCTTGGTGCTTAGTAATCAGAAGCTGATGAATTTGGTCTTTAGATAAGACCGTAGACTCATCTAGGAAGGGAGAGGGGAAACCAAGCTATAGTAATTCATTGATATTTTGTTTTCTTTCCCTCATAACCTAGCAAATCTGTCTAAGATATTCGACATTTTATAGAAGATTTTTCACCACTTAGAATCACATTGATCTTTACCACCGTCAACCGCCCGGTGATTCATGTGTTTTGAAGAGAAAGATCCGATGCATCGTAGAGTTTCTAAATTAGGAGTTTTGACTCCCAAAACTTGGAGGATAGGGCGTTGTTAATGGTAGAGACTACACTTTCCACCCTAGAGCACAACTCATGTGCATTTGATATAAATCTAAGCATTAGGGCTAGATTTTTTGCGGTGGTGGCGATCCTGTCATAATAGGAGGCATATAGACCTTGTACTAATGATATAATTCCAGCTTTTTGAGATTTTTGACCCAATTGGTTGGTCAAGTCCTTGACTATTTTATCATAATATTTTAACTTGGCCTGAAGGCCATCCTTTTCCTATGAAAGCAAATTAACCAGGGCCTCAACGGTGGTGAGCTTAGCTGCCAGAGATTTCACCTCTATTTGAGAGGCTGTGAGGGCTTGCTTAGTAAATGTGTCCCTTAACTCCCTCTTGATCTAGTCTACCTCCTGTCCCGAGCCTTAAGCTCAGCAATGCAACCTGCTGTTGTAGCTTCTACCTTTTGGAGACTGGCCCACACCTTCTTCAGCTGATTGTTAAGCTTCAAATAGTCAGCAGTGATTACCCCTGCTGTTTGATTCATCAACTCGACTTTGTCTTGAGGCTGGAATTCAGTGAGGTCTACTATAATAGCACTAATGGAATACTCATCATGGCACATTTTATCCATGGGCTTAGATACTTGGGGGATAAGGTGAGAAATGGTTAAGGATCCCTATTGAGGATCATATAGAGATAAAACCTACTTGGTTGATTGAGCCGCCATCTCCTTCTTTTTCTACTTTGATCTCCTTTGATCTTGGGTTGCCTTAGTGGCATATGCTTGACTCCAAAACTTAGAAGGAGAAGAGACCATCCCTCCCATGAATGGGAAACTAGGTGGCAGACCATATGGAATGGTTCTTGGTGATTGCAATCTGCAGATGCTAGGGCTGAAGAAGGGGGCATGATGATGTGAGGTGAGAAGCTAGGGATGGTAGTAGGGTATTGTGGAAGTAGAGAAGTGCCAAGCGAGGAAGGGGCTAGGATGTAGTGATGGACTAAAGGATTGCTTCCGAATGGGAAGGTGGAGGTGGAAGAATTTTAGAGAATGAAAACTCAAGTGGTGGGTTTATAGGATTGATTTTAACTTCTTGCGGGCCAGGCTAGAGAGAGACTCTTCCTCTGCTATAGCTTTTGAGAGCTCAAGGGATGGGCTATTTTGAGGAGTCTGGAAAGGAGAAGATGATGAAGGTACCTCAAGAATCTATTGCTACATATCGGAGGACCCGTGGGTTAACTTGAGATATTTATTAATAGTGATGACAAGTATATCCTCAATTTCGAGTCACATTCATGCTCCACATCCCACTTTTCCTCCCCTGACTCATCAGTGGGAACCTCCTCAAAGTTTTGTGTGGTTTGGCCAATTTCTTTCCTGTATTTCCAAAATCCCTCAATCTTCCTGGAATCCCAGTCCTTTCTTTTTAAGGCTACTTTCAGTCCTTTCCCAATCGTTAGAGTAGGGTCGAATACTTTTTTCACCGTATGAAATGACTCCCAGTCTAGAGTGGGGATATCTTAGAGTTCGATGAAAATCTTAGGTGCTTCAGCGTTGGGGTTTTACTGTGAATCAAAAAACGGTCTTGATTCATGCTTAGGGACTTTGATTTTATTTGTAGACAGGGTCTCAGCTATTTTCCCATCCAGATCAAACCTCCATGCATCCTAGATCAAGGAAAAACCATAGGAGGCCAACTTCTGAAATAGAAAATGGTCCACCTACCTCTTGATTACAGTAATCCCTCCCCTACTAAAATGGAGGTCATAGATTGCTTTCTTCTTTTGGGTCTAGCCATCCTCCGGTCTAGAATGATGAGTTTCTGGTGACCTCGAGACCTACTAATTGAGGTGTGAGGATCCTCGAGAGCATGAAATATTCACCTTTGAATCCATGAACTCGAATCATAGAACGACCTCTAGAAAATAAGTAGTCAATGGGATGTAATGGGTATAATAAGATAGACCATGTAGACTTATTCATTATGTTATCGACCCCTTCAAGATCGAACTATAGAAAAAGAGGCTCCACAAAAGTATTGAAAAACTTGTAGATGTTCGAAGAACGAGACAACACATGGGTCCATGTAGATCTTTGGGATAATATTTATGGAATTCACCTCCACATCCCATAGGGTCAGGGGCATGAATTTACCGAAATACTGAACATTTTGGTATAGAATAAGGTGAAAAAGGAAAGAAAAATACCTGAAGGTGGATGTCATTGACAAATGTTTAAGCTGTTCACAAATTGACCGTGTTATGACTTCTGGGAATTTAAATTTATATCTCTTCTTTTGCTAATGGTATTCATCTAGAATATAGCCGTCATCTGCCACTCCTCAACATCTTTGTCAGAGTCCTACCCAAAAATAAAAGCTAACATAGAGCAGACATCCTAAGCGTCAGGCTTGAGGGACTTTAAAGGGATCGGGAAAATGGGAACCCCTTATGCATTAATGTCATGCTATCTCAACTCCTTGGTAATCATCATGGCCTTCGTTTGACATTAGACCCATAAATTCTGAAGCTTGGCTATATCATAAAAACTAGTTGACTGATCATATTTTGGGGCTAACATGTCCCACGATGGCTTGTGGTGTAATTGTAACAACTGAATTCCAGCCCTTGATGGTATGGTTTAATGAGTTGAAAACTAATGCACATATTTTAATAATCTTTGGGAATGTGTGTGTGAGGGGAACCATGTATTGGGAAAGAGTAGTGCTCTAGGTCCTAGCACCGAATGACTCTGAGTCTCCCAGAGAGTTGAACCTAGCACATGCCACTTCCCTTAAAGCCTTCGGCCTTTTGTTGAGACTGGGCTCAAATATATCATCGGTGGGGTTGATGACCAGTGAAGGATCGTTGTATTGAGATAATGAATCTAGATATTTTATCTTTGGATGGTGTTGTCAAGGAGGGATGGGCTGTCCTGTGTAGGATTTTGTTACCTGAGTAGAGCTAGAGGTGGTGCTGGCCATTTTTCTCTGAATTTCTTCAAATGACTCGGATCTTTTGGAAACTTTTATATTCACCAATAAAACTAAAATGGTTCGGAATGATCCTACAAAAAAATATAAAAGGGCCTTTAATAGTCGTTGTAATCCTTAGAAGTAAAGGCTCATACGTACCTAGAGTCACTTCTCATAATTCTTCTTTTAAGTGAGAGACCCGAGGCACCGAACTTGGTGCCTTTGATAGATTTTGCATTGATTGTGTATCTTCTATTTAGGAAAGAGATCTCTACCTTTGATGATGACTTTAATGTGAGAAGACGGTAGGGGCACTTTCCTTGATATATCAAAAGTGACATGGGAAGGGGTGGTGAAGCACATGGAAAAAACATCCAATGAAAGTAGAGACTCAAAATAAAACTAAAACTACAAAACAGGCAACAGTATATACATATGATATAATTTAGAAGATATTTAAACGTAAGGCTTCAGATGGATCCCATTTAATGGGATCACCAAAGGATCTCTCACCATGGTTTTGAGCTCAAATGAGTTATGCTTCTTGCATGCACTGATTATGAATGGTCCAGTCCACAAGGGGTTAAACTTTCCATGATTCCTAGGTTTAGCTACTCTGGCATCCCACTTTAAAATGACAGTTTTGATTTGGAAGTTAGGCTCTGATGTCTTTTGATCGAACCACATCTTAACTATTTGTTGGTGATTAATCATAGCCTCATGGGTGAGTTCACACTTTTCCTGGAGTTCTACCAACTCGGCAAGCCTTACTGACATTGCTCCATTTTTCTCTATCTCAAATCCTTTTAGTAGTTGTAATGTGGGAATCTCTAAAGAAATTGGCATCACAACACTTTTCCCATAGACCATTTCATATGGAAATTTTTTAGGATCTGCTTTGGGGTGATCTAATCAGCCCATAAGGTTATTTTAATATGCTCATGCCACAACCTTTTATGCTCATGTCCCATATTTTTAATGAGTCTTATTAGATTCTTATTTGTAGACTCCACTAGGCCATTCCCTTGGGGGTAATAGTTAGAGGATTTCTTCAAATATATCTCATTTTTAACCACAAAATCAGACACCTTAGCTCCTAAGAAAGCTTTAGAATTTTCAGATATAATGGTGTGGGGAACCAAAATGAGTAGTGATATCCTGTAAGAGTCCTAGGATCACATCTTCAGTAGACTCCTTGAGTGGGACTGCCTCCATCCACCGGGTGAAATAATATGTTTCTATGAGAATCCAGCAATGTCCGACACTTGAAGTCAGATTAACCATTATGATGAAATCTAGATCTCACTGTGCGAAAGGTTCCTTAATTAAAATGAGGTTAAGGGGCAACATTGTGTTTCTTCAGAAACCCGCGTAAACTTGACAAACCTTACATTTTTTTTTTACTACTGACTATTGGTGAACAAGGTAGGTTAGAAGTATCCTACCTATAAAACATTTATAAAAATAGTGTGGGATGAAAAATGACCGCCTGTTGATCAAAGAACCCTTGACAAAACTCACACAAGAAGTCTACATGGGAAAATAGGCCAGGTTTAAGGGAACGGATGGACAAGAAGAACCCACGCGCGAAGGAAAGTTCAACATTCGGACTTTTTTATTTTGATCTTGAAGACCTATTTTTAGAAGATAGCGTGTAAAACACACCAACAATGCAGAAACGTTCCCACCATGCATTTTCGACTTTGAAGGATTGGATCGAAGCACTTTGCATGGAGATGAGCTAAGAATAGGATTGTCACTCTAGTTAATTATAAGAGGTCTATAGATAGCACACTTGCATGTATGGTTGTACTTGTAAATGGCACGTGGCTATTAATAGCATGCTTGACTATTTTTGGAATAGATAAGTGGTGAAGGAAAGTCCCCACCCTATATATATGATGTGAATCACATAATAGTTAAGAGAGATAGAGATATATTGGTATATGCAGAGCATAAGAGATAAGCATAAATAGATATGTGTGTATGACTAGATTACTATATCTGATCCATGCATGCATCGGTATAGAATGCCATTATTATAATGAGATTCAATGTTTATTAATAGATGATAGTTATTGGTTGAATCTAAGTGTCATTCCTATGTGTTATTAAGTAGTGCGTGTTCTTGATTAAATCATAATTATTGTTTGAGCTTGTTCTTTCATAGATCTAGATATGGCATGCATTGTAGAATGATGGATTAGTTATGGATATATATGTTTCTTCCTTCATCACACTAATATCTTGCTACAACAACCCTAAAGAGGAACTGGTACCTTTGAATGCTTCAAGTGAACGCTCGAGTCTAGGTTGAGTGATGTGTCAGTGTGTCTAGGGTGTTATCTAGTAAATTATAGGCTGCATCATTGGTTCCATTGTCAGGACCTCTTTTTCAATTGTTTTCAGAATGCTTTGCGATGAAGATGTACCGATTAACTCTAGTAAGTATTGACGAGTGGATACACAATCTAGAGGAAGAATATGCACGGTGGTTCAAACGAGAGGATCCGAGTTTAATACATGTACTTGGGTAGAACAGAATATGTATGATAATTTATATGAGATATTTTTCACTATATTTCCAGTAGAATTATACGAATGGCTGATTACTTATGCATCTTAGAGGAATTGGAGGTATCACACACTTATCTGGACACGGGAGGAATTTCAGGCCCTTTATGATGCTGATCTCGATCTAGACTCACACTTTGTGGATATGTTGTTTCATGGTGTTCTAAATATTTATATTCTGGAATATTCTATTTCAACGTATTCTTGCCCGAGGTAGTAGCTGAATGTGATATCCTAGAGGAGTATACCTGTAAGGTATTCCACTAGTGTTCAGGATCTTGATGGTAACTTTGAACCTAGAGAGTAAACTGATGGCTAACTAAACCTCACCTCGCACGAGGGTAGGAATAGGTTTGGTGAAAGATGGAAGACCTAGTAAGAGAAATACAGAGAGAGGAAATGTGGCTTAAGTATAATGAGACACGTGAGAGGGAGATAGAGAAGTAACATACCATTGTAGAAAGTATGGCGTTGAGGAGAGAGATATCTTGTGAAGGATTTGACACTCACGTAGAAGATGTGAAGCCATAACATCAAGAAATCCCCCATCTTTGAAAGCATGATAGAGATACCCCCTTGGATTCTAACAAAAGTGTGCTAGAAAAGACTACTTGGGGTGTGGGCATGCATCTTAATCCACCTGGTGACCTAGCCCTTATGCTTGGTTTTCCAATATCTAGTACGAAAAGTAACCAGCAAGCTAACTTGGGAAGTAGGAGAGTAGGAGTAAGTCGGAGAGGTAGTACATCAATGGTAGGACAAACAAATTTAATGTTATTTGGAGGAACATTTTTAGGTGCATCATCTGCATAGAACTTGAGCATGCGAGAATGTTGGATTCACTTCAAGAAGTGGAACTACCTCCTGTGTAGGGGATCAATATGGTACTACTATTGGAGCACAGGGAAGTACATCTCGTAGGTCTTATTCTAGCTACGAGATGGAGGATCAAGAGGTATGGGTGGTTCTAGTTCCGATGGGTCCGGTGGTTCCGGAGGCAAAGGAAACATAGGAGGTTCTAGATCATGTGGTCAAGGCTCACAACAACCATATAATATCTACATGGAGATGTATCTTTGTATCCCGAATATAGAGGTATCAAGGATGCTTTTGCCAAACATGTGCATGTGTGTGAAATCTTATCGCACATGAAAGGGATCACGACTTGAGTGTAAGGAAAGTCAATTTGCTACTACATTACAGGGACGTGTACACACGTTGGTGTAGGAAGTTTGATCTTGATCAAACTTGCATGGATTATCAGCATGAAGGATGCTTTCTTGAAGGAGTTCCATATCCCGACTTTGAGCGAAAGATTATAAGTGCACTCAAGGATATTAAAAAGGGCACTATTGAGAGTGTACGTGATTATGATGCCTGTTTTAAGACACTTCTATCTAAGTTGTCTTATGATATTCACGCTAGCCAACATGCACAATGGTTTGTTGGAGGATTGATTACACCATTCAGAAGAGAACTGTCAGATAAGACATACACTAATCTACACAAAGCACTAGAAGTATCTTTCTCGTGGCTTTGAGATAATTGGGAGTATTGACACGGCATTAGTCCACTCTTAGAGGCAAAGATTGCAACTATGGAAAAGTAGTTAGAGAAGCTATCGAAAAATTCAGCCCATGAAACATGCTCAGGAATTTGGTGTAAAGATTGTGAAGTGGAAGGTCACACCAAGGATAGTTGTCCTCATAGATCTATATGTTCATTACTGTTAGACTGTGAAATCTGTCATTTGAATCATGATGCTAGTCACTATCTTTTGTTATAGCGTGTGATAAGTAAGAATGTATCCTACTTTTGCAAAATTTGTAGGTCCATGACCCATGATACTGAGGATTTTTGATTGATTAGTCAAATCCATGATGCTATAGACATTGGGGTACGAAAGACAAGTGTAACAGATAATTCTAAGAGTAAGAATGAGCACCAAGATCAAGATCATAATCAAACATGCTATGATAGGAATGAGGGTCATTTTGAAGGAGGTCGTGGAAGAGGATGTGGATATCGTGGTGTATATGGAAGATGAGGCCATGGTGGAGGAAGAAGTGAGTTCCCTCATGAAACATGTTATATGTGTGGATCTCCTGACCACTATAGGCATGAATGTCCTCAAAATATTGCATGTTATTTATGTGGAAAGAACCATAGCTATGAAGAGTTCCTGGACTTATATGAGCATTTGAGTAAGAAACATAAGTAAGAAAAAAAAGGATCCAGGATTGTTAGAATCCTACATGCAGTCAAAGATCAGTGGATGCCCAAGATAGCACAAGGACCTAAGGCATTAACAGTAAAGATTACTAGATGAGTTGAAGTGGTGCGCACAAGATAGGAATTACACCGAAGCCTACGATCACTAAGGAGGAGGTTTTGCATGCAAGGTAGCTAGATCCTGCCCATCAGAAGGAAGTTTACCAAGATACCATGGAAGTGCTAAGGAATCTTTAGGGTGAGATACAATACTTAAAGGAGCAAAAGAAAGCATCAAAGATAGTCCAAACTGATATCAATGATCTAAGAGAAGTGTGCAAAATGTTGCGCCAAGAGAACATCATTCCACTATTAGGAAGTTGGTTAAAAGGAACACTCCATGCGCAAGTAGTGAGACTAGAAGGCGGATCCTACATGCAAATATTCCCACCGATAGCATTGACAATGACAAGGAAATTACTCGAATGTGGTTGTAGATGGATGAATATTGAGAATTTTTTTTGATACAGTGTGTGAAGCCAATATGCTTACTTTAGGTGCATGTGTACAAATGGGGAGACCCCATTATAGCCATCATCTAATGTGTTGTTTATGGAAAATAGGACTAAGGCCACTCCCATATGAGTTTTGAAGGATGCATCCATAACTATAAAAGGGGCCAAATTCACTGGGGATTTTGAGGTATTAGCACTTGCGAAGCAAACAATTTTCCATTCTTGCTTGGATTCCCTTGGTGTTATAGAAATAATGTTGATTTGAGATTCAATAAGGGGTATATCAGCTTTGAGAACAAATAGGAAAGGGTTGTGATACCTTTGACAGATGGTAAGTCTACACCATATGTTGAGCCTCTAAGTGAGAAAGACTTAAACAAAATCTATGTACACACTATTTAGGACCCCAAGGTCCATGAGCCATCAAAGGAAGGCATCCTACTATGAGTATTGCTTGTGACAATTGGGATCATGGTACGTATGAACTAGTAGGGCACGAGGTAAAAAGTGTGGTTGCATGCAAGAATGGAATTCATTTTGTTTGACGGATAGGTGGCGCAACACCTTAGTATACGAGGATCATAAGATATTCCTATATTTTTAAAATCCATGGAGGCACAATGGATAGACCAGGTCAGGAGAAGAGATATGTTAGTATATACCTTGCGCGGGATAGTAGCATGCTGGTGGGTAGTCCATAGAGATAATCTTCTAGAATGGGAGGATATTAGAGTCACCCTATCTATGAGGTTTATAAGGAGCAATGCACCTACGTAGATCTACACTTATAATGGTGATCAACTTGTTCAACATCACATTCAGCAGTGTGAGAGACTCTAGACAATGGGACAAGAAGCATTACCACCTTCACTATGGGTGCATAGATTGTACTCTACTCTACAAGGATGAACATGCGCTTGGTATGTATACGTAGAACTACATTGAGAGACTAGAAACTGGAAAAATTGACTCGCAGGAATGCTCCAGACCTTTGACTACTTCTCGACTAAACCTCCAGTCGAAGAAGCATTAAAATTTGTCAAGCACTTAACTATGGGAGATAGTGCAAAGGCAAAAGAGAATATTCAGAAATTATTTGGTGAGATAAAGGATAGAGTGCATTTTGAAGAAGGAGAAGACTCCATATTGTTTGAACGCGCTTACCTAGAGGAATAAAAAGGAAAGAAGGTTTGCATCATGGATGATGAGGAAGTTGAGAACCTAGATATTGAACATTCACAAGAGGTACATAAGGTCTTGGAAAACATAGACAAGGATATGCATTCCTTTCATGAACCCATGAAGACAAAGAAGGTAAATATATGATCGGAGGATGAGCCTAAGGAGGAAATAATTGAAGACTACTGGTCATAATCGGAGGTGGAAAAGATTATTGAGTTACTACGAGATTACCTAGACTTATTCCCTCGAGGTTATCATGAACTTAAAGGTGTACATGAATCACTTATGGAAATGAAGATAAAACTTAAGGAAGGTGCGCATCTAGTGAGAAAGAGACCTTATAGAATGAATCCTAATTTGCGTGAAAATGTAAAAGAAGAAATTGATAAAATGTTGAATTCTAGAATCATTCGACCTTTGGATGAGTCAAAATGGGTTAGTCCAATGGTGATCAGTATCAAAAAGGATGGTATAATTCAAATATGTGTGGACTATAGGGAGCTAAATGCCACATGTGTAATAGACCCATTTCCTACACCATTTATTGAGGAAATACTAGGAGTTGTAGGGCGTGAAATATATTCCTTCACAGATGGGTTTTCTGGGTATCATCAGGTTAGGATTTCTCAGGAGGATCAAGCAAAGACAACTTTTACTACTCAATGGGGTAGTTTTTCCTATAATGTGATGCCTTTTGGATTGAAAAACATGCCTTTTGTATTTCAACATATATTTGTTTAGGCATTCAAATATTTTATTCACAACTTCTTACAGGTCTACCTCGATTATTGGACAATATATGTGCTTGTTAAGAATCACTGAGAAAATCTACACTTAATGTTTAAATAGTGCAAATAATTGATTATCTCTTTGAACATCAAGAAGTGTATATTTTCTACACCTTTTGGAATATTGTTGGGACACATAATCTGTAAAGAAGGATTGCTTGTTGATCCAGCCAAGGTTGTAGTCATTCTAGGCACGGAGGTGCCTACTAGTCAAAGTGAGGTGAGTAGATTTTTGGGTCACACAAGATATTATAGAAAATTCATCAAGGGATATGAAAAGTTTCCACACCCTTGGAGGATTTTATGAAAGGAAAAGGTACATTCTATTGGGGAGAATTGCAGCAGTGTGTGTTTGAAACATTGAAAGAGAAACTTACTACCGCATCTATCCTACATTTTCCCTCATGGGAAAAACCATTCCATGTGCATGTGGACACCTCTAGCATGGCCATTAGCGATGTGTTAGCTCAACATGGAGAAGGTATTGTAAATCATCCAATTTTTTTGGCTAGTAGGAAGCTGACTCCTGTTGAAAAGAATTATACAACTACAGAGTTTGAAGCCTTGTCAATGATCTATGCATTGCACAATTTTTGATAGTATTTTCTAGCTACACCATATGCATTCTATACGATCATATGGCATTGAAATACTTCTTACAAAATCTTGTCTTGTAGTGGTGCATATGCGATGGGTACTCTTATTTCAAGAGTTTGATTTCACAGTTGTGGTAAAGCCAGGGAAAAGTAACTCTAGACCAGACCACTTGTCTAGAATCAACTCATGAGAGGAAGCACAAAAATTGAAGAAACCATGCCAAATGCCTAGTTATATAGGTTACATCACTCACCATCAAAATTAGAAGACATTATTATCTTTCTTGGACCGGTGTCACAACAAAGGAATGAAGGCATTATAAAATAAACATCTTGCTATACATGCGGCACCGTTGATTTTGATCAATGGTGACCTATACAAGTTAGGCAGAAATGAATTATTATTTCATTGTGTATTAGAGCATGAGCGCAAGGATATAATGGAGGAAGAACCTAGTTGTATTATAGAAGGCCATTATGCATGTGATGCGACTGCTTGGAAGATCCTACTTTATGGATCATGGTGGGAGACATTCTATAAATACTGTAAAGAATATTATACGGTGTGTGATCATTGTCGGTGCCTAGGAAAACTAGGACAAAGAGATGAAATGTAACTAAGACCTATTATCGAGTGTATAACCATTTGAGAAATGGGCCATTTATTTTGTAGGACCTATTTCACCACCAAGCATAGGAATGGATAACACTATATCATTACTTACATAGATTATCGTGTAGAAGCGGCACCTACAAAGGATAGTTCAATAACTACATCAGCTAGGTTTCTATGGGAGAATGTTGTTACAAGATATGGATTTTCGTTAAGTTTGACAAGTGATAGGGGTACACACTTTTTAAATAAAACCATTAGGATCCTATTAGATGAGTTTATGGTTTCTCACCATAAGACTACACCTTACCATCCTCAGGAAAATGGAACTACTGAGGCTTTCAACAATATTTTGAGCCAGATATTGACAAAAATTTGTGATGTTGGAAGAAAGGATTGGGATGATAAAGTGTCAACTATTCTTTGGGCATATAGAGCAACTTATAAGAGATTGAACAAATCCACACTGTTTTAGTTGGTGTTTAGCACCAAAGCCATTCTCCCTATAGAATTTATGTTACCTTCTTTATGCATTGCGTGCACTAGAGGACTAGATGATGAGTAGGATTTAGAAGAGTATATTGAAAAGATGATTCAACTAGATGACTGACAAGCTATAGCACGATGGAGTCAGAAATAGGAAAAGGCCAGGTAGAAACCATAGCATGACATAAACATAAGGGATAAGAAGTTTGAGATTAGAAAAATGGTACTTCTTTATGAATCAAAGTTCTTGTGCCATCTAAGAAAGCTCAAAGTACATTGGTTGGGGCCGTATGTCATCAAATACATACTTGAATTAGGTGCTTTCCAGTTAGAAGCACTTGATGGAACGTGGCTACCTAGTTATTGTAATGGGAGTAGGCTGAAGCCCTACTATAAATAAGTATTCTTGGTGTTTGTAAGAAGACAATATTTCCATTTAGATTAGGTTTCCATTCTATCTTTCCTTAATTTATTTCCTTCATTATCATTATGCTTTGTCAATTTAGTTATTGTTCTTGTGTAATAAGTGTGCTTGCATGCATGAAGCTAATTACTATGTGAAGAATGTTTATGCATAGAGGACTGCACATACTTTTAGTGTGGGGTGGTTGTAGTTATCCAAGTAAAATACTATGGGAATCAAAAGGTGAAAGGAATAAGCTACTATAGGTGTGATTTAAGTCAAAATAAGATTGCTTCTCAAAAGTGACCAAGGATGGAGATGAATGAAAGGACAGTATAATGTGAGGTAAGCAGAGGCCATGATAACTACTAGGAGAAGGTTCGGTGATGAGGTACTCGGGTGCAAGAACATGCTCTAAATAGAATTCTATGACCGAGGGTAGGAAGGAGTGCTAGAAGGTTATAACTAGTGCATGAAGATGTACCACGCAAAATGAACGAATTTGGTAAATAAATGAGAGGATATTTGGTAGGTGAAGGAGTAATAAATGCATCAAAATTTTAAAAATTATATAAGGATGGGATGTAAATTCATTTTTACCGTTGCGAATAAGAGTATTTGAGGAAAGAGCTAAGTGTGAAGAGATGAGTGATTGGGTTAAGGTGCAAAGGGTGTAAAACCAAGCATGATAAATAGATCTGTGTAGAAAGAAGCTTGTGTCCCCAGTGGTGAAGGGTTTGAACGAAGAAAGGTGATAGAGAAGAGTTAGGGCATGAAGTTTCAACCTAGGTCACAATTGAATCAAGCTAGGGTTTGATTCACAAATTATGGAGTTAAAGAGGATACGGTTGTAAGGTAAAAATGGCACCCAAGAAGGTAGCTACAACAGGAACAAAAGGAAAAAATAAGGTGGTCATCGAGGAGGAAGAGATGGCACCTGAAAGCAATTTTTCAGAAATGCAATATCCAGAAGGAGTCATTTTCGGCCAAGAATGGAATTCACCCATTAGAAATAGTAAAGTAAGTGATTACAATCACATGACCTTAGAGAAAATATGGAACTCAATTCCTTTCTCACTACAAGGACAAACAAATGTATGGCACATGACATGTCGGTTTATGATGATGTAGGAAAAAATCTTTTGAAGAGAATTGGGGTCTACCAATCATATGAGCTTCCATATTTTAGGAAGTATGAGCCCTTGTACCAGTGGATCATGAGCAGAGTGCATGAGGACTTCTTCTACTTTGCAGGACATAGAGTTATAATCTCATCCACACTTATCTCAATGTTGACAAGTTTGAAGGCCACAGGAGAGGATATAAATAATGATATCATAGATGAAGCCACAATATCAAAGACCAGACATTGGTTGGGGTACCTGAAGGGTCCGCGTGGTATGGATATAGACAAGTTGAAGCTGTTCGGTTGTGCGTGAGAAACACACCTTGTTACAAAGTTGAATGGCCAGGAGTAGTGGTCACTGGTAAATACTATGTGTTTACACATTGTGCACAAGATGTTAGAAGGAGAAGTCTACAATATTGTAGGCTACATTGTAGAGAAAATAGTTGAGGAAGCTTGCACAGGAGGGAAGATCAGCTTTGGGGCTGAACTACTAACATTGGTATTCATGGAAATTGGAGTACCAGACGGGCCAAAGGAAAAGGTATGGGAATACCCCATAGAGAATATGTGACCAGCTAAAAGGTTCAGCAATTACTTATGTAACAGGTCCATCACAAATGACATCAAGCAAAAGGTGGAAAAATGGTACGACAGGCTCCACATGGAATTTGGAGAAGAGTGGTGCATCTCGAAGGACCTACCATTGGTAGTGGGGAAACAAGTCCAGTTTATTGTATATCAGCATTTCTACATTACACGCTTCCTAATGAGAGATGGAGTTTGGAGCGCTTGGTGTAAGTTACCTTACACATTCACTACAAGGCATTTCCAAGCATCTCTGTTCACAAATTCATAGACATGTTCTCACCGATATTCAATGCAGATAAGGTAGACTATGCAACTACCACACATTGAGGAAAAAGTATGTGTATCCAAGAAGAAGTACCTATGTCAAGAGGCTCATTTTAGAAGTGTTTAATATCAAGCCAATAAGTCTAGGTTTGTAATAGATATAGGGGCAGCAATAGTGTATCTTCACTAAAGCCCAAGATGGAGAACAATAAGTATGTGGAGAATGAATTCACACTCCCAATGCCACCGAAGGGTAAGAACACAATGGAAAACATACCCATGCAAAGGCCAATAAAAATTTTTGAGGTAGAGGATGAAGAAAAGGAGCGTGAAGATAGTTGAGGCTTAGAGCGTAGAAGAATGCAACCATATGACAGAGAAGAGTCATAGTGCGTGACAAATCTAGGTAAGGGACATGATGAAGAAGAAGATACATAGGTTGAGCAGGGGAGCATATATTTAAGAAATTATTTAGACGCAAGAGGACTCAAGTTATAACTCCACAAATGGTAAGGAAATCACCTTGCCTCTCTCTACACAACAAGATTGCTGAAAGAAAGAGGAGAAGAAAGTTGAAGTTAGATGAAGAAGTGGAGGAATTAGGGGAGAACGAGGATGCATCTCCTACTCCACTCAAGCAAGAAGATGATCCATAGAAAAATGAAGAGAAAAAAGATGAAGAGATGAAGGATGGAGAAGAAATAGAAAAATAAACCTCTGGATCTCGAGCATGCAACTTTTCAAGGTGTAACAGGACATGCTCCTAATCTTGAAGCTACAACTCCCACGGGTCATAGATTGAAGAGGATGAGTGGAGAGCACATTCCATTAGTCATGGGGTATGTAGAGGATGTAGGTAAAATTATCTATGCCTACTTCTAGAGTATGATAACACAAAAGTATTTATTTGGCTGGGAGATGATGGATGAGGATATGGTGATTGTGTGCAATCAAAATAAATTATTGTGGTTAATGCATACCCACATGGATGAGACTGAATTTTATGTACGTAAAGATTCATGCATGTCTAGACGATCAAGAAGGCACCCCAAGCTAGACATATGACAATAAAGCCTACTTTCATGTCATACGAGCAAGTCAACAACGCATTGGTGAAGGTTTCTATTGAAGTTGCTAGAAGAAACATGGAAAAATATGCACGATAAGAGCATTGCGTGAGGAGATAAAGACAAAAGATGCATAGATAGCACGCATAATGTAATAGAGGGACTAAGCATAGAAGAAGAATGAAGTATTTATCAGCATAACAAAGGATATTGGAGACAATATCATAAGAGCTAGGCCACACTTAGAGACCAAGGTACCACGATGTTTCCCTCAATGATACATTATGTAGGAAAGTTGGTGGACTTAGTACTTGAAGATGAACCTCTATGCATACCAGTGCCAAGGAATCTAGAACAAGAGGCAGAATGGGAGAAAGCTTCATGATGTAAAATATTACATCTTATGAAGGGCTTACTGTAAGCACTATAGGAAGAATTAAAGAAAGTAGACTAGGATATGAACATCTCGCACAACTCCAAAGGCGCTTATCAATATAAAGACCCTAGAAGAAAACAATGAGGTCTAGAGAGAAATGAAGGACAAAACATTGGGCCATGTAGAAAGATTGTCAATGGTTAAGCGAAGTGCAAGGCCCTAAAGCAACAACATAAGAGTTGCACAAGACTCACCCGGAGGAGCTTGGGAAGCTCATTACGTAGAAGATGGATCTTCTATAAGGAATAATGACATAAATTTCTAGCATTGTGTTGGTTCTCTGAAAACAAAAAAGGGGAAATTGCAAGGGATGGATTGTAGTCCATTGTTGTGGACATTCTAGAAAAATCGTAACAAGCACTTGTTAAATAGCAGGCCTTGGAGGCTATAATAAAGGAGGAGTATCCGGAGTTGATACTTCAAACTCATACAGAGTAGGTTTCCTCATAAAACTTATTTATTCATCTACATTCTATCATTCTTATTCTTTCCATTCTTTTATTCTTTACTTCAATTTTTGGAGATACCCATTATCGGGGTGATAATGAGATTAGTGTGGGGTAATGTTGATCAAAGAACACTTGACATAACTCACACAAGAAGTCCGTGTGGGGAAATAGGATAGGTTTAAGGGTGTAGGTGGATAGGAAGAACCCACGTGCAAAGGGAAAGTTCAACATTCAAGACTTAACTGATTTTGATCCTTAAGACCTATTTTTAGAAGATAACATGCGGAACACACCAACAATGTAGAGACGTGCACACCATGCATTGCCTAACTTTGGAGGATCAAATCGAAGCATTTTGCATGGATATGAGCTAAGAATAGGATTGTCACTCCAGTTAACCGTAAGAGGTCTATAGATAGAACACTTGCATGTGTGGCTATGCCTGTAAATGGTGCATGGCTATTAATAGCATGCGGGCTATTTTTGTAATAGATAAGTGGTGAAGGGAAATTCCCCACCCTATATATATGATGTGAATCACATAATAGTTAAGCGAGATAGAGATATATAGGTATATGTAGAGTATAAGAGATAAGCATAAAGAGATATGTGCATATGACTGGATTAATGTATTAGATCCATGTGCGCATCGGTATAGAATGCCAATATTGTAAGGAGATTTGGTGTATATCAATAGATGGAAGTTATTGGCTGAATCTAAGTGGTGTTCTGTGTGTTATTAAGTAGTGCATGTTCTTGATTCAATCATAATTATTGTTTGAGCTTGTTCTTTCATAGATCTGAATACGGCATGCATTGTAGAATGATGGATTAGTTATGGATCTATATGTTTCTTCCTTCATCACGCTAACATCCTACTACAACAACACTAAAGAGGGACCTGGTACCTTTGTGCGCTTTGGGTGAGCACTCAGTCTAGGCCAAGTGATGTGTCAATGCATCTAGGGTGTAATCTGCAAATTCTAGGCTGCATCACTACTACTGAGTCTCCATGATGTAACTCTCCTAAGACTCTTTTGGCCTCTTCATCTTCTAGGCATCTCACCATCAACCTATTAAAATTCCTCTTAAAAAGGAAGTCATTAATTATAGTGAAATTAGTTCCTTGTTTCTTGTAATACCTTCTCTTTTTCAAGGGGAGGCGGCTAGGATACTCTCTAGTTTTAATAAAATGAGTTCTGTCATAGACCCGTCCCTCAAGCGTATCCTCATATAAGTACATTATCTTTTCTCGACTCATCAATTGTTTTAGGGAATGGTTCTTATGTCAAGTATTGACACAGTCCCCTACCTCTTACAAGATTTGTGGGATTTATATCTATGTCATACTCTAGGATTTTGGCTATCCAATTTTCCCTTTTTTCAATTATCTCACCCTCCATTATATACTCTTTGACACTGGGGTGAGCTACCATGATCATAATTTTGTTGTGTGTGACCAAGTGTCTGAATTTATTTAGACCTTTGACTATGGCATAGGCCTGTCTTTCCACAAAATTGTACCTTATTTCATAGTCATGAAGCATTTTTGAAAAGAAGGCTATGGGGTGTTCCTCCCCTACCACTCTCCTCTTTGGGTTAACACAGATGCTATGCTACTTTTCCCCCATATACATACATGATGAAATATTTAGAGAAGTTGGGATTGTGGAGTATAGGGGCCAACGCAATGGCTTCTTTGATCATTTCAAAAGACTACCGACCTTCCTCAATCCATTTGAAAACTAGATATTTCTTTCGTATGAGAGAAATGCGTGCAGACGCTCTCACAAAATCTGATATAAACCTACCGAAGCCCAAGTTGATCTTTCCTAAAAAGGATTGAACATCCTTCTTATTGGTAGCGCAGAGGCATCTCCAAGATGGCCACGACTCTTTTAGGATAGATGGAAAACCCTTCCTTTGATAGCACATGCCCCAAGAGTTTTCCTTGGGAATGTCATAAATACATTTCTTGGGATTCGAGAGATCCCAAATTCTTGACACTTTTTAAACACGGCTTCTAAAGAATCAAAATGTTCCTCTACAATTTTGGTAAACATGGTTAGATCATCAAGGTATATGAGGATTACCTTGTTTATCAACACCCCAAATGTGGTGTCCATGGCTCTTTGGAAAGTATCCCCTACATTTGTGAGCCCAAAAGGAATATTTACATAAGAGAAAGTTCCCCATTTAGTTGTGAAAGTAGTTTTATGTTGATCTCCTTTTGCGAGCCATATTTGGTTATAACCCAAAAAGTTTTCCAATAGGGAAAACATCTCAAATCCCACAACCGTCTGTAAAATATGTTCCATAGAGGGCAAGGGATAATGGTATTTTAGAGATACTCTATTTAGATCCTGGAATCTATGCATTTAGATTTCACCATTTTTCTTTCTTACTAGAACCAGGTTGGAGACCCATGTCGTATGCTTGATTAGAAAAATGATGCAAGATTCCAAATTTTTTCTCAAATCTTCGGCCATGAGGGCCTCCACCTTGGAATTTAAAGGTCTCTATTTCTATCACACATGCTTAGCCCCTTCCTCTAGACCAATGGTATGTTGGATAATATATTTATCATAGCTGTGAAGATCATCATATGTCTAGGCCATCACCTTGTCATACTTGTGACACAAAGCCATGAGTCAATCTCTATCCTTTTGGTTTACTGACTTGCCAACTTTTAGTTGCTTGTCCCTGGCTATTTGACGATCTACATAATCCTCTTTTATTTATTTGAACCTCCTTCGATTTAGGCTAGCATCATCCGAGTCAAAAAAATTTTCAAGTGTAATTAGTCATCTTGGGAGATTTTTTGTTTTTAACTACATTACCTGGTCTCCATATGCTTCTTCAACTTTAGACTGGAGTCAATTCGCAAAATGATAACACTTATGAAGGAAATGTATGACTTGTCGGTCATTATCGAACACCTACCAATGATAGAGGTTGTCAGGGATTGAGGGGAAAATGATTACCTTTATGGATTCCTTGTTTTCAGAAGGTCCTGGGCTAGGTCAAAATGAGAACCCAATGGTAGCCATTATATCATCCTCTATATTCTTCTCATGGGAAATATCGTAATGTTGAAAGCTTCAAATTCATCTATCGATCCTAGATCGATGCCGGTAGGATCTCATCCTTGGGTACTTGGTGGTGGTGGTATTCCTTACTTGCATGACCACTAATTCTGAGTCACCAAATACCCTTAACTACCTGATACCTTCCTTTCAGGAAATGCATAGATTGTATACCAATGCCTCCTATTTCACTTCGTTACTAGTACATGAGAAATAGAAACGCGTCTTGACTAGAGAATCTTCTAGCCGGTTGGATAGGTGAGGAAAAATTTGCCTCTTGAGTCGTTCTTACTTCTAGCCCCATAAAAATATAAGCTCCATATTGGAGAGTCGCAAGGAGATTCTATCCCTGGTGTGTCACCCTCACTTTTTACCCTTGGGATTGTGGGGTTTTTGTCAAAAATGATGTAAGTGCCCAGGCCGGTTGAATCAAATTTTCTAAATAGATCTCTAGGAAAAAGATTAGATAGATAGTAACCCTCTTGGGGTTCTCCACCCTCTATATATAGCTCTTCTTCTCTTGTGATCATAGCATGGGAGGCCTTGAAACCAAAAGGTACTTGGTCATTATATGTTCCTTAGAGAGTGGTTCAGACAAGACCTTCATCTTGGATCCATACTTGGTGCATAAGATTAAGTGGGACCAATCCAAAGTCATATACCTGCTGATTTTAGCTGTGAAGTCCCGGGAGAGGCAAAGCCCAAAAATCGGTGGGACATTAACCACCATGATATCTTGGCAAATAATTATATTTGGACAAGAATGGAGTTGCAGAATGGAAGCCCTTGATAACTTCTATGGTTGGCACAAAATTCCCATCCATCTGCATAACCCCCTTCTTCAAGGGTTCATCTTGGATGCCTAAAGCATCTACTATTGCTTCAGAGGCATGACAAAGTAGTGCTTGTGCGAGAATCTATCATAGAATTTTGTAGTAGTTTTCCCTATAATATGAGTCAAAAATTATGGTTTAGGCCTTGCTTTACTCACTTCTTCCTTTTGGTTGAGCAATATGGCTTCTTAAGGAACCCATGTGTCTTTGATTTGTTCCTTTATGGGAACTTCTACAGTCATGTCCTCCTCCAACCTTAAATCCCCTTGGAGCATCTCCTTTTGCTCGGAATGCTTAAGAGATCCCACAAGAATTCGTTGGCCATTGTGTTTTTAGCTATTGGACTATGTTGATGGGTCCAAATAAGCAATTTATTTAAAAGGTGGCTAATGCTTCGTTCTCTCCTTCTCAAGGTGATGGATCTCTTTTTCCTATATAATTGGTTGGGGAACTTCTTTCACTTTTGGCAATGACATACTTATAATAGTTGGAGACTCTTTGTACACTTTGTCGACCGAACCGAGAAGATGGTGTGTCTGCTTCAATGATCCTTTTCTTGAAATGAGTATTGTAGTTGAACTACATAGGTTTTGAAACAGATACCTCATTTATATAAATGAACTCATCCCCCTCTACCCAGGAGAAAAGGGCATGCTTTGGCGCAATCTCGACCTCTTGTTCTAAAGACATTCCTTTCATTTGGGTGGTGAAAGCAACACTTTGGGCTCCCTTAGATTGATGAGGTCTAACTGTGCATGAATCATATCCCTCCTTGCTCGTTTCTCGACTATCATTAGTTGAAAATTCCCTTGAGGATAGTCTTTTAGCATATGAGGATTATTATAAGGGAAACACCAGGCATTGGGTTCCTCGGCCAAATTATTTTGTTCAGGGATGAGCTCTCTAATGCTATTTGGGGGAGCGATTCAAAGTGGTGTGGGTATAGGAACTATTTAATTCGACGACCGAGTAGTTGGCAGCCTTTGAGCATTATGGTATGTTCATGGGTAAGTGAATTGGCTACTTTGGACATTTTGATAATTTTGCTTTAGATAAGTGGCCTGATTTATCTTAAGGTTTACTATCTCATTTGAGAGGCTTCTCAGGATGTTTCTCATCTCTTCCATCTCAGGGAATGAAGATGAGGCAGGTGTCATGGCTTTCGGGGGTAATTATATAGAGAAGCAGGGCTTGAGGTTGAACTCTGGGCCTATACCTATGGCAGAGGGGCTATCCCAAGATTTATGGGAAAATAGTTTTGGGAGGGAGATTCCCTACATCTATTAGGTTATTCTCAGCTTGGACCACAAGGCTATAGGCTTGTGGCAAAGAATCCCTTCCTAATGACTGAATCATTACTAAAATATCTGAATTTAAGGCTTTTAAGTGGAAAACAATAGCCATACCAATAGTGGTCTAGCCAAGACCAGAATCCTTTGCTAGGTTTTATGGAACCGGGTATTGAAATCTTTCATCAACTCTTGCCGAATATTTTTTATACCAATTAATTGTTGTAGGAGTGATGATCGATATCCTTTCTCACTGA
This sequence comes from Taxus wallichiana var. yunnanensis, assembly GCA_018340775.1. Classification (NCBI taxonomy): domain Eukaryota; kingdom Viridiplantae; phylum Streptophyta; class Pinopsida; order Cupressales; family Taxaceae; genus Taxus; species Taxus wallichiana. Next base: position 855,861,537 of record CM031234.1, read on the forward strand.
ACCTTACCACAAATGGTGTCCCTACTTGGTCCTAAGTACCAATAGTGTTAGGGGTTAAACCTCGATACCATTCTAGGGTATTCCCTTTAAAAGAGGCAGTCATTAATCATAAGGCGACATCCTTCTCCCTTATATAATGTACCAAACATATCTCTGCTATGTATTAGATATGTTCTTTGAGGGTTTTGAAATTGTCACTGCTTAATTTGGGTAATTCCTTTAGCACATTGGCTGGAATAGGATTCCATACTCTTGGGGTGTAGGAAAAATAAGTGGGCTTCCATGATCCCATGAAAAAAATGGTCTCAGTAATGGAGGCTAAAGGTACGGCATAATGATAGGCCTAAGGGTCCTTGTTGACTGAGTGAAGGGCCTACCTAGTGGAGGGGTTGAGAGAGTTTAGTCTGGGGAACGAATACCTTTGAACTTGTCTTCCTCTTCTATGTCACAGAGGGGATAGCTACAAATATTTGATGAGACCCTGTTCCTCGCTTTTGATCTCGTTTGCATTCGTTGATAAATCTTGGGTGATGCTTTAATCTATAGGTGGTTACTGTCCCACCGGGCATGCCAAGAAAACTGTTGAAATTTTTCTTATAGGTGAACCATTAGAGTGGTAGGAAACCTTAGGTTGGTGAGATGTGTGCCCTAAGGTGACCTCTAGATTTTAAAGAAGTTGGCTCTTCTCTATTTTTAGGAGTAGGTTTAGAAAAAAATGTGTAAAATACTGAAATAAAAGGGCGATACACCAAATTCTAAAAAGAAATGACTGGATATATGAGATCTTTATCAAGAATAGTTGAAGGGCTAAAACAAAATGATCTACCACTCTGATAACACAAAAATGAGGAACTAAAACAAATAATAATAAACAAAACAAAGAAATTCTAAGGGTGTGAAGCATGATGAATTTCCGACTCATTTAGTACCATCTTTCACAAGATAAATGAAAGTTCGAATATATGAAAATCTAATTTGCATAGAATACTAACTCTTTATTCATATAAATGAGTACATAAGGCATCTAAAAACATAGATTACACTTCTCTTCCATGACAGAGGATTACTAAGGCTAGATAAAACATACAAAACTCTTTTTCTTTTACTCTTTTCTCGGGTCAAAATTCTCTCTTTTTACTTTGTATATCACCTCCTTTTATAGGAAACGTCTTCCCTCTGTCACTTTCAGCTACCACCCTTTTCATTCAATTCTAATAAGACCTTGCACTTATCCTTTTGGATCCTTCCCGAGTATTTTAAATGCAATTCCACCACTATCTTACCTATTAATTCGGATAGTTTACCTTTATGATTTTGGAATAAATATTTTGTCCCTTTATATAAATATGTGCTTCTACTCTCTTCTCGATATTACCACCGAGTCCCTATTTGATTATACTCCTCATTTGGGCCATGTGGAGGGCTCATGCTTGCTTTGGGAATTCCTTCCTTTGGGATATATCAAATATGCATTGGAAAGACATGTGGAGTGTCTATGCAAATTTGAGATCCTGCTTGAACATTCAAAGTTAGGGATGCACTTATGAGACACGTAGAGACTCGGCTGCTGCGAGCATTTCGTACTTAGTCGTTACTAGCTTTTGATCAACCAAGGGCATCTAGAGTCTATGGGAAAAATTATTAACAAAGAGTCATAATAAAATAATATAATCAGGTATCGTAGGTGGAATCAAGCCAGCCGGTGTCCACATACCTCAGTTAGAGGATATATGGATTGATTATAGAGATGAAGTGGCTATAAGAGAAAATGATTATTATAGGTTGAATCTTAAGGAAGCTTCCAAATACAGTATTGAAAAATTTCTTGAATGAATTCACAATGATGAGGAGGTCATGGACCATTCCTATACTCATATGAGCATAAAGCCATAACCATTCACCTCAATCAATTGGTCAATTAAGGAATGCGCGGTCTCTATGAAGTGGGTGACAAAATCCTCAACCGTACCCACCAAAGTGGTTACTTTCATTAGGAATTCCAAAAAGATACAAAGTACACTAATCCTACCACAACTCAAGTAACCAATGGTGGGCCACCCAAATTTTTATCCCTTTTTACCCCCTGGTAAAAATGGACAACTTGAGAAAAATGGACTTGGGCGATTGATGGAACTTCAATGGATGAATCTCAAGAAAAATAAGTAAATTTCATGATTCTTGGGAACTTGAAGTTATTTGATGGAATCCCCTCTCAAAAGGCTTTATAATTTCACAATTATCTAAAAATTTGCAAAAATTGATTAAAATTTGGAGGTTGGCGAGTTTTACATAGCCGTTTTACTTCTAAAAGCAAGTTAAATAAAGAACCTCCAAAACCCGCAAAGAGGGAGGATAATGGAGTAATGCGGGATTTTAAAATTAATTTATTTATACATGTGATAGTAAAATATCATTCCAAAGTGTGAAAGAAATTGAAAATTCATGTAAATAATGGGTGAAGTGACACTTTGCATGCATGAGAAGGGTTATTCTTTGAAAGTAAAGTAGATTGAAAAGTGCGAGTAGAGTAATTTAAAAAAAAACCATAGAACTAAAGGATAAGTAGGGAGTAGTGAAGAGTTTGAATATGCCATTACTTCAAGAAATGTCACCCTAAAGGTCCAAAGTAAAGTAGTCTAGAAATCACGTAAAGAAGGGTAAAGATGTATTAATGGTACCTCGGGTTCCCTTGAATCGGAGAGGAGTAACTGGCCATAAATTTTGACCAGGAGCTCCAATTTTTACAAAATTGGAATTTTTGGAAATATCTTGACCTCCTCTTCACCATGGAATCATGAAATTCAGATTTGGATATGGGCAAGTTAGTGAAAATGGGAAAATTTCTTTAACATTCAATAAGCGATTCTAATAGTGTAACCACCACATTTAATGAAGTATTGTCCTCTTTTCTTCTTCTACAAGGAAAAGTACATGAAGGGATGGGATTTTGTAGGTTTCCCATGTTGTTTTGCATCCATTTAATGAATTTTTTTGGTAGGTGAAGGGGTAAATATTGGATTCTACCACTCTCTCTCTCTTCTCCATATTCTTCTATAAATTGTAAACATATCATTTGAGAAGTAGAATGGGATATTATGGGTATGGGTAAACTCTTTCCATTTTTCTCTCAACTCCATGAGTTGTAATCCTTCACATGGTCCTATAAAATATATTTTTGCCTCTATTTCATCAATGTAATGGATTGTGCATACTCTAAGAGCAATAAATTCTATGTTTGTGGTGTTCTTTCAACCCTTACATTGTTTTGTTGTATATCCTTGTCATTCCATTTTTGTTGGGTTTTTTTTCTATGCATGTTTCTTTCATTTGCAGGTTCTTGTTGTTGTGCTTCATGGTGACTAAATGGTGAATGCTGCATTGGTTCCGTGTCACAATTGGTTGGTCTCTCCATACTCCATTTTCTTCTATTTCTCCCTTAATATGATATTTTAGTCCCCTTTATCTTGGTGTTATCACCTCATTAGTGTAGTATTTATTCATTGTCATACACTCTTTCTCTCCTTTGTCCCTTGGAATTGGTAGATTAGGATTATATAGTTACATTTCCTTCATTAGGAGTAGTTTAGTGTTAGGTTTAGGTAGAGGAACCAACCTTCTCTGGAGGTCCATCTCAACTAGAAAGTCCCAAAACTTGAGAGACGGTCCAATGTTACACAAATACACCAGTTACACATTCACACATGCATGAAAAATTAGAGGGTGTTATTTTTTGCGTTAATAGTTTTAGCATGCCCAGTGGGATAAGATTAAGGAGCTTTACATCTTCACTTCAAAAAGTTGGTGTATTCTTGTTGAAATTTCAACCTTTGGAGGATCTGCATAACTAGGGTTGAGAATATTCCAAGTAAATCAACAGGGTCCAAAAATTGTAGGTTAAGTAACTTGAGTCTGGAATCCTATGGGTAAAGAAACATAGGTCTAAAAACCCATAGGTCAAGCAGTGAAGTAGAGTAGTCTTGAAACTCCACAAAGAGGCATGTTCAAACACATCTAACAACTCCACCGATATAAACAACCCATTTTCTAAGTTTAATACCTTTTCTCCTTTCCTTTCCATCCATTTTTTCTTTCCCTATCATTCTATTTTATTCTATTCATGAAGTTGTACAATCATGATTTCATTTCCTTCTGGCATTCACATTTATAACATCTTCATCCCATTCAAATCCATCTCCAAGCTATTATAACACACCTCTAGATCAGTTCTACGATAAAAATTAGATTCAACATGCATACCCCTATGAGCCAAGTGCAAATCAGTTTGATTATTAATCAAAATATGAAGTTGTTTAAGAGCAAGATTATGCAGATTTTTTAGGGCATTATACATCTGGAGATGAAGATTTTGAAGGATGAATTCAAATAATGGAGAAAATTTTCCATCTGTCAAGGAAAACTAATTTTTTTCATGCTAGGCAACCTATTTTTAGGCAACCTTGTGCATGGGGATATCTTATTCATACTTTTCTTAGCCCAAAACAAATATTTGAGGTAAAGAGTGAATCTCTCATTCAAATGGTTGGTTTCATTTCTTCATTGCAAGCATTGAATGCTAATGAATCTAAGGTCCAATAACCTTCTTTATGAGATGTTTCTAAGCCTTTACCATGTTAGTATCCAATGCCTATGCCTTTATAACTAGTCAATCCTAAGTTTGAGACCCCTATCTTTCCACATGCTACTTCCATTGTGGATTCCATTCCTCCATTCTCTTATCTTCCACCCCAAATTCTATCTTCTTCCCTTTTCTCTTTGAAAATTCCATCTTCTCCACAAGAAGAAAGAACAATACATTCCCTTCCACCATAAATAATGCAAAAATCATTTGAGGCCTAGACCACCCCTCCTCTTATAATCCCAAGCCCATTTTGGGAGAGACAAAATCACAAAACAAATCAAGGATGGCGAGAAAAATAAATATCCTAGCAAAGAGGAGCTTACAAGAAAGATGAGAGGGTGGACTGCAAAGTTCAATTTCAATCAAATACAACTATTGACTAGACCTTAAAAAAAATTGTGATTAAAGGACAAGTGGTGGATGTTGATATTAGAGAAGCGCATGAACAAGAAGAAGATGATCATCATTCCTTGTGTTCTAAGTGTAGTGTGCATGTTATCACTATATTCTCAGATGTTTTTGATTTGTATCATCCTCTAAAATCAGAAGATAAGAAAGAATCAGCTCCAAATCCACAAGAATAGGAGCATGTGGAAGAAACCAAATAAGATTCAAAGACTCTAGATGAAGAAAATATCATTGAGAGCTTCTTGCTTTCATTTGTTGAATCTGATTTTATTGATGAACCCGTCATGGAGGAGACCATCCAAGAAGACCCTGCTGCCCATAAAAGTCCTCAAGAACAAAAATGGAATAATTTGACCTTTCAAGCTTTATGTTGGATGAGGAAATCAGATGTGAAAATTAGTTTGGTATTCATGCAGAGGAAGAGAAACTCCCAAGTAAGAAACAAGTTCTAACTAGTTGTAGTGATTCACCAAGAGCTCCATTAGATGTTACAATCAACCATGAGGGGTTTCATGGTGAGGATAAGGAAGATCATGACACCATTCCCAAATTAGTCATCAAAATAGAGAATGAGTTGTTTGTTAAAGTACCATAAAGTCCAAATTAACTTACAAGCAAGTCCATTCAAGAAGGTCTACAAGATAACTCCACTCATGGAGTTAAGTTTCACGAAAATGGAAAAAATTCAAGGATAAAATGCAATACCTCTCAAAACTAAATGAATAGAAACTAAAATAGGTATTTATTGTGCTTCTAGTTGCTACCTTTGATGAATTGGTGAGAAAATAACTCCATATAAGTTTTTCACTCTTACTTTTGACCGTGTTCATTACAAAATCAGTCACATGGTATAAAATTGTGAGGAAGGAAGCTACTTATCGTACCCTATTGCATGGTTTATTTAGCCTCCTTTCCCTTTGGTTAGAATAGATTAGGGTAGGTTTTCTTTCAATAGAATAAGTGCTTGTCCACACTTTGCATGCTTCCACTTGGGGAATGTATGATGTTTATATTTCTTACATAGATTTTATGTTCTAGTTGCTATTGGATAGACCATTTGGAGGAGGAATTGTTTGGTAAAGAAGGGGTTTTAATAGTTCCAAGTGCATTACATAATCAATATGTGTTTTGGATCTCTATAATATTTTAGCTTTGTCAAGAAATCAAGTTCTTCATACTTGGAAAAAATCATATTTTGGGACGCAGTTTCGAGATGCATTCATTCAGTCTCAACAAATAAATTAAAAAGGTAAAAAAGTAAAACTTAAGATTGAAACAATTTTCCACTCGCATAAAACCTTAATTTGGAAAATTTTCATAATGTGGATGGTCAATTGAGTAAAAAGACCAGCTCCAAGTTCAAGATGCTTCATGCAAATTCATGGGGTTGTGTTTCAAGTTTAGATCAAATTTCAGGTTATCATGTTGAATCCACACCTAATTGATGCTTCAAGGCCATTGATCAACTCATCTAGCAAGCATATGTCCCCGTGAGTCACAAAATTGTTATCCATTTTTAACCCATGGTAAAAATGGACAACTTGAGAAATATGGACTTGGGTAGCTAATGGAGCTTCAATGGATGAATCTGAAGAAAAAAGGTAAATTTCATGATTCTTGGGCACTCACATTTATTTAATGGCATCCCCTCTCAATAGGATTCATAATTCCACACTTAGCCAAAAAGTTGCAAAATGGATTAAAATTTGGAGGTTTGCGAGTTTACATAGTTATTTTACTTCTCAAAAGTAAGTTAGCAAATAACCTCTGAAAACCCACAAAGAGGGAGGAAAATAGAGTAATCTGAGATTTTGAAATTACTTTACTTCTATAAGTGATAAGAAAATATCATTTGAAAGTGTGAGTAAATAATTATAAAATTCATGCAAAGAAGGGGTAGAGTAACTTTGTGTGGATGTAAAGGGTGATTACTTGGAAAGTAAAGAAGGTTGAAAAGTGCCGATGTAGATTAATTTAAAAACCTACGAACTAAAGGATAAGTAGGTGGTAGTATGGATTTTTAATGGTCCATTACTTCAAGAAATGAAACCATGAAGTCCCGAAGTAAAAAAATCTATAAATCAAGTAAAGAAGGGTAAAGAGGTAGTAATGGCACCTCGAGTTCCCGAGAACCATAGAGGAGTAAATAGCCATAACATTTGACTAGGAGTTCCATTTTTAAAAATATATACTTTTTGGAGATCTCTTGACCTCCTCTTTACCATGGAATCATGAAAATCATATTTGGATATGGGTAAGTTAGTGAAAAATGGGAAAAATTTCAATCATTCAATAAGCGCCCAAAGTCCAACCACCACATTTAATGAAGTATGGCCCTCTTTTCTTCTTCCACAAGGAAAAGTACATGAAGGGATGGGATTTTTCAGGTTTCTTGTGTTGTTTTGTAGTCATTTAATGAATTTTGTTGGTGGATGAAGGAGAAATCCAAGAATCTACCTTTCTCTCTCTCTTCTCCATCTTCTATAAATTGTAAACATCTCATTTGATAAGTAGAATGGGATATTATAGGTATGGGGAAACTCTTTCCATTTTTCTTCTCAACTCCATGAGTTGTAAGCCTTCACATGGGCCTAGAAAATATATGTGTGCCTCTATTTCATTAATGTAATGGACTGTGCATATTCTAAGAGCAATAAATTATATGTTTGTGGTGTTCTTTCAACCCTTTCATTATTTTGTTGTATTTCCTTGCCATTCCATTTTGTTGGTGTTTTTCTATGCATGTTTCTTTCATTTGCAGGTTCTTATTATTGTTCTTTATGGAGATCGGATGGTGAATTCGGCATTGGGTCTTTGTCATAGTTGTTTGGCATCTCCCTAGTCCATTTGCTTCTCTTTCTCCCTCAAAAAAATATTTCACTCCCCTTTCTCTCGGTGATATCACCTCTTTAGTGTAGGATTTCTTCATTTTCATGCACTCTCTCTCCCCGGTCCCTTGGAATTGGTAGATTAGGATTAGATAGTTGCATTTCCTTCATTAGAGGTAGTTTAGTGCCGAGGTTTAGGTAGAGAAACCAACATTCTCTAGACTTCCATCTAGAGTAGCAAGTCCCACAAATTGAGAGATGGTCCAATGTTACCTACAGGACATCGGTTGATCATTCACAAAGGAATGAAAATCGAGAGGTATTATGTTTTGGTGATAACAATACTACTACAAAACAATAAAGGCCCACTCCTAATCCTATTAAAATCAAATTTGTAAGAAATGACGCTATACATCCTCTTCCTTCTTCCTCGATTTTAGTTGTTTCTCCTACTCCACCTTTCATGCTTCCTCCACTCACAATCTCTATTCCTTATCCTTCCACTTATTCTTTTCCCATCTTGTCTGTTAGGAATTTCAGGCACTTAAAGGGGGGGTGAATCAATGCTAATAAAAACTTACAATCAAGCTCCACTTCTTTATGTATAGTTGTTAACCATTATTGATTTGCATAAGCATGCACTATTAAACATGAGAGATATAGTGAGAATCAAACACACATATATAATGTGGGAAACCCTTTCGGGAAAAAAACCCACAGAAACCAATGCACTTACTTGGGAAACTATCTTTTAGAATTAAAAATATTTCCTGATCGAGCTACAACTCAAATAATTTAACCAAGCCACCACTCAGTATTTGACAAGCTACAAATTTTTTGGAAGCCACAACTCCCAAATTTATTCTAGCAATTAATGTGACCTTTAGTAGGCCAAAACTTACAAGGAGGATTGAACCCCCTAGGATTTAATCATCCTATACCGATATTATATAGGCCATTAACTACAAGGAGGTTGTAACTTCTATAGATCTAAGAAATAACTTATATAGATATTATACATAGAATTTGATCATCTAGACACTATGTTACACATTCAACAGATTATGATCACTCTACTTTTGCATTCTTCTTACCTATTTCTAGTGTCTCCCATTAAACAATCATTGCACTTTATTTTCTTCTTGATGGCTCTATTCATTTCTCTTTCTATACATAGCTCTTCTCTTTTTCACATTTTCATTTTATTGCTCTCTCTCCTCTCTATCTCTGACTAAATTTTTCCAACATTCAATTTTGTCTTCTCCTCTTTAATCTTAGTTTGGGTGAGGATTTAATTCACTCGGGCTCTGCTTAATTTTTCACAATTATCACATATCTCTCATCTTATTTTGACCAATATATATTAATTAATGGATCTATGTCATTTCCTTATCTCTATAACTCTTGGCTCGACAACACCTTGCTCTTCTCTTCGACAAAACTATGATTTCAAAATTTGTAGTTTAAATAAACCAGTACCTAAATTTCACATGTTTCCTACAATAAATTCAGTTACCATAAATAACATTCAATTATCATTCAATTTTTTATTTTTCTTTTCCATGGCATAGAGAATTTAATCAAGTTTCCATAAATTCCAAAAATTTGAAATTTGGACAATTGGAGCTCGAGATATTTGAAATCGGGTCTCGGGGTTTGTGGAGAACAACAATCTAGAAACAAAATAACAATCTTCATAACACTTCCTATTCATCCTTTTCAATCCTTTTCCTCTTCATCCTTTGTTAATCGAATAATCGCTTATTCGGAGAAAAATGGGTACAATGGAACTCGCGCGTCCTTTGTTTAGTTCTTTCACACTCACTCTTTTCCATATTACATTGTCGTTTAGATTGTGGTTATACTTTACTTGCGGAAATAAGTCCCATGCGGTACTTGTGCCTCATGGATCTTTAGGCCCACATCCTTTTCCTTACCTCGCACCTTATCTCTCCTCATTACATTGATTCTTTGAGTTGTGGGTTAAAATGGTTTACGGGAGCATGGTTTCTTATGGTAATTGTACCGAGATAGGCCTTTTGGGCCCACATCTAACTCTTCATCCATAAAACTCTAACACCTTCATCTTTTTCTCAACTCCTTTATGTTTTATCTCATAAGGTCTTGTAGAGAGAACACTTGCTCATAGAGAACTATTCTGTCAAGGTCTCTTGTACTCATCACTTTCTCTATCCGTAATACATGGCTTCATGTGTTTCGGTCAAACTCACTTTCGGGAACATTGATACTCATGGAACTTTTACCATATCAATGTTTGGGGCCCAAAATACCCACATTGTCCACAATACATTATCTCCTCTTCTCGCCCAATATTATTGAGTTTCAAATTGACTAGACATGCAGAGAACTTGGTACTATTATGAACAGTGTCGTTTGAGTTATTAGTGTCCAAACTACTAGCCCGACTCACACAATAAAAAAATATTCACCTTGCACCCAAAATCATTTTACTTTTAGGTTCACCAAGCTTGCAGGAACCGAGACATATGAGGAACTGTGCTGGCGGGGTCTCCAAAGTCTGTACTACCCACATTACAATGTATGTGGCTTCCAAACCATTGTAGGGAGCACATGTTCCAAAAGAACATGTTATGTCTACACCTATTCTACCCATAAGACACTAAGGACTCTTTATAATCTAATTTTTTCAAATTTTTCCTAAGTCCCAAAAATTTTCTTTTCACTATATGATTTTAAAGAGCTCTTACGACACTTATAAATAACATTTAGACTAGTAAATCAATTTACCCAAGTGTACTAACCTTTTCAATTTCCTCCAGGTGAACTCTTGTGAACCCCTATCTCACTATTTAAGCTTGCGAGAGACCATGTATCACTCAATTCATCCTGAAATTTTTTTAATGTCACAATACACAAGCCATAGACCATTGTACACACTGAATATATGTTTTTAGCACTTGTTTCATATATTTCATCTTGAATGCAGCTGGAACCATCCTTAAACATATAATAATCCTAAACACCATTGTAACACCTCCATGAGCTGACCATGCACCCTAAACACTTATTTTAGATTTATCACCCGAACTCTCTATGTAGCTACAACAACCACGAATACCATTAAAAACACCTTATACATGAAATCACCTGATTCAACCTTCTTCACATCATTTCTGAAGTGCTTCATGGTACATCATGTTTAATGACCATGTTGATATGATTAACACTATAAGCATGCCCACTATGACTGAGAAATTATCTATGATGACTTAACACCGCATGGATACACCTAAAACTTCTTTATAAGATGGCACTACCAATCAACCTAAAATTCTCTTTCTTACTCTCTACTGCTCACCATTTTTTCCATCAATGCCACTTGACATCAATGACAATGACCAGGGTTCAACAATATCTCCCTTTTTCATTGATTGTAACACACTTAGAAACCTATAAACTTTGATGGAAAAAACACTTGCAAACTTGGTTTATGATGAAACTCTCTGTATCTATCCCCCTTTGACATCTATAACAAATGGTTGTAAAATCAATAAGATTCTTACATTAAGAAGCTCCCCATAGAAGCGTGTTCCATCCTTTTTACTCCCGTTAGCAACAAAACTGATCCACACGATCACTAGTAGACCCCCTTAGATAATTTTGCTTCTCTTATCATTCAATTTCATGAAATTATTCACATGTTTTTAGTAACTCTCCTTGTCCACAAATTCTCCCTAGGATTGTATTCCATCTTCTCTTACTCTAATTAGCAACAAATATGCTCCATTTGATCTACTCCATCTTCAATACTTTTCATCCATCACTTTTCTATGCCAATTTCCTAGTCACATCATTAGCGCTGCCTCTATTTATATCATAGTAATCATTAACTTTGTTTCTTGTTGATCAAGAAATTTCTCCTATCACCTTTAGCTCTCTGTCAAAAGCCTGTAGGCTTTCGTTCTTAATGTAGAGTTCATAGGTAAGGCTCTAACATTCCTTCTGAGGTCTCTTTCTTTCCTTTAGGGGTCTATCATAGCTGCACATACTCATTCATGAATCAAGTATCTTGTTCTAAACTTATGCATTTAACCATTTATTCTTGCGGTGGCATCAATGTAAACATCTTGGAAATTTACTTCACTATGTTCAATCAACAAGATGACATTTATTCATTGGAATAATTCCTACAATTATCTGATGTTACAAGAGTTCAATCATCATTATTCTCTCAATTACATACCTCTAACTAGTCATTTTGTGCTCTTTCTTCATCCACTAACAATAATGTGCGCGATATTTTATCTTGTATGTTCATCGATTCTGAGGCTATTGCACTGAACATGCTCCTTTCATGAATTTTCAAAAAAATTGTCATGTAATTCTCTCTCTTTGTGTTACCCCTATAGATATTTCTTCAAAATAATTTAAATGTTTGGTGACTAGAAATTGAGATTCAATCCTTCTTCACTTTTGATCCATTGGACACTCTTTTTGATTTATTATGCACACAACCAACCTAAACACTCCTTGACCGTAGAAATTATTTGAACACAATCTCATACCATGGACATACTTCACACATTTTTCATTAAATGATCATGACAACAGACTTTGACACCATGTATACTAGACACACTAACAAATCTAGCAATCAAGAACACTCATGACACTCTTGATTTCACATTTTTCTTAGTATATGATCAAGGATTCAAAACAATCGACATAATTTATCAATTATTTACACTCTCTAGACCCCATCTCTTACTTGATGGAAACCTTAAATAGATGACTCAAGCAACAATTTAATCTTGGCGAAGGGTAAAGGAAAATCACATTTTGAGACTTATTGATTACGGAATATTAACATGAACACTCAACTTGCTCAATTACATCAAATCTCGAACTATTCCAATTTAAAAATTTAAAGACAAACCAATTGTTCGTTGACACAAGATAAGTTTCTCGAGACACTTCTTACTTGATGACAATATTGAAAATTTTTTAGAAGACAATTACAATACCTTGACCTATTCACAAAGAGAAAGACATACTTCTAGAAATGTACATAAATTTTGATACTTGCGAGGCATAAAATAGCAACCAATGACATCAACCAATAAATTTTACCATCACATTCAGATTCATCAAGAGGAACTCTTGATTGGTGGAAAAAAGCAAGTGCATACTATACTTCTTTTAGATTGGGTATACCTTATAGAAACCTAGAGAAGGAATAATATCCTATCATGTTTCATTATAACAAGATAAAGTCATCAAAAACATGATGACATAGTTCCATATTTCCTTATCCTTACACTCTTGTCATTCTCCTTAGGTGCATTCATTGGTGTGACTTCAACATCACTTGAGCTCTCATTTTCTGAATGAATACTTGAAAAAAAAACATGTTGCATCCACTCTAACACTTCTTTAGGATGGAATTATTCATGATTTTCATTCAAATTTTCTTCCTTCTTCTTGTATTTGTCAATATTAATCGTTGTATCATTTTATCTTGGACTTTGTCAAATATTTTTGTATTTCTACATCATCTTCCCATGTAACTTTCTTGTCCTTCTTAGATTCTTTGACCTTATATATCCATCTTATTTTATTCTTCTCAACCATGGATAATTTGGTTTCATCCTTGGAGCTTGCTTTCACCTTGAACACCATATTGCTTTTCCTTCTGCAGGTGTATATAGCTTGCAACTATATTTAAGAGTCTCATAGCAATGTCTAGAAAAGTGACCTTGCCTATGATAATTGATGCACACCATATAATTCTTGGTTCTAGGACCCTCCTACCTCTAGTTTTGATTCAATGACTCATAAATATAATTGTGAGAAACATGAGCTCTCTCTTGGCCATTGAAGCACACTTTTTTCTTCTCATAATGAAACCTACAATCTCTAGCTCTATGTCCTAAGATTTGCATGAAAAATAATATCCATTAAATTTTCTCTCACACTTGGATGCATTTGGTTTTTTGAGTGAATTGTGCCTTCTTGTGCTTGTATCCTTGGTTTTCTTCTTTTTTTTTTGCATGTTGGGACCAATCTTATCATCCTCCTTATTCTCTAAACATCTTTGAGAACCAACATGAATTTATTTATCCTTTAAATATCTTTGATTTTCTTGTTCTATTTCCTCTCTGAGGGTCTTTAGATGTAAATTTAACTTCTCACATTCTTTACTCTTTTCTTTAATGGTTTTCTCGACATTTCTCAAGATCTATTTCACCCAAATGTATTTTTTTCTTTAAAAACCATCAAGCTAATTAGTGACTTGTTCCAACTCAATATTCGAGTATTTACTTCCTCTTTAATCTTTTGGTAGGTGTTATCTTTTTCTTTTTTTTTCTTCACATTTGCTTGCTTTACAGTTCAGTCTTCTTGAAGCGTATTCATGGCTGAGATTAGTTTATCACAACCTTTAATTTTATTCCCGAGAGCCTCAAAGATCATTTTGACTTATTCTTCAAGCTCCTTTGCTTATTTCTCATGTTCTTTCTCCTTTTGGGCCAACACTTCTTCATGGTGTCTAATTTTACCTTCTTATTCCATCACCAATGTTCTCAACTTGGTAACCTCTTCCTCCTTGAGTTTGAGGAGTTCAACACTTTCTCTAACTGAGAATCATTTTCTTTTCATTCTTGAGAATCCTTTTGATCTTTCTTGCTCAATTTATTTTTAAGAAGAGTAATGTGCTTCTCATATGCTTTGTGATGTAGACTTTCAACTTCTTGTTTTTCTTCCTTGACTTGTCTAATTCATCAAGTGCACACTCTAATTCAGCTTCTAGATTTACTTGTGCTTCCTCTTCATCTGAATCATGCATGGAGCTACTACAACCTTCCATTTCCATCAATAAATTTTCTTTGTGAGCTTCATCTTGATGTTTACTATTTTCTCTATGAGTTGATCTTATCATGCTTATGTCTTTAGGATCACCTCCAAGATGTTAGGCTTAACACAGGAGAACCACCTCTTTGATACAAATTGTTAGGAATTTTAGGCACTGAGAGGGGGAATAAGTGTTTTTAGAAAATTACAATCAATTTCCACTTATTTATATGTTATTGTTAACCATTAATGATTTTCATAATCATTTATTATTAAACAAGAGAGATATAGTGAGAATAAAATACACATACACAAGAGGAGACCAGATATAATGTGGGAAACCCTTTCGGGAAAAAAATCTCATGGAAACCAATGCAATAACTTAGAAAACTATCCTTCAAATTACAATTATTTCCTGATTGATCTATAACTCAATCTGGAGTTACAACTCTAATAATTTTACCAATCCAACACTTGGTGTTTGACAAGCTACAAATTGTCTAGAAGCCACAACTCCCAACTTTAGTCCGGCAATTACTCGACCTTTAGTAAGCCACAACTTACAAGGAGGGTTCAACCCCTAGATTTTAATTAGTATTTATTGATCTTCTATAGGCCACTACCTACAAGGAGGATGCATCCCCTAAGATCTAAGTAATAACTTAGATAGATACCATACACAAAATTTGATAATCTAGATAGTGTGTTGCACATTCAATGAGTTATGATCACTCTACTTTTGCATTTTTTTACCTTTTTTGGTCTCTCCTGTCAAACACTCATTGCACTTGATTTTCATCTTGATGGCTCTATTCCTTTCTCTTTACGCACATAGCCTAGCTCTTTTCCATATTTTCATTTATTGGTTCTTTCTCTTCTCTGTCTCTATAGAAATGTTTTGAGGATGCAATTATGTCTTCTCATCTCTCGATATTAGTTTGGATGAGGATTCAATTCACTCAAAATCTACTCAATTTATCACAACCAAGAAATATCTCTCCTCTTATTTTGACCAATAGATATTCATTCTTTGGATTTATGTCATTTCCTTCTCTCTACAACTCTTGGTTCGACTAATTCTTACTCTTCTCTTTAGCAAAACTATGATTTCTAAATTTGTAGTTTAAATAGACCGAGTAACTGATTTTTTCCTAAAATAAATTTAGTTACCATACCTGACATTTAGTTATCCTTAAATTTTGGCTTTTTCTATTCCATGGCATAGAGAATTTAATGACCTTTTGAAAAATTCCAAAAATTGAAATTTAGACAACTAGAGATCAAGATATTTAAAATCAAGTCCGGGGGTTTCATGGAGAACAAGGTTCTGAAACATACTAACAATCTATATAACAATTCCTTTTCATCCTTTAAAATCCTTTTCCTCTTGATCCTTTGTTAATCAACATAATTAGTTATTTAGAGAAAATGGGTATAATGGAATTTGTGTCTCCTTTCTTTAGTTCATCCTCACTCACTAATTTCCATATTACACTATCCTTTGGAATGTGAGTTTACTTGGCTTACAAGGAACTTACGGTACTTGTGCCTCTTGGTTCCTTTAGGCTTGCATCCTTCTCCTTATCCATACCTTATCTCTCCATATTACATTGAGTCTTTGAGTTGCAAGTTAAAATGGTTTACAGGGAATAGGGTTTCTCGTGGTACTTGTATTGGCTAGGCCCTTTGGGCTTGCATCTAACTCTCTATCTGCACAACTCTAACACCTTGGTATTTCACTCAACTCCTTTGTGTTTCAGCTCATAAGGGCTTGTGGAGAACACTTTTCCATAGAGAATTTTTCCATCATGGTCTCTTGTACCCACATCACTAACTTTATACAATACAAATGATTCATGTGTTTTGGTTCAAAATCACTTGTGGGGAACATTGATACTCATGGAATTCTTACCGGATGGGTCTTCGGGGCCCTAAATACCCACTTCATCTGTAATAACTTGTCTCCTCTTCTCGCCTAATATTTTTGACTTTCAGGTTGATTAGGCATGCGAGAGAACTTGCAGTCTTTGGGAGGAACAGTGTCATCGATGTTATTAGTGCCCAAACTACTAGCCCCGACCCACACAATAAACAAATCTTCACCTTATACCATAAATCCTTTGACTTTGTGGTTAACCAAGCTTATAGGAACCGAGACATGAGGAACTATACTAGAAGCATCTCCAAAGTCTGCACTACCCGCATTACACTATATACGGCTTCCAAATCATTGTGGGAAAACATGTTCCCAGAGAGCGGGTTCTATCCACACGTCTTCTACCCACAATACACTAATGACTCGCTATACTCCAAATTTTTCCAAAGTCCCAAAAATTTATTTTCACTATATCATTCTTATGAGCTCTTAGAACACTTTTAAATAACATTTAGCCATGTAAATCAATTTACCCAACTATACTAACCTTTTTAATTTCCTCCAGGTGAACTCCTCACGAACCCATATCTCATTGTTTAATCTTAAAGAGACCCCATATCATCTTGAATTCATCCTAAAACATTTCAAATGTCACAATACACAAACCAAAGACCATTATACACACTCGAATATACATTGTTAACACTTGTTTTACATATTTTATCTTGAATGTAGCTAGAACCATCCTGAAACATCTAATAACCCCGAACTCCACCGCAACATCTCCATGATCTGACCATACACCCTAAACACGTATTACATGCTTATCACCTAAAATCTCCATGTAGTTGTAATAACCCTAAATATAATTTAAAATGACTTATACATGCAATCACATGATTTTACCTTCTTCACGCACTTTCCTGAAGTACTTCCTGATACATCATGCTTAATGACCCTATTGACATGATTCACACTATGACCATGCACACTATGAATTAACGGTGCATGGACACACTGGAACCTCTCTGTGAGGTTGCACTAGCAATCAACCTTTAACTATCTTTCTCACTCTCTACTTCTCACTCTTTTTCCATCAATGCCACTTGACATCAATTAAAATTGCCAGTTTCAACATTGTCTACCTCTTCTCCTTCCATGGCCCAAGTAATTTTCTTCCCTTCTCTTTCATCTAGATATATCATGTCTTTGAGTTCTCCCTTAAGGACACCTCTTCCCTAGATTTCTCTTCGCACTTCCCCTTTTATCACTCTTACCATTTCATCCATATCTGCAGCCATCTTGTCTATTCCTCCTTCACATGTTACTCCTTCCTTTCCACTCATGACCATTATAACAATTGTCCCTTCATCACTAATTATTTCTACCCCCATTGTTTCCTTTCCATTTTTGTCCTCTCATCAAATGATATCTTATTATACTCCTTGGCTAAGTAGGAAAAATACAAATTGATCTCGGCACTCTTGATCTAACTCCCCAACACCGATTAAATAAACTAAAGACCATTTCTTATATGTTGGTTGATCAATCATGGGAGAGTTTTTTTTAGATCGCAACACCTACCGCTAATAAATCCAAAGAAAAAATCACAACAACATATTACTAGATCTCAATGATCTCTTTTGGAAAGGCCACACATGAAGGCACAAAGTAGGATGTCTATATTTCCATTGGAAACCTTCTAGAGAAATTTGATAAAGATAAGGTTACCAAGGATGAGCTCAAGAATAAAGTTGATAAATTGACATATATCTTACACAAAATCATGCAGCCCACTCATTCTACCACCCTTACAATTTCAATAAGTTTTGATACCACTTCCTTCTCCATAGTGGAGAAAATTGGTCAACAAGGGAAATAAGTTGGGGTTTGGATATGTCATCTAATCTAGGCAAAAATAAGTGATTAGAGAAATTGTGATCATGCACAAAGATCTTAAAACACATAAATATACTGTGAGCAAAATGTGCAATATTTTGGGAGATGAATGTGATAATTGGGAACTTACTTTGGAAACATGGAAAGAATTACGAAAAATGAATCTTGATCTTCTTGTCAGTGAAGGGGTCATTGATGACTCTTCTAATCTATTCAAATATTCGAGTCCATATAATTTTTTATTTGGATGCTTATTGAACTAACCCATAAATTAAATGATGCAAGGAATAAATGAATTGATCTTGTTGACAACATCATGGATGAATTTGATAAAATCCATTGCAAATTCTAGGACAACAATCTTGACACACTTCCTACAAAAACATGGTTCTTTGGATTCAAAAGCTTGGTTTAGGAGTGTAAAGGAGTATCTAATATATTTGATATCTTGTTTATTGATAAGCTAGTGCTAAATCAGGGATTTTCATGCCAACTTTAGCGGGTCATGGGAAAAGTCAAGAAACTTCATGGGAGACTCGAGTCGAGAAGATAAATCATGAAATCTTGAACCGCTATGCATGCGGGCCTAATGAAAAGGAAGTGCAAGAAATCATCAAACAATTTCTTGATTATCGGTATAAACAAACTAGGGAGGAACCAAGGAAGCTGATGTAGACACCTGAAATTAGGTCACACTACCCTTTTGTCCCTCGACATATAAGCACCCTTTATTACATTTACCTAGCCATAACCCCTTTCACCCCACTAATATTAATTTAATTAATCTAATTTAATTAATTCTTTATCCTCACTATATTTATTATTTAAATATCTTATTTAAATAATATCCACACATACAATTCACTTAGACACCTCACCAAGCCAACTCAACCGAAGACCTATTCTTAGTAAGTTTCCATAACTAACTAAGACTTACCCAAACCCTAAAAATCAATGCCTACATTCCCTCTAACCACATTCCCACATGCTTACAAGAAGCTCTCAGTCTAATCCACGGGATAATGACACAAGATCCAAGGAAATTAGGTGGATCTCCCTAGTCTAGTAAACCTAGGAAATCCCGCCTTGACTGACATTGGTTACCCCTAACCGTCACCAGTTAATCCGGACCACCGTCGGTTACCCTTTTAACCCCAAAACAACCTTATTCTCAACATTAGAAGTTGGAAGTTGGAAAAAACATTTGGATAAATTTGACGAGTAAGAACATATCTCAGAGAGATAACGCATCTTCAGAGAGAAAATTCTAGCGAAAAATCACATCCAAGGAAGGGGATTGAGCATCTTCTCCTACAAAGCCATCCCGGCCATGATCTGATCTATCTAAGCAAAGAGGAGTGTACATGCAGCCCATGCATAAGCTTTTCTTCAGATTGGTGATCACTTACAACATCCAAAACCCATCATCAGCACCTCCATTCCTCACACACAGACATTTAGGAATGGAATCCAAGTCAACATCATACTTTCATGGTTATTTCATTTCATCATCATTTTATCATCCATTGTTTATCTTTCTCCTATTGACCTTCTCCACATTTTCACCTCCATATACCCATTAAAATATCACCAAAGCCTACTCCAGTCACCCAATACCTCATCCCGACCAACTGATTCCTTTGTCCAATCACAAAGGAGACCCCAACTGTTTCTATGACATTTCCGATCGACGATGTCGGCACTTGGTTACACCTAATCTGTCGTTAGTCATCCTTAACCGACACGGTCTCTGTGTTTTCCCACACAACCTAGAACAGAGACCTACCCACCTAATTTCACCTCACCCTCATTCACCTGTGATCTACCCGAGACCTTTATTAGACCTGCAGAGACCCAGAACCAATCATTTGACCTTTAGATTCTATTCTATCTTAGCTTGTTAGATTAGATCTATTTCTTATTGTGTTTTTAAGTGAGATACCTAAATCATTTCGAACTACAATAGGATTTAATTTGTTTATAGCATTAAATTGTTTAAAATAATGGACTAATAGCCATCTAGGAAGTACCATACTTCTCGTATCTAGTATACGCTAGGTAGTTCACTGCCCATATTGTTTAATTCCTTCGGTGGTCTTGTTTTCATTACAGGTAGTTCCTCCTAGCCAAAAGGAAGCTCTCATGATTAGTTGTGGATTCAGAAGTCATACACACACAACAACCCATCAACCAACATTTGAACAGGTATTCCTCCTATGCCCATTACCCTATATGTTTCGTCAATACTTCAAAGAAATGATCTAAGAAAGAGGTGAAACATTTTGGCATGCCCGGTGGGACCCATCTGGGGTTCCTTGCATTTCATTCATTCCTAGGAAAAATTGTGTTTTTATTTCCCTTCCAAAATCATACACGATAATTTTCTTCCTCGTAATCCACCTCTTCTTTCTATTTTCTCTAAAGGAAACTTTTCTTTTTGTGTAATTAAAAAGAACCATTGCTTCATGTTTTCTACATTGTAGGGAAAGATCATCCCTCTTCCTCTTCATCTTATTGTGTCATCCAATTTCACGTTTTCAATTTGGGTTTAAAAATAAGTGCATTCCATTTTGATTTATTACATTATCTCACATTAATTAAGGGCAACCTATACACTAGAAGTCGACCAGGTGATGGTTTACAAACGAATCATAGAAAAGCACTTCTATCCTTTTGTCTTTCTTTGAGTCTTACCAAACCACACAAAAATTCAAAATACATACATTCTTAAACAATGTCCTACCCGAAAGAAGGCTGTAGGTGATCACACAATCAAGGCACAATGGGCACCCGGCTCATTTCTCTATCGAGTCATACTTAAGAGAGAAGCCTACCCCCACCATAACATAGCTAAAACCTCACCTTTTAGATCTCTTTCTTTGTAGGAAGCCATCCTCACCAAAAAATCTATTTCAAAATTCATGTGTCAATCCCTAAATACCGTAAGCTGAACAAACATAATAGAAAAGGCACTCCTAGGATCACATATTCTTAGTGTTTTTTCTTGGCAATTCATTTGAGGTAAAAGAGCACATTCGTCACTTTTTTGTTCATCCTTGCACGCTCCTTATCACAGTTGGTGTATTCCGGCTTCACCTGAGTGTGCCTGGGCCATATCATCATCATTCTTAGAATTCTGGGTCTAATTCTACATCATATTTTAATTCATAACCACTTTCTTTCATCACTTTTTCAATTTCATAGTAACCATCATCAGTTACCCCTAACCGTCATTGGTTATACTCAACCGACATCGGTTCCAGGTCCTTTGCTAACCTACTCAAAATGACATTTTACTTCACTTTCTTCCACTTTTAACAACCTATCATTGTCATTATTCCCATTGACGTTGTAAACATCATTAGATTTGGCATACCTGTCAGATTTCACCTTCTGTCTTATTTTTCACTCACTATCATTTTCTACAAGAACCAGCAATGGTTACCCACGACTAGCGTTAGTTTTCCTAACGGCATCGTTTATCTGTTTCATATTCTAGCCACCATTTTCTACTTCATCCACTTTTTATCACTAGATTCACATATTCCTATTGTTCTCTGTGTCATTTACAGAGAAGCAGCCCTACCTAATTAGTATTGGTTCACATGGTGCTAACTCGAAGACAAGCAAGCACACTCATATTCCATGCTAGTTGTCAACCACTCCCGTGTAGTCCTTAACCACATTCTATTTTATCACCAGCCATAGATCCCATCCAGCCTACTACTATCACTACTAGATATGAGGAGTTCACACGACTCCTTGATTAGAACCTTGCAGCCTTACAGTTTTACCTTTCCCACTTGTCCACCCGAGACACCTCGGGTCATTTGATATATGATATGCCTATATCTATCCCCCGACTCTCACACCCACTCCCGCATCAGCCCCATCTGGCTCTGTGCTACCCACATCCACCTTACCCCCAGTCGTTTCATAGTTAGGTCCTATACCCACTATGATTTCCACATCTGCTACCTCTGTGGCACCTGTTACATCCACCGTACCCTTGACAACTACCCCAAACACAACCTCATTTGCCCCTAATGTCTCACACATACCTATAGCTACATTACCACCTCCAGTGTTGGTGACCCCTACCCCATTTCAGAACATGGTTCTTTCCATTCCACAATCATTAGCCCCTATTTCCACTAGGGTTACCATGACCCTTCCACCCCCATATACATACTACCAACAACCTCCTGTTTCATCCATTATTCATTCCAGGTATGTACCCCCTATTTCACTACCTTCTTCTCCACCACCCTACACAAAGAGCCCCCATACACTAGAGTGCCACCCCCATTATATGCCCAAAACCAACCTTCCCACGCTACGGGAGGCATCCAATCATCACAACCCATAAAAGACCTAATTAAATTGATGTTGGACAAGATGTAGACATTGGAGGCATTGGTTTCCGTCTCCCGCAACACTCTCACCTATGATGAGATTTGCAATGAACCTATTCACCCATCCATTCCTATCCGTTCATACCCTATGCATTAGGAAATGCCTAAATTCAATTGTTTCAATAACAAAGAAGACCCATAACAACATTTGTAGTTATTCAAACATGGGTGTTATCTGATCGCTCATGATGATGCCTTGCTTTTGAGAACCTTTCCCATGTCCCTCACTGGACTTGCATTGGATTAGTATAGTGGGTTACCTAAACACTCTATATTCTCATTCAATCATGTAGCCCAAGCCTTTTTTGATCATTTCTCTATCAATATCGTCCAGAAGGTTACCATGACCAATCTATATTCCACACGCCAGTATGAGGACGAATCTATCGCAGATTTTTTCACTCACTGGTGCAACTTGATCAATCAACTTACCTTCCAATTGCCACAAACTAAACTCATCAAACTCTTCACATGATCTTGCAATAGACATATCTCCCCAACCTTGCAGGTCAAAACCTTCCGAACATTCGATGAGGCATTCACTATGGCACGAAAGTTAGAGATTCAGGCCATCGAAGAGAAGAAAATATAATTACGTAATAATAATTCGGCATTCGAGTCGAATGATACCTCTTCTTCTTCCAAATCACAAACCAATTATTCAAAAGTTAAGGGCACTTGCTAACATATTGGTACTCAAGCCTGGCTCAACTCACTGTCACAAATCAAAGCTACACCCGCATCTAATCTCTCGCTTTGTCCAAACTTTTCAATTCAAATGAAAGCAACGAAAATATAACCCAATTAGGGAACCTTACTCTTCTGTCTTAGAAAATCTTATCAAAGATGGAGCCATCAATATACCACCTATAAAACCACACACTTTGGTTTTGACCACCGCCGCCCCATTCCCGCATCGTATAAAGAACATGATTTCTGTAACTATCATCAAGTAAAGGGTCATAGTGACGGAAATTGCATCACTTTCAAGAATATTGTCTAGTAAATACTTGAGAAAGGTGTGTTAATTGTGGATAATCCCAACGGCACCCCCAACCAAAATCTACAAATCTTCAAAAAATCGTTTCCCAACCATGCCCCTTCATCCAATCAAACTAGTGAGACATCAACTCACGATACCCATACCCACAAGGTTCACACTATCTTTAACGAGGTACCTATCGCCTCTCAATTACCCCACATTCCTTCCATAGAGGAGATCCTAGCCCAAAATCCTCCTTCCGCATTGGAACCAACCTCCCTTATTCCTTCACCCACAGAGGAACACCTTTCATCTCCTTCATCACCAACGGAGGGGTCTTCCACTAACATTGAGACCATCTCACCCCTAGCTTCACCACTTAGAGAACCTTTACCTATAGTACCTCCTCCACCCATAGAGGAGCTCCCATTATCTCCTCCACCCACAGAGGTGTTCCCATATATTCCTCCACTTATAGAGGATCTCCCATCATATCCTCCACCCATCATAGACCCAAATGAGATACCTTTGCCTCTCGGTGAACATTATCCATCTACTACCCAAAATCCAACAAGCCTATGAAAGTGAAGCTAACCAATTCCTTGTCTCTAAGACACATTTTACAGAATTCCCATTAGGTCCTCACCAACTCCAACCACGGTCATGTTGTTCTCATGTTTGGCCTATCACTTAGATTATGTGGATAGGGATTTACTATGGGGGTTCCTCTTACTCCACATCTCAACACAGATGCAAAGATTCCTCGTTAATACCTCCACTATCTACCCAAACACATCTCGAAAAATCAAACCAAATACAACCACCACTGTCACAACCCCTTCCACGATACCCGTTAGCAATAACACCACACCCTTACCCATAACATGACTTACCTCTAAACCCGAACCCATACCTACAACATTTACCTCAACTAAACCTATTACCACTTTAGGAGTTACCCCGCGCCTTACTCATCCACCTATTAAAATCGATTTATCTATATCCTCCAACATCAAAACCACCCCTATTCGACACCCAAGCTAAAGAAACAAACTCATCGACGTCATACCCCAACCACACCAATCACACCCGCACTTGTCCCATCTGTCTTAAGACCTCAATTTGCCTAACATGGTCAAGAAACCTTCACCCATCCATAAACCAATAACACAACAACCCATTCCTTCCTCAAACCTCTAACCTACCTGGGCACACAACATGACTTACACCCACACTGCAGTCTTTTTACCATCAATACCTCCAATACCTTTAGCAATTGCTTCACTACCCACTACATTCAGTCATTGTCCCTCACACCCCAAGTACACCCACATCATCTACCTTAACAACACCCCGTTATCCTCATGGATAACTTTCTCTCTTCCTCCATCTACTTTTCCTTTTAGACCTCGTACACCCACATCACCTTTACCCAAGAAGGTGTAACCCAACAAAAAAACCCACTACCCCATAACAAGGTAGTCAAAACAACCCCACACCCTCCTACCTGTTCATCTACTATAACCCTACCCAAATAAACACGATCGATACCTAAAACCACACCGGAACCTAAAACCATAACTCAACCCATTCCTAATCTTCCAAAAATAATTCATTGACAATTAATCACACCTACACCCAAACCCACGTTCACTTCCCATTGTGATCCAATAAGCGGGTCCTATGCCAAAATTTTAACCACACTCCTCAAAGCTTCTATTATCACATTACCGCCACTCCGAGCTTACGAACCTCTCAAACCCAAGCCAAAAGGGTTTAATGATACTAAAAATTGTGCATACCATCATGTGCTAGGGAATGATGTGGAGAATTGCAAGGCCTTGAAAACCGTCCTTATCCAATTAAGTCCACTAGAAACCAAATTTGATGATGACGACCTTCTTGACTAGGATCCTTCTTCACCGACACCCATTCCCACACTGCCCACTCAACAACCACAACCTCCACCCTCACCACTCCTAGAGCCACCCCCAAGATATGAAATTAACATGGTTTGCATAAGAGAACTTGCCACACCCCCACCCAAATGTCATTACGCCTAACTAATCTCACAGGGTTTTTCTCCTCCAGTAGGTTTTTGCCCTTCATGTCGTTATACCACTCATCCTACACCTTCTCTATTTTCCAACTACCCTAAAATCAACATGATACACGTCACTACAAGTGTGTAGAAGGGCAAATAAAGGCAAGCTGACCCACCAACAAATCCTATACCCAACATACCATATGGACCCATACCTAAAATCACTATCCACGGTCCTACATACCCCATTTCTAATGGCGTCAAACATCACACCATGTTAGAACAACTAAACCAATCTCCCCTCAAAATGTCCTTATACGACCTCATCTAAACCTCAAAATCCCATCATCAAGCTCTCATGGAGGTTCTTCAATCTATTGAGGTTTTACCCAATGACCCTACACCCGTAGCCTCCATTATCACACCCCATCATGTAGCCTCTCTCACCAAATTACAACCTTCATCCTCACCTCACCTTGTTCACCAAGTGGCCTCCCTTAGCGTCTCAGAGGGGGAGATTGCACCACACCAAAATGATGACCTGGACCCAACCCTCTTTATCTCTGTCCACATTGATGACATATAAGTACATTGTGTGATGATTGATGGAGGCGCTAGCATTAACATCATTTCATCCCATGCATTTTCTCAAATGTGCATACCTGAAAATTACATGCATAAACATCCAGTCATTCAACGATGCTATCACCTCCACAATAAACCTTTGTCATCCTTCACATTCATGTGGCCCCCGCACTATTCTAGAATTGTTTTATGTTTTGGAGGGGGAATTCCAATATAACTTGTTGCTTGGTAGACCCTGGATCTATGTCATGGGTTGTGTTCCTTCCACTTTACATTGTTGTGTAAATTTTGAACACGAAGGACACACTTATACCATTCTAGCTGACCCATCACCTTTCAAAACATGCAACATGCTTTACCAACCCAATGATGTGCTCATACCTGTCAAGCTGTCTACCTCTGCAACCAATATCGCTTCACCTACACCTCCACCTACCAAGTCAACCGTTGCTTTCACCATGCATACCTCCTCCATTCCTACTACTGTTTTAACCGCCACGACATTGACCAATTAGCTTCCCAATCCATTAACTCCACCTTTGCATTGACCTCGACACATCAACCATTCTAGCTACCTACATACCAACCACCGATCAATTAGAAGGTGTTTTTCAATGCCTCACTGCTGGGGAGTACCGCCTCTATAGTGTCAACACATTCCTTTCTACGCACAAGTATGGAAGCCTTCACCAACACCCTCGCTATGATCACCATATAAGAGAATGCCTCCTTTATGGTCCTCCTCATCTTCGTACTAGTCTCACCTATGGGGACATGATATTACCATTTACACACCTGAACCACCATCACAACCACCGCCCATTTTCGATGACTTACAATCGATTACCAATTACCGTTTCTCCCATACCTTCCTCCATTGTTGTGCATGGAAGGGTTTTGGTTTTGGATGTTATGAGCAAGGCTTCCACACTTTGTTAATCCATATAACACCTATAAACATAACAATTGTAGTGGTATCGGCTTCCGTGAACCTCCTACCAAATAGGCCCACATTGAACTCTTTGAGGACCCTATCCCTTCTTCACCTTCACCTTCATCACCACCCTCACCGACAGAGTTGATGGATCCTAAATCTATCCCCCCTAACTTTTATTTTTTCATAAACACCATTTCCTTGGGGCCTTTGACTTATCAATGTGAAGGCGAGGCCCCTTCCACTCCTCCATTCCTATATCTTGAGATGATCAATGAAGACACACCTACCATTAACGTCATTCAATGTCAGGATGATGAATCCATACTCACCTACCTTGGTGAAAAATAATCATATATTCATCGGTCATTATCCTCTGAGAGACAAACCATGTTGAATGAATCGACTATCGAGATCAACATTCATACTCAGGACAACCCGCACATCCTAAAGATCACACAATCTTTAGATGCTGTTGAAGAAGAAGCCATCACTTATTTTATTCAAGATCACAACCACTCTTTCACTTGGTCTTACGTAGACATGCTTGGTATTGACCCCACCATAGTGGTCAGGAATATCATAACCCTTCCCAATGCCAAACCTATTAAACAAAAGCCGAGGAGGAAAATTCACCCTCGCATTGCTCTTGTTGTCAAAGAAGAAATTCAAAGCCTTCTTTCCGTTTCCTTCATCTTGACCATTGATTATCCTCATTGGATTTCTAACATTGTCCCTGTTACCAAAGAAAAAGGGGGACTCCAAATTTGCAGACTTCCTTGACCTCAACCTCACCTACCCAAAAGATGACTTTCCCTTGCCCGGTATTGATCAACTAGTTGACCTCACCATTGGTCATGAGATGCTCTCACTCATGGATGGCTTCTTGGGTTATAACCAAATTTTTCTTGCCCCAAAAGATCAGCACAAGACCACATTCATCACCCCTTGGGGAACCTTTTGTTATCGAGTCATGCCTTTTGGTCTTAAAAACGTTGGTGCCACATATCAGCGTGTTATGAATTACATCTTCCACGATATCATGCATCACATATTGGAAGATTACGTGGATGATCTCTTGGCCAAATCTAAACATTTCTCTGAGCACCTCGTTGTACTCAAAACCATCTTTGATTGCCTCATTAAATATTGTGTCGCCTTCACCTAAAAGTGTGTCTTCCTATTTCTCTCAGGAAAGCCTCTAGGATTTATTATTTCCCTCTATTTTATAGAAGTTAAATCTACTAAAGTCAAGGCCATTCTAGAAATGCCTCCACCCACTAACCTTAAACAACTCCGTAGACTGCAAGGTAAATTATAGTCCATTCACTATTTCATTTCACAATTATCTAATCGGTGTCAACCATTTCATCATCTACTTAGGAAGGATAAATGGGATGATGACTATCACAAAGATTTTGAGGCCCTAAAACACTACCTTCTCCAACCACCCATACTCATTCCACCTAAAGATGATCAACCTTTTTACCTATACATATCAGCTACCAATCATTCCTTGGGAGCCATGCTCACTCATCGTGATGAACAACACAAGGAGCAGGTGGTTTATTACATAAGCCGTACTCTTTTAGACTATGAAACCTGATACAACCATCCAGAAAAACTTTTCTTAGCCTTAGTTTTCATTGCCACCAAACTCCACCATTACCTACTCAACCAAAAACCTATGTCGTGACCAACACCGATCCTTTACACTTCATGTATGCCAAACCTTATCAAAATCAGCGTGTCGCGTGATGGCTTATGCTTTTAGCTGATCTTGACCTTGAATTCATTCATCAAAAGTCCATCAAGGGCCAATTTATCGCTGATCAATCGTGGGCGCACCTATTTCGGGATCAACCCTCTAATTTTGAATTTCCTGATGAGTTGATTGCTACTCTTTCTCTGGATGAACCCCCTTACCAAATGACACTATTCTTCGATGATTCCAAGTGTCAACATGGGGGTGGGGCTGGTATTATCCTCATTCCTCTAGATGGAGAACCCATGCCTTTGTCTTTCAAACTAGTCTTTGAATGCACCAACAATATTTCTGAATATGAAGCACTCATACTAGGTCTCCAAGCCGCATATGCCCTAGATGTCAAATCAATCCACATCTTTGGTGATTCACAATTGGTTGTCAATCAAGTCAATGGTATGTACCAATGTCGTAATGAGATACTTCAAAAGTATAAACATCATGTAGACATACTTTTGACCACCTTTACTCGTTACACCCTTCAAACCTTCCCATGTTCAACTAATAAATTTGTCGATACCATGGCCTGCTTAGCTTCCCAAATACCCACTTCCCCTGCCGATTCCAAAATATTTGTCACCATACAACACCTCCATTCACCTTCTTATTTACCTCATGATGTTTACTCAATCGGAACCAACACCCCTGACCTAAGTGACCTTTGGTATAAACAATACTCACTACCTTTCTCTCTCCATCTTACCTCCTAATCTCACCCATAACGGACAATGCACCTTCCTTAAAAAGGTCTCTCGTTACGTCATTCAGGGGAATCCTCTATAAACACATATTTGATGGTATTCTCTTACGATGCCTCACAAGTTCTAAAATTCCTTATACCATTAAGGAGGTTCATGATGGCATATGTGGAGGTCACTTTAGTGGCCTTGTTGTTGCTAAGCATATTATTTGCCTAGGCTATTACTAGATGACCCTTAACCATGATTGTTGTGACTATGTAAAATGTTGTGTGAAATGTCAACAACATTCCAACCTTCATCATACACCCAGTCATGCCTTACAGGTCGCTCATGACCTTTGGCCCTTCTCTCAATGGGGTTTGGATCTTGTCGGAGAAATAAATCCTCATTCTTCCCAACGCCATCAGGTGGACCATAAGCTACTTTGCGAATACTACACAAAATGGGTGGAAGTCATACCACTCATCTCCACGAAATCCGAGAAGATATGTGAGTTCATTAACCATCACATCATTTATCACTTTGGTGTTCCTCATCGCCTCATCACTTGAAAATGGAAAATATTTCAAAAACAAAACATTGTAAAAAACTTTGTGATGCCTTCGGCATTCTCGCTTAGTTTCTTATCACCTTATTACCCACAAACCAATGGCCAAGCCAAATCCACTAACAAAACCTCAACAAAATTCTCATGAAAGTGGTTGAAGATCTTTGGGAAGAATTGGCATATGCACATTCCTTTTTCCCTATGGGAATATTGCACTTGTATTTGCACTTCCACTTTGTGGCCACACCCTTTTCACTGGTCTACAATATAGAGGTTGTTCTACCTCTCGAAGTCCGATCCCCTCACTCCACATTTCTCTCCATGACATGCTTACTGATGATGATTTTCGTCGACCACTTAGACAACTAGATTTATTAGAAAAGGTCATCTTAATGCTCTGGATCACCTTCGAGTTTACCAACAATGTATTAAACATGCTTACGACAAACGTGTTCATGAAAGAACCTTCCAAGTTAGTGACCTTGTCTTGAAAGAAAATCAGCACATAACCAAAGCAGAAAAAAAGTAAACGGGTAAAATTCACTCCTAATTGGCTTGGACCATACATCATAAATCATACCTATAGATCAGGTGCCTATCGTTTATCCTCACTTGATGGTAAACCCAAATTTGATCCCCTTAATGCATTACATCTTCGACCATTTTATTGTTTACTCATTGTCCTAGCTCACCCTTTGTCTCTTTGGGCTCATCCCTTGAGCACTATCCACTCCATACACCTACCTAATGATTAAACAAGAATCATGTGAGTACCCATCACTTGTTACCTTCTCTTGAATATGTGTACCACGGCACTACACATAACATGATTCTCATGGATACTTTTCGTCTACCTTTAGATGAGATCCCATGGTCGTTCCACCTTGTCTTTTGAGCAAGAGTCATATCCTCCACCTTGGTCTTGTCCATTGACTTTAATGACCTCACATGGGACCAAACTCCTTGAGTCAAACTTCTAATAAAAGATGACTCCCTCAAAAGGATATCTTCCTCTTGACAAAATTGCTGATATAATAGACTTTGCTCCTCGAAGGACAGCTACGTAAAGATTCAAAAAGAGAGAGAAAACCTGAAGCTTCCCACATCGATCAGATTCACGAAGACCTCAAGGAGTACCATATTATTTATCCCATATAGACTTCCCACATCAATCAATCTATTAAAACAAAAAAAAAATAGTCATGGACTTGCCCATTGTGACCTAGGACCTCTTGCCCAAAATCCCTGTCACTCAAAACATATAAAATTAACTACCCTTCACCCACCTTACCATTTCCACTCTCATTTCCTCAATCACCTCAAGGGACTTCTTAGAACTTAGACATTTGGTGATCATGTGACTAATTTTCACCAGTGAGAACGCTATCATGCAATGCCTTTAGGGTCTTACATTCATCACCTCTGCTAAGATATGATTTACTCGGTATGATCCTACCCATCAGGTGGCTCTATTACCTCCTCTTATCTTTTAACCATATTTGTTTACATTTTGATTACCTTATATAGGACTTTTTCCTCGACGCTTACCTTCGTGGTAGTCCTTCCCTTTCACCATAATCACCTTCACCGCATCCTCTTACCTATAATCTACCCACACCTATTACACCTAAACCCACAACATGCCCAAAAACCTACTAACTCATTCTCATATTCTTCCCTAGCTCATGGGAGAACTACATTGGCCTGAGGTCCCTTTTCACCGGGACTATGTAGGCGGTACTCTAAGGCATGGGGCCCTTGGAGGATAGCTCGGCCATTCACTACCCTAAAACAATTCATCAACCATGCCTAACTCACCATTTACATCAATTTCACCTAGTTCCCATTTTCTAACATGATTGGAAACTAAGCCACATAAATAACAAGTTTCTTACCACAACATACATTTATTACACCTACCATCTCTCTATCATCACTATGCATAGATTATACAACATTTCACATATAACCCATAGTATCATTCATTGCCAAAATAATGACTCATAACTAAACCTACTTTTAACTCAACCATGCCTATAACCCGAATTAACCATGCCTATAACCTAACTTGATCCATGGCTATAAAAAACCTGACCCAACCATGCCTATAACCTGACTCAACCATTCCTATAACCTGACTTGATCCATGCCTATAACCCAACTCGATCCATGCCTATAACCTGACTCGATCCATTCCTAAACCAACCTAACTCCATCATGCCTAACTTACCTAATTTAAAACCACATTAAAGTAACAAATCCATATCTCATCTAACACAAGCCATAAATCCAATATCTCATAAAGACATGAACACATCACACAATACCATGTATCTCATCATATAAATCAATAAATGTGTATCTCAATATACATGCATATCTCATCATGACCATCATCTCCAAATGTCGGCATGTAGGTTGATATACAATACAAAATGTCATCGCCACACAAACTAGACTCATATATACAAAAAGAATGAATGAATCAATACAAAAAAATCTTCGGCATGCATGCCGGTATATATCAAAATATACAACATCACTCATAAATCCTCACTATCTTTGGCACACGAGCCGGTATGGGATCAAACATGCAACCATATTCGGCACCTGGTGCCGACATATATATCAAAAAAATCACTAGTAAACATAAAAAATCTGGTGACCACATCTCAGGCATCTCATTAGATGTCCTCCATCTCTGTTTCACCTGCACCCTCGGCCTCTTGTGTCCCTGCTGGCACATCACCTAGCTCTGGTCACCATGCATTGGTGGCCTCTCCCTGATTGGGCCTCGGAGCTCACTGACCTCCTGTGCTCTCCACACTATGTGTGCGGGATCTCATCCTCTCACTGGACACTTGTTGTGCCCTATACTCCCCGTAGGAGAGGAAGTCTATCCTAGCCACCATAATCTAGTCATGATAATATCTCACCTCACCTAAGGCATCCCATAACTTTGGATACATGCATGGTCTATGGTGCTACCATAGGTCTCGGCCCCTATAGCTTCCCTGCAGGTGACCTACCCCGTCGACCAACCTATGAACTAGGACCATCTCCCTACACCTATGGTGGTGGCCCCTGTCCCTATGCTTATGGTGGTTTCCTTTGCCTCTTGTGCACATGTATCTAGGCACGTAAGGCCCCAATCTTTCTGGGAATGTGTGCCAACCGGCCTTGTAAACTGCCACTTGAGCCAGTAAGGCTGCCACCTGACCATCTTTGTCTCCATCTCCTCCACCCTCTCCCTCGCCATCTAGGCCTACAAACTGGCCACTTGTACTCATAGCTCTACTACCTCCCCTCGAACCCTCCACCGTGTGTCTGTAGTATATCTATATATGTGATCAGTGTCACTACCTACCCTTGTAGGGCGTCTCTTTGCACTGTAATAGTAGCTAGGTCAAATTTGCCTCTTCGTGCTAGGTGGTATGGCTCATAATCCGAACCACCCACCACTACCTGCGTACCTATTTGTACATCCAAATCATCTATCCACCGATGCACTAGCTGGTCCTCCTCCCCGTAGGAACTATAGGCTGTAGTAGAGGTAGAGGCCTCTCCATGTCATCTCTCTGATATTGTGGGAAGGATGGAGGAATATCTTGTACAAGCCTGAACTGCCGTCGGACCCTATCTACTAGGATCATCTCATCCTCCCCTACGCACGATGACCTCGTATCCACCTCTCTAGCTGGAGCTTATCTAGCTCCTCATACATGTGCCTATATGAGGGGAATCCCACATATGGCCTCCAAATAATGTCCATTCCGGACAAACCCTCCAACAACTACCAAAAATGGGCCACATCATATGTCGGCCTATCCGATCTCCACTCTCCTGCAACCGGCACCCATCTCCTATATCCCACCCACACACATCTCATGGGAAATGCATCTACTTGGGGCATCCCTATCAATAAAACACAGACTATGTGCTCATAGGCCCAATAGTGCAAGATATAAATGTATAAAGACAAAGGCTAAACTTGCGCAACCACCCATATGCCCACAACTCTTGGTATAGCTGCACCAAGAATGCGAGTGCCTAGGAAAAGCATGTCTCATGCACCATCATATCGTGGAGCACCCCCATCAGTGATAGGGGAAAATGTCCACCCTCTACATCGAGTAGTGCATAGCAGCACATTACCTCCATCAAAAGAACCACTAGCCTCATCTCATCCGGACGGGCTAGGTACATCTTGCCATAGCTCAAACTGGCACTATAGAATCTCATATCTATCGCCGCATCACCAAAAACTATCCCGATCAACTCCTTTGAGGCCTCGGAGCATATAGAGTAAACGTAGGACCCCAATATGGGTAACCACAAAATATGGAACACATCCTCCAGGGTGATAGTCATCTCACCCGTCGGAAGGTGGAATGTGTTGGTCGCGGCATCCCATCTATCAATGAGTGTGACCATCAAGCTGGGCTACTGAACAACATGTCAGTAGCACTGAATACCACTCAATCCTGCTACCTCCACATACTACAGCTCTAAAGGGGTCACTCAACCACGCAATGTCACTAGTAGAGGTAGAACCTTGTCCCGCATATGTAACTGTGATCTCCCCTGCATCTAATCCAAGCACAACATTAATCTACCTTTACCATGACCATATTCACCAAGTATCATTACCCACCACCTTATTTTTTTAGCCTATCAACCTCAACCACCTAACCTACATCACTTTTTGACCCTTGTACCTAAAATCCTGACCAATACCAGTTCATCCTAACCAACTTCGGTCACCCATAACCCGACATCGGTCACCTATTTGGTGACTGATACCGTTGCATCTTTACTAGCCACAATCACCCTTAAACTGGCATCAGTCACCTATTTGGTGATCGATACCAGTTCTACCCAACTGACACCACCAATCTTGAACGACACTAGTAACTCTTACAAAAAATTTGTGACTTCCTAAACCCCCTTTTCTATAAACCTCCCCTTGCCCCTTCTACCCCACCTACAATGACCTAAACTACCCCTGGACCTCTACCCACCCCACCTATACCCTTTACTACCCCCTCTTTTTGCCCGTTATTCCCCCATACCCACATTTCAATTTTACCCACCCACAAAATAAAAAACACCCAAAAAACCCCTACAAATAACAAATAACCACAACCTATAATCTCTTTAATCTACAATATAGAGTTGGGTGCTTACCTCGTTACCGCCACTATCTCGGTGGCATGTCCGGCCAATGTGCTAGTGGTCCGCTGATCCTCTCTGCCTCTGCCATAACCGAATATCTACTCACAACCTCTTCCTAATCAACTCTCTGCGCCTTGATCCCATGGACCCACTACTCACCAACCCAACCCTTGTCAAATCACACTACCCACTCACTTTGTCCCATTTCCTCTAGACACTTTTCTCACTTTTTTCTCTTTTTTGTCATTTCTTCACAGCAAATAACAAATGAATAATAAAAATGTGGATTTTTTTATAGAAAACCTGACCTAACTAACGTCGGTTCCCTTGACCGGCATCGGTCCGCATGCCCTACCTAACCGTCACTAGTTTTCCTATAATGACGTCAATTATCCATGATTGTTGTAACACCCTGAACTATTATTACTTCCTCCTGAGCATTCAAGTGTTGATATATGATTTCTTCTGTATAAGGACATGTTCCTTTGGGTTGTGAAGTCATGCTTGATATGGATTGTATCTCCTTTGCTCTTGAAGATCTTTGACTCAGCCTTGGATCAGTTGCATCGATCCAAGGAATGTTTTAAGCTTATTCAGGATGAACAAAATTTATGGACCTTACGAAAGTTACAAGGTCTGAATGAGTTTGAATGAACAATCCCAGAGTTTAACTCAGGCTGATCATGATAAATGAAATTTGGTTCCAGATATCATAACATCAGGAAGGCCTAGACCTTAAGCCAGGTAAGATGTTCTTGGGTATACAGTAAGCTTAATTAGCAATGCCAGATAGGATCCTTTACAGGAATGTTTTACCCTGTTTGGCTCTAATACTGATTGGTCCTACTTGGGAGACCTAGATTGGATTCATTAAGGTTAATAACCTTAACCTAAACTATAACCTATTGGTTAAATAATTGCTAATCTAACCTAGCCCTAAACTATAAGCTTAATGCTCCTAAGGTTAGCTACACCTAGCACTATGGAAGTAAGACTAATGTCTTACCTTATGATCTAACCTATGTTTCTAACCTATCTTAACTAATGATAAGAATGGAGGGGGACCTATGAAGGGCGTGAGTCATGGGTGGTGGTTTCCATGGCATTTATGAGGGAGATAAGGATGGAAGGACTTGGGATGTCACGATTTGGTAGAGGTTGCAAAACGGCTATATGACTGACGTGGCAAAGTATCACCAAATATAGGAATGGTTGTTTATTTTCTTTTAGCAATCACCAACTTTGGTGGTCGGTGGCAATGGAGAATAAGTGGGAAGATGGGAGTTAATGAAATTAATGAACTTCGGTTCCCGAGCGCGATTGCTTGGGAAGGCATGCAAATGGAAAATTGTTTGATTGTTTGGTTTTCCATGCATTCCATTTTTCTTTCTACTTGAGCACTTGTTCTTGAACCGAGTTGTCTACTCTGTGTTGCATGGCAACTTTGAGAATTTATAGCTTCCTTCTCTGTCGGGGAAAGTTTATAAGGCATGAAGGTAACAATTTATTGTTGTTTAATCTATCGTGGAAGAAGAAGAGAAGGTGCGAGCACATTCAGAGGTCTTCTTTGGATTTTTAAGTGACACTATCAGGCATGATAGGCCCTAACTTTTAAAAATCTTTATTTCCTTCAAATGCTTTCATTAAAACAACTCTATTCAGGTGATCTTTGCACAGTTGGTTTGAAGCAATGTATTGGGTTCTTCTTTTCTTGTGGATTTAGGAATCCCTGGTTATGCGAAGACTCTGTTGAAATGTTTTGCTGTATTTATTTTTTTGGATTCATCTTCTGTTGAAGACCTTGCTGTGTTAGCATGTTGTTGAACTTTTGTTGAATCTTTGCTGGGTATACTTATAGATTTTGGACTTCTGTTAAAATGCTTGCTATGTTTACATTTGGTTTGACTCTGTTGAAATGTGTGCTAGGATTACATATGAACATGACTCTGTTGGAGTCCCTGTTGTGTTTTCGTATTGGTTCGAGTTCTGTTGAAGTCTTTGCTGAGTTTATGTTATAGATAAGACTTCTGTTGAAGTCCTTACTGCGTTTTCATTTTGGTTCGACTCTGTTGAAATGTTTGCAAGGATTATATATGAACACGACTCTGTTGAAGTCCTAGCAGTGTTTTCTTATGAATTTGACTTTTTTGAAACCTTGCTGTGTATACATGTTGATTCGACTTCTATTGAAGTCCTTACTGTGTTTTCATTTTGGTTTGACTTCTGTAGAATTCCTTGCAGTGTTATCATGTGAACTCGACTCTGTTGAAGTCCTTGATGTGTTTACGTGTTGGCTCGACTTCTGTTGAAGTCCTTGCTGTGTATACATATTGATTCAACTCTGTTGAAATGTTGCTGTGATTGCATATGGTTTCGACTTACTCATGATGCTACCTCTCTTATTATTCGACCGTAATGAGTTCTGACATGTGCCATGTCAAATTATTGCATTGGATAATTTCATGTTTGAAGAATGACATGGATGGAATTGTTTTGTCTAATTTGGTTGGTTTATTGATTATTACTTGGTCGCAAGATCTCTTGTATTGCTTAATAGCTACAGGTGATTTTATAATTGAATTGTGAGAAAACGTAGTTTCTTCTTTTGAGCTCAATGATTTAGTCGCATGCATATAATGTATGTTATATTTGAGCCTTGCACCTCTGTGAAAAGGCGGATGGTTAATGAATATAGGTTACGTATAAGATGAAATATTAGTGAAGTTATTGTTTTCTTTATGACCTTGCTTGGTTAATGGGAACACATCCCGACCGAGAGAAAACTTGCTTGAGGAACTCGATTTTTAACAACGTATGGGTAATCCTGGATTTGCATGGATGGAAATCGGGTTTGTATTTGGAAGGGATGGGTGTTGAATTTTGTGCCTTCTCTTCTTCCTTATTGAATTCAAGATTGAATGTATATGTGTTAGTCTTGAGAAGTTGGTACGATCTGAACGTGATTGGAATGGAAATCGATTGCCTCTTTTTCTTTCTCCTAAGTCAGTAAAGTATATGTTGTTATATAAGCGTAGGAATAAGAAAATATTCTCTCCTTGTCTAGAAACTATGAGTGCTTTCTTCTTTCGTATCTTTATGTGAACTCTACTGATCTTTGGAATAAGAAGAATAGATGTTAAATTATATGGAGAGACTGGTAAGTACTGACTCTTGACCGGGTCTCCTGCTTTATTGACGGTTATAATATCTTGTTTGGGTTGTTTGGTTATCCACTTTTATAAAAAATTTATTGTAGTATAAGTTGATATACTTGTCAATACCATTGAAATAATGTTATGAATATAAAGGAATCCCATCAGTTGAGCTTGCTGGATGTTATAATCTACCTTTGCGGAATTGTTAAAAATATACCTGTTGGATACACGAACTGATAGGAATTCTTTTTTGTATGGAATAATTTGTTGGATTATCGCTATCCTTGGGATTCAGATGGATGGATGTTTTGGATTCATTCTGTTCTTCTTAGTCTCTAATATATATGATGAATCATCTAAAAATATTTAGGTTTAATTAGCAAATATAATATCAGTCATGCATTAAAGTCATGTTAGGATTGTAGAAAGATGATTAGCCTTGATTTGCGTTTAATGATTTTAGGAAATGATTTCATTTAAACAGTTGTTTAATGAGAGCAATTGGTAGAATGCAATTGTTTTAAGAATTAGTACTTATCATGCTCGGTTCACGTAAGCCGACTGTGCTAGTAATTTTTGCGAGATGGACATTCTAAGTGATAAAGGCACACAGATCTGATATGATGCTTAGATTGTTTAATTTGATTTTATGATGAATTCCTATTTGATATCTCTAATTGTACTATAGTAAGAAAGTTTTTCTTTTGTTGTTGAGTATTGTATCCAATATGCCGAAGTGCATAAGTTGTAATTGTATGGCTTGGAGATAAATGAAAAGGGGAAAATTGTTACTTGTGTGGCTGCATTTTTAATTAATGGATTGATCTTCTTAGGTTCGATTGATTTTAAGTGCATTTTTATTATTTTATACCATAGAGTTATTTGGATTCTCTAAGTAGGCCTTGTAAAGATTATGTGCCTAAATACTTTGTGAATGATTAGTAATTCTTTTATGTTTTGAATAAGGCTAAAATTGGAAATTAGTCCACTGTTTACGAGAAGTTAAGGTTAAACTACATCTCAATAGGTAGCTGAAACAGGAAGAGTAATCTATTACTTCCTATCCATGATCTAAGTCAAGACAACGTAACTGATGATTTTAAATCACTATATCTTAATAACAATAAGTAAGATATATTTCAGTTTTGAGAACTGATATAAACTCATATGGGTATAGTTAGAATCCTTATGAGAGGAATTAGGGCTACTTGCCTAATGTCATTGATTATGATTATTATGAATCAATTATCTCCTTGACGAGATCTCAAATCTTATTAAACTTCTCTCTGTGAAATGGATCTTAATTAAGTAAGGCAACATCTAAGGTTAGCTACACCTAAGCACTATGGAAGTAAGACTAATGTCTAACCTTATGATCTAACCTATGTTTCTAACCTATCTTAGCAAATGATAAGAATGGAGGGGACCTATGAAGGGGCGCTAGTCATGGGGGTTGTTTCCATGGAATTTTTGACGGAGATAAGGATGGAAGGACTTGGGATCTTTATCGAGATTTGGCGGAGGTTGCAAACGGCTATATGACTGACGTGGTAGTATCACCAAATATAGGAATGGTTGTTTGTTTTCTTTTGGCAATCACCAACTTTGGTGGTCGGTGGCAATGGAGAATAGGTGGGAAGATGGGAGTTAATGTAATTAATGAACTTCGGTTCCCGAGCGCGGATTGCTTGGGAAGGCATGCAAATGGAAAATTGTTTGGTTGTTTGGTTTTCCATGCATTCCATTTTTCTCTCTGCTTGAGCACTGGTTCTTCGAACCAGTCATCTACTCTATGTTGCATGGCAACTTTGAGAATTTCTAGCTTCCTTCTCTGTCGGGGAAAGTTTATAAGGCATGAAGGTAACAATTTATTGTTGTTTAATCTATCGTGGAAGAAGAAGAGAAGGTGCGAGCACATTCGACAACTTCTTTAGATTTTCAAGTGACACTATTAGGCATGATAGGCCCTAACTTTTAAAAATATTTATTTCCTTAAAATGCTTTCATTAAAACAACTCTGTTCAGGTGATCTTTGCACAGTTGGTTTGAAGCAATGTATTGGGTTCTTCTTTTCTTGTGGATTTAGGAATCCTGGTTATGCGAAGACTCTGTTGAAATGTTTTGCTGTATTTATTTTTTTGGATTCATCTTTTGTTGAAGACCTTGCTGTGTTAGCATGTTGTTGAAATTTTGTTGAATCTTTGTTGGGTATACTTATAGATTTTGGACTTCTGTTAAAATGCTTGTTGTGTTTACATTTGGTTCGAGTCTGTTGAAATGTGTGCTAGGATTACATACGAACACGACTCTATTGGAGTCCCTACTGTGTTTTCGTATTGGTTCGAGTTACATTTGAAGTCTTTCTTGAGTTTATGTTATAGATACGACTTCGTTGAAGTCCTTATCGCATTTTCATTTTGGTTCGACTCTATTGAAATTTTTGCAAGGATTATATATGGAAATGACTATGTTGAACTCCTAGCAGTGTTTTCTTATGAATTCAAATTTTGTTGAAACCTTCTTTGTGTATACAAGTTGATTCGACTTCTGTGTAAGTCCTTACTGTGTTTTCATTTTGGTTCGACTTCTGTAGAATTCCTTGCAGTGTTCTCATGTGAACTCGACTCCTGTTGAAGTCCTTGATGTGTTTACATGT
This sequence comes from Taxus wallichiana var. yunnanensis, assembly GCA_018340775.1. Classification (NCBI taxonomy): domain Eukaryota; kingdom Viridiplantae; phylum Streptophyta; class Pinopsida; order Cupressales; family Taxaceae; genus Taxus; species Taxus wallichiana. The sequence goes on from CM031234.1 coordinate 855,902,977, forward strand.
TGGATCGACTTCTGTTGAAGTCCTTACGTGTATACATCTGCTTCGACTTTTTCAAAATGTTCTTTGTGATTGCATATGGTTTCGACTTCTGTTCATGATGCTACCCAATCTCTTGTTCAACTGGGGTAATGAGTTCCTGATTGTGCCATGTCAGATGATTGCATTGGATAATTTCATGTTTGAAGAATGACATGGATGGAATTGTTGTGTCTAATTTGGTTGGTTTATTGATTATTACTTTCTCGTAAGAGATCTTGTATTACTTAATAGCTATAGGTGATTTTAAAATTGAATTGTGAGGAAACTATAGTTTCTTCTTTTGATCTCGACTGATTTAGTCACATGCGTATAATGTATGTTATATTTGAGCCTGCACCTCTGTGAAAAGGGTCTGGATGGTTAATGAATATAGGTTCTGTATAAGATGAAATATTAGTGAAGTTATTGTTTTCTTTACGACCTTGCTTGGTTAATGGGAACACATCCCGACCGAGAGAAATCTTGCTTGACGAACTCGATTTTTAACAATGTATGGGTAATCCACGGATCTGCATGGATGGAAATCAGGTTTGTATTTGGAAGGGATGGGTGTTGAATTTCGTGCCTTCTCTTCTTCCTTATTGAATTCAAGATTGAATGTATATTCGTTACTCTTGAGAAGTTGGTACATCTGAACGTGATTGGAATGGAAATCTGATTGCCTCTGTTTCTTTCTCCTAAGTCAGAAAGTATATGTTGTTATATAAGCTAGGAATAAGAAAATATTCTCTCCTTGTCTAGAAACTATGAGTGCTTTCTTCTTTCGTATCTTTATGTGAACTCTACTGATCTGGAATAAGAAGAATAGACTTTTAAATTTAAATGGAGAGACCGGTAAGTCTTGACTCTTGACCGGTCTCTGCTTTATTGATGGTTATAATATCTTGTTTGGGTTGTTTGGTTATCCACTTTTATAAAAATTGTATTGTAGTATAAGTTGATATACTTGTCAATACCATTGAAATAATGTTATGAATATAAAGGAATCCCATCGAGTTGAGCTTGCTTGGATGTTATAATCTACCTTTGTGGAATTGTTAAAAATATACCCGTTGGATACACGAACCGATAGGAATTCTTTTTTTGTTTGGAATAATTTGTTGGATTATCGCTATCCTTGGGATTCGAGATGGATGGATGTTTTGGATTCATTTTATTCTTCTTAGTCTCTAATATATATGATGAATCATCTGAAAAATATTTAGGTTTAATTGGCAGCTATAATATGAGTCATGCGTTAAAGTCATGTTAGAATTGTAGAAAGATGATTAGCCTGATTCATGTTTAAGGATTTGAAGAAATGATTTCATTTAAACAGGTTGTTTAATGAGAGCAATTGGTAGAATGCAATTGTTTTAAGAATTAGTGCTTATCATGCTCAGTTCACAGAACTGACCTGTGCTAGCAATTTTTATAGATGGACATTGTAAGTGATAAAGGCACGCAGATCTGATATGATGCTCAGATTGTTTAATCTGGTTTTATGATGAATTCCTATTTGATATCTCTAATTGTACTATAGTAAGAAAGTTGTTCTTTTGCTGTTGAGTATTGTATCCAATATGCCGAAGTGCATAAGTTGTAATTGTATGGCTTGGAGATAAATGAAAAGGGGAAAATTGTTACTTGTGTGGCTGCATTTTTAATTGATGGATTGATCTTCTTAGGTTCGATTGATTTTAAGTGCATTTTTATTATTTTATACCATAGAGTTATTTGGATTCTCTAAGTAGGCCTTGTAAAGATTATGTTCTTGAATACTTTGTGAATGATTAGTAATTCTTTTATGTTTTGAATAAGGCTAAAATTGGAAATTAGTCCATTGTTTGAGAAGTTAAGGTTAAACTACTTCTCAATAGGTAGCTGAAATAGGAAGAGTAATCTACTACTTCCTATCCATGATCTAAGTCAATAAAACATAACTGATGATTTTAAGTCACTATATCTTAATAACAATAAGTAAGATATATTTTAGTTTTGAGAACTGATATAAACTCATATGGGTATAGTTAGCATCCTTATGAGAGTACTTAGGGCTACTTGCCTAATCTCATTGATTAAGATTATTGTGAATCAATGATCTCCTTGACGAGATCTCAAATCTTATTAAAATTTTCTCTGTGAAATGGATCTTAATTAACTAAGGAAACTCAAAGGTGAGGAACCTAGTGGTTGTGAAAAGACTACCTAGATAGGAGAGTCTTAAAATTTAATTTCAACTCAACTTAGTAACTCCTTGTAGTTATGTAAATCTTTCGAGGCGGTTTGTAGGATGTCGACACATGTCAACTACGGGGTTGTACCTTCGAGAAGATTAGGATCTTCACGAGGATACACAATGCAGGTGTCCTTTGGTGACACCCTTTGCATTGATCATTAATATTTACACCTTAAACTCAAAAAGTTTTTACTCGGGACTGGTTAGGAGAATGGTCATGTTATAAGGCTGCCCTTGGAGACTCGGTGTACCTTGACACACGGGGTTAACTAGGGTTGACCCGGTATGTCACTTACCTAAGTCCTCAAGAGCATCCTTATAACATTGTCATGTTATTAATCCATTCCTGAGTGAATGACTTGGGACAGGGAGGATAACAGAAGTCAGTATAAGACATTCTAATTAACATTGGAGTGGGGTGAAGGATGTATTCCAAATTGATGAGTATGCCGTCAAGGAATACAAGACATGAACAGTATGTTTCAAATCTTTGGCCAAAGTATCGCAAGCTGCTGATTGTGTTGTCCTATGTCACCTAGTCTAAGGGACGTGATGCCGATGAATAGTGGTAACAATTATTCAGATAGGTTCCTTGGACAGAGCATTCTGAAATCCTAGATTAGGGAGAGAACCACAAGAGTGAAGTGTTAAAATAAAAACACCAACTCTATGATACTCATGAATAGATCGGTAGATCACCGAGTCATGGAATGAATAGATTGGTGGTACACCGAGTCATTACAGCTGCATATGGTTATCTGTTATAAGAATGATTGTTATGATCTGTGAGTTCTAAATTATGTATTTAGAACTAGAAAGAACTTATCAAAAAAATCTTGGTATCAAAGTCAAGGTTGCAGATCTTGGACCTATTGTGTCCATAATCTATAAAAACCTAAATTTTCTTGTGTAAAAATTCTTAGAACAAGAGGAACGTTGCGAATAATGCTCCACCGGGGAAGGGGCAGCAACAACCCAAAACTTGATGAGATCCTTACTTGCCCTATTGGACACAAGAGATCGTTTGGATGTACTTGAACACCGAGTAATGGGAAATGAGGAGGATGAAGAAGCTGGTAACGACAATCAGCTACCTCCTAAGGACAACCCAAGTATGGGTGTTGGTAATAACACCGAAATGTACCATCCAACCGAGAAAATGAAAAGGCCAAGTTGGCGGTGGAACTCACTAATGATATAAAAAGGATAAGTCCACCTAAATATGATGGCACCACATTAGGAGATGGAGCGAGAACTAGGCTTAGTGAAATGGAAAAGTACTTTGCAATAAGAAACTTCTCGAGGAAACCAAAGCTATTTGGGAGCCTATCGATTTCCCATGAAGCATCTTCATGGTGGGACAGCCATAAAGCTGAGCTAAATATTGATGAGACCAATATCACTTGGGATCAATTTAAGGGCTATTTTAGGCAACGTTGGCTGCCACAACTTTTCTATGATCAGAAAATGACAGAATTCCATAACTTAGCTCAAGGGAAGCTAATGGTAACTGAATACTGGGAGCAGTTTACGAAACTCCTCAAGTACGTACCACAATATCAAACTGACGAGAAGTTTAGAATACAAAAATTTATCATGGGACTAAATCCCGTGATAGGAGGAGAGGTCGATGTTCACAGCCCAACCACTATGGAAGGGGTTGTTGAAAAGGCCATAAGGCAAGAACATAAATTAAAGGCTATTTCTACTCATAAAGAGGAAGTGCGGAAGAAGATTGCAAACCCTTCTTCAACTTCACTTGCACCCAAGAAGGGGCCATGGAAAAAGTTTGGAAATAGAAGTAAGTTTCCAGTGGATAATAGTAAGAAAACGATAGCGAATAAGCCTACTGGAAATGTAAGGGATAGTTTTGCCAAAAATTATAACAATGGGCAGAAGCCCTATGGAGGACAATGTGATAATTTTAATGCTTTGGAAGTAATTTTGATCCTAAAAGGGACCCGTAGGAGGTCTACAATTGTGGCAAAGACCACTACGTAAATCAGTTCCCTTTGAAGAAGGACAATCTATTTGATCAGATGCATGGAGCAGGTTTATTCCAAGATAGATCTTCAATCTGGTTATCATCAAATAATGATTAGAGAAGGAGATATTCATAAAACAACTTTTCGAACCAGGTATGGACATTATGAGTTCACGGTTTTACCCTTTGGATTAACTAATGCACCCGCAACTTTTATGAACTTAATGAATAATATCTTTCAAGAATATTTGGACAAATTTGTGCTTGTATTCTTGGACGATATTCTCATATATTCCAAAAGTGTCGAAGAACACAATGAGCATTTGAAGATAGTTTCGGAAATATTGAGAAAAAGAAAGTTGTACGGTAAGTTATCCAAATGTTCTTTCTTTGATACTGAAGTTCACTATTTGGGTCATGTTATTAGTAAAGAGGGAATTGCAGTAGATCCTTCAAAAATAGTGGCAATAACCGAGTGGCTTGCACCAAAGAATGTACATGAAGTAAGAAGCTTCATGGGCCTTGCTTGTTATTATAGAAAATTTGTTAAGGATTTTTCTAAAGTGGTCAGCACCGATAACTTCATTGCGAAGAAGGATAAGAAATTTATTTGGAATGATAAGTGTGAAACTTCTTTCAAAATTTTGAAAAGCCGATTGACTTCAGCACCTATATTATCGATGCAGACCTAATGGGAACTTTACTTTTGTAACGGATGCTTCTGGGGAAGGCCTTGGAGGTGTTTTGTTACAAAATGATCAAGTCATAGCATATGAAAGTAGAAAACTTAAGTTACATGAGCTGAATTATGCCCCTCATGATTTAGAGCTTGTTGCAATTGTTCATGCACTTCAAGTATGGAGGCACTATTTACTTGGGAAACCTTTTGAGTTGAAAACTGATCATTTAGGGCTGAAATATATTTTCACTCAACCTAACCTAAATACAAGACAGTGAAGGTGGTTAGAGTTTTTATCTCAATATGATTTTGATATTAGCTACATCAAAGGGAAAGAGAATAGAGTAGTAGATGCTCTAAGTCGTAGGAAGCACATTTACTGCTCTTATAACATTAAGAACTCAATTTAAAGATGAGGTAAAAAGTGCCTCGAATCGATATATACTTTCAGCAAGTAAAAGCATAACTTGCTACTGAACCAAAGGATGAAAGGTATAAAGGTTTTCATTTTGATAATGAAGGAATCTTACGTTATGAAAACAAGGTATATGTACCTTTGTTAAACGATTTGAGAAAGAAATTGTTAGTTGAATTTCATAATTCGCCCTTCTCTGGACACCCGGGTATCACAAAAATGCTTGCTGATCTAAAACAACAATACTTTTGGAAAGGTATGAAAAAGGATGTTATTGATTTTGTGACTCATTATGCGGAATATCAGCGGGTTAAGGCAGAACACATGCACCCTGCTGGACTATTATATCCCCATAGCATACCGCAGTATAAATGGCAAGTAATAAGCATGGACTTTGTACAAGGGTTGCCTATGTCGAGAAATAAACATGATGTTATCTTGGTAGTTGTAGACAAACTAACAAAGGTAGCTCATTTCATCGCTGGAAATCTGAAGGATGATTCTCCAGTGTTAGCAAAAAGATTCGTGCACGAAATTTTCAGGTTACATGGAGTACCAGAATTGATTATATCTGACAGGGATCCTAGAATGACATCAAGATTTTGGAAAACGCTTAATACAGCTCTTGGAACGAAACTAAACTTCAGTTCTGCATATCATCTAGAAACATATGGACAAATTGAGAGAGTAAATCAAGTGTTGGAAGATATGTTGCGAATGTATTGCATGGATCAACAGTATAAATGGGAAGAGTATCTTCCATTAGTTGAGTTCACATATAACAACACTTATCACTCATCTCTTAAAATGGCACCTTTTGAGGCACTTTATGGGAGAAAGTGTAGAACCCCTGTTAGTTGTGATAGTATTGAGGACAGAATGGTAATTGGGCCAGAAATCCTCACTGAAATGGAACAATAAGTTAAGATGATTCGTGAACGATTGAAGGAAGTAGCAGATAGGCAGAAAAGCTATGCTGACCTAAAGCGGGTTGATCGAAAGTTTGAACTTGGTGAAAAAAAAATTTCTTCGTGTTAAACCGAGAAAGAGTTCTATAACTTTTGGCGGGGCTGCCAAAGTTGTCACCTCGTTACATGGGACCTTTTGAAATTGTCAAAATAATCAATCTGTAGCTTATCAATTAGCATTACCACCTGCTTTGTCTCGCATGCATGATGTTTTCCATATTTCTTTGCTTAAGAAATACGTTTAAGACTTGTCACATGTTTTAAATTGGAATTCCTTGTAGGTCCAATACCCAGGAATAATCATGGTTAAACCCACACGAGTGCTGGAAACTCGCCAATTACATTTGAGAAATCATGAAATACAAGAATGTAAGGTCCAGTGGGACCAGGTTTAATGAAGAGAGTGCAACTTGGGAAAATATGGAAGAGATGAAAGTTGCTTTTCCTTTCTTTTTGAAAGAGAATGGAATCTGTTGACAATTTTTTTAATTATTATGAACTTATCTTTTCATGTCTTTATGAAAGCTTGACTTAGAGGCAAACATTATTCAAAGGGTTGAATAAATTGTATCATGACATTGATTTATGAAATAATTCATGTTGGAATTGGTCTCTTGTATTGTGAACTAATAAATTGGTTGACCTGAAGGTAAATCAAAATATGTAATCATCGGGACGATGAATCTTTTAGGAGGGAAGCATGTAACACCCTGAACTATTGTTACTTCCTCCTGAGCATTCAAGTGTTGATATATGATTTCTTCTATATAAGGACATGTTCCTTTGGGTTGTGAAGTCATGCTTGATATGGATTGTATCTCCTTTGCTCTTGAAGATCTTTGACTCAGCCTTGGATCAGTTGTATCGATCCAAGGAATGTTTTTAGCTTATTCAGGATGAACAAAATTTATGGACTGTTATCCAAAATTCACCCCCTAGGGTAAATTTTGATAACATGCATCGAAAGATTCAAATCCCAAGCAAATTGATTGATTGAAGCAAAATCAGGTTTCTAGGGTCCCTTCGGGTATTTTCTAACTCCCTAGCCGAAGAAACAGGAGCAAGCTCGAGAAAATGCAAAAAGGTTGCAGAAAGGAAAATAGGTTGATCCAGGAAAGAGTATGAAAATTGGCTAAGTCCTGCTCAAGGTAGCATTTGGGACAAGTGGGACAAATGGAAGCGGATCGGCCGAAAAGCCTCTAGGCGGCCCAAATTGCATTCGGGACAATCGGGCCAGAAGTACGCGGCGGGCGCGAAAAGCCGATCCGGCCGAAAGAGGAAGAAAAATTGGCTAAGTGTTGCTCGGGACGTTTGGGACAAAAGGGCCCGAACCGGCCGGTTCGGCCGAAATGAGCACAGGCAGCCCAAAAGAAAATGGGACAAATGGGACAATAGTACGTGGTGGGCGTGAAATGCCGGTTCGACCGAGAGAAAATCGACTAACTGCTGCAGCAGCTCGGGACAAGCGGGCCGGAAAAGGCGCGAACCGGCCGAACCGGGCGAAAGAGGTCAAAAGCAGATCCAAAGGCAATTGGGACATCCGGGCAAATGGACCAAAAAACAGCCGGTTCGGCCGAAATCAACACAAGGAGCACTAAGCAATTGGGATGTCTGGGACAAAAGGATGTGAAGGGCGTGAAAAAAGCCGGCGGGCCGAGAACCATTCGAAGCCGCCACGTGTCTCGGGAAAATGGGTCAAAAAGGTCAAAGGGCAAGTTTTAAAAGGTCACCAGACCAATGAAATAGCGCCACGTGTCCAGTTAAGGGCCCCACAAGTGAATTTCAAAATGAAAGCCCGCGAAAGATGGAGGAGAGAGAATTGCTCGTCCAATCAGCACGTGCCACGTGTCGTCCAGGTGGCAGAGCGCGGGAAAGGATTTCAAAACACGTTTTCACCTGTTTTGTGCCCTAGATCTTCAGATCACCATAACTTTTGATCCAAAGCTCGGATTTGCACGTTCTTTACATCAACGGAAAGCTGGTGAAATTCTCTACACGATTCTAGGGTCAATCTTGCATTTTGGAGCAGTCTGGAGGAGGAAAATCGAGAAACGGCTCTGACGCGTATTCATGGCCGGAAATGACATTCCAGCGACCAGAGTTAATGCAGAATGGGTCGCATTCTCCTACAATCCGGTCAAAATGATAGGGTATGGGTTTGTAAGGTCCTCCATGCTGTTTTAATACACCTGCAGTCAAGAAAGAATGGGCTCCCATGCCTTTGTACGTCTCCTGTTCCCTGGGTTCGACCCTTGCATTTTAAAAGCCAGTTTTGGGCTCATTTCAAAGAGAGGAACATTTTTGGGCATAGCAGACTTCTTCTTTCACCTTCTTCAAGGGATTGATCAAGTATCAGACCTCTCCAAGGATTGTAACAGTTTTCTTTACCTCTCTGAGGGTGTAATGCGTATTTTGATATTAAATTGATAATGCAAGCTCTGTGAATGGGTTTCAATCCTCTGTTTGTATTATTTGCTTGATTTCAGATGCTAAATTATACATTATCAGTCTGTGTATGTTTTTATGTTGTGAACCTCGGTCTGTGTCTATTTGCATGACTAATATGTTTCACCACTCCTTTTGGTGCATCACCATCTTTAGTTAGTTTCAATTTTGCACTTCTACCCCTGTCTCCTTGCAAGTTAGAATAGGATTAGGATCTAAACCTCTGTAGTTTTGCAAAATATAGATCTAAATCAGAGGAGTTTGAGGAACCAGCCTCTAATCTAGAGATTCCTCTCTCAGTTTCCAAGTCCCACACTTGGAGAGAGGTTTCCATGTTGTGCAATTACACTGGATGCAAGAGTGATCAACCTAGAAATCTGATCAGCGTCCAGGGGTGCTGTAATTTTGCACTAACAGTTTTGGCACGCCCGGTGGGACAAGAGGTCTCAATTTTATTGCAGCAAAGTTGATGTGCATCTGCTGCAAGTTTCTTGCTTGAAAAGAGCTATTATTTGCATATCTGGCGACTCCAAGGGGAAGAATCAATAGAATTTCAGTAAGTCAGGCCTGAAAGCTTATGAGAAGAATCACAAGGTCAAGAGTTGGAGAGGAGGAAGTACTATTTGAATACCTGCAATTATCTCCAAGAAGAAGGCAAAGAGGAAGAAGGATTCAAAGGTCCCCATCTCCACCAAACAGAACTCTCTCAACTCCTCCACCTGAGCGGCCTTTCTTTCAAGTATATAAGGGTTTTAAGACCAATCAGAATGGCGCAACTAGTGAACCCCTATGTCAACTTCACAGGCAGCAGCCCACTTGCTCTCAATGCACAAAATCCAATCCCAGTTGCAGCACTGAAGAACATTCCATACTTTACTGGGGAAAATCAGACCACTCCTGGTGATCATGTCAAGGACATTGCTAACATTTGTGCAATCCATGAGATTAATGAGATGCAAGTAGTAGTCATCAAATTCTTTGGCGTCTTCATTCAAGGAAAAGCATTGCAATGGTTTAGGAGCCTTGAAGTGTAGCTCTATCACAAAACTGGAATCAGCTTGTATTGCACTTCACAATCAATTTGGAGAGAAGGAGACAACTTGTCTCTTTTGGAGCAGCTAACAACCATCAAGAGAGCTTCCAATGAGCAGCTAACTGACTTCAACTTCAGATTTCAAAGGTCTTGGGATAGAATTCCAGTGGCAGTCAGGCCAACAGCAGAAGGTGCTTTTCTATATTACCTTAAAGCTTTAAATTCTGATATTTCTGTGTTGATTCAATCTATGGGAGGCACAACTATCCCTGCTGCTTATAGTATTGCCATTAGAGCTGAAAATTGTCTGATTCAAGCCGGCAAGCTAGCTCCTAGGCCTCCAATGCCATTATATCCAAGTTTAGAGAGCCCAAGTACTAGTCAAGTACCTGTCTTAGCTCCTATTCCCACTCCTAGGAATCAGAGTTCAAATGAAGCTTCCACTTCATCTCCAAGTGCCCCAAATGAGCTTCAAGAAGTCATGAAGCAACTGCAAAATTTAGGTAATGAGCTGGTCACACTTAAGAGACAGCAAACTCAAGGTTTTAGACCTTCGTATCAGCCTCAAGCTCAACCTAATAGGCAGCCATATCAGCCTCAAAGGCCACCCAATCCAGCTGCAAATATGAATCAAACAAGGCCTCCTGCCAATAAACCATTCCAGCCCTATAATCCAAATGCCATATCTGCCTCTAAGGCATTAGTACCAGCACAAAACAACACTGCCCAGGAGTATGATTGGTGTTTTCCATGTAATGAGCCTCATAATCAATCCATGTGCTTCAATGGTGCTTTGACCCAAGCTTTAATGGTAACAAGTGCTGGTGTGGAGGGTGAGAGTACTCAAGAAAACAGCCAACAACAAGAAACATTCCAACAGCAACCTGCCCCAAATGACACCACATTGGTAAATTGGCAAGCAGAGGATTTCTGTGGCATGAATCAGGCAGTTTCTCAAGGTGTTGCTGCCAACACAAGGTCAAAAAGGAGAAATTTGGGTGAAGAACAGCCGTTAGCCCCAGCTAATCCACAACCTTCCACAGCTCCACAAATGATTGGCAAGCAAAACCCAGTTTCAAATGCACAAGGGCAGTCAAGAACAGCCCCTAGGCCAACTCAAATGCCAGCTGTTGCTGCCCACATACAAGGAGCAAATGTGCAGACCAAGGGACAACAGAGAAATCCTTCATCACCATTCAGTATCATTGATCAGATGAAGAAGACAAACGTCAATATATCTATGTGGGAATCGCTATCCATCCCAGGCCAAAGAAATCTGCTGCAAGCTGCCATAAAGGATTGGCCAACTTCGAATCAGCAAGTCCAAATGCAGGAGAAGGTACTCACAAATGCTGCCCACCCTCAAGGAAATCATGGAGCACAACAAGGTAGAATGCTGAAGCCTCCCCCTTTCTATGTTTCGTTAATCATTGGAAATCAGCTAGTGCATAATTGCATGATAGATTCCGGGGCAAGTAGCTCAGTTATGCCTAAACAGATAGCTGATCAGTTAGGGCTCCAGTATGAAATAACATCTAAGGGAGTAGTGCAGTGGATGGGACAGCAATAGCAATGACAGATTGGAGTGATTAGAAATTTTAGTCTTACCTTGCATGCATGTCCAAATGTTGTTGTCTTACAAGATATATCAGTCATAGACCTTCCACCACTCTTTGCCCTCTGTTTGTCAAGAGATTTCACTGCCAAAATTGGGGGATATTTGTCCGCTGATTGGTCACACATGCTGTTCAGAACGAGGTATGGAACTAAAGCTACAATTAGGTCAGAACCTATTGCAGATTTCCACATTGAGCCCTATACTCCAAGTCATATTAATACCAATTGCTCAGCATTTGATCAAGAAGATCACCTTGGCACTGATGAAACCGACACTAAGGTTGGAAGTATCCCAGATTTGACTCTTGATGAATGGGCAAGCAAGGTGCATGCTTTTGATCCTTATCAAGAAGTAGAAGAATCGGAGCTAGGGGTCTATTGTATACACGAAGAAAGTCAACCTATTCCTAGCATCACCAAGCCAAACCACAAGGATGACAACGAGGTATGGCAACTGTTTTTTGATGGATCAAGGAGTAGACAAGGCGCAGGAGGTGGAGCCGTGCTTATTTCACCTCAAGGAGTAAAGTATTATTCAGCTTTTAGATTTCAATTTGCATGCTCCAATAACACTGCTGAATATGAAGCCTTGGTGCAAGGGATGCATTGGGCAATAAAGAAAAAAATAAATAACTTGCAAGTTTTTGGGGACAGTGAGCTGATTGTAAATCAGGTCAAGGGACAGCATGCTGCCAAAAATGATCTACTCAGATGCTACAAGAATAGGGTGTGGGACCTCATGGAATATTTTGAGGGTTTCGGCATCAAGGCCATTCCCAGGAAAGAGAATCAAGCTGCTGACAGGCTTGCAGCAGTAGGGGCAGCCTTTGACATTGTAGAAAACATTCAACAAGACAAGGTACAGCCAAACATCCACGTGATTGTGAGGCCTTCAGTGCCGGATAACGATGTCAATTGGCAAGTATTTGAGAATGACCAGCAAATCATCCACTTCTTGCAGGAAGAAGCTGAGTTCTCAGCTAAGAATCAAGAGAAGTTGGAACAGCAATATGGTCACCAGGTGATACAGCTGAGAACTGACAAGCTGCCCAAGGGACTTGTCACCTTGGAGTCAATTTTTAACCCCAATGATCAGTTTAGAAAGGAGAAAGCAAATATTCAGGTCAAGAGGGAAGATTCGGCATCCATCTTGGTAGAAGAGAACAAGCCACTGCAAATTGGAAAGATGACAACTGAACAGGAAAGGTATGAGTTCATACAGCTATGTCAAGAATTCCCTGACGTGTTTGCTTGGAGCTATGAAGACTTGAAAGGGTTCAATCCCAACTTAGCTCAGCATACCATTGAATTGGACCCAAATACTAAGCCTATCAGGCAGAAACAGAGACCAGTCAATCCACACATGGAGCCTCTAATGAGGAAAGAGTTGGACAAGCTGATTGAGTCAGCAATTATATTCCCAATCAAGCATTCTAGTTGGGTTGCCAACTTAGTTCCAGTCAGAAAGAAGAGTGGAGAGATCAGGCTATGTGTTGACTTCAGAGATTTGAATAGAGCCTCTCTAAAGGACCATTATCCACTCCCTTCCATGGAGCAAATATTGCAGGTCGTAGCTGGTTCAGAAAGATTTTCACTACTTGATGGATACTCAGGCTTCAATCAAATTATGGTGAAGGAGGAAGACCAGTTCAAGACAGCCTTCACAACCAAATGGGGCACATATGCTTACAAGAAGATGCCATTTGGACTGTCAAATGCCGGAGCAACATTCCAGCGAGCCATGGATATGGCATTCAAAGGCTTGATCAACAAGATAGTGCTGATATACCTAGATGATATCACTGTCTTCTCAAAGAATGCTGCAGACCATCTCTTTCACCTCAGGCAAGTGTTTCAAAGGTGTAGAAAGTTTGGAGTGTCTTTGAATCCTAAGAAGTGCATCTTTCTTGCACATGAAGGGAAACTCCTTGGCCATATTGTCTCCAAGGAAGGATTAGCAATTGATCCAGAGAGGGTCGAAGCCATAAGGGCTCTACCATTGCCAAGCCACAAGAAGGCCCTTCAGAGTTTCCTGGGAAGGATAAACTTTGTTCGGAGGTTTGTCCCAAATTTTGCAGCCCTTGTCAAGCCCATCACTAAAATGTTAAGAAAAAGCATGGCTTTCAAATGGACGGCAGAAGGCAAGGAGAGTTTTGAAGCAATCAAAGAAGCCATCTCCCAGGCACCCACTCTCATCAACCCAGACTTTTCCAAGGATTTCATCCTCTATACATTTGGAGGTGATGACACTATTTCTGCCATTCTGGTACAGCAGAACAAAGATAATGATGAGCAGCCGATTGCCTTCTTCAGCCAAAGCCTAAATGACTGCGAATTGAGGTACTCTTTTATTGAAAAACATGTGCTTGCAGTAATCAGGAGCTTGAAGAAATTCAAGCATTTAGTCTCAAACAACAAGGTCCAGTTGCTGGTCTCACATGCTGGGGTTAAGGATTTCCTCCTCAACAAGGATTTGAATGAGAAAAGGGCAGGTTGGATCACCCGTGTCATGGAGTATGACATTGAGATCAAGATCACCAAGCTGGTAAGAGGCAAAGGTTTGTGTGAGCAGCTCGCTTCCAGACAACTAGACAACCCAGAAGATGAAGAAGACGCTGTCCTGCTATTACAAGATGATCAAAAACAGGAAAATGATGATGTGTCCACTCCCTGTTGGACTCAGAATATGATACATTTCCTACAGACGGGCATGTGCCCTCTAGAAATGAGCAAAGCAAAAAGAAGATACTTCGGGTTGCTGGGCAATTCCATATGCCATCATTGATGGAGTTTTGTTCAAGAAGGATGTCAATGGGGTGCTTTCTTGAGATGCATTAACACAGTCGATTCAAAGGGTGTTGGAAGAATTTCATAATGGACCAACCGGTGGCCATTTTGCACCAAGAGTGACAGCTCGAAAATCATGAAGGCTGGTTATTATTGGCCTAAAATCTTCATGATTTCTATGCATGGATCAAGAGGTGTAAGAATTGTGCATTCTTCACGGGAAAAGAGAGACTCGCTGCCCTTCCATTACATCCAATTACAGTAGATCAGCCATTCATGCGGTGGGGTTTGGACTTCATTGGAGTCATCAATCCCAATCGAGCCAAGGGCACAAATGGATTTTGACAGACCACGACTACTTCACCGATGGGGACGAAGCAATAGCACTCAAAGAGGCGAATGAGTCTAGCATTTTGGACTTTTACGAAGGGATAACTTCCAGATTTGGTGTACTGCTACATAATAGTCTTTGATAATAATGCATTGGCATTCATCGGATCTAAAGTGACCGTGAGTGGGCATCAAGAAGGGATTTACTCGAGCACTTCATCAAACTATTACCCTCAAGGTAATGGCCGAGGCCAAGTCTACAAACAAAAACTTGCTTGAGGATCATTAGGAGGACTCTTGATGAGAATCGAGGGCTTGGCATACCAAACTGAAATCAGCCTTATGGCCTGATAGGATAACTCCCAAAAGATCCACGGGTAACTCTCCATTTAGGCTTGTCTACGGAAGAGAGGCGGTCTTGCCCATGTCACTTGAGTTGCCAACGTTGGAACTCATGAAACAGTGGAGTTGCTAGAGTTTGAGCCCATGGAGGTGAGGTATGCGAGTTGATAGAGCTGCGAGAGATCGGAGATCGGGCATCCCAAGCAATGGAAAAGGATCAAGCTTTGATCAAAAAGACCTTTGATGGGAAGGCCAAAGACAGATCTTTTCAAGTAGGAGATCTAGTGCTGAAATGGGATGTGGACAGAGCAAAACCAGGAAGGCATTCAAAATTTGATGCCATTTGGAGTGGCCCATACATGGTCACAAAGTGCAAGAGCAACAATGCTTTCCAATTGGCCTCATTGGATGGTGAAGAACTGCAGATTCCAGTAAATGGAATCTATCTCAAGCATTGCTTCTAGAGGGAGGTTCACTACACCTGTAGATATTAGATTAGATTTTCTTTCCTCCAAGTGCTTGTGCACATTGTTTTGTTGTAGGTTAGTTTTGTTTTCCCTAAGTGCCTTGGCACAGCTTGCTGTCCATGGAGATGTTTAGCATGTCTTTGCTTTCATCAGGTCACATTCCATCTTCCCCCTCACACATTCTGAGTCAGTTTGGATTCTAATAGAATATTTGATGACTCCATGCCCAATGGATTGCTTCAGGCAACTGGTCTTTCCATCTAGCAGGCAGATGATCCCGCTGAGTCGCCAAAATTGTTATCCAAAATTCACCCCCCTAGGGTAAATTTTGATAACATGCATCAGAAGATTCAAATCCCAAGCAAATTGATTGATTCAGAGCAAAATCAGGTTTCTAGGGTCCCTTCAGGTATTTTTCTAACTCCCCTGGCTGAAGAAACAGGGAGCAAGCTCTGAGAAAATGCAAAAAGGTTGCAGAAAGGCAAATAGGTTGATCCAGGAAAGAGTATGAAAATTGGCTAAGTCCTGCTCAAGGTAGCATTTGGGACAAGTGGGACAAATGGAAGCGGATCGGCCGAAAAGCCTCTAGGCGGCCCAAATTGCATTCGGGACAATCGGGCCAGAAGTACGCGGCGGGCGCGAAAAGCCGATCCGGCCGAAAGAGGAAGAAAAATTGGCTAAGTGTTGCTCGGGACATTTGGGACAAAAGGGCCGAACCAGCCGGTTCGGCCGAAATGAGCACAGGCAGCCCAAAAGAAAATGGGACAAATGGGACGATAGTACGCGGTGGGCACGAAATGCTGGTTCGACCGAGAGAAAATTGACTAACTGCTGCAGCAGCTCGGGACAAGCGGGCCGGAAAGGCGCGAACCGGCCGAACAGGGCGAAAGAGGTCAAAACAGTTCGAAGGCAATTGGGACATCCGGGGCAAATGGACGCGAACCGGCCGGTTCGGCCGAAATCAGCACAAGGAGCACTAAGCAATTGGGACATCTGGGACAAAAGGATGCGAAGGGCGCGAAAAAGCCGGCAGGGCCGAGAACCATTCAGAAGCCGCCACGTGTCTCAGGGAAAAAGGGTCAAAAAGGTCAAAGGGCAAGTTTTAAAAGGTCAGCCCGAACCAATGAAATAGCGCCACGTGTCCAGTTAAGGGCCCCACAAGTGAATTTCAAAATGAAAGCCCACGAAAGACGGAGGAGAGAGAATTTCTCATCCAATCAGCACGTGCCACGTGTCGTCCAGGTGGCAGAGCGCGGGAAAGGATTTCAAAACACGTTTTAGCTTGTTTTGTGCCCTAGATCTTCAGATCGCCATAACTTTTGATCCAGAGCTCGGATTTGCACGTTCTTTACATCAACGGAAATCTGGTGAAATTCTCTACACGATTCCGGGTCAATCTTGCATTTTGGAGTAGTTTGGAGGGAGGAAAATTGAGAAACAGCTCTGACGCGTATTCATGGCCGGAAATGACATTCCAGCGACCAGAGTTAATGCAGAATGGGTCGCATTCTCCTACAATCCGGTCAAAATGACAGGTTATGGGTTTGTAAGGTCCTCCATGCCATTTTAATACACCTGCAGTCAAGAAATAATGGGCTCCCATGCCTTTGTACGTCTCCTGTTCCATGGGTTCGACCCTTGCATTTTAAAAGCCGATTTTGGGCTCATTTCAAAGAGAGGAACCTTTTTGGGGCATAGCAGAGACTTCTTCTTTCACCTTCTTCAAGGGATTGATCAAGTATCGACCTCTCCAAGGATTATAACATTTTCTTTACCTCTCGAGGGTGTAATGCGTATTTTGATATTAAATTGATAATGCAAGCTCTGTGAATGGGTTTCAATCCTCTGTTTGTATTATTTGCTTGATTTCAGATGCTAAATTATACATTATCAGTCTGTGTATGTTTTTATGTTGTGAACCTCGGTCTGTGTCTATTTGCATGACTAATATGTTTCACCACTCCTTTTGGTGCATCACCATCTTTAGTTAGTTTCAATTTTGCACTTCTACCCCTGTCTCCTTGCAAGTTAGAATAGGATTAGGATCTAAACCTCTGTAGTTTTGCAAAATATAGATCTAAATCAGAGGAGTTTGAGGAACCAGCCTCTAATCTGGAGATTCCTCTCTCAGTTTCCAAGTCCCACACTTGGAGAGAGGTTTCCATGTTGTGCAATTACACTGGATGCAAGAGTGATCAACCTAGAAATCTGATCAGCGTCCAGGGGTGCTGTAATTTTGCACTAACAGGACCTTACGAAAGTTACAAGGTCTGAGTGAGTTTGAATGAACAATTTTGGAGTTTAACTCAGGCTGATCATGATAAATGAAATTTGGTTCTAGATATCGTAACATCAGGAAGGCCTAGACCTTAAGCCAGGTAAGATGTTCTTGGGTATACAGTAAGCTTAATTAGCAATGCCAGAAAGGATCCTTTATAGGAATGTTTTACCCTGTTTGGATCTAATACTGATTGGTCCTACTTGGGAGACCTAGACTGGATTCGTTAAGGTTAATAACCTTAACCTAAACTATAACCTATTGGTTAAATAATTGCTAATCTAACCTAGCCCTAAACTATAAGCTTAATGCTCCTAAGGTTAGCTACACCTAACACTATGGAAGTAAGACTAATGTCTTACCTTATGATCTAACCTATGTTTCTAACATATCTTAACTAATGATAGGAATGGAGGGGGACCTATGAAGGGGCGCAATTCATGGGCAGTGGTTTCCATGGCATTTATGAGGGAGATAAGGATGGAAGGACTTGGGATGTCATATTTGGCGGAGGTTGCAAATGACTATATGACCTGACGTGGCAGTATCACCAAATATAGGAATGGTTGTTTGTTTTCTTTTGGCAATCACCAACTTTGGCGGTCGGTGGCAATGGAGAATAAGTGGGAAGATGGGAGTTAATGCAATTAATGAACTTCGGTTCCTAAGCACGGATTTTTTTGGGAAGGCATGCAAATGGAAAATTGTTTGGTTGTTTGGTTTTCCATGCATTCTGTTTTTCTCTCTGCTTGAGCACTGGTTCTTCGAACCAGTCGTCTACTCTGTGTTGCATGGCAACTTTGAGAATTTATAGCTTCCTTCTCTGTCGGGGAAAGTTTATAAGGCATGAAGATAACAATTTATTGTTGTTTAATCTATCATAGAATAAGAAGAGAAGGTGCGAGCACATTTAGAGGTCTTCTTTGGATTTTTAAGCGACACTATCAGGCATGATAGGCCCCAATGTTTAAAAATATTTCTTTCCTTAAAATGCTTTCATTAAAACAACTCTGTTCAGGTGATCTTTGCATAGTTGGTTTGAAGCAATGTATTGGGTTCTTCTTTTCTTGTGGATTTAGGAATCCCTGGTTATGCGAAGACTCTGTTGAAATGTTTTGTTGTATTTATTTTTTGGATTCATCTTCAGCTGAAGACCTTGCTGTGTTAGCATGTTGTTGAACTTTTGTTGAATCTTTGCTGGGTATACTTATAGATTTGACTTCTGTTAAAATGCTTGCTATGTTTACATTTGGTTTGACTCTGTTGAAATGTGTGCTGGGATTACATACAAACATGACTCTGTTGGAGTCCCTGCTGTGTTTTCGTATTGGTTCGACTTCTGTTGAAGTCTTTGCTGAGTTTATGTTATAGATATGACTTCTTTGAAGTCCTTACTGTGTTTTCATTTTGGTTCGACTCTGTTGAAATGTTTGCAAGGATTATATATGAACACGACTCTGTTGAAGTCCTAGCAGTGTTTTCTTATGAATTCAACTTTTGTTGAAACCTTGCTGTGTATACATGTTGATTCGACTTCTGTTGAAGTCCTTACTGTGTTTTCATTTTGGTTTGACTTCTGTAGAATTCCTTGCAGTGTTCTCATGTGGACTCGACTCTTGTTGAATTCCTTGATGTGTTTACATGTTGGCTCGACTCTATTGAATTCCTTGCTTGTGTATACATACCGATTCGACTCACGAAATGTTGCTTTGTGATTGCATATGGTTTCGAATTCATTCATGATGCTACCAGTCTCTTATTATTTGACCGGGTAATGAGTTCCTGACTCTGCCATGTCGATGATTGCATTTGATAATTTCATGTTTGAAGAATGACATGGATGGAATTGTTGTGTCTAATTTGGTTGGTTTATTGATTATTACTTGGTCACAAGAGCTCTTGTATTGCTTAATAGCTATAGGTGATTTTATAATTGAATTGTGAGGAAACCGTAGTTTCTTCTTTTGAACTCGATCGATTTAGTTGCATGCATATAATGTATGTTATATTTGAGCCTCCACCTCTGTGAAAAGGGTCTGGATGGTTAATGAATATAGGTTATGTATAAGATGAAATATTAGTGAAGTTATTGTTTTCTTTACGACCTTGCTTGGTTAATGGGAACACATCCTGACCGAGAGAAATCTTGCTTGAGGAACTCTGATTTTTAACAATGTATGGGTAATCCGGATCTACATGGATGGAAATCAGGTTTGTATTTGGAAGGGATGGGTGTTGAATTTCGTGCCTTCTCTTCTTCCTTATTGAATTCAAGATTGAATGTATATTCGTTACTCTTGAGAAGTTGTACAATCTGAACGTGATTGGAATGGAAATCTGATTGCCTCTGCTTCTTTCTCCTAAGTCAGTAATGTATATGTTGTTATATAAATGTAGGAATAAGAAAATATTCTCTCCTTGTCTAGAAACTTTGAGTGCTTTCTTCTTTCATATCTTTATGTGAACTCTACGGTACACGGGAATAAGAAGAATAGATCATTAAATTGTATGGAGAGACCGGTAAGTCTTGACTCTTGACCAGTCTCCCGCTTTATCGATTATAATATCTTGTTTGGGTTGTTTGGTTATCCACTTTTATAAAAATTGTATTATAGTATAAGTTGATATACTTGTCAATACCATTGAAATAATGTTATGAATATAAAGGAATCCCATCGATTGAGCTTGCTTGGATGTTATAATCTGCCTTTGTGGAATTGTTAAAAATATACCGTTGGATACACAAACCGATAGGAATTCTTTTTGTATGGAATAATTTTTTTAATTATTATTGTCCTTGGGATTCATATGGATGGATGTTTTGGATTCATTATGTTCTTCTTAGTCTCTAATATATATGATGATTCATCTGAAAAATATTTAGGTTTAATTGGTAGCAATAATATGAGCCATGCATTAAAGTCATGCGTTAAAGTCATGTTAGAATTGTAGAAAGATGATTAGCCTGATTCATGTTTAAGGATTTGAAGAAATGATTTCATTTAAACAGGTTGTTTAATGAGAGCAATTGGTAGAATGCAATTGTTTTAAGAATTAGTGCTTATCATGCTCGGTTCATGAACCCCGACTTTGTCTTAGCAATTTTGTAGATGGACATTGTAAGTGATAAAGGCACGCAGATCTGATATGATGCTCAGATTGTTTAATCTGGTTTTATGATGAATTCCTATTTGATATCTCTAATTGTACTAGAGTAAGAAAGTTGTTCTTTTGCTGTTGAGTATTGTATCCAATATGCCGAAGTGCATAAGTTGATATTGTATGGCTTGGAGCTAAATGAAAAGGGGAAAATTGTTACTTGTGTGGTTGCATTTTTAATTCATGGATTGATCTTCTTAGGTTGGATTGATTTTAAGTGCATTTTTATTATTTTATACCATAGAGTTATTTGAATTCTCTAAGTAGGCCTTGTAAAGATTATGTGCCCGAATACTTCGTGAATGATTAGTAATTCTTTTATGTTTTGAATAAGGCTAAAATTGGAAATTAGTCCACTTTTTACGAAGTTAAGGTTAAACTACATCTCAATAGGTAGCTGAAACAGGAAGAGTAATCTATTACTTCCTATCTATTATCTAAGTCAAGACAACGTAATCGATGATTTTAAATCACTATATCATAATAACAATAAGTAAGATATATTTCAGTTTTGAGAACGATATAAACTCATATGGGTATAGTTAGCATCCTTATGAGAGGACTTAGGGCTATTGCCTAATCTCATTGATTAAGATTATTATGATTCAATTATCTCCTTGACAAGAACTCAAATCTTATTAAACTTCTCTCTCGTGAAATGGATCTTAATTAACTAAGGCAACTCAAAGGTGAGGAACCCGGGGGTTGGGAAAAGACTACCCAGATAGGAGAGTCTTAAAATTTAATTTCAACTCAACGTAGTAACTCCTTGTAGTTATGTAAATATTTCGAGGTAGTTTGTAGGATGTTGACACATGTCAATCAGAGGTTGTACCTTTGAGAAGATTAGGATCTTCACAAGGATACACATAATGCAGGTGTCCTTTGGCGACACCCTTTGCATTATCGTTAAGATTTACACCTTAAACTTGAACAAGTTTTTACTCTGGGACCGTTAGGAGAATGGTCATGTTATGAGGCTACCCTTGGAGACTCGGGGTACTTTGACACACGGGTTAACTAGGGTTGACTTAGTATGTCACTTACCCTAGTCCTCGAGAGCATCCTTATAACGTTGTCATGTTATTAATCCATTCTTAAGTGAATGACTTGGGATAGGGAGGCTGAAAGAAGTCGGTATAAGACATTTTTATTAACATCGAGTGTGGTGAAGGACGTATTCCGTTGACGAGTATGCTATCAAGGAATATGAGACATGAACAGTATGTTTCAAATCTTTGGCCAAAGTATCGCAAGCTACTGATTGTGTTGTCCTATGTCACCTAGTCTAAGGGACGTGATGCCGATGAATAATGGTAACAATTATTCAGATAGGTTCCTTGGACAGAGCATTCTGAAATCCCAGATTAGGGAAGAGAACCACAAGAGTGAAGTGTTAAAATAAAAACGCCAACTCTATGATACTCATGAATAGATTGGTAGATCACCGAGTCATGGAATGAATAGATCGGTGGTACACCGAGTCATTACAGTTGCATATGGTTATTTGTTATAAGAATGATTTTTATGATCTGTGAGTTCTAAATTATGTATTTAGAACTAGAAAGCACTTATCAAAAAAAAAAAAATTCTTGTTCTAATATGTTAAAATGGGAATGTTACATCTTGGTATCAGAGCTGAAGGTTGCAGCTCTTGGACCTATTGTGTCCATAATCTGATAAAAACCTGAATTTTCTTGTAACAAAAAATGGTTAGAACAAGAGGGAACGTTGTGAATAATGCTCCACCAGGGGAAGGGGCAGCAACAACCCAAAAACTTGATGAGATCCTTGCTGCCCTATTGGACACAAGAGATCGTTTGGCTGTACTTGAATAGCAAGTAATGGGAAATGAGGAGGATGAAGAAGCTGGTAATGACAATCAGCTACCTCCTGAGGACAACCCCAATATGGGTGTTGGTAATAACACTGGAAATGTACTTGTCCAACCAGAAAACAAAAAGGCCAGGTTGGCAGCAGAACTCACTAATGATATAAAAAGGATAAGTCCACCTAAATATGATGGCACCACATTAGGAGATGGAGCTGAGAACTGGCTCAGTGAAATGGAAAAGTACTTTGCAATAAGAAACTTCTCGAGGAAACCAAAGCTATTTGGGGAGCCTATCAGATTTCCCATGAAGCATCTTCGTGGTGGGACAGCCGTAAAGCTGAGCTAAATATTGAAGAGAACAATATCACTTGGGATTAATTTAAGGGCTATTTTAGGCAACGTTGGCTGCCACAACTTTTCTATAATCGAAAAATGACAGAATTCTAGAACTTAGCTCAAGGAAGCTAATTGTAAATCGAATCTGGGAGCGGTTTATGAAACTCCTCAAGTACGTACCATAATATCAAACTGACGAGAAGTTTAGAATACATAAATTTATCATGGGACTAAATCCCATGATAGGAAGAGAGGTCGATGCTCACAGCCCAACCACTATGGAAGGGGTTGTTGAAAAGGCCATAAGGCAAGAACAGAAATTAAAGGCTATTTCTGCTCATAAAGAGGAAGTGCGGAAGAAGATTGCAAACCCTTCTTCAACTTCACTTGCACCCAAGAAGGGGCCATGGAAAAGTTTGGAAAGCAGTAAGTTTCCAAAGTGGATAATAGTAAGAAAATGATAGCAAATAAGCCTCACTGAAAATGTAAGGGATAGTTTTGCCAAAATTATAACAATGGGCGAAAGCCCTATGGAGGACAACATGATAATTTTAAGGTGGAAGTAATTTTGATCCTAAAAGGTACAGTAGGAGGTGCTACAATTGTGGCAAAGACCACTACGCAAATCAATGCCCTTCGAAGAAGGATGATCATAATCAACAAAGATAAGATACATGTTGCAGTAGTAAACAAGCAAGCTAAAAAGCAAGTGACACCTATAGAAGTTCCGGGTAAGTTATTTGGCATACCTGTCACTATTCGTTTTGATACAGAGCTACTGAATGTTTTATTTCTAGTAAAATTGCTTGTAAACTTAAAAGAAAAGATGGAAAAATGGATAAATCTTGGGTATGCAAGGTATGGTAATAACTCTGTTCATACAGTGAGTATGTGTCTTTTTGGGGCAGTCCTTGACTTACCTAACTTTTCCATGGAAGTTGACCTCTATGTTACACCTTTGGGATCCTATGACATTGTCATCGGTGTCAATTGGTTAGCTGACCATAAAGCAAAAGTAGACTGCTTTGAAAAGAATATAAGATGTTTAGATGATCGGCTGAAAGCAGTAGAGATTCAAGGTGTGAAACGGGAAATTTTAGTTAGAAAACTGTCATCACTATGCAACTTAAAAAGGCTAAAAACAAAGGATGTACCTTATATGCAGTAAAGATATCTGAATTTTTAGAAGAAGATGGTGATTCCATGAAACAATTTCCACTGTTGCAAAGTTTCAAGGATGTATTTCCGAAGGAATTACCAGGTTTACCACCCAAGAGGGAATTTGATTTCACCATTGAAATCAAACCAGGGACGGAACCTATTTCTAAGGCACCTTATTGGATGACTACTACAGAGTTAGTTGAGCTTAAGGCACAATTACAAGAACTTTTGTCTAAGGGTTTGATTAGACCAAGTGTTTCACCTTGGGGAGTGCCAGTAATATTTGTAAAAAAGAAAGACGGAACACTTAGACTATGTATTGATTATCGGATGTTGAACAAAGCAACAATTAAGAACAGATACCCACTTCCAAGGATTGACGATCTATTTGATCAGATGCGTGGAGCAGCAGTTTATTCCAAGATAGATCTTCGATCTAGTTATCATCAATTAAGGATTAGAGAAGGAGATATTCATAAAACAACTTTCTGGAACTAGGTACAAAATTATGAGTTCACAGTTTTACCCTTTGGATTAACTAATGCACATGCACTTTTATGAACTTAATGAATAATATCTTTCAAGAATATTTGGACAAATTTGTGCTTGTATTCTTGGATGATATTCTCATATATTCCAAAAGTTTCAAAGAACACAATGAGCATTTGAGGATAGTTTTGGAAATATTGAGAAAAAGAAAGTTGTACGGTAAGTTATCCAAATGTTCTTTCTTTGATCTGAAGCTCACTATTTGGGTCATGTTATTAGTAAAGAGAGAATTGCAGTAGATCCTTCAAAAATAGTGGCAATAACCGAGTGGCCTACACCAAAAGAATGTACATGAAGTAAGAAGCTTCATGGGCCTTGCTTTAGTTATTATAGAAAATTTGTTAAGGATTTTTCTAAAGTGGTTTTGCGATAACTTCATTCCGAGAAGAAGGATAAGAAATTTATTTGGAATGATAAGTGTGAAACTACTTTCAAAAGTTTGAAAATCTAGTTGACTTCAGCACCTATATTAGCAGTACCGGACCTAATGGGAACTTTCTTTTATATAACCGATGCTTCAGGGGAAGGCCTTTGAGGTGTTTTGTTACAAAATCATCAAGTCATAGCATATGAAAGTAGAAAAATTAAGTTACATGAGCTTAATTATGCCCCTCATGATTTAGAGCTTCCTACAATTGTTCATGCGCTTCAAGTATGGAGGCACTATTTACTTGGGAAACCTTTTGAGTTGAAAATTGATCATTTAGGGCTGAAATATATTTTCACTCAGCCTAACCTAAATGCAAGACAACAAAGGTGGTTAGAGTTTTTATCTCAATATGATTTTGATATTAGCTACATCAAAGGGAAAGAGAATAGAGTAGCGATGCTCTAATTCGTAGGAAGCACATTTCTACTCTTATAACATTAAGAACTCGGTTTAAAGATGAGGTAAAAAGTGCCTCAGAATCCAATATATACTTTCAGCAAGTAAAAGCAGAACTTGCTACAGAACCAAAGGATGAAAGGTATAAAGGTTTTCATTTTGATAATGAAGGAATCTTACGTTATGAAAACAGGGTATATGTACCTTTTCTAAATGATTTGAGAAAGAAATTGTTAGTTGAATTTCATAATTCGCCCTTCTCTGGACACCCGGGTATCACAAAAATGCTTGCTGATCTAAAACAACAATACTTTTGGAAAGGTATGAAAAAGGATGTTATTGATTTTGTGACTCATTATCTGGAATGTCAGTGGATTAAGGCAGAACACATGCACCTGCTTTGACTATTATATCCCCATAGCATACCGCAATATAAATGGCAAGTAATAAGCATGGAATTTGTACAAGGGTTGCTTATGTCAGGAAATAAACATGATGTTATCTTGGTAGTTGTAGACAAACTAACAAAGGTATCTCATTTCATCATTGGAAATCAAGGATGATTCTCCAGTGTTAGCAAAAGATTTGTGCATGAAATTTTTAGGTTACAAGGAGTACCAAAATTAATTATATCTGACAAGGATCCTAGAATAACATCAAGATTTTGGCAAACACTTAATACAGCTCTTGGAACAAAACTAAACTTCAGTTCTGCATATCATCCGGAAACAGATGGACAAACTAAGAGAGTAAATCAAGTGTTGGAAGATATGTTGCGAATGTATTGCATGGATCAACAGTATAAATGGGAAGAGTATCTTCCATTAGTTGAGTTCGCATACAACAACACTTATCACTCATCTCTTAAAATGGCACCTTTTGAGGCACTTTATGGGAGAAAGTGCAGAACCCCTGTTAGTTGGGATAGTATTGAGGACAGAATGGTAATTGGGCCAGAAATCCTCACTGAAATGGAACAACAAGTTAAGATGATTCGTGAACGATTGAAGGAAGCAACAGATAGGCAGAAGAGCTATGCTGACCTAAAGTGGGTTGATCAAAATTTTGAACTTGGTGAAAAAGTTTTTCTTTGTGTTAAACCGAGAAAGAGTTCTATAACTTTTGGCAAGGCTGCCAAGTTGTCACCTCATTACGTGGGACCTTTTGAAATTGTCAAAATAATCAATCCTGTATCTTATCGCTTAGCATTACCACCTGCTTTGTCTCACATGCATGATGTTTTCCATATTTCTTTGCTTAAGAAATACATTTCAGACTTGTCACATGTTTTAAATTAGAATTCCTTACGGTCCAAGATCCAAGACTAATCGTGGTTAAACCCACACGAGTGCTGGAAACTATACAATTGCATTTGAGAAATCATGAAATACAACAATGTAAGGTCCAAAGAGTGGGACCAGTTTAATGAAAAGAGTGCAACTTGGGAAAATTTGGAAGAGATGAAAGTTGCTTTTCCCTTTCTTTTTGAACAGAATGGAATCATTGACAAATTTTTTTAATTATTATGAACTTATCTTTTTCATGTCTTTATGAAAGCCACTTGAGGCAAACATTATTCGAAGTTGAATAAATTGTATCATGACATTGATTCAAGAAATAATTCATGGTGGAATTGGTCTCTTGTATTGTGAACTAATAAATTAGTTGACTCGAAGGTAAATCAAAATATGTAATCATCAGGACAATGAATCTTTTAGGAGGGAAACATGTAACAGCCTGAACTATTGTTACTTCCTCCTGAGCATTCAAGTGTTGATATATGATTTCTTCTGTATAAGGACATGTTCCTTTGGGTTATGAAGTCATGCTTGATATGGATTGTATCTCCTTTGCTCTTGAAGATCTTTGACTCGGCCTTGGATCAGGTTTATCAATCCAAGGAATGTTTTTATCTTATTCAGGATGAACAAAATTTATGGACCTTACGAAAGTTACAAGGTCTGAGTGAGTTTGAATGAACAATTCGAGTTTAACTCAGGCTGATCATGATAAATGAAATTTGGTTCCAAATATCGTAACATCAGGAAGGCCTAGACCTTAAGCCAGGTAAGATGTTCTTGGGTATATAGTAAGCAATTAGCAATGCCATATAGGATCCTTTACGGGAATGTTTTACCCTGTTTGGATCTAACAACGATTGGTCCTACTTGAAAGACCTAGACTGGATTCATTAAGGTTAGTAACCTTAACCTAAACTATATCCTATTTGTTGAATCTTTCTTTGGGTATACTTATAGATTTTGGACTTCGTTAAAATGCTTGTTGTGTTTACATTTGGTTTGACTCTGTTGAAATGTGTGCTGGAATTACATACGAACACGACTCTGTTGGATTCCCTGCTATGTTTTCATATTGGTTTGACTTCTGTTGAAGTCTTTGCTGCGTTTATGTTATAGATACGACTTCTGTTGAAGTCCTTACTATGTTTTCATTTTGGTTCAACTCTGTTGAAATGTTTGCAAGGATTATATATGAACACGACTCTGTTGAAGTCCTAGTAGTGTTTTCTTTTGAATTCAACTTTTGTTGAAACCTTGCTTTGTGTATACATGTTGATTCAACTTCATTGAAGTCCTTACTTGTGTTTTCATTTTGGTTCGACTTCACGTAGAGAATTCCTTGCAGTGTTCTCATGTGAACTTGACTCCTGTTGAAGTCATTGATGTGTTTGCATGATGGCTCGACTTCTGTTAAGTCCTTTACGTATACATACTAATTCGAATTTGTCAAAATTTTGTTGTGATTACATATGGTTTCGACTTACTTCATGATGCTACCTAGTCTCTTATTCGATCGGGTAATGAGTTCTGATCTGTGCCATGTCGATGATTTCAGTGGATAATTTCATGTTTGAAGAATGACATGGATGGAATTGTTGTGTCTAATTTGGTTGGTTTATTGATTATTACTTGGTCGCAAGAGCTCTTGTATTGCTTAATAGCTACAGGTGATTTTATAATTGAATTGTGAGGAAACTGTAGTTTCTTCTTTTGAGCTCGACTGATTTAGTCGCATGCGTATAATGTATGTTATATTTGAGCCTACACCTCTGTGAAAAGGGTCTGGATGGTCAATGAATATAGGTTCTGTATAAGATGAAATATTAGTGAAGTTATTGTTTTCTTTACGACCTTGCTTGGTTAATGGGAACACATCCTGACCGAGAGAAATCTTGCTTGAGGAACTCTAATTTTTAACAATGTATGGGTAATCCTGGATCTGCATGGATGGAAATCAGGTTTGTATTTGGAAGGGATGGGTGTTGAATTTCATGCCTTCTCTTCTTCCTTATTGAATTCAAGATTGAATGTATATGCGTTACTCTTGAGAAGTTGGTACAGTCCTGAACGTGATTGGAATGGAAATCTGATTGCCTCTGTTTCTTTCTCCTAAGCTGTAAAGTATATGTTGTTATATAACTGTAGGAATAAGAAAATATTCTCTCCTTGTCTAGAAACTATGAGTGCTTTCTTCTTTCGTATCTTTATGTGAACTCTACGGATGCGGGAATAAGAAGAATAGATCATTAAATTGTATGGAGAGACTGCGTAAATCTTGACTATTAACCGGTCTCTGCTTTATTGATGGTTATAATATCTTGTTTGGGTTGTTTGGTTATCCACTTTTATAAAAATTGTATTGCAAGTATAAGTTGATATACTTGTCAATACCATTGAAATAATGTTATCAATATAAAGGAATCCCGCGATTGAGCTTGCTTTGGATGTTATAATCTTCCTTTGTGGAATTGTTAAAAATATACCCGTTGGATACACGAACCGATAGGAATTCTTTTTGTATGGAATAATTTGCTGGATTATTGTTGTTCTTGGGATTCGATGGATGGATGTTTTGGATTCATTCTGTTCTTCTTAGTCTCTAATATATATGATGAATCATCTGAAAAATATTTAGGTTTAATTGGCATCTATAATATGAGTCATGTGTTAAAGTCATGTTAGAATTGTAGAAAGATGACTATCCCGATTCATGTTTAAGGATTTGAAGAAATGATTTCATTTAAACAGGTTGTTTAATGAGAGTAATTGTTTTAAGAATTAGTGCTTATCATGCTCGGTTCACAAAAGCCGACTGTGCTAGCAATTTTGCGAGATGGACATTGTAAGTGATAAAGGCATGCGAGATCTGATATGATGCTCGATTTTTAATCTGGTTTTATGATGAATTCCTATTTGATATCTCTAATTGTACTATAGTAAGAAAGTTGTTCTTTTTTAATGTTGAGTATTGTATCCAATATGCCAAAGTTCCTAAGTTGTAATTGTATGGCTTGGAGATAAATGAAAAGGGGAAAATTGTTACTTGTGTGGTTGCATTTTTAATTGATGGATTGATCTTCTTAGGTTCGATTGATTTTAAGTGCATTTTTATTATTTTATACCATAGAGTTATTTGGATTCTCTAAGTAGGCCTTATAAAGATTATGTGCCTGAATACTTTGTGAATGATTAGTAATTCTTTTATGTTTTGAATAAGGCTAAAATTGGAAATTAGTCCACTTTTTCACGAGAAGTTAAGGTTAAACTACATCTTAATAGGTAGCTGAAACAGAAGAGTAATCTATTACTTCCTATCTATGATCTAAGTCAAGACAACGTAATTGATGATTTTAAATCACTATGTCTTAATAATAATAAGTAAGATATATTTCAGTTTTGAGAACTGATATAAACTCATATGGGTATAGTTAGCATCCTTATGAGAGGACTTAGGGCTACTACCTAATCTCATTGATTAAGATTATTGTGAATCAATGATCTCCTTGACGAGATCTCAAATCTTATTAAACTTCTCTCTGTGAAATGGATCTTAATTAAGTAAGGCAACTCAAAGGTGAGGAACCCAGGGGTTGGGAAAAGACTACCCAGATAGGAGAGTCTTAAAATTTAATTTCAACTCAACTTAAGTAACTCCTTGTAGTTATGTAAATCTTTTCGAGGTAGTTTGTAGGATGTCGACACATGTCAACTACAGGGTTTTACCTTCGAGAAGATTAGGATCTTCACGAGGATACAATAATGTAGGTGACCTTTGGTGACACCCTTTGCATTGATCGTTAAGATTTACACCTTAAACTTGAACAAGTTTTTACTCTGGGACTGGTTAGGAACATGGTCATGTTATGAGGCTTCCCTTGGAGACTCAGGGTACCTTGACACATAGGGTTAACTAGGGTTGATCTAGTATTTCAGCTTACCCTAGTCCTCGAGAGCATCCTTATAACGTTGTCATGTTATTAATCTATTCCTGAGTGAATGACTTGGGATAGGGGAGGTTGATAGAAGTCATTATAAGACATTCTAATTAACATTGGAGTGGGGTGAAGGACATATTCCAGATTGATGAGTATGTCATCAAGGAATACAAGACATGAACAGTATGTTTCAAATCTTTGGCCAAAGTATCGCAAGTTGCTGATTGCATTGTCCTATGTCACCTAGTCTGAGGGACGTGATGCTGATGAATAGTGGTAACAATTATTCAGATAGGTTCCTTGGACAGAGCATTCTGAAATCCCAGTTAGGGAAGAGAACCGTAAGATTGAAGTGTTAAATTAAAAACGCCAACTCATGAATAGATCGGTAGATCACCGAGTCATGGAATGAATAGATCGGTGGTACACTTTGAGTCATTACAGTGCATATGGTTATCTATTATAAGAATGATTGTTATGATCTATGAGTTCTAAATTATGTATTTAGAACTAGAAATCACTTATCAAAAAAATAAAAATTCTTGTTCTAATATGTTAAAATGGGAATGTTACAACCGCCATCGATCACCCTCACCTACACATTGCTCTTACTTTTCCATTTTACCCCACCCTTTACCCCATCCAAGCTTTACCTTACCTTTCCCGACCTCATCACTTCCTACCTCCATTTTTTCTCATTTGGGGACTTCTTATTATTTTACCCATACCTCAGCCTTACCCATGTCGTGACCTAGATATTTGGACCTGGACCACTGCTAGTGACCTTTGACCTCATGTGTTCACTATACCTTGCGGCATTGTTACCTATGTTGATTGACCTAATGACCTTACCTAGCCTATTTCCATGACCGTTTATCCTAACCCTACCTTTGGTGTACCGAACATACCTAAACGTTCCTACACCTAACCTATGTTGTGTTTCCTAACCATATCATATACCTTGGATACCGATTCACTTCAACCTTGTTTGGATAAACCTATCAACCTTAGATGATGTAGAGTTTACTTGCTCTTCAACCCGGTAGTGTGTTGTAGTTTATATGTGTGCGTGCATTTGACTGTTGCTACCTTTGACCCTGACCCATTACCTAGATTTCCCAAGTAGACCTTTCACCCTTTTCCCTATACCCACTTTCCTTTTCCTCACATTTACCTTTTATCCAACCACTCACCGCTTCATCCTGCTTTGCCTCGCCGCCTTCCTAGTTTAAAGGGATCACCTTCACCCACACATGGGCAACCACATCTTATTTTTGTTAGCGCCACTTACCAATACAAGTTACGCAACAAAAAGGGGCAAAATGTAGAAACTAAAATTAGGTCACACTCCCCTTTTGTCCCTCAACATATAAGCACCCTTTATTACATTTACCTATCCATAACCCCTTTCACCCCACTAATATTAATTTAATTAATGTAATTAAATTAATTATTTATCATCACTATATTCATTATTTAAATATCTTATTTAAATGATATCCACACATACAGATTCACTTAGACACCTCACCAAGCCAACTCAACCTAAGACCTATTCTTAGTAAGTTTCCATAACTAACTAAGACTTACCCAAACCATAAAAATCAATGCCTACATTCCCTCTAACCACATTCTCACATGCTTACAATAATCTCTCAGCCTAATCTGTGGGATAATGACACAAGATCCAAGGAAATCAGGAGGTTCTCCCTAGTTTAGTAAACCTAGGAAATCCCACCTTAACCGACGTCGGTTACCCCTAATCATCGCCGGTTAATCCAGGACTACCGTCGGTTACCCTTTAACCCCAAAACAACCTTATTCTCAAGGTTGGAAGTTGGAAGTTGGAAAAAACATTGGGAGAAAGTTGACAAGAAAGAAAACATCTTAGAGAGATAACACATCTTCAGAGAGCAAATTCTAGCAAAAACTCACATCCAAGGAAGGAGATTGCGAAATCTTCTCCTGTACAACCATCCCAACCATGATCTGATCTATCCAAGCAAAGAGGAGTGTACATGCAGCCCATGCAGAAGATTTTCTTCAATTGGTGATCACTTGCAACCTTCAAACCCATCATCAGCACCTCCATCCCTCACACACAAACATTCGGAAAGAAATCCAAGTAAGTACAACATCATACTTTCCTAGTTATTTCATTTCATCATCATTTTATCATCCATTGTTTATCTTCCTCCATATTGACCTTCTCCACATTTTCACCTTCATATACCCATTAAAATCTCACCAAATCCTACTTCACTCACCTAATACCTTGTCCGACCAACCAAAGTGCTTTGTGTAATCACAAAGGAGACCCCAATCTATTCTATAACATTTCTAGATCTAACAAGAATGCACCTTTGGTTACACCTAACCACCTTTGGTCATCCTTAATTGACATTGGTCTCTGTGTTTTCCCACACAACCTAGAACAGAGACCTACCCACCTAATTTCACCTCACCCTCATTCACCTATGATCTATCTGAGACCTTTATCAGACCTGTAGAGACCCAGAACCAATCATTTGACCTTTGGATTCTATTCTAGCTTATCCTAATAGATTAGATCTTTTCCTTATTGTGTTTTTAAGTGAGATACCTAAATAATTTCAAACTACAACAAGATTTAATTTGTTTATAGTATTAAATTTTTAAAACAATGAACCGATAGCCATCTAGGAAGTACGATACTTCTGGATCCAACATACGCTAGGTAGTTCACTTGCCCATATTGTTTAATTCCTTCATTGGTCTTGTTTTCATTATAGGTAGTTCCTCTGAGCCAAAATGAAGCTCTCACAATCAGCTATGGATTCAAAAGTCATACGCGCACAACAACCCATCAACCAAAATTTGAACAGTATTCCTACTACTCCCGTTACCCTATTTGTTTCATCAACACTTCAAAGAAATCATCTAAGAAAGAGGTGAAACTGTTGATACAAAAAGTATCAATCCACGAAGCAAAGGGTAGTACCACTCTAGCTGATTCTTCCTCCAAATTACTCTTAATTTTTAGACAGTCCTCTAGCCACATTCCAAGTATTTCAAGTTGTAAGTTTGAACCAATCAAAGCTACACAACCATTTGGCTATTTTCTAAAAGGACTTCTCCATAGTTTTGAATGCATCCTTTTTTTATAATATAATTAATTAAGAGGAGCAACTGATATTGAGAAACCTCTTTAGTTATATATACTCGGATGCATAATGAATAAAGAAACTTTTTGATCTATTTTACAAAGAGGTTCTATCCTTGTTAGTAATTTTATGTAGGCTCGGGCCATGATATTATATGCAAAAATAATATTTTTCCTTCTTCTACTCATATGTGTTGTGTATATTGATGGTTGATTATTGTACTTGTGAATATTTCTTTCCTAGTACTTATATGATCCATTTTACCTTCATATGAAGTTATTTATTCTCTTAGCAAGTTGTATGTCATAAAAAAATATTATTTGTGATAGTTTTGGAATCATATGTGAATCCCTTCTATTATTATTTAATTTTCTAACCTTCATGCAAAATACTTATGTTAAGAGGTTAAGATAGGAAGTTGTGCATGTTATTATCCTTCATTGAATATTTTGTGCTCATATAAGCTGATCATTTTTTCCTTAACTATTGGTGCATCACCACTTTTACTTTCAGTTATCCTTCTTTCCCTTTTCTCAAAAATGTTTTGAATAATTGTATATAGTTTATTTTGAGTATTTTTGGCCTTACGACTTGTTCTCTTATCAAATGCACATAATTTAGTAGGAATTTAGAATTTTCTGGAGGTTCATCCCAAGGATCGAAGGTCCCACACCTTGAGGATGTTCTTATGTTTCATTGGATCAATTTAATGATCTAGTGGGTGCATGATCCAAGTGAAAAAA
This sequence comes from Taxus wallichiana var. yunnanensis, assembly GCA_018340775.1. NCBI lineage: Eukaryota > Viridiplantae > Streptophyta > Pinopsida > Cupressales > Taxaceae > Taxus > Taxus wallichiana. The sequence goes on from CM031234.1 coordinate 855,937,566, forward strand.
ATTTTTTTGGCATGCACGTGGGACACCTAAGATTCGGTACTTCTCTCGGTAGTTACATTTTCTAAAGGTACCTGATGACTCCATATCTCTAATTTTTCAAAGAATAGTACGTGCATTTATGCAAAAAATTCAAACAAGGGATTCTTCACAAAAAGGAAATCAATAGACCACTGAACCTTATTTTTCTCCACCGAGAATAAAAAAGGGGGAGTTCTATCATCCTCTTTTCGAGAGTATAGTCAATGCCTCCATTTGAAATATTTCCTCCCCAAGAGGAAACCAAACAACATTCATTGTAATGAAAATACAAAATGAAGTATTCCCCACCTTCAACAAAGTTGTCATCCCTCTTGTTATTGCTCACCGAGATGACATCATTGTAGCAACCTTGAAAACTATACCATTCTTTATTAGAGAAAGTAATGTTACCCCAATATAACACATATAATATATTGCCAATATTTGTTTGGTTCATAATATCATGCAAGATAGTGTGGCGAATAGATATCTCACCACCTATCTTAAGGGAAGATCAATTCAATGGTATCAATGCTTGTAACCTAATTCCATACAAAATTAGGACAAGTCAGGGATTAGCTATACATAACATTTGAGGATAAAAGTGGTCATTTTCCCCTCATGTAATAATTTACTACCATTAAAAGAGATCATCAAGAATTCATGGGATATTTCAACTTTGGTTTTCGGATGACATGGGATAGGATCCCACACTTGATTAATCCATCTCCAAATAATTTTTTTATATTATTTGTGGGCTTTGTATCTGATGGCATGGTAGTCATGATTTAATCAATGGTAGAATGAATCTCCCATGCTCTTATGAGATTGTCATACGAGTTGAAAATTTCCTGATTCAACCAAGGAAGATAGCTCTAAGGCCAAAAATTCCCCTATTTCTTGAGTTTCCCACTAATCATCCTATCATTTCTCCTCTTCCCTTAATTTCCAATCAACCAACTCAACCAGTCCCTCCTTCAAATGATATCTATGAGTTGAAGTCCTTACTTTAGTGTTTTAGTAATGAGTTGGTTGTCATCAAGAGGAAGAATTCTCAATATAATCACCCCTACCAACCTCTAAATCATCCATAGCATCCCAATTGGTAATGAGTTAGTTTACCTTAAGAGGTAGAAGTCTCAATATAATGTATATTTTACACTAGTAGTGGAACCTAATACGATATTAAAGAAGAGGGTGATGGAAAGTGAAGCATCCCAAGTTGATCAAGCATTTACTTCCCAAAATCATCTACAAAAAGATATGAAAAAATATACAGTAATTAGACCCTAGGATCCCATGCTACTCAAACTATAAGAAAAGACAATTAGTCCATCACAACAAGGCTAAAAACCCAACCTCATAAAGAGTATGTAGCAACAACGAAACCACAATCAAAGGTAGGAAGTATTCCTTTCATCATAGTACAAAAACTGAATAAGATGAACCTAAATGTCACCGTGTGGGAGGCACTTTATGTTCCTTTACAAAGGAACTTATTGAAATAATCCTTGAAGAGTATTAATGCACCAAGTGAAGCAATGAAATGTGGGCTATCTACTTCTACTAGATTTTTCCAACCCAAGGAAATTAATTTTTCTACTACCGATAAGCCACCTCATTTTTACATCTCTCTAATCATCGGTAAGCATCTTGTACACAATTTTATGATTTATTATGGTTATAGTAGCTTCGCGATGCCCAAGAATATCACTCATGTATTGGGTATTCAATACACGTTGGTTTCTAGGGGAGTTGTTCTATTGGATGTTTTTGTTCTTCAGAATATTGGATTAATAAAAGACTTAAATCTTACTATTCACACATTCCCATGCCTCTCAATCACCCAAGACAGATCCATCATTGATATCCCTCCTTTATTTTCCATATGCCTCTCTAAGTATTTCATAGCCAAAATTGGTGGGTATTTGTTTGTTGATGAGTCACACATGCTCCTTAGAACTAGGTATGAAGCTAAAGTTGCCATAAGAGTTGAAGCAATATGTAAAGACCATGTCGAACCTTATACTCGAATTCTATTAATATGAAATGCACCTTACATGACCAAGAAGATGGTATTGAATACCATGAAGATACTACTAATGTTGAAGAAATACGATATCTTGCTTGATGACTAGGAAAGCTCCATTTAGATCCATACATCTAGGCATTAGAGTAGAATGGGTTGGGAACTTACTTTATTCATGAAGAAGGAACTACCATACCTAATCTCTTAAAATATTAGAATGACGTAGATGGATTGTGACAACTCATCTTTGATGGCTCAAGGAGTAGAAATGGCACCAGAGTGGTGTCATGATGATTTCTTTATAAGGTTAAAATTATTTCTCAACATTCACACTTCAATTCAAATTGCACTAATAATGCGTTCAAATATGAATCAACTTTGTGCAAGGTATTCAAGTGTCCTAAAAAGAGGAATCAAGGAATTGGTGGTTTTCTGGGATAGTGATCTTGTAGTACATCAAGTCAAAAATTGGAGTGCAAAAATGAATAATATGTTGAAATCCTATAAAAATAGAGTATGGGATTTGATCGGGGATTTTGAAGCTTTTGGTATACACATGATTTCTATGAACCAAAATCAAGATGAGGATAGGAACACAACTATTGGATCTTAATATGATGTCCTTGTTGATATTTTAAAGGAAGAAATGGAATCAGTCAAATTATAAGGCCAATAGTTCCAGATAATGCAACCAATTGGTAGGTTTTCGACACGGGGGTTCATTAGCTAGGCAATATCCTAGCACGTGGGTTCATATTGAGGTAATTAAAATTAATAAAATTAAAGTCAATATACCGGTAGACATGAGGGGGTGAAAGGGTTTAATTTATTAATGTTTTGAATCGGGTATTGGGGGTAGGTTAGAGAGGTGGGCTAAAGGAAATGGATGTTTAATTTTAATATAAAACTAAAACATTTGAACCCTAGTTTTTAAAAGTAAATACCTTAAAATTGCAAAAGGAGTGTGGTCATAAATTAAATTATAATCTCTTTTTTAATAAAGAAATATAGATTCTTAACCAAGAAATAATAAGATGGTAGAAAACTAGGATTGAGTATGTTTTTCAACTCAAGTGATATTATTTCACCATATTAACTATTTGAAGAACTATTGATAAATAATTAAAGCTTAACATATATAAGGTGATTTGTAATTGGTCTTCAATGAATTCAAACTATCTTTCAAGAGGAAATGCATATTAAAAAAATGAGTGAGAAATATAATATATTTTTGTCTAATATATTAGGGTATAAATAAAAAGGGGTAAATAAAATTGTAATTAAAAAATGGGTAAGTAAGGTACATGGAAAAAATAGGGGTATTTTCATTCTAATAATATAATAGGAGGGGGTATTATCAATTGAATAATTAGAGGTAGAAACTAGAATTAAGGGTATTCTTTAATACCCTTCGAATGCACGTGTTATACCATACTTTTACTAAGTGAACCCCCGTGGTTTTCGATGCCTAGGTTTAGTGCAAATCATCCTATTTCTTCAAGAAGAAGCTAAGTTCTCATCAAGAAATCAGTCCAAGTTGTAGGAAAGTTATGATGATCAAATCATCTAGTTGAAAAGTAATAAGCTACCTAAAGGTTTGGTCACGCTTGAATCCATCTTCAACCCAAATGACCATTTCAAAAGGGAAAAAACCAACATGACCATCAAAGAGGATGATTTTCAACACGTTGAGATTTCTAAAGATAAATGCTTAGAAATTGGAAAGTTATGTACCTAAGATGAAAGGTAATATTTTGTTTTCTTTTGTCAAGAATACAATGATATATTTTCTTGGATTTATAAGGATCTCGGGGATTTGACCTAAGCCTCGCCCAACATACCATTGAACTTAACCCCAATGTTATACCGATGGGAAGAAGAAGAGGATGGTCAATCCCAAGATTGAACCTTTAATGAGGAAGGAAATTTATAAACTCATTGATGCTAACATTATATTCCCAATCAAGCATTCATCCCGGGTGGTCAATCTAGTTCTAAGGAGGAATAAAAATGGAGAAATCATACTGGGTGTGGATTTTAGGGACCCCAAAAGACATTCTCTTAAGGACCACTATCCTCTTCCATCCATGGAAAAAATTCTCCAAAATGTGAAAAGAACAGAAAGGTTTTCATTACTTAAAGGATATTCTAGTTATAATCATATACTCATTAAATAATTTGATCAATTCAAAATGGATTTCACCAACAAATGGGGTATGTTCTACTATAACAAGATGTCATTTGAATTTTCAAACATTGGTGCAACCTTCCATAGAGCTATTAATATGGCATTCAAATGACTCATTAATGATATGATTATTTTGTACTTATATGATATAATTATGTATTCCAAACATGCACATGAGTATATGGATCATCTTACAAATTTTTTTGACAAGTGTAGAGAGTATGGAATTTCCTTGAGTCCCAAAAAATGTATTTTCATTGTTCATGATGGAGTTTTTTTGGGGCATATTGTTTCAAAAAAGGAATTTTGATCAATCTAGAAAGAATATGTGTTATCTTGGCCCTCACTCTTCCATGCCATGAGAAGGATCTCCAAATCTTCTTAGGGGCCATCAAATTTGTAAGGAGGTTTATAACTCATTTTAATACCTTGGAAAAGTTGTTTATTTCTATGTTGAAGAAGAACATACCCTTTAGTAGGACCAAAGAAGGAAAGAATAACTTTAAAGCTATTAAAAAAGCTATCGATCAAGATCCCATGCCAAGAAACCCAAACTATGAAAATGATTTCATTATCTATGACTTTTCTAAATTGGAAAGTATATATGGGATACTAACCCAACAGAAAAACAATTAGATGGAGTAGCCTATTACATGTTTCATTTAATCTAATAAGGACTATGAACTAAGGTATTCCTTTTTTCAAAAATAGGTATTTACTATCATAAGGGAATTGAAGAAATTCTAGCATATGTTGTCTAATAAGAAAATCTATCTAATGGTACCGCATCCAATTGTGAAGGAGTTTCTATTGAGTAAAGATATAAATGAAACAAGAGATAGATGGATTACTAAAGTAATGGAGTACGCCATCCATATTAAAGTCACCAAGCTAGTGCGGAAAATGATTGTGTTAGCATATTGCTTAAAATTTAGAAATGAAGGAAGGATGTGACCATGTGCTACACAACCATCACCAATATGAAACTCATGTTCCTGACAGTTGGATTTTCCATGTGAGGAACTTCTTGCAATCATGTGAGAATCCTCCAAATCTTGACCAAGATCAAAGAAGAAGCTTTAGGATTTAATCAATTCCTTACATCCTTATTGATGATGTGCTCTTCCAAAAAGACTTAAATGGAGTTCTTATAAGGTGTATCCACCCTTGTCAAGTTAACAAATTACTTAAGAAATTCCATAACAGGATATCAGGAGGCCATTATTTAGCAAGAACAAATATGACCAAAATCATGAGGGTTAGTTATATTGGCCTGAATTGTTTAAGGACTCACATATGTGGGTGAGGAACTATAAGGAATGTGCACTTATCCATAGGTAAGTAGAAGTTAACCACTCTTCCCCTCCATCTAATTCAGACTGACCGACCTTTTTGTGTAATGACACCTATATTTTATTAGCATGATAAATCCTACATCTAGTGTTTTTCATAAATGGGTGTTAATCGCTACTAATTATTTCACTAGATGGACAAAAGAAGTGGCATTAAAAGATGCTAATGTGAGTTCCATTTTGGATTTATTCGAAGGAATCATGAAAAGGTTTGGTGTACCATTCACCATCATCTCTAATAATTATAAATCCTTCATAGGTACATAAATTAGTTAATGGGATGTGAACCATGAAATTTTTCTAAAGACTTTGTTAAACTATTACCCTCCCAAATAATGGATTGGTTGAGTATAGAAATAAAAACTTAATAAGGAACATCAAGAGGACTATGGAGAATAACCAGAGAACATGGAGTACTAAACTCAAAACCACCTTATGGGTAGATAGAATCACCCCGAAAAGTGCTATTGTAAATTCCTCATTCATGCTAGTATAAGAGAGGAAGAAAAACTTCCTTTATCTTTGGAGTTATGAGCTCTGGAATTGGAACAACATATAGAAACAATGGAGAATGATCCTATGATGGTGATATTTTTTGAGATAATGGAGGGATCCTTGAGCTCCATTAAGCCCAAATGAAGAAAACTTTTAACATGAAGGAAATTAATAGATATTTTTGAGAGGATGATTTAGTTATCAAATTGGATGTAGATAGAAGCAAGCTATAGAGGCATATAAATTTGATGCCCTTTGGAGTGGGCCATATGTGATCACTAGTTACAAGGAAGAAAATTCATTCCATCTATCAAGACTCAATGGAGAAGCACTACCCATCCTAGTTAATGGGATGCACCTCAAAGCTTTCTATTGAGGTATTTTCACCTTGTACAATAGTAGCTTAGTTTCCCTTCCTCTTAAGTTCTTCTGCACATTGTCTTGCTTTCTTGTTTTGTTTTGATTTTTTGTAAGGCTTACAATTTTGTTTAATTTTAGGTTTTGATGACTCTTGTGCCCAATATAACTAATCAAGGCTATTGGGATTTTTCTTAACAGGAAAGCATTCCTTGGAGGTCACAAAAAATGTTGACTATTCAAGTCACCTTTCCTAAGTTACCTTTTTTTTTAACTATTTTCATGCAAAATCCCTTTTTTGAAAAATATTGAGAAGTTTCCAAAGTATTGAAAATTTTCTTGGTATTTCAAATTTCAAATTTTGGGAAATAATTTGTAAATTACATGCAAATTATTCCCTGAACCCCGAAACACCGAAATATAAAGAACTTAGTGTATTTCAGGATTTAGGTTTTAATTTACAATTTAAATGTAAATTATAAAGTGAAACTTGATCCCCAAAACCTAATATCCCATGTATTCCAGGTTTCGAGTTTCAAATTGAAATTTACATGTAAATTGTAATTTGAAACTTGAAACCTAACCAACTTACAAAAAATTGGTCAACCCCCTTTAATTGTCTAGTTAGCGCATTAATTGTCACCTACTTGCACATGTCACCTAGGTGTAATTAATGTGCCATTTTCTATTTATAGTTGGATTTCCACTTCATTTTCACTTGTACTTTTGTGCACTTTGACTTGCTAATGACCTTTCGACTTATGACCATACATTTTATCAAATTTTCATGTGTTTTTCATGATTTCTCCTTCAGCCCATCATCTTTATTGGTAATTTATTTTGTTCTAATGGTTTTTTACAAGTTTTTTTAAATCATTTTTGAGGCATTTTCCCACATTTTTTTAGACTTTTAGGGTTTTCTTTTTATTTTAGTTTTGCCATGTCTTAAATAGGGTTTTCTTTGGATTTTACTTTCCTCCTTGAGTATTCTCCCTCACTTTCCTTGTTTTAGTAATTATTGATGGTAAAAAAAAATCAGATTTTCTTAAGTTTTTCCAAAAATTGCAAAGGATGGAGGATTTTTCAATTGCGGATTACAAAGTAGAATTTAATAATTATTTTGTAAGGTGTGAGTTTTGTTAGGTCTTCTTGAGAGGTCAAAAGTTGTATTGTAAGTCCTCACCTCCACAAAAACTAATTCATAGGTTCACAAGTGCATTGTAAGCCTTATGTTATTCCTAGATCGTGTGTCAAGAGTCAAAGGCTTATTTACAAGCCTTTAGTTTTACCCTTACATTTAGGAGGTGAGAGTTACTTTTTAGGACCCAACTTCTGACCAAAAAATTCGTGTTTCCAAAAAAATATCGGAGGATTTATCAAGAAAATGATGAAATATTTATCAAAAGGCAAGGGAAAATGAAATATAGTTAACAAGGAGTGGCTCCCCTTCAAAAATCACATTAGAATTTGATAAGAATGGAGACACCGATCTCATTCATATTGACCTACATGAGTTTTGGGGACGAGTTAAAGCTCCATCCAAGTCTGCCAAGTTTAAGAGCATCTACGACAGGTGGTATATGACTAGTGGATGTTTTCCCACCTTATATGCAATACAAAAAATTGTGTACATGATAGCCATGCAATAGTATTCGGAGTCTCGAATAGTGAAGGATCAAGAAGGAAGAGCAATAATCAAATTTTATATTTACTACCTTGAGGATTTGTGCAAGATCCTTTATGTCAATAACTATGTGTCAATATCACCTAAGATAGATCTTGAGAATTGTAAGGGTAAATATGATACTTACATTAATATTCTCATCAAGAATTACCTTACAAAGATGAAGCCAATGGTAACAATATTTCCAAAGACTCTTCCTCATTCAAAATTCATTAATGAAGTTAATGACGTAATCACCTTACTGAGTAGAGTTGTGGGCCTCCCTTCTTCAAGGGATTTTCAGGAGTGGATGTACTAATACATCTCCACTATCTCTAAAACATTTGTTTTCATGTGGTAGGACATTTACTTCTTACTTTTTGCACTCCTTGATATTTGTCACATGTCTCTCTCGCATTCCTTTTTGTTTTTTTGAATGGTATTTAATTATACTTCATTGTTTAGATGGTAATTTACTAGCTAGTTACTAGTATACTACCCGGTGAATTACCTATGTTTATATAGGAGTAGTTTTCAATAGTAGGTGAATCCAACCCCTAAAAAATTTTACACTAGAAAATTTAGGTGAAAGGTACACTATCATACTCCAAAAAATTCACCTTTTCAAATTTTCCAAATTTGGAATATTCACCAAATTATGAATATTTTCCACTAAAATTTTCCGTGGTAAAAATACCACCTTCATCATATGGGCTAAGCATATCGGTGATGTCTTGCATGTTCAATTGCTAGAGGTTCGATTATGGGAAATTTGTACATGACCTCCTATATTTTGTATGCCGCACCGAGGATGATAAATTACCTAGGGTTAACATCATTTGGTTCTATAATCTAAGAACAAGTATATTATTTTTATCCCAAATCAAAGATGAAGGAAAAAACACTTCAAAAGAGTGAATGACACTTTCTTCTATGTTATTATGTGTATGTTTGATAGATACCTATACAATCATTAGATCTAAAATATTTCCTGGAATGTGGTTAGAATATGTAGGTGTAGATTCATATGATTTCTAACTTTCAAAACCTACAAGTAGGAGGATTTTTTGGTGCTCCTTTAAAAATTCCAAGGTTTTCTACTTATAAATGGGTTTTGTTGGAGTTAGTCGAAATTTCTCTAGCTTCACGAGTATCAAAAAATAAATCATAACGCAAGATTTCATCTCCCTATAACATATGGATGATATGTATGTGCATCATTATACAAGGACAAAATGTCGAGGCAGAGATGCAACAGATGACAATCAAGACCTTCACCCATGAATAAGATTTATTTCCATAGTGTCATAGGGGAATCGGGTTAGCCGATTTTGACATACCTCAATTAGAGGATATATGGATTGGTTACAAAGATGAGGTGGCTATAAGAGAAAAGGATTATGATAGGTTGAATCTTGAGGAAGTGGCCAAATATGGTATCAAAAATGTTCCTAAAGGCATTCGTAATGAAGAGGAGGTCTCGAACCCTTCCTATACTTAGATGAACATATAGGCACAACCACCTCCCTCAATAAATTGGTCACTTCAGGAATGCATGGTCTCCAAGGAGTATGCAACAATCATCCTTAACCACACCTATAAATGGCTACTTTAATTTGGAATTCTACCCAAAGATTCACAAGTACACTATGGCTAGCATAACTCAAAATATATCCAGTGGTGGACTACCCTACTACTAATAAATAATAAAGGCCCACTCCCAAGCCTCGTAAAATCAAATTTGTAAGGGAGATATACCTTATTCTTATGTTCATTCTAAAAAAGTAATATATTAGAGTGTTTCTACATCTTCTACCACCTAAGTGTTAAAGTATCCTCTTGCACATCCTCTTCCTTCTTCCTCATTTTCAGTTCTTTCCCCTCACCTTTCACACTTCCTCTATTCACATTCTTTATTCCTTCTCCTTCAACTTCCTCTTTTCCCATCTTGTCCACCTCCTCTCCTTTCATGGCCCAAGTATTTTCTTCCCTTCCTTCTCTTTCATCTAGAGATATTTTGGCTTTGAGTTCTCCCTTAAGGACTCCTCTTCCCTATATTTCTCTTCCCACTTCCCCTCTTATCAACTTTCCTATTTCATTCATACCTGTAACCATATTGTCCATTCCTCCTCCACTTGTTACTCCTTCCTTTCAAACAATGACCATTACATCAATTTTCCCTTCATCACCAATTATTTATACCCCCATGGTTTCCTTTCCTTAATCATCCTCCCAAAGAAATGATCTCTTCTTATACTCCTTGTCTAAGTGGAAAAATCCAAAGAATAAGAAGAAGGTATCCATTGTTGACGACTTTGATCTCAAAATTTTGGATCTAACTCCCAAACACCATTCAAATAAGATTAAGAGAATTTATCATCTAGCATTTAATCAATCATGGGAGAGGTTTTTAAGATTACAACACCTCACAGTAAATAAATCCAAATAAGACATCACAACAACAGATTACCAGATCTCCAAGATCTCTTTAGGAAAGGCCACACATGAAGGCACCAAGTAGGATGTCCATATTTCCCTTGGAAAACTTCTAGAGAAATTTGATAAAGATAAGGTTACCAAGGACGAGCTCAAGAATAAATTAGAGCAATTGAAAGTTGTCCTACACAAAATCACACAACACACTCATTCTACCATCCTTTATATTTCAAATAGTTTTGATACCACTTCCTTCTCCACATAGGAGAAAATTTGTCAATAAGGGAAAGTAATTGGGGCTTGGATAGATCGTTTAATCTAGGAAGGATAAAAAGTTATCAAAGTTGTCATGGTCATGCATGATGATCTTGCAACAAAGAAAGATATTGTGATCAAAATGTGCAATATTTTGGGAGATGAATGTGATAATTGGGAACTCACTTTGGAAATATGGAAAGAGTTACGAGAAAATGAATCTTGACCTTGTTATCAATAAAGGGATCATTGATGACCCTTCTACGATCTTTAAATATTTTTTTCCATAGAGTTATGTATTCGGATCCTTAGGAAGCAACCCAGAAATTGGCCAATGCAAGGAAGAAAGGAATTGATGTCATTGATGACATCATCAAATAATTTGATAAAATACATTTCAAATTCCAAGACAAAAATCCCAACACACTTCTTGTAGATGATATTGTTGTTGAATTCAATATCTTGGTTGAGGAGGGTATAAGATTATCTCATATCTTCAATCTCCAACTTTGTTAATAAGCTAGCACTATATCAAGGATTTTGGGACAACTTCATAAGGTCATGGAAAAAGTCAAGAAACTACCTAGGATACTGAGTCAAGTAGCTAACATTTCCAAAATATTGAACGCACTATGCATGTGGGCTAGATGAAAAGGAAGTGTAGGAAATCATCAAACTATTTCTTGATTATAGGAAAAAGAAACTGGGAGGATACTAAGCAATCCGATATGGAAAAATATCATGCCACATAAGAAAATTTAGATTGAATGCAAAAATATGATATGGAAAGAGGTAAGAAGAATACAAAATTAGAGTGATCATAATCTATTGAATATGCAACACAATATCTATATGATCAAATTTTGAGTATAATATCTATCTAAGTTGTTTCTTAGATCTCAGGGGGTTACCTCCTACTTGTAAGTAGTGGCCTACATAAGATCAGTACAGGCTACTTACATTCTAGAGGGTTGAATCCTCCTTATTAGTTATGGATTACTAAAGGTCACAATAGTTGTTAGACTAAATTTGGGAGTTATGGCTTCTAGAATAGTTGTATCTTGTCAAATACTGAGTGGTAGCTTGGTTAAATTATTAGAGTTGTAGCTATAGATTGAGTTGTAGCTCACTCAGGGAAATAATTTTTAATTTTGAAGGACAATTGTGTAAGTTAGTGCATTGGTTTCCATGGTTTTTGTCCTGAAATGGTTTCCCACATTATATCTTGTCTTCTCATGTGTATGTGTGTATGCTTCTCATTCGATATCTTTCATGGTTAATGTTGCATGCTTATGACAATCAATATAGTTTAACTACAATAAAATAAAGAAATGGAAATTGATTGAGAAATTTTTAATCAACATTGATTCAAACCCCCTCTTAGTGCTTGAAACTCCTAAAAATTGGTATCGAGTGGTGGTTCTCCTTTTTTAATCCTAACATCTTGGAGGTGAGCTTGGAGACATAAGCATGACGAGATCAACTTGCAGTGAAAACAGGAAGCATCAAAGGCATGAAGCTTATAAAGAAAGGTTGTTGATGGAAATGGAAAGTTGTAGTAGCTCCATGTAGGAAGCATAGGTAAATCTAAAATTTGAATTAGAATTTGCACTTGATTAATTACACAGACAAGAAAAAAAAAATAGAAATTCTATATCCCATCCTATGAGAAGCACATTACTCTTCTTGTTAATAAATTTAGAAATTACGATAAAGAGGATGCTAAAGAATGCAAAGAAAATTATTCTAAAATAGAGAAGGTGCTAAACTCCCTCAAACTCAAGGAAGAATATGTTACCAGGCTGAGAACCTTGGTGATGGAATAGGAAGGTCAAATTAGACACCATGAAGAAGTGTTGGCCCAAAAGGAGAGATAACATGAGAAAGAAGTAGAGGAGCTTGAAGAATAAGTCAAACTAATCTCTAAGGCTCTCAGGGAAAAAATGAATGTTTTGATAAACTAAGCTCAACCATGAAGACACTTCAAGAGGACCTAAACCAGGAAAAGCAAGTAAATGTGAAGAACAAATAAAAAGAAAACACCTACCAAGCTTGAACATGAAGTAAAGACCCGAAGATTGAGTTGGAACAAGTCATTGATAAGCTTGATGGTTTATAAAGAAAAGAAATACATTCGGTGAAATAGAGCTTGAGAAATGTCAAATAACCATTGAAGAAAAGAGTAAAAATGTGAGAAGTCAAATTTATATCTAAAGATCGCAATGAAAACATGAAGCATCATGATGAAGGTTACGAAGAAAGGTTGTTGATGGAAATGTAAAGTTGTAGTAGCTCCACACAGGAAGCACATGTAAATCTAAAAGATGAATTAGAATGTGCACTTCATGAATTATACAAGTCAAGAAAGAAAAAAAGAAATTGAAAGTCTATATTTTAGCCTATGAGAAGCACATCACTCTTCTTGAGAATAAATTGAGAAAGAAAGATCAAGAGGATGCTCAAGAATGTAAAGAAAATGATTCTCAATTAAATAAAGTGCTAAACTCTCTCAAACTCAAGGAAGAAGAGGTTACCAAGTTGAGAACCTTGGTGATGGAACAAGAAGGTCAAATTAGACACCATGAAGAAGTGTTGGCCCAAAAGGAGAAATAACATGAGAAAGAAGTAGAGGAGCTTGAAGAACAAGTAAAAATGGCCTATGAGGATCTCAGGTAAAAATTAAAGGTTGTGATAAACTAAGCTCAGCCATGAAGACACTTCAAGAGGACCTGAACCAAGAAAAGAAAGTAAATGTGAAGAACAAAAAATAAAAAGAGAACACCTACCGGAAGCTTGACCGAAGTAAAGACCCTAAAGATTGTGTTAGAACAAGTCAATGATAAGCTTGATGGTTTGTAAAGAAAATAAATAAATTCGGTGAAATAGATCTTGAGAAATTTGAGACAACCATTCAAGAAAAGAGTAAAACATGTGAGAAGTTAAATTTAGATCTAAAGACCCTTAGAGAGGAAATAGAACAAGAAAATCAAAGATATTTGAAGGCTAAATCAAGTCATGTTTGTAGTCAAATATGTTCATATAATAAGGAGGGTGATAAGACAGTCCCAACATGCAACTAGACAAGAATCAAACCAAGGAGACAAGAACAAGAAGGCCTAAGTTAGTCAAACAACCAAATGCATCCAAGTATGATAGAAAATTTAATGGATATTATTTTTTATAAAAATGTTCGACATATAGCGAGAGATTAGAGGTTTGAATATGAGAAGAAAAATTATGCTTCTACTACAAAGAGAGAGTTCATGTTGCTCAAAATTATATTTAGGAGTCATTGAATGAAAATTGGAGGTAGGAAGGGCCTAGAATCAAGAATTATATGGTATGCTTCAATTGTCATCAACAAGGGTCCAACTCAAATGATATAGTAGTGAATATTGATAAAGACGAGAAGAAGGAAGAAAAGTTCAATGCAAATCATGAAGAATTTATACCTCAAGCAAAGTGTTAGAGAAGTTGCAACATGTGTGTATTTCAGGTATTCATTCAAAAATGTGAGCTCAAGTGATGTTGAAGTCACACCAAGGAATTCAGCCTAGGAGTGTGACAAGAGACCAAGCAAAAGTAAAGATCGAACTGTGTCATCATGTTGTTTTGATGACTTTATCTTGTTCTCAGAAACATTTCAGCACAATATGCCTTCTCTAGGCTTATAGAAGTTATACCCAATCTAAAAGAAGCATAATATGCACTTCAATTGTCCACTAATCAAGAGTTCCTCATGATGAAGATGAATGTAATGGTTAAAGTTACTGGTTGATGCTAGTGGTTACTTGTTTGTTTCCTCTACAAGTTTCAAAAGGTATGTACATTTTTAGAAGTGTTTCTTTGTCTTTGTGAATAGATCCAGGGCTTGCACTTGTCTTCTAAAACATTGTCAATATTTTCATCAAGAAAGAATTATCTCGGAGTAAGTAATCATGTGTCAATAAACAAGTGGTTTTCCTATTAAAAAATGAACTAGAATAGTTATGAGATTTGATGTAATTTAGTGGATTGAGTGTTCATGTCAAGATTATGTAATCAAGAAGTCTCAAAATATGAGTTGTATTTCCCCTTGCCGCCAAGATTGAATTGTTTCTTGAGTCATCTATTCAAGGTTGCTATCAAGTAAGAGATGGGGTCTAGAGAGTGTAAATGATTGATAAGGGATGTCAATTATTTTGTATCCTTGATCATATACAAATAAAAATTTGAAATCAAGAGTGTCATGAGTGTTATTGATTGCTAGATTTGTCGTGTTTCTAGTATGCATGGCGTCAAATTCTTCTATCATGATCCTTTAATGTAAAATGTGTGAAGTATGTCCATGGTATGATCCTGTGTTAAAATAATTTCTACATTTAAGAAGTGTTTAGGTTGGTTGTGTACATAATAAATTGAAAAAAGTATCAAATGGATCAACAATGAATAAGGATCCAATCTCAATTTCTAGTCATTAAAAATTTCAATTTTTTTGAAGAAATCTCTGTAGGGGTAACATGAAGAGATAGACTAACATTACATTTTTTTTTGAAAGTTGTGAAATGTGCATTTTCTAGGTAATATCCTTGTAAGTGATGAAGATAAAAGAAAAAATCTTGTACAGAGATGATTGTTAGTGGATGAAGAAAGATCACAAAATGACTAGTTACAAGTATGTAATTGAGAGAAGAATGATTATTAAACTCTTCTAACACAAAATAATGGAAGGAATGATTCCAATGAATAAATTTCAATTATTGATCGAACAAAGTGAATTAAATTTCCATGATGTGTGCATTGATGTGACTGCAAGGATAAATGGTTAAATGCATAAGGTTAGAACAAGATACTTAATTCATGAATGAGTATGTGCAGCTATGGTAGACCTCTAAAGGAAAGAAAGATACCTCGGAAGGAATGTTAGAGCCTTACCTATGACCTCTACATTAAGAAAAAAATCATACAAGAGTGTAATGTAGATCCGGAGGTGATAGGAGAAATTTCCCGATCAACAAGAAGAAAATTTAATGATGACTATGATTGAAATAGAGGTAGCATTGATGATGTGAGTTGGAAATTGGCATAGAAAAGAGATGGATGACAATATTGAATATGGAATAGATAAAATGGATCAATGTTTTTGTTAATTAGAGTTAGAGAAGATGGACTACAATCCTAAGGGGAGTTTGTGGACAAGGAGAGATAGTTGCTACAAAAGGTATGAAGAATTTCATGCAATCGAATGATAAAAGAAGCAACATTATCCAAGGGGTAGATACTAGTGATCGGGTGGATCATTTTTACACTAATGAGAGTTAGAAAATATGGAACATAGTTTTAGGGGAGCTTCTCAAGGTAAGACTCTAGTTATCAAGTTTATTTACATGTTGATTTTATATCCCTTTGTCATAGATGTCAAAGGGGGGGGATATAGAGAGTGTCATTAGAAACTAAGTTTGTAAGTGATTTTGCTATCAAAGTTTACAGTTTTTCGAGTGTTTTTGATCAATGAAAAAGGAGCATATTTTTGAACATTTTTCATGGAAAAAAAGGTTCAATAGTGAAGTGATCAAATCAAGTCAACAAGCAAAGGTGCGCTGGTAGAGTGGTAGTGTCTTCTCATGGTGTATAAGTGTGAGAAAGGTTGATTGATAGGAACATCCTTCTGAGTGATAGTTGCATCTCATATAGAGGTTTCGGTGTGCCCATGTAGTGTTAAGTCATGTCAAACAAGATCTCGATAGAGGCATGGTAAACCAAGTATAATGTGTGATTAGTGATCTCAAGAAATCTCTAGGCATAATTCAAGTTCCATCTCTAGAAGGCATGTGAAAAGGATTGAAGGATAAAAATGATGATGACACTAATGGATGGATGATTCAGTGGTATACATTGTTCAAGGATTAATTCAGGATGATAATAGGTCTCTGTAATATTAAACAGTGAGAAAGGTGTCCTTTAGAGATATTAAAATGGTTAATACACTTAATTATGGTGATCAAGGGATTTAATACTCGCCACAAATTTCCTAAGTGCTTTCAAGATCTTGTTGGCGAGTGAAAATTTTCGCGACAAATTGGTGGTTATCTTACCAACGCTCTAGGATTCTAAGTCCCTATACTTAATCTAGTGCGAGTTGACGTATATGCATGCACGTGAAAAGGTGGATTTCTATGGTGGCCTTTCGCTCGGGATCCAATAGGGACACTCCACTTTGAACCTATGGAAAATCTTGCAGAGATACTGCAAGAGAGGACTTTTTCTGAAAATGGGAAAGAGAGTGAGAAAAGAGGTAGGGGAACTAATGTTGTAGGTAGATAATCAGATTCTTGCACACACACTAGTTAGAAACTTCAACACATGCATTCATGAGAAGAAACAACTCTATAAATAACAACAAGACCAAATAGAATTTATCGATCACAAAGTATCAAGAAACCCCTTAGTCAAAGAAAGCTGGAAACTCCTTCTTCTTGTATTGATTGCTCAAACCAAAGTTGTACATAGTGGAGAAATAGAGGAAATTTGAGAATGAGGGGAATGGAAGAATTTGGCTATCTCCTTTGTTCTCTCAAGGTACAATATACTCTTGAGTTTACAAGATCAATCACCAACCCTTTGAAATGGGAATGGTGTTACAATTTATAGAATGAGAGGTGACTTATCGTCTTCCTCATGACCCTCCATATGCCTTAATATGACTTAAGATTGTTCATATTCCACTTTAAATATTTAATTCCCTTTTATAATAGCAAGGTGACTTAATTTACATTATGTTTCTAAAGTCAATTTTAAGTGACTTAAAGGCATATCAAAAAGTGCAAACCCCAACAAATAATTAGAACACTTGAAAGCGAGAGAAAGTTGGGGAAAAGGAGAGAGAAAGAGAGAGAGAGAGAGAAGAAGAAGAAGAAGAGTAGATGTCACCCGATGAAGTTTGTTGATCCTTGTTGATGGAAAGCTCCAAATGTAGTGAAACTATGAATCTTCAAACTCCTTGCACACTATGAAACTCCTCCAAATTAGCTCCCAAATGCTCACCTAGTTGAATGAACTAAGGTGGATCTCGAATTCCCTATGAAAAATGGCTAGGATGCTCCTAAACAATGATGTCCCCCTGAATGATTAGCCTTGTACATCCAATTGTGCCAAAACTTCTCTTTGAGTGTAACTTACTATTTTTAGTAAGTGTGAAAAAAGTAACTCCCTCGATCCTTAGCTAAGTGTTGTGACCTTGATTCCCCTTTCTCCCTGCATTCCTCACTTCTTTGGATCAAATTTATATTTTTAGCAGGTGCTCGAGGGCCCACTTACTATTTTTAGTAAGTGCCAAAAATTTCCATTTTGGTGAATTCTTAGCTATAGTGCACCTCCGATATCTTCATCTCCTTCGCAAGTTCTTCTATTAATGACTTTCCCGAAATAGTAGTTCCTATGTAGTAGACCTACTATTTTTAGAAAGTTGGCCTCTGGGAGTTGGATTGATGTGGAACAAAGTTTTTTGATATGGTTTTTTCCCAATATCATCCCTTTGAAATTTCGGGCCCGCCCGCTTAATAATCCAGGAGATTTTAAAGTTTTAATTTCCGAACTTGGCGAAGTGCTTACAGTACGACAACCATTAATGGACCTCAAAATTGTAGGTCTGGTTTTCTCCTCTATTTGTAAAGAAAATTATATTTTTGATGTGGGTTTTTTCTTCTGATGCTTCACGTGTGATCTTACTTTAATCCGGAAACTGGTTTGACAGGAAATCCCACTTCTTTCTTCGTTGGGACGGAAACGAGATTTATTCATTATGGAAGCTCTGTCACACAATGGGGGAGTTTGAAGGTTTCTTTCTAATGGTCTTGGACAGAGGAATGAATAGCAGAAAATGGTTTGTTCTTTCATGCACTTGCGGCTTGTAATATTTCTTCGAGATATTCAGTTTTATGCTATGGAGATTTTCACTATTTTCTTCTTCTTGTTCTTTGTTTCTCCTTCTCATTTCAATGAAAAATCCTTCTGAGACCTACACATAGCTATGTGGAATGTGTTTTAGTTCTTGGGTTGAGTATTTTTGAGCATTTTCAATGGCATAATGATGGTAGAATGTTGCAGAGGAAGGATGAAGATTGTCTGTGCACGGGAGTGGAAGCAGCTGGAAGCACTGAGCGACAGTTAGATTTTTTGAATTTTTGAAATCATGGAAGGAGAATCTTGGGCACATTTTTCATTAATTTATTTCCCTAACCTTAGGGACATGAGGGACATCAAATTCCATGGTGGTCAAGAGGACGACATGTGGCGGTGATCCGACGACAGGGAATGAAGGTGGAAAAAGCTACTTTAAAGCACTTGGGGCTGGAAATTGGTCACATGGGTGTCCAAATGACTCCCTATGGGGGATGGGTGAATTTTTCCATGTATTATGTCCCCCACCTCAGGTACATAAGGGACATCAGTTTCCACGGTGGTCTGGAGGTGACACGTGGCACCCGATCCAACAACAGGGAATGGATGCTCCAAAAATGCACCTGGGGGCTGAAACTCGGTCACGTGGGTGTCTAAATGACTCCCCATAGGGGGCTGGAAGAATTTTAAAGGTATGATATTCCAAACATCAGGTTCATAAGGGACATAAAATTCCATGGTGGTCTTGGAGCTGACACGTGGCGCCCGATCCGACAACAGGAAAGGCATGCCCCAAATAAGCACCTAGAGGCTGATCTGTCAAGTTTGGAGTTCATACGAGGGCCCCAGAGGTCACATGGGGGATGGGTGAATTTTCAAAGGTCTGATGTACCTGACCTTATGGATTTTGGGGACATGAAATCCCGTCAGGCTTTTAGAGTTGACACGTGTCCTCTAAAAAAAATGACTAAGTCTTGAAATGCGTTTGAGAGGGTAACTTAGAACGAAGATAACTTGAGCTCCCGGTGGAATTTATTGGTAAAATTTTATATGATACTGACTGGAAATGGAATTTTTAATCCAATTATGGTGGCTTTATGTCTTGATTCGGCCATAGGATTCCTTAAAATTTGGATTTTTGATCCGGTACTCCACTTGTGCCTGAGAAAAACTACATGTCAATCATATGCGCTAAGGTGTTGTGAAAATTATTATTTTACCATCATGTAGGTATTAGAATCCTATTTCTGATGATGTTTTATTTTACTTATAAATCCATCCAGAGCTCCCAAAATCTTCTTCTCGAAGCTCGCAGATTGTTTTAGGCCTATGTATCGTCTAGGCTTGTGAACATTGTTTTTTTACTCAGCATCGCTCAAGTCTTACAAAACTTACCCAAACCTTCAAATATCATTTCCATTATGTTATAAGGTATTTTTTCACCTCCTTGTTGAGTTTTCCCTTCCATTCCTCTCCAGAGAGTTGAATCTAATCATGGGAAGGATAGTGATAGCCCTTCCCTATACTAGCAAAAGATAGTGTCTTTTAGAACTCCCTAAAATCATCTAGGTGGAATAAGTGCACTTTACTAAATCACCTAGGGGAAAATTTTGACATTAAATAGGGGGTGATTAGACTGGTGGATTTTACCTGGGGTTCCTAGGAATGAAATTTTTTCCATAGGGGTATAGTTGTCGTGCTTGGAAACTTCCAATTTCCTTGTTGCACATTTTCACGACAACAACTGGCTCTAGCTTGGGGACATGACATGGACTAAGTATAGCGAAGACATGACATGGGAATCCAAAATATCAATATTAGACCATATAGTTTGTTGACTAGTGCCTTGTCCATTGGGCCCTGCGGAGTCATGTACAACCTCTAGAAAGGAAGATTACACACACACACAAAAATGAAGGAAAGGAAACACATGACACACAACAGGAAGGGAAACACATGCAATAGAAAGGGAAACAAACCTATCAATCACCTATGGTGCAAGATGAGGGATAAATCACTTTCACTAAAGTAATTTTCATTTCTCAAAAGTTACCCCTAAAGAGGAAACACCAAATGATGATGTTCTACGAAGCCGTTGATGGGTTCCAGAAAGTAGCCTCCTTTCCTTAATTGTTTATGGAAGCCAGGTGCTTCCATGATTTTCCTTTTACTTTGTAGGAGTGATTCCATGTGAGATTCTTGATTCTCTGGGCCTTGCTTGGAAATTCCACTTCCTTCGTTTTCTTTGAAGTCAGTCTCATAGTGCCAGTTGCCTTCCATGTTTATCCATATAGCTGATTTTCCATTGAGGATATCATCATCTTTGCTCCAGGGGATGTGTTTTGTTCAAAATACTTGAACATTCTTAATTCTTTTATTTCCCAAACCTATGGTCATTGACATCTTCTCCATGAGAAACATTTGATTCTTCCTTTTCCTTGAATCCACCGTGAGGTACTTGAGTACTGACGGAAGGATTATATGTGAACTCATACTTGTCTTGTATGTCCATGACACTAATGAAGAGATCAAGAATCAGCTTGGGATCTTCTGCAACTTCTACTACATCTAAGATTTCTTGCACGGAGTAATGCTTCATCATTTCCTATAGTCCCTCTTTGTATGCCTTTGAAGAATATTTATCTTGCAACTTAAAGAAACTATCTAGAGGGATTACCTCATCATCTCAAGAATCGCTACACTCTACCGATCCTTCATCAAAAGGAGCTTCATCTTTAAATGGAAAAGAAAATATCTCTATTTCATTATTGCATCCATCAATCATTAGCTCAAGAGAAGCACCATATTTTTCATCTTGCATTATCTCAATATGGCAAAACGTCGCATTGGTTAAGGCTTCTAAATCAGCTTCACACTTGTCTTGTAGATTTTGGCTCACATTAGGAGCTCAAGACTGAAATCGGGATCTTCATTTCCTTCTACGGCTCTAAGCATTTCTTATACGTACATTTATTTAAAACCTTTCACGAGCTCATCACAAGCTCATTTTTTCTCTCCATAGATGGCCTTGATTGAGATCATCCTCATCCCCAAATGGGAATGATAATAACTCCTCATCTTGTAAAATCATATAAACTGATTTTTCTTCTTGAAAATCATCAAGAACCATCTCCTCTTCCTCGTGGTCGCATCATCTGGTGATTTAGGGCTATCCTCTTGTAACTTGAATCTCCTCAATGCTTCTTCAAAATCCAAATCTCTTTGGGAAGGCATGTCTGGGCCTATCAAGATGGGGATATCCTCTTCTTCCTCGGTTGCCACAAAGTGATTCATCTACCTACTACCTTGATACAAGATGTTAGCTTCTGGATTTCAGAATTTCATATTGTGTACCTCATCTTCTTCTCGAGAAGTAATTTCTCCATGTCTCCCTTCAATGGTACGGTTGCAAAATACCAATTCATTTGAATTTTCCCTCCCAACTCTCGATAGAAATTTCTACTTAGCGACATTCTAAATGAGGCTGGGACGTCTGTACCAAAATCATTGCTGAAACTTTCTTGTCTGGAAATATATCGAGAGCCACCTGTGCATCTTTAACCTTCCCTACAAGTGAGACATTTTTATTCCAAAGAGTAACAAGAGCCACTAGGTGGAGTCATTGTAATTTTAAGAGCCTTGGCGACCTTCAAAGGCATCATGTTGTCGAAGCACCAGAATCTATTATGTAATTGTTTAGTACATATTCTCCAACAAGAAGGGAGACATAGAAAGGTTCAACTTTATCAATTTTTGATGCACTTAGAGAAAGCATGTTCTATGAGGGAGGTGTAGGTGAGTTTAGTAGCATGCCTTTAGAATAATGAGCTACATCATTGGGTGTTAGACTAATATTTCTAATGTATTGGACAAACCTCTCAAATTGTTCGGATGAGTCCGTAAATATTTAGTTTCAGTAATCTACACTTTGGCCTTGCTTGTATATTCTATGAGTCAAAGGAGAAAATGTGGAATAGGGGGTGAAGAGACTAATTTTGGAGTCCTGGATAGGCCTAGGAGCAGGATTTGATGTTTGAGGAATGGAGGATATTTTGAATGGCACACTAGGAGCTTTCAAGGTATTAGATTTTATAGGAGAAGATTTAGATTTAGACTTGGAAGAGACATTAGAAGACTTACTTGGGATTGAGGGAGCCTTCTTACTTGCTATAAGGTCAAGCTCCAACAATGCAAAATTCATGGAAGATGGAAGTGGGGATCCTTGACTGATTATTTTATTTTGCGGAGTCACCACAGGAGGATCATCAACCTTGTTTTCTTTTGTAGTAGTGGAGGAGATTCTTTTCTCGAGTGATAATGAGTGAATACCACACATGAGAAACTAGGTGCATCCTCTTCATCTTCTTCATCACATCCAGAATACTCACAGAATCTGATTTGTGCATTGTTCTCAAACTCATCATTTTCTAAGAAATCACCACCTTCACTTTCTTGTTCAAGCTCTTCTTCATCTTCTTGAAATCTGTAATTTATGTTCATGGGTGGGGCTTCCAAGGAGAGCCTTTGGGGTGCTCCCGCAATCTGATTTCTATTGTTCCTTTGAGAAGATACCCGTTCAAATAATTCCCTCTTTAAAGAGGCCATATCATTCACCAACTTTTGCAGCAATGGATTGTTTCTCTCATCTCCAAGATGTTGGGTCTTTCCCTTTGATGGATCCTTGATCTTTCTAGAGAGGATGAGATCATCCTCAAGTTCAATTACCATCCTTTGTGCTTCTACAATGTTCCATGGTTTGGGTCTTCACAACAAAAACCCTACTTGTGATGATTGAGCATTGATGAAGAATATCTTGACATTGTTTTGAGATGGCGAATCTTCTTTAGGTATCCTACGAAGAAACCATTTGAAACAATCCACAAAGTCTCTCATGGTTTCATTTTCTCCTTTCCTCATTTGAGCCAACTGCACCAAGAGGTCTTGATAGTCTTCAGTTGATTTAAATCTTTCCTTGAAGGCATACTTAATGTCATCCCAACCAAAGTGATGGATTAGGTAGGAAGGAGGTATAACCATTCATTGCTTTTTCTTGGAGCAAATCCATGAATAGTCTCACAAAAATGTCTTCATGTTGGACACCAAGAATTCCACATGATGTCATGAAGGCAATGATGTGTTCTTGGGATGTTGTATTCTATCACCTTTGAACTTTGGCAAGTTCTTGCGGAAATTTCTCGTAGATCGTGGAGAGGTGGTTCAAGAGCAAGCGGGCCTATATTCCTTCCCCATGGAATAATGGGTTGAGGTCTTTCTTCTTCGTCCACCATTTTTTCTTCTACTTCTATTTCAGCTCTTACTTCTTTAAATTCTTCTTCTTGATAGAATTCGATGTTCAATGATGGTTGAAAAATTGGAGAATTTAAAGGAGTTTGGATAGGAATACTAGGTGAACTTCTTGACAAGCCGGATGGAGAGGAGGCTTGACGAAGAAATATGGATTATCTCTATTTTTTTCTTTCTAATTTTGTGAAGCCTTGAAATTAAAATTATCAACACCTCTTATCCTACTCAACTTGGTGTGGCTTCCTTCACTGACCTTTTGAAATTTTTGAAGTGGGAATATGAAAAGACACAAGTAGAAATCGGTAGTGTGTATTTTAGCAATGGAATTTGATGAATTATTTTTTTTTTTTTCAATATTTGATTTTTTTTTAATTTTCAGACCTTGCAGTCGTATATTGGGTACAAAATGCTACTAAATCACCTTACGGTGGGCGCCAAAACTATTGGTGAGAAAATTTGTCGGGTGGAAAAAATTGTGGATTTCTTGCCAAATCTTTGGGAATCTAAGTCCTCTACTTAACCAAAGGTGCAGCTATCCTATGTGCATGCGTAAAACAATGTGGACTTTTGTGGTGGCCTTTCGACCGGGGATCAAACAGGGGAACTCCACTAACACTGCTGCTGGTAAAGCTAGCAATCTCTTACTAGGGAAGTCTTCATCTATAGAGCGGGAAAGGGGAGTGAGAAAAGAGGTAAGAGAACTAATGCTGTAGGTAGAAAATCAGATTCCTTCACGCACTAGTTAAAAACTTCAACACATGTATTCATAAGAAGAAACAACCCCGCAAATAAGCAACAACACCAAATAGAATTTTATGAATAAAAAGTATCATGAAACCCCTTAGTCAAAGAAAGCTAGAAACTCCTTCTTCTTGTATTGATTGCTCAAACCAAAGTTGTACATAATGGAGAAATAGAGGAAATTTGAGAATGAGGGGAATGGAAGAATTTGGCTATCTCCTTTGTTCTCTCAAGGTACAATATACTCTTGAGTTTACAAGATCAATCACCAACCCTTTGAAATGGGAATGACGTTATAATTTATAGAATGAGAGGTGACTTATCATCTTCCTCATGACCCTCCATATGCCTTAATATGACTTAAGACTGTTCATATTCCACTTTAAATATTTAATTCCCTTTTATAATAGCAAGACAACTTAGTTTACATTATGTTTCTAAAGTCACTTTTAAGTGACTTAAAGGCATATCAAAAAGTGCAAACCCCAACGAAGAATTAGAACATTTGAAAGTGAGAGAAAGTTAGGGGAAGAGGAGAGAGAGAGAGAGAGAGAGAGAGAGAGAGAGAGAGAGAGAGAGGAGTAGATGTCACCCAATGAAGTCCATTGATCCTTGTTGATGGAAAGCTCCAAATGCAGTGAAAATCTTAATCTTTGAACTCCTTGCACAATTTGTGAAACTTGTCTAAATTAGCTCCCGAATGCTCACTTAGTTGAATGAAATATGGTTGATCTTGAATTCCCTATGAAAAATGGCTAGGATGCTCCCGAACAATGATGTCCCCCTAAATGATAGCCTTGTACATCCCATTGTGCCAAAACTTCTCTTTGAGTGTAACTTACTATTTTTAGTAAGTGTGAAAAAAGTAATTCCCTCAATCCTTAGCTGAGTGTTGTGACCTTGATCCCCCTTTCTCCTTTTGTTCGTCACTTCTTTGGATCAAATTTATATTTTTAGTAGGTGCTCAAGGGCCCACTTACTATTTTTTTCTTTTATTACACCTAAGTGCCAAAATCGTAAAATTGGCTAAGTCTGCTCAAGGCCACCTTTGGGATAGTTGGAACAATTATACGCGAAGGCGCGGATCGGCCAAAAGCCTCCAAGCGGCCCAAACGAGAAAAGGGACATTATACGCGAAGGTGGGACAAATGGGACATGCGAAATGCCCAGAATCGGCCGAAAGAAAGAAAATTTGTCCAAGTCCTTTACTGGGAGCAAGCGGGACAAGAGTGCGCGGAGGACGCGAACCGGCCGAATCGGGTGAACCAGAAGAATTTGTCCCAGAGCAGCCTTTGGGACATTTGGGACAAATGGACGTGAAGGACGTGAACCAGCCGGATCGGCCGAAATAGGAAACTTCAGCACAAGGACAAGTGGGACAAAGGGGCGCGTGGGACGCGGATAGCCGAAGGAGCCGAAAGCCAATCAGATCACGCCACGTGTCACCGGCAGAAAAGGGACGAGGAAGCCCATTTCGGGCGGATCGGAGGATTATATCCCACGAAGCACTGGGACATCCGGGACAAAAGGATGCGGTGGACGTGAAAATCCGGTAGGCCGTGGACAAATCACAGCATGACACGTGTCGCCAAGGAAAAAGGTCCAAAAGGTCAAAGGGGAGTTTTGAGCAGATCCGAACCAATGAAATAGTGCCACGTGTCCAAGTTTAAGGGGCCCACAAGAAAAGCCCGAAAAGGTGGAGAGAGAAATTTCTCGTGAACGGAGCACACCACGTGTCGTCCGGATGGCGAGAGCGCGGGAAAAGAAATTTAAAAATCCGTTTTCACTGTTTTTGTGCCCTAAATCTTGAGACCTTCATATCTTTCGATCCAGCTTGGATTTGCACGTTCTTTATATCAACGGAAAGTTGTTGAAATTCTCTACATGATTAAGGATCAATCTTGCATTTTGGTGTAGTTTGGAGGGAGAAAATTAAGAAAACGTCTCGACGCGTGGTGATAGACAGAAGTAATGCTTGAACAACCAACTAATGCGGCGACGACTCACCGCTCTGTTAGACAGCCCGCCATTTTGCTAGGATCCACCACTTACATCATAATGAGATGATTTTAAATGCTACCAAGAAGTGGTTGGGGCGGTTTCTGGATTTCCTCTCTCTTCCCTCTCTCATTTCTTGATATATATTGTAAAGAAGAGCTCCTTTAAGGGTCGGACATTTTTGTTTTGCATCCTCCCTTCTTCCCTCGCTTGCAGAGAATTTGTGGAGCTTTCAAACCTCCCATATGGGTTGTAATGCCAGTCTTTTTGCCTCTTGCCACTTTGCATGATATCTTGTATCGACTCTTGAGCAATAATATATGTGTTGTGATTGACTCTCGACCCTCTCATGTATTCATTGCTGTCATTTTGATCTCTTATTGCAGTTTGGTTACCTGTGCATGGTGTTTGTATTGCATCTATGTGGTCTGTGTTAAATTTGCAAAACAGAGTGTCTAACATTCCTCGGTGCATCACCTTTGTAGTTTAGGTTTTATTCTATGCATTTTCTTACCCTGTCTCCTTGGCAAGTTAGATTAGGTTTTAGCAAACCCTCTGCATTTTTGTGTGCATCTGAACAGAGGAATAGGAACCAGCCTTCTCTGGAGAATCTTTTCTCATCTTTACAAGTCCCATGCTTGGAGAAAGGATTCCATGTTGTGCAATCACATTGGATGCCTGAACATCAACCTAGAAGCCTGATTTGCATCCAGGGGTGCTGTGAGTCTGCAACAACAGTTTTGGCACGCCCGGTGGGACTTAGAGGTCTCATTTTTATTGCAGCAAAGTTGATATGCATCTGCTGCAGTTTTCTTGCTTATAAGAGCTATTATTTGCATATCTGGCGACTCCAAGGGGAAGAATCAACTGGTTTCAGCAATGCAGGCCTGAAAACTCATGAGAAGAATCACCACAAGGTCAAGAGTTGGAGAAGAAGAAGTGTTGTTTGAATACCTATAGTTATCTCCAAGAAGAAGGCAAAGAGGAAGAAGGATTCAGAGGTCTCCATCTCCACCAAATAGAACTCTCTCAACTCCTCCACACAGCGAGGCCTTTCATTCGGTATACTGAGGTTTTAAGACCGATTAGAATGGCTCAGAAAAATCCCTACGCCACCTCCAGGGCCGCCGCCCCCTTGCCCCCAATGCCAAACAACCCAGTTCCTATTGCAGCCTTGAAGAACATTCCCTACTTCACCGGAGAAAATCAGACTACTCCAGGTGATCATGTTAAAGATATTGCTAACCTTTGTGCAATCCATGAAATCAATGAAATGCAAGTGGCTGTCAAGTTACTGGCATCTTCCTTCAAGGGTAAAGCATTACAATGGTTTAGGAGCCTTGGAGCTGGTTCTATCACAAACTGGAATCAGCTGTGTATTGCACTTCACGAGCAATTTGGAGAGAAGGGAGACAACTTGTCTCTTTTGGAGCAGCTGACAGACTTCAACTTCAGATTTCAAAGGTCTTGGGATAGGATTCCAGTGGCAGTCAGGCCAACAGCAGAAGGTGCTTTTCTATATTACCTTAAAGCTTTGAATTCTGATATTTCTATGTTAATTCAGTCCATGGGAGGCACAACAATCCCTATGGCTTATAGCATTGCCATTAGAGCCGAAAACTGTCTTATTCAAGCTGGTAAACTGGCTCCTAGGCCTCCCATGCCCTTGTATCCAAACTTAGAAAATCCAAGCACTAGTCAAGCACCCACTTTGGCTCCTGTTCCCACTCCTAGAAATCAGAGTTCAAATGAAGCTTCCACTTCATCTCCAAGTGCTTCAAATGAACTCCAAGAGGTCATGAAACAGTTGCAAAATTTGGGAAATGAGCTGGTTACTATTAAGAGGCAACAAGCCCAAGGTTTCAGACCTTCCTATCAACCTCAAGCTCAGCCTAATAGGCAGCCATACCAACCACAAAGACCACCTAATCCAGTTGCAAATGTGAATCAAACAAGGCCTCCCTCTAATAGACCATTCCAGCCCTATAATCCAAATGCTATATCTGCCTCTAAGGCATTAGTGCCAACACAAAACAACATTGCTCAGGAATATGATTGGTGCTTTCCATGCAACGAGCCTCATAACCAATCCATGTGTTTCAATGGTGCTCTCAATCAAGCACTGATGGTGACAACTCTTGGTGTGGAGGCGAGGCGATCGAGAAATAGATCAACAACAAGAAACATTCCAACAACAATCAGCCCCAAATGACACCACGTTGGTGAGCGGCAAGCGAAGATTTACGTGGCATGAATCAAGGCGAGTTCTCAGGTGTTGCAGCCAACACAAGGTCAAAGAGGAGAAATTTGGGTGAAGAACAGCCATTAGCCCCAGCCCGATCCACACCTTCCACGGCTCCACAAATGATTGGCAAGCAAAGTCCAGTTTCAAGTGCACAGGACAGCCAGAACAGCCCCTAGGCCAACTCAAATGCCCATTTTTGCTTTGCCCACGTGCAAGGGGTGAATGTACAAACCAAGGGACAACAAAAGGATACTTCATCCCCATTCAGTATCATTGAACAGATGAAGAAGACTAACGTCAATATATCAATGTGGGAATCCCTATCCATCCCAGGACAAAGAGATCTGCTTTGCAAGCTGCCATGAAGGATTGGACAACTTTGAATCAACAGGTTCAGATGCAAGACAAAGTGCTTACAAATGCTTTGCCCAGCTGAAGGAAGCCATGGAGGGCAACAAGGTAAAATGTTGAAGCCCCCTCCTTTCTATGTTTCATTAATCATTGGGGATAAACTAGTACACAATTGCATGATTGATTCCGGGGCAAGTAGCTCAGTGATGCCCAAGCAAATAGCTGATCAGTGGGTCTCAATATGAAGTAATATCTAAAGGGTAGTGCGATTGGATGGGACAGCAATAGCAATGAGTTGGAGTGATTAAAAACTTGAGTCTTACCTTGCATGCATGTCCAATGTTGTTGTCTTACAAGATATATCAATCATAGACCTTCCACCACTCTTTGCCCTTTGCTTGTCGAGGGACTTCACACCAAGATTGGGGGTATTTGTCTGCTGATTGGTCTCACATGCTGTTTAGAACAAGGTATGGAACTAAGGCTACAATTAGGTCTGAACCTATTGCAAACTTCCATATTGAGCCTTACACTCCAAGTCAGATTAATGCCAATTGCTCAGCATTTGATCAAGAAGATCACCCTAAATGCGATGGTGACACCAAGGTTGGAAGTATCCTGGACCTAACTCTTGATGAATGGGCAAACAAGATACATGCTTTTGATCCCTATCAAGAAGTAGAAGAATCTGAGCTGGGAGTCTATTGTATACACGAAGAAAATCAACTTGTTCCTAGCATCACCAAGCCAAGCCATAATGATGACAATGAGGTATGGCAGCTGTTTTTTGACGGATCAAGGAGTAGGCAAGGTGCAGGAGGTGGAGCCATGCTTGTTTCACCTCAAGGCATCAAATATTATTCAGCTTTTCGTTTCCAGTTTTCTTGTTCAAACAACACAGCTGAATATGAGGCCTTGATTCATGGACTTCATTGGGCTAGGAAAAAAGGGATAAATAACTTGCAGGTGTTCGGGGATAGCGAGCTAATCGTCAACCAAGTTAGAGGACAACATGCTACAAAGAATGACTTGCTGAGGAGCTACAAGAATAGGGTATGGGACCTCATTGAGGATTTCGAAGCTTTCAACATTGTGTCCATACCCAGGAAGAAAAATGAAGCCGCGGATAGGCTCGCAGCAGTTGGAGCAACGTTTGATGTGGTTGACAACATCAAAAGGGAAAAAACACAGCCACATATCCATGTGATTGTGAGGCCAGCAGTTCCAGATAATAACACCAGTTGGCAGGTGTTTGAAAATGATCAACAGATCATCAATTTTTTACAAGAAGAGGCTGAATTCTCGGCTAGGAATCGGGACAGAGACTAGAGCGCGGTATGGGGATCAAGTAGTGCAGTGCGGACAAACAAGCTTCCCAGGGTTTAGTAACGTTGGAGTCTATCTTGACCCTAACGACCGATTCCGTAAAGAAAAGGCTAACATACGAGTCAAGAGGAAGATTGAGCCAATTCCGGTTGGGAAGGCAAAACACTTCAAATTGGTAAAGTGGCCATTGAGCAGGAGAAATCAGATTTCATACAACTTTGTCAAGAATTTCCAGATGTCTTCGCTTGGAGCTATGAAGACTTGAGAGGATTCAATCCGAATTTGGCACAACATACCATAGAATTGGATCCGGATCTTTAAGCCCATCGGGCGAGAAGAGAGACACATGTTAACCCTCACATTGAGCCTCTAATGAAGAAAGAGCTAAATAAGCTAATAGAGGCAAGCATTATATTCCCGATCAAGCACTCAAGCTGGGTTGCTAACTTGGTTCCGGTCAGGAAGAAAAGCGGAGAAATCAGGTTGTGTGTGGACTTCCGAGACCTCAATAGAGCATCTCTCAAAGATCATTACCCACTTCCTTGATGGAACAAATATTGCAAGTAGTATCCGGTTCAGAGAGATTCTCTCTCCTAGATGGCTACTCAGGGTATAATCAGGTGATGGTGAAAGAAGAAGACCAATTCAAGACAACCTTCACAACTAAATGGGGCACATATGCTTACAAGAAGATGCCATTTGGGCTGTCCAACGCTGGTGCTACCTTTCAAAGGGCAATGGACATGGCATTGAAAGCTTGATCAACAAGATAGTGCTTTGATATATCTAGATGATATCACTTTGTCTTCTCAAAGAATGCGGCGAGACCATCTCTTTCACCTCAGGCAAGTGTTTCAGAGGTGTAGAAAGTTTGGAGTATCTTTGAACCCCAAGAAGTGCATCTTTCTTGCACATGAAGGAAAGCTCCTTGGCCATGTTGTCTCGAAAGAGGGACTGGATGATTGATCCGAGAGGGTTGAAGCCATAAGAGCACTTTGCCATTGCCAAGTCACAAAAGGCTCTTCAAAGTTTCTTGGGAAGGATCAATTTTGTCCGCGAGTTTATCCCAGATTTTACAGCCCTTGTCAAGCCCATCACCAAAATGTTAAAGAAGAGCATGGCTTTTAAGTGGACAGCAGAAGGCAAGGAGAGTTTTGAAGCAATCAAAGAAGCTATCTCTCAAGCACCAACTCTCATCAACCCGAGACTTCTCCAAGGATTTCATCCTCTATGCATTTGGAGGTGATGACACTATTTACGCCATTACAGTACAGCGAGAACAAAGATAATGATGAGCGAGCCGATTGCCTTTTTTTCGAGCCTAGATGACTGCGAGGTGAGGTACTCTTTTATTGAAAAGCATGTACTTGCGATGTAATCGAAGCTTGAAGAAATTCAAGCATTTAGTCTCAAACAACAAGGTCCGATTGCTGGTCTCACATGTTGGAGTTAAGGACTTCCTCCTCAGCAAGGATTTGAATGAGAAAAGGGCAGGTTGGATCACCCGTGTCATGGAGTATGACATTGAGATCAAGATCACCAAGCTGGTAAGAGGAAAGGATTTGTGTGAGCAGCTGGTTTTAGGGAAGCAAAAGGAAGTATGCAACGAAGAAGAGGCTGTTTTGTGATCCAGGACAGCCATGAGCCAAGCGGCGATCATGAAGAAGACAATGCTTCCCCCATTCCTTGCTGGACCCAAGGTATTATGCACTTCTAGGTACGAGGCCGTGCCCCGAGAGATGAACAAGACCCAAAGGAGACACTTGATTACGAGGGCTGTCCCGTATGCCATTGTTGATGGAGTTTTGTTCAAGAAAGATGTAAATGGAGTGCTGCTGAGATGCATTAGCACAGGTCAGATTCAAAGGGTATTGGAAGAGTTTCATGGTGGACCAGCTGGTGGCCATTTTGCGCCAAGAGTGACAGCTCTAAAAATTATGAAGGCTGGTTATTATTGGCCTAAAATCTTCAGCGATTGCTACGCATGGATCAAGAGGTGTAAGAATTGTGCATTCTTCACAGGAAAAGAGAAGTTTGCTGCCCTTCCATTGCATCCAATCTCAGTTGACCAGCCATTCATGCAATGGGGTTTGGACTTCATTGGAGTCATTAATCCCAATTCAAGCCAAGGGCATAAATGGATTTTGACAGCCACAGACTACTTCACCAAATGGACAGAAGCAGTAGCACTCAAAGAGGCAAATGAGTCTAGCATCTTAGACTTTTATGAGGGAATAACAACCAGATTTGGTGTACCTACCACAATAATCTCTGATAATGCATTGGCATTCATTGGATCTAAGGTGACTGAGTGGGCTGTCAAGAATGGTATTTACCTAAGCACTTCATCGAACTATTACCCTCAGGGTAATGGCCAGGCCGAGTCTACAAACAAGAACTTGTTGAGGATCATTAGGAGAACTCTTGATGAGAATCAGAGGTCTTGGCATACCAAGTTGAAATCAGCCTTATGGGCTGATAGGATCACTCCCAAAAGATCCACAGGTAACTCTCCATTCAGGCTTGTCTATGGAAGAGAGGCAATCTTGCCCATGTCACTTGAGTTGCCAACATTGGAACTCATGAAGCAGCTGGAGTTACTTGAATTTGAGCCCATGGAGGTGAGGTATGCAGAGTTGATGGAGCTGCAGGAGATCAGAAATCAGGCATCCCAAGCAATGGAAAAGGATCAAGCTTTGATCAAGAAGACCTTTGATAGGAAGGCCAAAGATAGATCTTTTCAAGTTGGAGATCTAGTGTTGAAATGGGATGTGGACAGGGCAAAACCGGGAAGGCATTCAAAATTTGATGCCATTTGGAGTGGCCCATACATGGTCACGAAGTGCAAGAGCAGCAATGCTTTCCAATTGGCCTCATTGGATGGTGAAGAACTGCAGATTCCAGTAAATGGAATCTATCTCAAACATTGCTACTGAAAATAAAAGGTTCACCCTTGTAAATATTAGCCTAGATTTCAATTCCTCTAAGTGCGTATGCACATTGTCTTGTTGTAGTTAGGTTTCAATTTCCCTAAGTGCTTTGGCGCAGGTTTTGTCGCTCCTAGATTGAGTTTTTACAGTTCAGCGTGCTCTCGTAGAGGGAGTTGCAGCATCAGGCTCATTTCAGGTTATTGCTTATGACTCCATGCCCAATGGATCGCTAAAAGGCCACTGATCTTCTACCTAGCAGGCAGGTGACCCCGAAAAGTCACCAAATTGTTATCCAAATTTCACCCCCCAGAGTTAATTTGATAACATGCATCAGAGTTTTTAGTTCCAAGCAAGTAGATTGATTCAGGGGAAAATCGTAAAATTGGCTAAGTCCTGCTCAAGGCCACCTTTGGGACAGTTGGAACAATTATACGCGGAAGGCGCGGATCGGCCGAAAAGCCTCCAGGCGGCCCAAACAGAAAAGGGACATCAGGACAAATGGACGTGAAATGCCGAATCGGCGAAAGAAAGAAAATTTGTCCAAGTCCTTTCTTTGACAGGGAGCAAGCGGGACAAGAGTGCGCGGAGGACGAACCGGCGAATCGGGCGAACCGGAAGAATTTGTCCCAGGCAAAGCCTTTAGAGGACATTGGGACAAATGGACGTGAAGGACATGAACCGGCTGGATCGGCCGAAACAGGAAACTTCAGCACAAGGACAAGTGGGACAAAGGGGCGCGCGGGACGCGGATAGCCGAAGGGCCCGAAAGCCAATCAGATCACGCCACGTGTCACCGGCAGAAAAGGGACGAGGAAGCCCATTTCGGGTGGATCGGAGGATTCTGTCCCACGAAGCACTGGGACATCCGGGACAAAAGGATGCGGTGGACGTGAAAATCCGGCAAGCCCGTGGACAAATCACAGCATGACACGTGTCGCGAGGAAAAAGGTCCAAAAAGGTCAAAGGGCGAGTTTTTGAGCACTAATCAAACCAATGAAATAGTGCCACGTGTCCAAGTTTAAGGGGCCCACAAGAAAAGCCCACGAAAAGGTGGAGAGAAAATTGCTCGGCGAACGGAGCACTGCCACGTGTCATCCGGATGGCGAGCGCGGGAAAAAGAAATTTAAAAATCCGTTTTCACCTGTTTTGTGCCCTAAATCTTCAGACCTTCATATCTTTCGATCCAGAGCTCGGATTTGCACGTTCTTTATATCAACGGAAAGCTGTTGAAATTCTCTACATGATTCTAGGATCAATCTCACATTTTGGTGTAGTTTGGAGGGAGAAAATTAAGAAAATGTCTCTGACGCGTGGTGATAGACAGAAGTAATGCTTCAACAACCAACTTTAATGCAACAGACTCGCCGCTCCTGTTAGACAGCCCACCGTTTTGCTAGGATCCACCACTTCTGTCATAATGAGATGATTTTAAATGCTACCAAGAAGTGGTTGGGGCAGATTCTGGATTTCCTCTCTCTTCCCTCTCTCATTTCTTGATATATATTGTAAAGAAGAGCTCCTTTAAGGTCGGACATTCTTGTTTTTGCATCCTCCCTTCTTCCCTCGCTTGCCAGAGAATTTGTGGAGCTTTCAAACCTCCCATATGGGTTGTAATGCCATTCTTTTTGCCTCTTGGCCACTGCAATGTACTGTATCGACTCTTGAGCAATAATATATGTGTTGTGATTGACTCTTAACCCTCTCATGTATTCATTGCTTTGTCATTTTGATCTCTTATTGCAGTTTGGTTACCTGTGCATGGTGTTTGTATTGCGTCTATGTGGTCTGTGTTAAATTTGCAAAACAAATGTCTAACATTCCTCGGTGCATCACCTTTGTAGTTTAGGTTTTATTCTATGCATTTTCTTACCTGTCTCCTTGGCAAGTTAGATTAGGTTTTAGCAAACCCTCTGCATTTTTGTGTGCATCGCGAGAAGAGGAATAGGAACCACCTTCTCTGGAGAATCTTTTCTCATCTTTACAAGTCCCATGCTTGGAGAAAGGATTCCATGTTCAAGGGGGAGTTTGTAGGTTTCTTTCTAAGGGTCTTGGATAGATGAATGAATAGAAGCAAATGGTTTTTTGTTTCATGTACTGGCTTGCAATATTTCTTCAGATCTTCATTTTTATGCTATGGAGATTTTCACTGTTTTCTTCTTCTTGTTCTTCGTTTCTCCTTCTCGTTTCGATGAAAAATTATTTTGAGACCTGCACATAGCTGTGGGGAATGTGTTTTATTTCTTGGGTTGATTAGGTATGAGCATTTTCAATGGCGTAATGATGGTAGAATGTTGTAGAGGAAGGATGAAGATTGTCTGTGCACGGAGTGGAAGCAGCTGGAAGCATTGAGCGACAGTTAGATTTTTTGAATTTTTTGAAATCATGGAAGGAGAAGCTTGGGAATATTTTTCATTACTTTATTTCCCTAACCTCAGGGACATGAGGGACATCAAATTCCATGGTGGTCAAGAGGACGACACGTGGCGGCGATCCGACGACAGGGAATGAAGGTGGAAAAAGCTGCTTTAAAGCACTTGGGGCTGGAAATTGGTCACATGGGTGTCCAAATGACTCCCTATGGGGGATGGGTGCATTTTTCCATGTCTGATGTCCCCCACCTTAGGTACATAAGGGACATTAGTTTCCACGGTGGTCCTGGAGGTGACATGTGGTGCCCGATCCAATGGCAAGGAAATGATGCTCCAAAAATGCACTGAGGTCTCGAAACTTGGTCACGTGGGTGTCCAAATGACTCCCCATAGGGTTTTGGTGCATTTTTAAAGGTATGATATCCCCCACCTTAGGTTCATAAGGGATATCAAATTCCACGATGGTTCTGGAGGTGACATGTGGCACCCGATCCGACGACAGGGAAGGCATGCTCCAAATAAGCACCAGGGGCTTATATGTCAAGTCCGGAGGTCATACAAGGGCCCCAGAGAGGTCACATGGGGACTGGGAGAATTTTTCAAGGTCTGATGTACTTGACGTCGGGGACGTCAGGGACATGAAATCCTGCCAAGCTCCTGGTGCTAACACGTGTCCTCTCGAAAAAATGACTAAGTATTGAACTACATTTGAGAGGGTAACTTAGAACAAAGATAACTTGAGCTCCTAGTGGAATTTATTGTGAAATTTTATATGATCCTAACTGGAAATGGAATTTTAAATCCAATTATGGGGTTTTATGTATTTATTCAGCCATATGACCCCTGAAAAAATGTATTTTTGACCTAGTACTCCACTTGTGCTGAGAAAAACTGTTTGTCAATCATATGCGCCAAGGTGTTGTGAAAAATATTATTTTACCATCATGTAGGTATTAGAATCCTATTTACTATTATTTATTTTTTTACTTCTAAATCCATCCAGAGCTCCCAAAATCTTCTTTTCAAGCTCAACAGCTTGTTTTAGGCCTATGTATCACCTAGGCTTGTGAACATTGTTTTTACTCGACTACTCCAAGTCATAAAAACTTCCCCAAACCTTCAAAAATCATTTCCATTATGTTCTAAGGTATTCTTTTCACCTCTATGTTGAATTTTTCCCTTCCGTTCCACTACAAGTGGTTGAATCCATCTGGGAAGGTTACTTATAGCCCTTCCCTATACTACCGAAGATAGTGTCTTTTAGAACTCCCTAAAATCACCTAGGTGGAATGAGTGCACTTTACTAAATCACCTAGGGTGAAAATTTAACATCAAATAGGGGTGATCAGATTGATGGATTTGACCTGGGGTGCCTAGGAATGAAAATTTTTCCATAGGGGTATAGTTGTCGTGCTTGGAAAATTCCAATTTCCCTATTGCACATTTTCATGAAAATAGATCTCTAGGGTGAAAGCAAGATATATGGGTACTTACGAAAATTTGAGAAAATGAGTATTTTATGGTTTTAGAGTATTGTGGGTTTATTGAGTGTGGATAGAAATAGTTCTTGAGGAAGTAATGTTCCCCAAAATGATATAGTGGACCACATCCTTTATAATGTAAGTTGGAGTGGTAAATTGGGTTGTAAAGCCTCAACCGGAATGGGTCTACATTTCACAATGTTCCCGCAAACATATTTAATACGCAAGGTGAAGACTTACTTGTAGTGTTGGTTGAATAGAAGATTTTGGCACACGAGATAAAAAAAGAATATTTATCGGTGATAAGGTGTTCCCAAAGAAGCCCCTCCTTTTCAAAACACAAAGGATTTGTTTATACATAGGTTGGGCTAGTGTTTCATGCCCAAAGGATTTTGGAGGAACATGTTCCATGAGTATCTTTATTCCCCACAAGTGAGTTTGGTCCGCAATACAAAGTGACTAGTATATTTGGAGGAGATAATGTTTTTGGGAACAAAGGTATTCAAAAGAATGTTTCCACAAGTTAACGATTTCTCCGAAGGCTTTATGATCCACAAAACAAAGGGACTAAGTGTATTGTAGGTGAGTCAAGTATATCGGGTCCAGGTGACACCAATGACACAAGTTCCATGAAATACTTTGTTCTTTACAGGACCCGATGATCTGAAATGTAAAGAAATATTTGAGTGTGGGTTTTTATGGATTAGATGAACCTAAGGACTCAAACCTACTCCACATAAGATAGAGTTATCCGCAAGCCTCGATGGACCAAAAACAAAGGAGAAAGGGAGCACAATGTAATGTGAAGAGATAAGGTGTAGATAAGGAGAAGGATGTGGGACCAAAGGGCCCATGAGGGACAAGTACCACATGGTACTTAGTTATCTACAATCCAAGTAGACCTGCAATCTAAAAGACAAAGTGTAATGCAAAAATGAGTGAGTGTGGAAGAACTAAACAAAGGAGGCCCAAGTTCCATTATACCCATTGTTCTTTGAATTACTGATTATGATGATAAAGAAAGGATCAAGAGGAAAAAGGATTAAAAAGGATGAAAATGTAGTGTTATGTGGATTATTAGTGTGTTTCAGAACCTTGTTCTCCATGAACCCCAAGACTCGATTTCAAATATCTTGAGCTCTAGTTGTCCAAATTTCAAATTTATGGAATTTTTGGAAAGGTCATTCAATTATTTATGCCCTAGAATAGTAAAATCCAAAATTGAAGGGTAACTGAATTTTATTTATGGTAAATAAAGTTATTTTAGGAAATATGTAAAAATCAATTACTCTAGTCTATTTAAAGTAAAAATTTTGAAATCATAGTTTTGTGAAGAGAAGAGCAAGGAGCAATCGAGCCAAGAGTTAAAGAGAGAAGGAAATTACACATAGCCATTAATGAATATCTATTAGTAAAAAGAAGAGGATACCTATGTGTTGATTGTGAGAAAGTGAGCAGAGATTAAGTGAATTGAATCCTCATCTAAACTAAGATCGTAGAGAGGAGAAGAAAGAATTACATGCTTTGGAAAAAATTCTACAGAGATAAAGAGGAGAAAGATCCAATAAATGAAAATATGAAAAAGAACAGAGATATGTGTAGAAAGAGAAAGGAAAAATCCATCAAGTAGAAAATCAAGTGCAATGAGTGTTTGAGGGGAGAGACCAGAAAGAGGTAAGCGGAATGTAAAAGTAGAGTGATCATAATCTTTTGAATGTGCAACATAGTATCTAGATGATCAAATTCTATGTATAATATCTATCTAAGTTGTTTCTTAGATCTCAAGGGGTTGCAGCCTCCTTATAGGTAGTGGCCTATAGAAGATCAATAGTGGATGATTAAATTCTAGGGGTTGAAGCCTCCTTGTAAGTTGTGGCTTACTAAAGGTCACAGTGGTTACTTGACTAAATTTGGGAGTTGTGGCTTCCAGAAAAGTTGTAGCTTGTCAAAGACCAAGTGGTGGCTTGGTTAAATTATTGGAG
Organism: Taxus wallichiana var. yunnanensis; assembly: GCA_018340775.1. NCBI lineage: Eukaryota > Viridiplantae > Streptophyta > Pinopsida > Cupressales > Taxaceae > Taxus > Taxus wallichiana. Next base: position 855,976,964 of record CM031234.1, read on the forward strand.
TTGTAGCTCCAGATTGAGTTATAGCTCAATTGGGAAATCATTGTAATTATAAAGGAAATTTTTCCAAGTTAGTGCATTGGTTTCTATGGGTTTTTGTTCTGAAATGGTTTCCCACATTATATTTGGTCTTCTCATGTGTATGTGTGTATGCTTCTCATTCTATATCTTTCATGGTTAATGTTGCATGCTTATGACAATCAATATAGTTTAATTACAATAAACTAAAGAAGTGGAAATTGATTGAGAAATTTTTTATCAGAAATTATTCAACCCCCTCTTAGTTCTTGAAACTCCTAACACATTCCACCATTTTGAGTTGTAGGTTTGACCCGGTCAAAGTTGCACAATTGTTAAGCTATTTTCTAGGAGGACTTTTTCATAGTTTTGAATGCATCCTATTTTTAGAATGTAATTAGTTAAGAGGAGTAGTTGATATTGATCAACCTATTTAGTTGTATATACTATGATGCATAATGAATTAAGAAATTTTTTGATCTATTATACAAGGAGGATCTTCCTTTTTAGTAATTGTACGCAGGCTCGGGCCTTGATATTATATGTAGAACTAATATTTTTCCTTCTTCCACTTGCATGTGTTGTGTATATTGATGGTTGATTATTGTACTTGTGAATATTTATTTCCTAGTACTTATATGATCCATTTTACCTTCATATGAAGTTAGTTCTTCTCTTAGAAGTTACATGTCATGAAAAATAATCTTATTTTTGATAGCTATGGAATCATATGTGAATCCCTTATGTTATTATTTAAGTTTCTAACCTTCATGTAAAATACTTATGTTAAGATGTTAAGACAAGAAGTTGTGCATGTTATTATCCTTCGTTGAATTTTTTTGCTCATATAATCTGATTATTTTTTTCCTTAACTATTGGTGCATCACCACTTTTACTTTCAGTTATCCTTCTTTCCCTTTTCTCGAAAATGTTTTGAATAATCGTATATAGTTTTTCAGTAGTTTTTGGCCTTACAACTTGTTATCTTATCAAATGCACATAGTTTAGTAGGAATTTTGCATTTTCTAGAGGTTCTTCCCAAATATCTAAGGTCCCAAACCTTGGGGATGTTCCTATGTCGCACAAGATCAATTTAATGATCTAGTAGGTGCATGATCCAAAAGACAACATGTAGTATAGTAGGGTATATCTTGGAATTATAGAGTATGATATGATCATGATATTGAGAACTTGAGTCCTATTGTATGGTTTAGGTGTTGCCTCCTTAGAGTGGCTGAGTCATCATCCTTGCATATTGAGATCACATATCTATATTTTGGTTTTCTTTGGTGTAATATTCTTGTTGATATTAAGATCTATCTAAGTAATTTAATTGCAACCACATCCTTATCTGATTTTGATCTTTTGAACCCGATACCTGAGGTTAAATCTGATGGCTTAAAGGAAAAGGGTACGTGCATTTAGATGTCACTATCTATCTAAGCCCCTAAAACAAGTTTTCTTATCAAATTATTTGCATGTTTTGATCCAATTGTATTTAATTGAAATCGTGTTATGTATTTAATATAAATTATTTGATTAATGTTTTAAAAACATAATATTTAATATTTCATCTCTCTCATGCCTTAAAAATACATGTAGCAAATTAATTGTGTTGGGAAAGAGGAAGACCCCAAAATTTTAAATGAAACCCTGGATTGACATTTAAAATGACAAGGAAATTTTTTTGTTTTACACTTAAATTTAATTTTTTATTTTTAACAAAAAAGTGTCATCAATTTATGTTTGAAAAAACATTATTTTTGTATTAAAAGTGCAAAATAGGGTCATAATGGTCATTCAAAATACATAAACCCTCTATTTATCCTTGAATTTTGTTGTAAAATACTTGAAAACATTTGAAGTATAATAGAAAATGGGTTCTAATCACTTTAGCATGGATAAGTCACAAATGTTAAATGGATCTAACTACAACATCTAGAAGATTCATTTGAAAGCATAATTCATGGCACAAAAACTATGGGTAATTGTTAATGCTACAAAAAAGGCAACTATAGGTAGACAAGAAACAATAGAAAACATCACTACATTTCAACACAAAGTGTAAGAGGTGATGTCGGTTATTCTATGGAGTGTGCAAGATAACTTTCTATTACACATTGAAAACCATGAAATCCCTAGTGAACCCTGGAAACTACTAGAATCTATGCATGAAGTTATGAGACTTTATAAAATCATACAAATTATTCTTGATTTAAGGACAAATCCCATAAAGGGGGCGTAAAAATTTAAATTTTCTTGATAAGATTAAGAATATTGAATCTCAATTACATGGATGTAGTTACGATTTAATTTAGGATAAATTATTATACTTTATAAATGAAATGGAAAATCATGAAAAGTTTAGGAAAGTTATGTCAATCCTAAGATTTAAGTATAAAACTAAGAAATACATTCCCGATTTATCCAACCTTAGTTCCCTCATGATTTAGAAAGAGCAAGTAATGATGAAATTTGATTTGAAGAGAAATACACTCGTAAACTTCTTTCTCATAAACCTAATAATATATTTTATAAGTTTAATAAGAATTAGAAGTTCAAAACAAACTTTAAACCCCTAATAAAGATTTAAAAATCAATGAATTATCGCCTAAATTTCAGATTTGATGGAAAATGTCATTATTGTGGACAATCTGGTTATATAACGGAAGATTATAGGAAAAATAAATTCAAATCAAATTTCAACAAATAGAAAGGAAATAAATCTAATCAAAATCAATGCAAGAATCAAAAGTGTATTAAAAACCTAATGTCATTTCTTTATATGTTGCTTTGGTTATTGCCAAAGAAAATGAATGGATCCTAGATATTGATACTTCTAGTCACATAACCTATATGTAGGATATTCTCTCTGATAAAGCACAGAATGTCATGATCAAATTTATCTAGGTGATCATTCTATTTTAAATGTTCAAAGTCAAGGTAAAGCTAATTTTTTCAATGTTTATTAATCCAAGGTGGTCGAGATGATAAATGATCTAAAGTCTATCCAATCTCATAACCCAATCCAATCTCAATGAATGCCTTTGCGGTGGGTTATTTCTTGAAAGAAGTGAGCTATTTCTTCAAAGTTGTGAACTAAACAAAAACACGATGAGTTAAAAACATAAGCGGCTCCACATAAACACAACACAAGCTCATAAAGAGGCAGGTAAACCATAACCCCTCGCCTTTCATATGATGACACGCTTTCCACTCCATGATTTACACATCAAATGTAAGCACTAATTTCACCTTGAATAGAGTACTCTTGGTTTTAAGAGTTTAAATAACATACACCTAATATATAATATTGTTCGATGTATTCACCCAAGTGACTAGTATATATTTTATAAGTCATTTACAATGATGAGGTTAAGGGGCTAGACCCCCTACCCCATAATTGAAAAATTTAGTGGAGGCTGCCATATATAACACCTATCCATATTTGGAGCCCATTAAACCCCTTTATCTATAACCAACTAAATTTGGAGGAAAAACCCTATCTCGTGGTTATAAAAATATCTCATTTTTCTTGTAAAGAGATATTTTACCACTTTTGTAAATAAAAAGTTCTTGTATTTTCCTATTTTTCATTTTATTACAGGAAATTGTTTATTTTAAGTTTAAGTACAAAGAGGTTGAAAGGGTCAAAAATAAAAATATAAAATACATGTCATACAATTTTTTTTTGCAGGTGGATAAATTATTATTTTTAGTGTAGTTTAATTATTTCAAATTGTAGTAATAATTCATTTAGATGGGAAACAATAATGGCTAAAAATGTTCCCAAATTTTTCTTTTTAGTCAGCAGCTTTCTCCTTGGCGATAAGTCGTCATGCAAAAGACAAATTCACACCCAACTTGAATTTGAAGATATTTGGTCTGTAGTGGATGGCTCAATAACTAGATCATATTAATATGTAGCCCAACAACATCATTTTGATAGAGCTAAACATAAGACCAAATATATCATCTTGTTCATTGTTTCTGACAAAGTACAACCACACATTAAAGATGCCAGAATGGAAAAACAAGTGTGGAATAAACTAAGGACTATGTATGATGCGAAGAACAAGAATACCATTTTTGATTTACAGAGTCAACTACGACACTTTGAAATTCAAGCCGAATGAAAAATTTGAGGCTTTTTTGAGGAGATTTGCAATGTTGAGGGGATCACTCCTAGCACTACGATTGGATATCACATATGAATATCTTGTTCTTATTGTTTTGAGAGCACTAACCCCTCTTACAGAAAATTTATGACAATGATAAATATGTTTGAACAAACCTTCAGCTTTAAAAATTTGGCAAACATGTTGTAGAAAGAAGAGTCCATGTTTAAAAAATATGAAGAAGAAGATGACGCACTTTCTTCTCACTAAAATGGGAAGAAAAATTACAGTCTTCTAAGAATTCCTAGAAGTAAAATAATAAAAAATGGGACAAATAACATAAAATGTGTTTGATTTGTGGTAATAAAGGCCATGATTTGAAATATTTCTAGTATAATAGATATAAAAAGGGTTCATCAATCAACTCGAATCCCAATAATCAAAAATCTCAATAAGGACAATCTAATAATAAGCAATGGCATAAGAAGGGGACTAGAAAAAGAAACCTCATTAGCAAGGAAATCTTGATAAATAAGAAGAAAATTTAGATGATTGATAAATCTTGTATTTTGTCTAATCTAGTGAAGAAACAATGTCTACAAGTGCAATCTGGTACATTGATTCTCGATGTTACTCGACACATGAATAGGTACAAGGACTAGTTCTATACAATGTGAGACACACCCTCTAGAATCATGTTTCATTGGGTGATAATTTAGTAGATAGTATCTAATGTATCGAAAATATGTTGTTTCCCCTTAGTACACATAATTGAATATTATCGATGTAATATATGTCCCCGGGTTAACCATAAATTTTCTATCGCTTAGCCATATTTTAGATCAAAATTTGAATATTAATTTTTACTATAAATTTCCTAAGAAGACATGTTTAATTAGAGACAAATATAGAAGCTTCAATTTTTTTGTAAGAGATTCTAATGTGGGAAGGATGTTCCATATTAATTTTTCTAGAGAGATGTTCAGAACTTGTGGTAAAATACACATCTTTCACATAGTTATGGCATCGGGATTTGCCCATGTTAGTTTAAAATGTCTCAACACACTCTACCCGTATGACATGGTGAGAATATTTACACCTATATAGATGGATATAAACAAATGTCCAAATTTCCTAGCATAAAAAGAATACATGGATTCATTCTAGAAGAGTGTGTTTTGAGCTCCGTAAGCTTGATTGGGTGCATACCAATCTTTGTAGAGTGATGCAACATAATATTATGGATTTCAATATTGCATGCTCTTTTTATATGATTATTCTATTAAAAATTGGATTTGTTGTCTTTGTACTAAGGATGGATCTTTTGATTATTTAAATAAGTTCAAAATTGTAGTTGAAACACGCTTTATCATAAAATCAAATCTCTCCACTCGATCGAGGGGGAATAAACCAACAACAAGTTCAAATCCTTCTTGAAATATCATGGAATTCATTGATATATGTCTCCTCTACATACACCACAAGGTAAAAAAATGTCTTTAAGAGAAGGCATATTAATTTTATGGAGATGGTTTGATGTATGATCGATGATTCAGGGACTCACGAAGACATTTTAGGTCAAGCAACCAACATAGAATTATATTTGCTAAACAAAGTTCACAATTGTTGCTATTAACGTATTAACACCACATGAACCATGGTCGGGATGGAAAATATATATTACAAATCTTAGAGTATTTAGATGCAAAGAGAGTATGTATATTTCCAAGAAGAAGAGAACAAAGTTTGACTTGAAATTTTAGAAGACATCTTCATATGGTATAGTGAAGAAGCTATTGGATATAAATTGATGGATCCAAAGTCCATAAAAGTGTACATCAAGTAGGGATGTTAAGTTTTTGATAAGAAATAAGTTGAGGCTCCATCCGTAAAATCACTATATGATCACATCATCCTTGTTTTGAAGTTATAATATGATGTTCCCACTAATGATGATTTTTTTATTAGATGTAAAAAGGGTTGAGGGACCATACCTTAACATCGACCAATCTCCATGAGAGTAGAAAAAAACATTACAATAACATCAAAAACCATAATATAACCTGCTCATAGTAATAAGAACTCTCCGAGCCCATAAAGTGAAACTAATAACAACAAAACAACACGAGATAAACTAACAATGTAGATGAAAGTAACAACTAGTAACAGAGATAGTGAAAAACAAAAAATGCATCCCAAGTCATATATAGGATTTTTCAATCCCCTCCAACACCTTAGCCCATTATTTCAAAGAAGATTAAATATTAACCGCTAAAGAACCTAGGTCGAAACCATCCGGTGTATCCTTTCTCTTCCCGCCCCGACTATCCTCAAGACAATAGGTATTGACGAGCTGCCCTAGAGTCTTAAGGTGTTATGGGGTCGATTTCACCATCAAAATGCTCTATTCCATATAATCTGTGGAGAATTTCCTTAACCTAATCCATCTCTTTGGTTAAGGCACCACAGCTTGGCCTTTAAAACCTCAATCTATCTCGCCTTGCCCAAAGTTGACCGCTACCTCCACCTACTTTTTCATCTTATGCCAGTCATTGAATAAAAACTAGACCAAGCTCTTAGTGAGCCACATATCACCCTTGATTTCCTCTATATCATCCGCCATCCTAACCAAGTGGTTTTCCCCTTTGATTGGACCAACATGACCCATAGCCTCAAAGTTTTGTTCCAATTGAGAATTAATAGGGGTCGAGACATCATGTTTGCTGGACTCACCCTTAGTGTTTGATGGGGAGCAAGGGGTCTACTTATCTTTCAGGTCCTTAAGATTCTGGGCCGCAACCACCTCCACGTCATATTGGTCATCATCTAAGTCCCCATCCTGGGAGTCAGAATTGTCGCTCAATTCCTTCTCCTCTGAGTCTAAACCAGTGTCATCCACATAAGCTTCCATATCCAACTTAAGGGAGATAGTTTTATCAATGTCTAGTATCACCCTTTTGACCAGGGAAAGGATAAAGCCTTGATGGGGAGGGAGAGGAATTCTCTTGTTTTGAACTATGAAATAGAGGCACATAGGGAATGATACAGAAGTAGGGGAAACAAAAATCCTAGCCACATCTAAAATGATTGAGCATAGGGATGTGGTAGGCATAAATAAACTTATGACAGCCCTCGAGGGTTTGAAATTAAATGAGAGAGATCCACCTCATCATATAAATTAGGTAAAGACAATCTAAGGTAACTAAAAAAATGGGAGGTGAGATTCACATTACCTTTGAGAAAAAGATTCAATTATTCGGATGCTTCCTTCTTTGGTTTGTAGACATCCCTCGCACCGTTGGAATTCCCATCACTTTTTCCACTGAATACATAGTAATCTTCCATCCCGATCCCCTTCATTTCCACCATAGCACCTTTTTTGGTCACTTTCCAGGCACTGGCAAAATCCTTGTTAATATTATCATAATGCCCTTCAAAGATTTTCAGAAAGGGGGTAAAGCCCTTGCTATCAAACAAGGCCATATCTTTATGCATGTTACCTTCAAGATTAGTAGGTTTAGTTATGATAAGATCACCCCCATTTGGCTAAAATAAAAACCTCTTCCCGAATGACCCAAAATCCATAACGCTAATTACTCGCACGCCAAGAAAATAAGTTTTTACAGACACACAGAGACAATAAGAGCTCTCCAAGAATACATGCAAATCTCATTCTCAATCTTCTCATTATTGAGAGATAAATTCAAAATAATCATATGGTTAATGAGCTTGATGATATTGACACCCCATGAAAGGATCTTATATGTGTGCATTGGTGTCTTTTAATAAGTGTACTCGCACCTTGGGATCGAGAATTTCCACCTCCTTTAAAAGAGTCAACTCAGCCCATTAACCCCCATATTAGCAAAGACGTATGCCACAAAGCATTAGCCTCCCTATACACATGTTTGAAAGTGATGAAATTAAAAGATAGAGCCATTTTCTTAATACTCTTAATAGAGTTATGGTTAGAGATAGAGATGGAGCCTTTCCCATTTATGTTGTTAATTATGTTCAGGGAGTCCCCTTCCACTTCCAGATTGGAAAAATTGTGTTGTAGAGCTATAGATAGACCCCAAAAAACCACAGCATCTTCAGCGACATTATAAGTTTGAGTTCCCACATTGTGATAGAACCCAAGGATAAATCTACCTTCGAATCCTGAACCTCCCCCACACAAATTCTCCATGACTAGGGTTTCCTTGGAGGCCCCATCAAAATTTAATTTTAAATAGTCCTTGTGAGGTTTCACCCAACCTTTGAGTTAAGGGTTAATACTAGGGGGTTAATGGTAGTGATTCCAAGACCTCACTTCAAAGAAAACTTGGATTCATTCTGAAAGAAGGAATTTTTTTAGAAGTTCAGAGTAGAGAAGTTAGCCAAGATAAAATTCACACATCGGGCTCCAATTTTGCTGGGGTTATTTTTTGCCTTTAAATATTCTTAAATTTCTTTCCTTCCATATCTCTCAAGCCAAATTCATAATAGAGAAGGTCCATAAAAATTTAATCCTTGGATCTTAAAAGGACTTGACCATTGAATCCACAACAGTTTTATGGAATCCAAAAAAACCCAATTAACTTCAAAAATATTGAGGATGGTTTTCCTAACTAAGACAAGAAAGGGGAAATTGAGGAAAATGTGTGAGGCATCTTCACAATCAGATTCAAACAAAACACATCTATTAATCATGTTGAAATTTCTCTTGTTCAGGTTATCAACCATAAGAATCTTATCATGGATAACCAACCACCAAAACATATTAATCTTGGGTATTAATTCTTTAACCCAAGCACTTCCCTAATTAAACTTATCATCTTCCCCCTCTCTTGAAAAAATGAGTAGTAGGCACTTTTGACTAAGAAAAAACCATTATCTTCCTTAGTACAGAATATACTATCCTCTTCAGGATTCTCTTTGTTAATAATAACTCCTCTTAATCTGTTGTTAATAGAAGAGATCTCAATGTTGTTAGAATGATCCAAAGCTATGGTTTTCCATTGTCCCAAAGGGTCATCCAAATTGAAGAAGTCTCGACCTTAGTCCCATATTTGGTCATAGAATCTCTATAGACTGTTGGGTAAATAGTCTTGAGAGGAAGGTCCTCCAGCCATTTTTCCTCCCAAAATTTAATGGTTCACCCATTTCTAACAAGCCATTTGTAGCCCTTAGAGACCGCATGTTTATCCCAGCAGTAAAGATTTGTGGAAACAGAAGAAGAGTTAGATTTATAGGTGCGGAAGCACTATTTGTTAGCGTATGATTACACCATTATTTCCTTCTTATAATACTAGTCCAAACACTCTCTTCCTTTAACAGTCTCCAACTCATTTTTTCCAACATAGCTTTATTCATTTTGGTCCAATCTCTGATACCAAGGCCACCAAGTTTTTTGGGGGTACAGACCTTATCCCAGAAATTAGAGGAATTCTATCTTTTGATTTGGTTCCACTCCATAGAAATATTTTTTGTATGCTCTCCAGCTTGCAAGAAACTTTGGAGGGTAATCCATAGATAGACATCGTATAAATCGGTAAATTTTGAATAGAGCATTTGAGAATAAATTTTCCATCTTGAGATAGTAGAAACCTTTCCACCTTCCACTTTCTTTAGAAATCTATCAATTAGAAAATTTCAATCAAAATTATTTGGTTTATCCACCCCAATAAGCATACCAAGATACTCGAGTTAGGAGAGTTTTGAAGGACAACCAAGAATACCAACAATTTTGATGCTTCTTATTTAAGGGGTATTGATAAAGAAGACAAATCTTTTCCCATAGTTGATTAATTGATCTGATGCCTCCTCATAATCCTTCATTAACTGTTTGAATTCTTTGGCTTCTAGGATAGATGCCACTCCAATCAACATAGTGTCATCAACAAAATGATGATGAGAAACTCTCTGATAGTTGAAAACCAGAGAAATACTATTGATTCTACCCTCCACGGTAGCCTTATTAAGAGATCTGCTAAGGGTTTCAACCATAATAACGAAAATAAAAGATGAGATAAGATCACCTTGTCTTAAAACCACGTGTGTTGTTAAAAACCCCTCAAGGGGTCCCATTCACCAGGATCGAGAAATTGGCTATGGAAATACATGAGAGAATCAACTCCTTAAAGTCCTCTCCAAAGATAAACCTCAAAAGAATCTTCAGAAGGAAAGATCAAGAGACTTTGTCATAGGATTTTTCCATATTAAGCTTAATAAACATGGATTCCTTCTTATTTTGTTTCACTGAGTGGAGGGTCTCCTAGATGGTGACAATGTGATCTTGGATCTTTCTTCCCATAACAAAGCCTCCCTGTTGATTAGATATACTTGTAGGTAACACAAGTTGAAGTATGAGAGCTAAAAAAATTCGCACATTTTATAGACGCAGCTTGCAAAGACTTATGGGTTTAAAATTTTCAAACTCCGTAGGATCATGATTCTTAGGGACCAAAGCTAGAAAGGTGCTATTTAAATCTTGAAGCATCCTTTTATTCTTAAAAATTCCTGAATAGCATTGCATATATCATCTCTCACAATCTCCCAAAAATTTTGGAAGAAGAAAGTAGGGAAACCATCAGGTCCTCGGGGCTTTATCAGGGTTTAAGGATTTTATCATGAATTCAATTTCTTCCACATAAGGGATTTTAGTGAGCATGAAGTTTTCTTCTTCATTAATCGATGGGGAATAACATCTAGAAACTTCTCTTCCTTAGTGCTATTAGAATCTCTAGAGGATGTTAGAAGCCTCACCAAGAAAGAGCATGCCTCTTATTGAATTTCCTTAAGGTCATTGAGTATAACTCCCTCTTCATTTTTTATGCATATAATTCTATTAGAAATCCTTCTTTTGAGAGTGGAGATATGAAATAACTTCATGTTCTTGTCACCATATTTGAGCCATGAAACTCTATATTTCTGTTTCCAAAAAAATTCCTCCTTCTGAAGGATGTTATGATACTCAGCAAGTAAATCCTTCACATTATTTTGGATGAGAATAGTATCGCCCTCCCTGTGCGATTTCATATCTCCTGGAGGAGTGAAATATCAATAGCCAAAACTTTTTTTTTTTTTGAAAATGTTACCAAACTTCTTTTATTCCATTCTTTCATATTTTTTTAACATGAGCAAGATTTTTAATAATTCTCGAATAAAGTCATACCTTTGATTTTTACATTCCACAATCCCTTAACTAAATCAGTAATATCCTCATCTTATAGCCACATATTTTCAAATCAAAGGGATTCTCCTCCTCTCCTTAGCCTTGATATGGAAGAGGATAGGATTGTGATCGATCCTATTTTTAGAAGGGAAAATGACCCAACTTCTTTGTTTAACCATCCCCAAGAGATCGAGCTCATTCCAATTTTACCAAAATCAACTAGTCACCCTTTCTTATGTTATACCAAGTAAATCTACTTCCTCTAAGCTCAACATCCATAAGATTATTGAGGGAAATAAAATCTTGAAGGTCTTCCATGCTTTTAATGAGATCAATATTTCCCCCTTCTTTTCTCTAGGACACAAAGGGGTGTTAAAATCCCCCAAAATCACCCATTTTGTCCCTTTGATCACGTTTTGAAATTTGGAGAGATCGGCCCAAAGTTTTTTCCTTTCACTTTTACTATTTGGGCATAAATATTTGATAAGATCCAGAACTCCTTGGATTTCTTATCCTGAAAAAGAAAATCCATATGGTTATTTCTATTAAGAAGCTTCGTACCTTTGAGTTTTTCTTCATTCCAAATAACTACCATACCCCCAGTGGTGCCTATTGAACTAACAAAAAAACCCCAAAATTTATTGCAATACCTTTGACAAGTCTCTAAAAAGGGGCCTCCACCATATTAGTTTCTTGTAGAGATAGAATGTACAAAATTGTGAGTCACCTCTAAATCTTTTATCAATCTCCACTTGACAGGTTTATTCAACCCCCTAATATTCCAAGATATTATATTCATTTAGTCACTTGGTTCTTTGATGTTCTAAAGATTTTTAGATCCATTTTCGATTGGGTTTCATCATCTATTTCCTTTTGACTCTATTTCTTCCTTGCCACCTATTTGGAAGGTCTCCCAGATCCAACTTTTTTTGGGGTCCTTTGGAATTTTCCCCTTTGAGAGGAGTAGACAAAGAAGTATCATTTACTGCTTGGTTAAAGTCCCCTCCACGTACTTGATCAACTCATAGGCCTCTGCGCTTGAGTAGAAACGCTTCCTTAATAATGTCATGGATGTTGTTAAAAACCAACTTATTTTCAGTTCCAAGGGTCACAACATCCATTTCCTTAAATTGAAAATTTTCAAAGGGATTTGAAATCATTTCAACAAACTCATTGAAGATGCTATCATCCAGATATTTTGACTAAAAATTTTCCTTGGCTACTTCCTTAAGCAGATTATCCAGTTTTTTTTGTTGAAAGATACTTTTCAGCTTTAACATGGATCATATCCTTTTGGAACTGTGGTTCTGAATGGGCATTCCATTGGGACTTCTTATGCCTTACTTCTATAAAGACTTCTTCATCCATAAAGACAAACTTCAAGACATTTTTCTCTCTAGATTCATTTCTAATATTTTCTGTTATTTGGATGCCCTTATTAGTATTAACCTTGTTTGGAGAGATCATAGGGGCACTTCCTTTTCCTTTGGAAGATTTTCTAGGTAGATCTTAAAGACAATCAACTTACATTGATGCTTTGCATGCCCCCATCCCTGACATTTCTCACATCTTAGAGGGCAATTTTCAAAATCTTTTTCTATTCCCAACTACCTAGTTTCAACTGAAAGGAGATGGATTTAGGAAGGGAGAATCCGATTAGAGAATAGATACAAAATCTCACACAAACCACTCTGAATTTAGTAAATGTAGGATTATTGACAATGAAAAAAGTTCCAAGGGTGTTAGTAACTCCTTTTATAATATCCACATCCCATAGTTCTAGTGGTAGACTTGGGAGTCTCACCTAAACAAGGAACTGATTAATATTCTCTCTATCAGGGTTGAATTTGGGGTCCATTTCCTTAGGAAGAGGCCAAGTTTCCCTAGGAACCATGGGCCATCATTGAGGATCCTTTGTGGATCTTTAGAGTTGTTGAAACTAAATAAGAAAAATCCATTTGGGAGGGTTGTGACATCCATATGCCCCTTAGGTTTCCATTTTACAATAGACCAAGACCTAATGGAGTCAATATTTGGTCTACCCCCACCAGTTTTCCTATCAAGGCATTCTCCATTTTACTCAAATTTTGGTCTATAATGATATCTAGGATATCTAAGAATTTTCCTAAAGCATCCTATTTAAGCTGAGGAATGATTCCAGGACTTTTCTCTTTATCCAATTTCAAAATATTTGCATAATTTTTGGGGGACCCAGTCACCATGTGATTCCCATCCACCAAAATGGTTTCACACATACATATTTCCCTCAAAGACTAGTCCACAACATCTGTAAGATTTCTAGGAGGAATCTATCTGTTTTCAATCTCTCATCCATCACTTTGTTCATCCCTTCTTCCTTATCCTCATCCTGCTCATCCTTCCCACCCATATAATCACCCTTCCCACCTTCCTCATCAACCTTCCTTCTCACCTTCATCTTTAAATTATTCCTCAATATGCTATTGATTATATGGATGATGGAGAATATTTTTCAATACCACAACCCATGAGAATAGATCAATATATTCCTAAATGTTATACTAACACAATTCAAGATGCTAAATTAGATGGTCCTCAAAACACATCCAATCATAGACCATAGATTTCCAACAAAGCTCATGATGAGGTAAATGTTTCCTTAATGACTAAAGTTGTTTAATATTTTGATCCTCTATAGTATTAAGCCTGGAAAGATTTTGTGGATGTAAAATATCGCTTAGTGATTAAAAAACACATGGTAGCTTGTCGATCTTACACCAAAGAATAATCCCATTTAATGAAGATGGATTTTCAAAAAATGTACAAATAAAATGGACCATTAACAAGTACAAGGATATACTAGTAGCAAAGTGGTATGTTCATAAGGAAAGTATTGACTATGAAGAGACTTGTAATATTTTTATTTACTAACGTAGTTATGTGCATTGACACTTCATCCAAACACTTCTAGAACCTCACTTGAAGTGTGCGTAGCCTCCAGGTCCCTCCTTTATTATGATTGACAAGATTTTAACATGCATGTTCAAACAACCATAACCATAACAACCATATATATGAGAAGAAACATCATATCATGAAATCTTTGCAACACATATAATAAGGAAGATCAATCAACATAAAGAATGATCAATACTATTTGAATCCCCATAATCCCATACTTAGATATATTTAATAAAACAACCCATATGCAATTATCCATGCTAAAACATCAACTGATTACATAACAAGTTATTGATTACATCTCCATTGATTACAACCATGCATTTCACTCATGTGCTTACATACGTAATCCAAGAATACTCAAAAACCATGTATACATTTATTCTCAAAACATCTAGAAATCTAGAACTCATGGACTCCTCCCTACACATAATTGTTACCCATATATATAAGGTGGGGACATTTCATTCACTACCTACATGCACCTTCCTAATAATAGGCATGCTTACCAATAGCTTGCATGCTTTTTACAACTTGTGCTAATAATAGATTAAGCTATATTTACATCAGATCTTACATGCTTTAATCCGCTTTAATCCTATTATTAGATTGCTTCATGTGTTTTTTTTTTTATCTAAACTATGTTTGTGCTTTTCCTAATTATAGCTCCTTTGTGTGCGTCCCAAGTTACCCTAATTTGTTATATTTTGGATCTTTTCTTAGAAGGCACTCCATCTCTACTTTTTTATTTTTATCCATTCTCTGGAAAATTGGATAAGTCCCAAATCATGTATGCTCATGTGTGAAACTACACATGTTAATCCTTCCTTCTTATGCATGCACCTTCAAGCACCCTTTGTGCATGGTATGTAACCTTCACACATGGCTAGTAATTAGCCATTTTCACTACCCAACACCACCCCACACTAAATTTATTTCTCATCCTTATAATTATGTCATCAAACTTACTCCTCCATTGAAAGAATGAATCAAATAATTTACAAAGGATAAATAATAAGGAACTGGGGCCAAACCCTCATGAATCAAAAAATAATATTTAACCAGATTACATGCATTTGTAATCATGCCTCAAGGTGGAGATGATCTCGGGAACTCCTTTCTCAATATATTGGATAAATCTTCCCACTTTGTGAGTTCCTCTATAGTTTTCCACTGGCGTGGATCCAAAAATATGTTATATTTGATCGGCATGAGCTCATCAAGTTTCTCCTTAAGCTCTTTTACCTCAACATCTAACTCTACGACCAATCATTCCATGACATCCATTCCTTGCATTACCATGAGTTATACCTACTTGATTAATAATTCAAGGGTCTCCTTAATGTCTTTAATTAAATCCTGTTGTGTTTATGTCTCCACCATGATCTTTGATTGCTCAATCTTGTTACACATTGTTTTTTCTTGAATTTCCCTGAGCTCCACCTCCTCCTTTAAAAACCATGCACTCAAGATGGGATCACACTTTTGTAATCTATCAAATGCCAATTCAGTATTTTCAATGGTCTCCTTGACCTTGATAAGTAATGCCTCATTTTTGCTATTTTAGCCTCTACTTCTTCCTTATCTTTCTTCTTGGCCTTTGACAACTCTTCTTCCACATATGGCCCTATGCCACTCTTGATATTACAAAGCAACATCCCAACTAATTATTCAAGATAATCCATCTCTATAGTATATTTGGTCCTAGCTTGGCTCACCAATGTGGGGCATGCACTTTTAATATACTTCACTAATCATCCGGCAAAGTGTCATATGCTTCCTTGGTCTATTTCTACTCCTCCTTTAAATCCTTCTTCGATGTTGGATTTTGTGCTCCTTATCCTTTTTATCCTCTACTATGAACCTCTTGGTATCTCCATTATCTAAGTTATTATGTATAACTTCAACTGTCATCTTGTTTAACACATTATAGGATTGTTCATTGGTTAACTTTTTAGGGTTGATGATATTGTACTTTTTCCTCACTCCTTAGTCAATGTTAACTTGGAATGGGACATGTTTCTTATTTCAAATTTCATATCCTCCACATGTGTATGAATGTTCTATGATATAATTTTCCTTATGTGCAAGATCCCTCCTACTTCATTTAGTAGGTCCTAACCAAATAAATTCTCCTTGGCGACCATACTCTAAAACCTAGCTCACAACACCTTTGTAGGATCATCAATGTATGTCATTTGTGGTAATCTGTGGGAGGCCGCTTTCCTTACCACCTTGGCCTTAGTATAATTTTTCCTTAGTGTAAATTGGTTTGTGTTTGATTCACTATTGGTACCCTTATCTTCCTTGATGGCATAGGCATCATCACCTTCTCCTTTATTTTCCTCGTGATCTTCCTCTTGTGTATTATAACCTCGCCTCATTGCACACCAATTTTTATTCCCTTTATAAGCTCTTATTCTACTCACCCTCCTTGCATTTATTTGGGCTTCATTCTACATGTAATGGTTTCTCCTCACCCCTTCATCTTCATGCATTGACTCCTCAAGCTCTAATTCTTCATATTTTTATTTGTCTTCATCCTCCTCATCCTCGGAAATAACTCAATCTCTCTTACACCCTTTCTTTTTCCTAAATGAACTTACCTTGTCCTTCATCATAGAAGGTGGACCCTTAGCTAGCTATAGATATATTTCTCCCTTTCTTTTCTCCCTTCTCTTGTTTTCCAATTCTCTCTTGTAGCTTTGATCTAGTGCAAGATCCTCTTCATTTTATCCTTCTTTCTTTTCCTCTTCATCCTAAGGTGGAGTCTCCTCATACTTCCTCTCGTGGGATTCTCACGGTTCTCTTCTTTGGCTATTGAGGAATTTGGGAATCACATACTTCCACTTATTTTCCATTATTTATCTTGGGTTGCAGGTTGATAAAACTCTCCATATCATGCTCCATCAAATT
Organism: Taxus wallichiana var. yunnanensis; assembly: GCA_018340775.1. Lineage (NCBI taxonomy): Eukaryota > Viridiplantae > Streptophyta > Pinopsida > Cupressales > Taxaceae > Taxus > Taxus wallichiana. Next base: position 855,994,109 of record CM031234.1, read on the forward strand.
ACATTCATAATTGGACTAAGGTCCAATGTATCCAAATCCATAATCTCTAAGTATGCAGACCTAGAAGGGTATCAAAAGGTTTTATGTAAGGTTTTCCATTATGAGTCCACCTTTTCTATATAAAACATCATCTTCTACACATATTTTATCATGTTAACTATGCATGTGAAATACTTATCGGTGAATACAAATGGTTGTTTGCACCGCGACCCATTTCACCATTATTCATCATGAATCATGCAAGGATAAAGTGTTTCATGATTGCAAACTTTTTTTTACCTACTTCTAAAACCAACTCCTTAGCATGCACCACTCATTCTAAAAGTCTAAGTTTATTCTCTTATACCACTTCTATATTCATGCCTTGTATGAAGTGTTTATTATGCCTTCGCATGTGAATTCTATAAAATGTTGCGCGGGGAATTTTCTTGTACTAGATGTATCCACATGTTATCCTCTGGACCATCCAAGATGTCAATCTCCCAAAAGAAAATAAACAACAAGATAGACCCCATATTATCTTGTATCCCTTCTTAATTCATTTCTTGGCTTCTTCTATGATCCTCGTCAAGAATGAATTGTGTAATTATTTATTATGTTTTATGTGTTGTCTTATGCATAATGTAGAGGATATTCCTATTTACCTCTCCCGGTGATCCGAGGCTCGAGCTTACAACTTACCAACCATGCTACTAACCTAATTGTAGGGTATATAATATTCTCAAAACCCATGGCTCATGTTCCCTATCATACTAGAGTTTGGTTTCAAGTTCCTCAATTTTTTTCTCATTGCACAAGTTGAGGTCTAGGTCTTCACCTACATCCCATAGCCCCGTCACTTTCCTAATCAAGTGAGATGTTATCCTCATCCTCGACACGTGAAGTAAAAGTAGTTTTATGTACTCATGATACTAACCAAGTAAAGAGATGTGTAGGTCTTTCAAAGAAGGGTAACTTAAACAACTAGAGGAACCCCACCTTCTTAAGGATCTTTTGTAACTAGTCATCCATAACTAATTGATCCTCTTCAGGTCCTTATGGGAAACTCATGCAATATTTCTTTAATCAATGTGGCCTCGTGTCCTGGTACCTTATGGTTAAACTCGATAATATTACATTTTATAAGTTATGAAATCTATTATTTCCCCAGTAACTACCTCTCGGAAAGTATTTAATTTATGAGAACCAATTCTTGGGTAGTTCCTTTACTTCCTTATTTCCCTTTGGTGCCATATCTTATCCTCAAACTTAAAATTTAAGCTTTACTAAATATTCCCTAGGTATTATGAATGGTGAACTTACTTGGTCCTCGAAACCCTAGCCATGCATTCAATCTTTAGTATGCTCTTGTATACCCTACTCTATGCCCTATATGGTTAACTCTCAAACCCTAGCTTCATTATTTTTAAGCCCTATAAACACCTACTCCACACTTTCCCAATTTGAAAACCCTAGCTTCACTCACCATTTCCTTCACACTTCTTCTAAGCTTCCCGTAATACCTACTTTTCAATACATCAAATTACAAGATTTTGTTTTCCCATACTAACTATTTCCTTCAATGATTTAAATGAATAACATTTAAATCCAACAACTACAAAATTACAATTCATAAAATAAAAATCAATTAATCATGTGCATAAACTTATGGGTCAATTAGATCTATCCAATCACCCATTGAATACTATTTCAAGTCTATATATAGAGTATAAAAGTGGTACCCTTCTCGGCATTGATTTACAAGTGACGTTTTATAAGTTTTTACCTGAACTCAATCCATCGAATCCCATCCAACATCTCACACTATTTATTAGAACTTAGTGAACTTGACAAAGTGTAGTATCATACACTACTTGAGAAAATATTAAGAGTCATGCATTGCATGCTCAGTTTCTAGATGACACATTTGTCAACAAAAACATGTCCCATCACCATATCAGCTTTTTTCGCTTATCGAATTGAATCGGTTAGTTGGATTAAAATTAGTTGAAAGCTATGCATAAGGTACAAACCTATTCAACCTATTCAAAGAATCACATCTGTGCTAACTTAGGGTGCCTATGGGAGAGAAAGTGCTTACGTAATGAATTTTTTCATTACATAACCATTTCCTTCCCCATAGACAACATAAGTTGGTACCGAGGTGGCTTGTTCATGTAGGACAAAAAACTTCGTATCTTTATTGTAACACGTATTCTTTAATGCATTGTGACATATGTAATAAGTTAACCATAATAGGACAAATTAGGATATATGATATATGGAAGTGTTCAATTAATTACTTGTTTCATTAAAAAGATACTTCCTTACAAAAAACATCCTTAGTTGTCCTGCCGAGTTCCATTTATTAGGAACATCATAATACTTAACTAATTAATTAAAAATGAATTAGTTTTCGACAAGTTACCTTACATCGCAGCGATAATTTTATCGTATCTCGAATACGTTCTAAGGTCCATAACTTATTTTTGATATAGATCATAATCATCTTCAAATTCATTTACTTGCATCCATTATACATCTTAAATGTAACTTAAGATAGTTTGTTGCGTTGTTATCGCTGTCCAAATTAACTATTTACGAAATTGTCAAATTAATCCAAAATTATACATATAATTGATCTCACTATCAAAATAGTTAACTAACATTCATAGTTATAATCTGTCCCACATGTATAATTATATCATTCTTATTTGTTTCTTATTAAAAATGATAACTCATAACCCAATAAGACCATTTAGCACTTAATCAAACATATGATATATTAAGTGAATGTAAAAGTGCATCAATATAAACATACAACCAATATTGAACACTTAATAAATAATAGCTCAATAATATTACATGTCTAAAATCCCTTTTTAGAATAGTACATCAACATTTATAGGCTAAATTTCCTTTTAATGAAATAGGGCAATAAAGCTCGTGCTCGCTTATATAATTATGCCAATTAAATGGAACAAATTAAAGTCATAATAAAATATATTTTCATCAATATAATATTTATAAATCATCCATCATTAACAACTGAATTTATGTCATTTGTAAAATGTTAGAAATCCTATAGTTTGAAATAACAAAGAAATAAATCCATTTATCCATTTATTTTCCAAAATCAAATAAAAGAGAACATTTTAACATTTACCCCTTTTCCCCTTTTCATATTTTTCAAAATAGCATTATATAAGGGAAACATTCAATATTATGATTTCACATAATCATTTAATGATCAATTCCAATACAAAAATAGATCATAATTATAATCCACTAGTTTCCACAAACATATTAACTATGTTTTACTCCACTGGTTTTAGAAGAACAATGAAATAATTAAAGAACTATTTTTATCAATCACTCATTTACATATACCGCCATCATTCTGTGTTCCTTTTGCTATGATAATAGATGTCAATAAAATATAAGAAAATATAAATAACCTTCAAGACAATGTACCATTCATTTTTCTCTTCAAATATAGGTAGATTCCCATAGTAAACTTAAGTAATGATAACAGTCAAAATACTATCAAAGTTAAACATCTAGTTGATAAGAATTACCTTAAAGACATCAACCATATTTTAATAAATTTTAACCATAGAAACTTAACTTATAAAATCCAAACATTCCATCCATAACATTATAACAGAAATATGAGTGAATCAACTAACCCAATCAATCAACTTAGGGCCTTAGGGATTCGAGCCATGCCCATTTTATTCACTCGGTGGTCCAAGGTAAATATAAAACTTTACCCAGTCTAGACTAAAGATGTCCACACAACCTCCCGTGTCATGGTTCCATATAAAAAAATTGAGTATATTTATATAAACACACACATATATATATAAATTAAAAATCTCTAACAAAGGGATGATTCACTATAATATACAACCACGTTCATCACAAAGGAGAATATAATGCAAATCCCAAATGGGTTTTGAAACCAAATCAACTATATTAACTATTCGACAAGGTTTAAATGTTTCCTACTTATTCTATCTAAATGGTGCTTATATTTATACTATACTCGCCTAAAAAAAAAACAAAAAAGTGTCTACCTTAAACCCAGATGGGTTCATTATATCATACCCATATCTAATCAAACTCATTGTTCATTTTATTTATAGGTTAATAATATGACGATACTATTACAAATACGAAATCACAATAATATAACATTACTTCCTTCATATAGTCTATTCGAGAAGGAAAAATATAAATTCGATATATTCCTCTAAGACCAAATCAGAACTCCATTTGGTTATTTTCCACAACTTCACAAAGATGTAAGAAAAAAATTAAGTGCATTTGTCAAGAACTTAACACATAGACATTCAAAATCTCTTCTAACGACCATATATGAATCCCACTATAGAATACAACCATAATCATTTAGTAAGCAAGATCAATCAAATTTTATCTTTAGCAATACCCAATGGAAAATTAATTCCTTTTCACATCCAATAACATAGAAGAATGATTTCAAACCACAATCCATTAAAAAATATGAATGTTATAAACAATAAAGATGAGGGAAGAATGATTTTATGCCTCGATGCATTTGCCCAAAATCCCTTTAAATTTCTCTCTAAGTCACCTGGGTGTAACAAGATCTCCTCGAAAAATTCTCATCGATGTTATCGAAAATACAAGAAAGAATTGTCTTTGAAACAAATAAGAAACCCCATTCTTATCTTAACACTTATCTTAAATAACGCGTAGGAAGCTCACAAAAAGTTATGTAGAGTTTCTAATCATGCATGCAAAGGTGCATTACAATCAACATAAAAATAGCTCCATACTCTTCTTGCATGCAAAGATCGATGTAGCCCAATAAAAATGATAATAGAAAGAATGAACCAAAAAATAATCCATAATTATTTTTTATCTTCCTTGAGAAGCTTCTTGCTTATTTTGAGTAAAGTAATTACATATTTAATGCATACGTAACTATTGACATTTGCACCACAAAAATTTCTCACCAAAATGTCCAAATAAACTTGGCAACTATTAGTTAGCCATTATAGTTCCCAAAAACTTGTCATTTGATCAAGACCCTACAACCGGTGGGTGTAAAGGTACCAAACGGTCGAAGAACGTTTGAAAAATAACAAAATTTAGCATGGACAATCCAATGGCCCACACAATATCCAATTTCGTATTGAGATGTATCTTACCTGTGGCTAAATCAAAGGCTAATAAAATAAAATCAATAATATTTATATGCTTGGGTCGATATTCGACCTTACTAAATTATATATATTTATATATATACATATATATAATATCGATTCAAACAATAATACAAAGGTCCTTAGCATGATCAATTAACCATTGAAAACAAACAATTTAAATAACAAAATCCATAAACCCATTCCAACTTGTAAACTCCACCTTGTAATTTATTATCGTATTCCCTAATCATGCTCTAACTCGATAACCAAACAATAATATAACCTCGTTTAATATGGTTGATGACCTTTGATTTATTTGTAAAAGTATAAAGATACTATCACCTTTAATTATAAACTAGTCAAGTGATAACAAAGGAATAATAATTTATTCTTACTAAGGTCGTTCATACCACCTAATCATTAAGGCTTCATCCATTTTTCTTGAAAAGCGGTATTGTTGTATTCAACATTAGAGAAACTTAGATCAACAAACACCGATATAAAAAAATGCAATATAATTCTCGACGTAAACCAAAATATTTTTAAAATATCAACAGTATATTCAATTGACAATGAGACTATAAAAAAATCTCCAAGATCCTAATCACCCTACTTCCATTCTCAACATTGTTTGCAATATCAAAATCATAACGGTGATAACATCCAAACATCACACAAGAATAAGATAACCAAACATTTTATTATCTATAACAAGATAAAATATGTACTCATCCAAAATGAAACCAAATGCGGGATATGACATACTTCCCCCCTTAAGAATCGTCATCTCGATGATTAGTTCAATCTATTTATAGATTAAAATGAAATTATAATAGAATATACTTATTAAATAAAAATTATCTAGAAAAGTATAATCGAACTTATAAATAACAAGTTTCTAGAATTCGTCAAACATAATTATTCGGCTATAGAACCCCATTCTAACCAAGTGTTTTACCAAAACAACAAAATTTATGACATTTTTCAATCATTTAAACAATAACAAATATATAAAGTAAATCAGATTTCATGTTTTATTACTAGAATAGGTGCGAGAAAAATAGTTTTATGTTCCTATAAATTCTCCAAAGTTGCACTTTCTTTAGAAAATTGGTCCTATTGGACCTTGCACTATCTTATTTCTCTATTTCGCAAGTGCATTCTACGAGTTTCTAGCACCCTTATGGGTTCAACCAAAATGACACCTAAATCCTACACCTATAATTAGTTCCAGTTAAGTACATATGATAAATCAAACACATACTTTTTAAGCAAAGAGATATGAAAAACATCATGCATCTTGGACAATGTAGGAGGCAACACTAGTTGGTATACCATAGGGTTGATTACTTCAATAATTCCAAATGTCGAACAAAGTGAGGTGACAGTTTGGCTGATTTTCCAAACAAAATTGAACTTTTCTTAGGATTAACTCTTAAGAAAACTTTATCTCCTTATTCAAATTTTTTGTCAACTCTCTTTAAATTGGCGTAGATCTTGTACCTATTTGTAGCCTCTTTTAATTGTTCATGAATTATTTTCACTTTCTTTTCCATTTCAGTCAACATTTCAGGTCCTACTACTTCTCTATCTTCCACATTATCCCAACGATAGGTGTCCTACACTTCCATCCATACAATGCCTCAAAAGGAGCCATTTTTAGTGATGAATGGTAAGTGTTGTTATAAGAAAACTCAACTAGTGGTAGGTATTCTTCCCACTTGTCCGATGATCCATACAATTCATTCGAGCATATCATCCATTGTTTGATTTACCATTTCACTTTATCCATCTGTTTCCGGATGGTATGAAGAACTGAAATTCATATTTGTCCCTAAAGCTTCAATTTAAAAAAAAGAAGAGAATTCATCCTAGGATCTCGATCTGAAGTTGACAATTCGGTACTTTGTGTAGTCTAAAAATAGTATGCATGAACATTTTTGTAAGTATGGGTGAATCATTTTTCGATTCCCTAGTATAAAGTGAGCCAATTTCATTAATTTGTCAACTAAAACCAAGATTACATCATTTTTATTTTTATACATTGGTAGCACTTCTACAAATTCCATACTGATTACGTGTCATTTATACTATGGAATGTTGTGAGGCTACAATAGTCCTACTAGATGCATATGTTCAACATTAACATGTTGACATTCCAAACAATGAGATACATAATTTACTATATCCTTTTTCATGCCTTTCCAAAAATATTACTATTTTACATCAGCAAACATCTTAGTCACTCTAGGATGTCCAAAATAAGGAGCATCATGAAATTATTTTATCACTTTCATCCTTAGTTCATTTTCTAAGGAACATAAACTTGATTTTCAAATATTAGGACTCCTTCATTATCGAATCCAAGTCCTTTGTATCTCTTATCATTAGAATTTGCAACAAGCATTGTTTTAACCTGTTGATAATAATAATCTTCCAACATTTATTTCTTTACATTGTCTTAAAATTGGGTTCTCGTAGTAACAAGGGTGTAAATGTGCTTCCTACAACTTAGTGCATCTGCCACTGTTTTCCTTACCTTTTATATAGCTGATATCAAATTCATATTGTGATAAGAAATCTAACCATCTTCATTGCCTCGCATTCAAGTTTGGCTAAGTGAAGATGTATTTCAGCCCAAGATGATCTTTTTTTTCAGTTCAAAGGGATTTCCTAAAAGGTAATGTCTCCAAACTTGCAAAGCATGCACAATGGCAGCAAGCTCCAAGTCATGGGGAGAATAATTCAGCTCATGTACTTTGAGTTTTCTTCTCTCATATGTAATCACATGGTCATTTTGAGAAAAATACCTCCTAAGCCTTCACCGGAGGCATCTGTCACTACAATAAAGTTTCCATTTGGATCTAGAACACTTAATATAGGTGTTGTAGTTAATTTATCCTTCAACAAATTGAAATTATTTTAAAACTTTTTAGACCAAATGAATTTCTTATCCTTTTTCTGCAGTGAGGTAATTGGAGCTTTGAATTTCAAGAAGTCTTTTACAAATTTTTGATATTATCCAGCCAACCCCATGAAGCTTCTCACTTCATGTACATGTTTAGGTGCTAGCCATTCAATTATTGTTGTAATTTTTAATGGATCTAAAAAAATTCCCTCCTTGTTTATAATATGTCCCGATATTGCACTTTATTTTCACAAAATGAACACTTCAAAAACTTACCACACAAATTTATTTTCCTTAATACATTTAAGACAATCCTAAGATGTTTATTATGCTCATAAACACTTTTAGAATAAATGAGAATATTATCCAAGAATAATAGCACAAACTTGTCTAGGTGTTATCACCAAATCACTGCACCCCCCAAATGGCAAGAATGTTCTTAGGATGTTCGGTGTGATTGGGACACATGGGATCACCTCTCAAGCTATGGGACTTAGGATTGAGGTGAACCTCCGAGAGAAATCCGAATTCCTCTTCCTAAACTAAGTGTTGTACCACTCCTAGTGTAATAAAATGACTATCTAATCCTAGGCTAACATCTTCACGAGTTTTAATTAAAGAAATTTTGTAGAAATGAAACTATACTAAGGACGGTGATGCACCAAATAAAGGGATGTTTAATATCTAGAAGGGTTAATGTGGGTAGGATGCTTGCATCATTGGCCACCTTCACCTATTGCAACTTGGAAAGGGTACAAAATACCACAAACCGGGTGTATGTTCCTTCGTTAAACTTGAGCATACATAAAGGATAGATCAAATTTGATTCAACACATAGTTAATTTATCATGAGGAAAGAACACATGCACATGTCAAACATCTATTTCAGAAACTACGAATAATGATAATACAAATTTAACAATAGAAGGAAAATAAGATTTTCACAACTAACATAAAAGATAATCACATTACTCACTCACAACATGAAATAGATAACTGAAATAAAGGTAAGCTAACCACTCACACTAAGGAATCATACATTCACAAAGTAAGCATTGATTAACCATCCAACACAATAAATCAGATTCCCAATGGCAAGGTATAACTCTAAATATAATTAAAAGTTTTTAGAAATCTCTCAAGCACTCTTCCAAGCTTGAAGAGAAACTTCACCCAAAAATGATCTATATTTTTTTCTGTCCTCCTCAATACTTCATGCATTCAACTATTTATAAGTTCTTAAGTTGAGCCATTATAGTGGGACCTTAACTAACATTTTACTAAAAATTAAAATTCCATTAAATTAAGGGAACATGCTCCCATGAAAATAGTAAATTTTTTCAAGGGTTTGACTCAATCAACCCTACAACTTTAACCGATCCGGAGCTTGGATTTGTCCTTTCATGGCTGCTCAGCTTTGGCCTGGTTCAGCTATGCCTTCCTCTTCTGTAGGTTTATGTTGTTCTCCTTCCCACACAGCCATTTGATGCTTATACTCGATGAAGCACTTGATGATCCCCTGAATTTCTTCATCTCCAGGTCCACACGCATAGTGATTCACAACATCCACTGTCTTGATCTCTTTTGTGATCTTGGCTGGCACTCTTCGAAGTTTACTCACAACTTTCTTCAGCCTCCCTATGAAATTTTGGCACAAGACCAATCGGTCAATGGAGTCACTGCTGAAATTTTTGGTGACCTCATCATCACACTTCACCAAATCCTTGAAATTTTCCTTAATTTGATCCTCTGGGAGAGTGTCGATGTTTTCATTGAAAAATTTACAATTAGCAACATCAAACTCTTTTGAGATATCATTTAGGGCATCTGTGATCTCCATTCGTTTATCATCCAATTTCTTAATTAAATCTTGTAACACTTGGCACCAGAATTCCATGGCCTTTTGATATTCAAATAACTTTGAGGCATCATCGATCACCTCTTCTTGAAGGAGAAAGTCTAGGTCTACTTCTCTTATTTCACTCCATGTTGCTAGATTCAAATTCAAGTTGTTATTATCCTTAGAAAATGCTTCGTCCATTTTGCATTGTTAGATTAATTAATTATGAATTATATAATTAATGTTATTAATTAAATAATGTTTTTTTGGTTTTATTAACCATATTTTTTTATTTCTTCATGGGTATAATTTTTATAATTATTATAGCAATTATGTGCTTCTGGATGTAATATTAGAAGCTAATGTATTGGTTGTTGCATTGTTGCAACTCCTCATTTGTTTGTATTCAGTTGTACAATACCTATAAGTATTGCAGCTCATTCATATGTAATTTCGTTGGTGATTTTAATATAATTTATCGAAGCTTACGCCCTTGTTGCTCTATCTACATTTGGTACGAGAGTAAGAATTTGGACTGTAAAGTAAAGAAAGGGTTGAAGGAGAGGTTACTGTAGGAAGAGAAGTGTCTTGGAGAATAATTGTTTTTCAAGAGAGCATGTGTTGTCTCCAGCAACTTTCTAGACATCCCTGCATCCTCACAACCCCCTCTTCTGTTCTAGGTGTTTGTAACACAATTTTTTAAAATTAATTTTCTCCCCATTAGGGGTTTTATCTCTAATATTAGGAAAGTATTTAGGGCAGTCTACTATCAAATTTGGAGGTGTTTCTACCCAATTCCTAGCAAGTTGTTTGTTTATTTGGCCAAGCCCATACCGAGGGCATCAAGTAATGGTGAGTTATATTTTTGGTTGAGCCATCCACAGACCCCGCACAAAGTTGAAGGATTCCATCGAGCCCTGGGTGAGTCACACTGACCGATTTGTGCATTACCAAGGCCGAGTTAACTTTGCATTGAATCAGGTTATTCATTAGTGTGGCTCGATCCACATTTTGTAGCACTATGACCAATCCACCCTCCTCGTGAACCTGCAACCAAAATCAAACCTACAACAAAGCCGATCAAAAACAAAATGTTAAAAGTATCAAAAAATTAAAACAACGGTTGTCTTATTTGGTTGAGGCTCCCAAAGATGTTCCACATCCAAGCCATCCTCCATGGCTCCCTCGGTGACTGTGGCTGCAATAAACCTCCACACACTTACATACATGCTAGAAGATACAACAAAGAAACCAGTGGGTGAAATCAAATCAATTTGTAAACAAAAAAATGGTGGAAGATAAATATGCGTCAATGAATAAAATAAAATATCAATAGAAAACAATATAATGTGAAGGAACAAAAATGTTGCGAGATCCAAAAACAAGGTGAAGCCATAAAACTATTCTCCTCCAATTCCTAGCCACATGGAGTTCTATCCTCGCTATGTCGCCATTAAACAAAGGTTAGTAGTTTTCATTGTTGTATAAAGCTCTATTCCTTCATTTCTATACCAAGCACTCATAGAGCTAAGTTGGTAAGTGAAAGCACCTTGGGTGGATGAGGTTTGGGGTTCAAACCCCACCCCCAACATTATTTAAAACCAATTTGAATTTAGCAGCACATTTGGAGAAACCGCTAAGTTTGGAGGTGAATTTGGTGGAAAAACCATCACTAAACAACTAGTTATAGCTAAACCCGCCTCTAAAATTTTAGCGAGAAAAACCCTATTTTAGGGCATTTTTTTCTCCTATCGAGACTTTTTTTTTTAAATTCGAGCAACATTTTCCAAAGGGGGGATAGCTAAAAATTGCATTTCAACTATCTTTTGCAAATTTTGGCACGTAAGGTCGTTTTAGGCTTCGGAGGCCACTTAGGGCCCGCAAAACAATTTTTTCCTACCATTCAATTTTTTATAAATTTTTGAATGTAATTACATGCTTCAATAAATTTTAATAATTTATAGGTTTCCATAGTCAACTGCAAAATATTGTAACTTCTTAGAAATGGCGAAATATTGTAATAAAAACACTACAAAAATTGGTTCTCAGTAATACTCATGAGATCCTATGTCTCATTCAACACATTCGGTATATATGGTGCCTCGGGAAGTGCTTATAGGTAAATTCGTTGTGACTACTACTACATTTAATTCCTAATATAGCTACAACAATGTCATCTGGGCATTAACCCTTTAAATCAACGGGGAGTAATAAGGTCACAGTGCACACACTATGAGCCATCCCATCCATCTGTGAATGATTGCACAACATAAATCCAAACTGAGAAATTATCCAAGTATATAGCAAAGTTACACATGCATATGAGGATATTTCTTTGATCCGGTGTCAATAATCGCATAAACCCTTTCAGTATTGTCTTGGTACCATGTATTGAATTCTTTCACGTACGTTAATGCCTCTTTCACGTACCACCAAGTATATAGAAAGGGTGAGATTCTTCCACGTACCATCGGGTATATCGAAAGGGCACGTATATAGAAAGGTTTGGTATATAAGACTGACAATATATAGATTGGGAGACCTTATACCTAGAGTGATAAGAGCCAAACCCTATTAGTGATTTCTACAAAATGGGCACCAATGCCCCCAAATTTTTTTTTCTGGATTAAAAAACACTCAAAGGGAATAACTATGTTGCATGGTAGACAAAAATCAAGACACAACTAGAGTTTGAAGAGATCTAGCCTATTGTGACTAGTACTATGACCGATCAACAAATAATACAACATAACGAGGGCAATTTGATAGAGCAAATCAGAAATCCAAAATCATCATCTTGTTTGGAGTGTCTGATGATGTGCAACCCCACATTTGAGATGCCACAACAGCCAAAGAAGCATGGGATAAGTTGAGCACATTATATGAGGCAAAAAACAATAATGTTATATTGAATTTGTAGATTTAATTACACACATTGAAGTTCAAGAAGAATGAGAAAATTGAAGCTTTCTTAAGAAGAGTTGCAGAGTTGAGGGCTTTAGTACTAGCCACGGAGAAGAAGTCACGAGATGATGCTCTCATTCCCATTGTTCTAAGAGCACTCCCCTCTTCTTACCATATTTTTGTTACAACACTAAACATGTCAGATATGATAGTTAGTTTTGAAAAATTGGTAAACTTACTACAACAAGAGGAAGCCATACATAATAAGGATGATGAAGAAGAGCGTGCACTTTCTTCACATCAAAAATGGAAAGGAAAATGTAAAGGAAAATATTATTCCTATCAAAGGTCCCAAAATCAATATCGTATCAAGGGGAGAAACAATAGAATAAGTAATGTCCTATCTGTAAAAGAGCACATGACCTAAAATATTATTGGTACAATACTTACAAGAAAGTTTCATCAAGCAACTCGGGACCTCAAAAACAAAAATAGCACAAGGGACTTTCAAACTAAAATCAAGGGCGTAAAAGGAACTGAAAAGAAGACCCCATCGTGAAGTAAATATTGTTTAACAATAATAACATTTAGATAATGAAGATTTCTTGTACATTTCTAAATCAAGTGATGTTTGGTATGTTGATTCGGGAGCCACTTGACACATGATCGGACACAGAGACTGGTTTACCTCAATGAGGGACATGCCTTCAAAAAACCATGTTTTTTTGGGTGATGATTCTTCATATACAGTTTAGGGGATTGGGAACATTTCTCTATCCCTTGGTCCATGCAACTACAGACTATTAGATGTATTATATGTCCTTGGGTTGACAAATAATCTAATTTCAATCAGTCAACTCCTAGATCAAAACTTAAAATTTGACTTTGATAGTCATTCATCAATAAAACATGTTTAATTCGAGACAAATCATGAGAATCAAAAATAGTTGCAAAAGCCTCTAATGTGGCTAAGAACTCTACCTCAACACAGTTGTAGCATCAGAGACTTGGTCATGTTAGCTTCAAGTATCTCAAGACACTTCATTGGTGTAATATGGTACATGGGCTACCATCTCTTTAGAAGGATACATACAAATGTCCTCACCGCCTAACAGAAAACAACACGAGCTTCATTCCAGAACAGTACATATCGAGCTCATGGTAAGCTTGATTTGGTTCATACTGATATTTGTAATCAGATGCAACCAAGTCATTATGGATTTCTATACTTCATGCTTGTTGTTGATGACTATTCAAAAAAAATGTGAATTTTTTATCTTCACAAGAAAAGTGAAGCTTTTGAAACCTTCAAAAAGTTCAAAGTAGTCGTTAAAAATGAAACTAGTCATCACATCGAATTCTCCATTCGATCAAGGGGGAATTCACTAGTAATGAGTTTAAAGACTACCTAAAAATCATGGGATTCATTAACAAAATCCTCCTTTGTACACACCACAATAGAGTTGTGTTATTGAGAGAAGAAATCATACTATCATGGAAATGGTGCAATGCATGATTGATGATTCTAGACTTGCAAAGACATTCTAGGAAGAATCAAGTAAGACAATAGTTTATTTGTTTAACAGAGTGCCCATAGTTTCTCTTGATGGAGTAACACCACAAGAATCATGGTCAAAGCGAAACCATCTATTGCACACCTTAGAGTATTCGGGTGTAAAGAAATTATGCACATACACAAGCAAAATAGAAACAAATTAGACATGAAGTCACAGAAAATCATCTTCATTGGGTATAGTGAAGAGTATCTTGTGTATAGATTAATGGATGTACATTAACAGAGATGTTGAGTTTTTTGAGAAGAAGGAAGCAGAGACTCCTCCTCCAGACTCACTAGATGTAGATTTTTCACTAGTTGTAAAAATTGAAGATGATGTTCCCACAGATGTAGAAAGTGATGATGGGGATGATGGTGTTGATATGATAGAACCATGACCCATGGAAACAGTTCAACATATGCCTAAGTGGTGTACTAGCACATTACGAGATGTAAGAATGGATTCTCCACTGGATACATCCACCCCTGGACCATGGACTCGCAATAAAGAAAGATGATAAGTTAACTTTTCTTTGATGAGTAGAGTTATCCAGGTCTCATGATCCCTCTATAGTCTAGGAATCCCTATAGTCAAAAGCTTGGAAATATACCATGGACTCGAATATCGTCAAAAGAGTGAAAAATAACACTTGGTAGCTTATCAATCTTCCACTAGGAAGAAACCCATTGGATGTAGATGGATATTCAAAACAAATTACGAAGAAAATGGGACAAAGGGACAAGTAAAAGAAATAATTATAACAAAGGGGTATGCACAAAAAGAAGGCATTGATTACAAGGATACATTTTCTCCCACAACTAATATCAACACGATCAAGATGATCTTTTCTCTAGTTGCACAATTTGGATGGAAATTCCATCGATGGATGTAAAAACTACCATCCCGAATGGAGATTTACAAGATGAAGTCTACATGACTCAACTTTGAGGGATATGTTGTACACAGGTCAAGAAGAAAAGGTATGCAGACTCAAGAAATCTCTCGTATGGTCTTAAACAGCACTTCTGAGGCATTGTACATCAAAATTGATGAACATCTTGTACAACATGGATTTATTAGAAATCCATACGATCCCAATCTTTGTCATTGTTTATGTCAATGATCTAGTCATCACTAGAAGTTCAGTGAGGATGATCGATGCAATGAAGAAAGATCTTAATCGATCATTCGACATGACAGATCTCGGGATGATGGACTATTGTCTTAGATTAGAAGTATGGAAAAATGAGAATCACATATTTTTTCTTAGATGAAATATATCAAGTGCACACAAATTGCTACACCTATGGAGAAAAAATTGCAGTTATCTCATTCAAATCCATCTCCTAAGGTAAGTGCCACTCTCTATCAGAAGTTGATTGGGAGTCTCATTTACTTGACCTACACTAGGCAAGATATCAGCTTTGCAGTAAGCTATCTATCCAGGTTCATGCAGGAATCCAAAGTTTTTCATTGGAAGGCAACAAGGCGCATATTGAGATATCTCAAAGGATCAATGGATCTTGGTCTAGAATATAAGAAGATCAACAACTTCTTCTTGTTAGGATATTCGGATTTAGATCATGCATGAAACATTGATGACAGAAAATCCACTTCAAGATTTGTGTTATTTATGGGATCTGGACCAATATCATGCGGAAGCAAGAAACAACACTTTGTTTATTGTTCTTCCATAGAAGCTTTCGAGTATCGTTCTATAGGAGAAGTTGTCTCGCATACTCGAAGGACTTGGAATACCACAGATAAACTAACCATCATGTATGTTGATAATGAAGGTGTTCTCAAACTTATTGGTAATCTAGTTTTTCATGAAAGAACAAAGCACATCAAGGTACATGTTCATTTCATACGCGAGCATGTGTTGAAGCACAACATCCAAAGGCCATCAATTTTGTCCAATAGCTGAACAATAAGGCAAATATATTCACAAAGTCACTTACACGTGATAAGTTCAAGTTTTTAGAGAGTTCCTCTCCTCAAAACTTGAGACAATGCACAATTAAGGGGGATGTTAGGTTAATTAATTATGCATTATATAATTAATTATTTAAATAATGTTGTTATTTGGTTTTATTAACCATATTTGTTTTATTTCTTCATGGGTATAATTTTTATGATTGTTATAACAATTATGTGCTTCCCGAGATGTAATAGTGGAAGCTACTATATTTTTGTTGCATTGTCACAACTTCTCATTTGTTTGTATTCGATTATACAATACCTAATAGTATTGCAGCTCATTCATATGTAATTTGGTTTATTGAGTTTGATATAATCTATCGGCTTCCACCCTCATTTCTCAATCTACATGAAAATAGTAGTTCTCCGATTCTACAAATCATTGTATATCCCGAAAAATTCTTTGATTAAAGGATTAGATTCATGCAAAATACATTCCCTCCATCCATTTACTGATCTCCCTTTCTGCCTAGCTTTTTGATCTCATGATAAGAAATGTCATCAATGGTAGATGAAACTATCATAGCCGTAGTAGTTGAGACTTTGGTAGATGGAGTTGGTTGGGTTACCTTGCGTAAAAATGCAGTGAGTTGTTCGACCTTGAGTTTGAGCTCATCTTTTGTAGCCTTATCCTTGTCATATTTTTCTAGCAGAGCCCCAAGAGTAGTGTCGACATCTTGTTTGGTGCCTTTGTGAGTAGCTTTCCCAATGAAAATATAGAGATCTGATAATCTGTTGTAATTATTTCCTTAAATTTTCCCCCAATGGGAGTAGAAACCTCTACAATTCACTCCCTATATGGATTCACTATAAGACTTGAAACAGCTCTTTTCCCGTTGGCCTATCTTTTGGGCATATGTTCCAATATGTTGAGATCTATAACATATCTTAGAGGCACCTTCTTCTTCTACTTTGGATTCTACCTAAACAACCATTATGGGATGGCTAATGCTGATGAAGATGGAATAGTATATCCGATACCTAAAACATTAGTCATGAAAAGAGCACTATAAAAATTAGTTTGTATTTGGGTAGAAGTGGCAAGGATGAATGAGGTGGATGTAATGAAATCCATAGGAGTTGATAGAATGATGTTAGGGAATGAGATGGAAGGAAATGGAAGTGTAGAAGAAATGGGTGACCCAATAGTTTCTCCAACTAAGAGAACTGGAAGGGATGAGAATACCTAGGCCATAAAATAAGAAGGGAAGGAAGAAATGATTATGGAGGTGGAAGAAACTAGTATTGGAAGTGAAAATGGAAGAGGAGGAAGAGATGATGGATCTTAGAGGTACTATTGTCACCAAATCACTGCACCCCCCGAATGGCCTGAAAATAACTTATGACATTCGGTGTGATTGTGACACATGGGATCACCTCTCAAGCTGTGGGACTTGGGCTCAAGGTGAACCTCTAGAGAAGGCCAAATTCCTCTTCCTAAATAAACACAACACTACTTCTAATGCAAGATAAAATGGTTATCTAGTCCTATGCTAACATTTCATGGGATTAGGGAAAGAGATTTGCAAGGAAATAAAACCTATACTAGAAGTGGTGATGCACCGAGGAAAAAGAATGTTCAACTTCTGGAAGGGTTAATGTGGGTAGGATGCTTGCATCATTGGCCACCTTCACCTATTGTAACTTAGAAAGGGTAAAAATACCATAGACTGGGAGCACACATTCCTTTGTTAAACTTGAACATACATATGAGAAAGATACAATTTGATTTGATACATAGATAATTTTATCAGAAGGATAGATTCAAACACACTGTAAACATCTACTTCATTTGATAATAATAGTGCAACTTTTAATCAATAGAAAGAAAAGATATTCTCACAACTGATGAAAGATTATTACACTATTTCTTCACAACACGAAATAGATAATCTGAAATAAAGGAAAACTAATCAATAATGCCAAGGAATCACATTCATAGAGCATGCAATGACTAATTATTCCACACAATAATTCAGACTTTCAATGGCAAGATATAATTCTGAATAAAATTAGAAGGTTTCACAAATCTTGAAAGTACTCTCCCAAGCTTGGAGAGAAACTTCACCAAAAATATCTAAAAATGTATATATCCTTTACTCCTATGCATTCCTCTATTTATAAGTTATTTTTGGATGAGCCATTACAATTGGGCCCTTAACTAACATTTAACTAAAAATAGAAATGTTATTAAATTAAGGGAACAAGCTCCCATGAAAATAGCAAAAACATTGCAAGGGTTTGACTCAATCAACCTATGCAATTTTGACTGATGCAGAGCTCGAATTCATCCTCTTATGGTTGCTCACCCGGCTTGGTTCTGCAACATCCTCCTCCTTCATAGATTCCTTTTGGATTTCTTCCCACATGGTCAGTCGATGTTTGTATTCGATGAAGCATTTAATTATTCCATGTACCTCTTCATCCTCAGGTCCACATGCATATTGATTCACCACATATGCCATCTCGATCTCCCTTGTTATCTTGGTCGAACTCTTCTCAGCTTATGACTTTCTGCATTCTTCCTATGAAATTATGGCACAAAACCAACCTGTTAATAGAATCAGAGCTGAAACTTCTAGTGACTTCATCATCTCGTTTCACCAAGTCTTTGAAATTTTCTTTAATCTATTCCACAGGAAGAGCGTCGATGTTCTCATTGAAAAACTTGCAATTAGCAATATCAAACTCTTCTGAAATATCATTTAGGGCATCTGTAACTTCCAATCATTTATCATCTAAATTTTTGATCAAATATTGCAATACTTGGCACCGAATTCCATAGCCTTCTGATATTCAAATAATTTAGAGACATCATCAATCACTTCCTCTTGAAGGAGCAAATCGAATCCACTGCTCTGATCTCACTCCATGTTGCCAGGTTCAAATTCAGATTATTATTTTCCTCAGAGAAGGTTTCATCCATTTTCAAAATAGTAACCCTCCCATCTTGCAGATCATTATAAATATCGATAGCCTCCTTGATTAAAGGATTAGCTTCTAGCAATATCCATTCTATCCACCCATTTATTGATCTCCCTTTCTAGCCTAGCTTTTCAAGCTCATGATAAGAAAAATCATCAATGGTAGCTGAAACTATCATGGTGTAGTAGATGAATTTTGGGTAGATGGATTGGGCTATGTTAATTTTTGTAGCAATGTTGTGAGTTACTCAAACTTGTCCTTGAGTTCATCCTTTGTGGCCTTATCTTTGTCATATTTTTCCATCAAAGCCCCAAGAGTAGTATGTACATCCTGTTTAGCTCCCTCATGAGTAGCCTTTCCTAATGAAAACATGGAGATATGATAGTCCGCATCCGTGATTTTTTCTTTGGTCTTTCCCTCAATTTTGGTGGAAACCTCTATTACTTGTTCTCCAGATGGATTTACTGTCAGATTTGACATTGTCCTTGGTATCTTAATCTGTCTCTTGGGTATTTGCTCCAAAATGCTGAGATCTATAACATCTTCTAGAGGTAACTTATTTTTCTACTTAGGATTCTACCTAAATAACCACTCTAGGATAGCTAATACTGAGGAAGATGGAGTAGTAGATGCAATACCTAATACATGAGTCAAGGCAAGGGTGCTAGAAACACTGATTGGTGTTTGGATAGAAGTGGTGGTAATGGAAGGAGTGGATGTAAGTACAATAATAGGAGTTGACATAATGATATTAGAGGATGGAATGGAAGGAAGTGGAAGTGATAAAGGAAGTGAAGAAAGAAAAGGTGACCCAATATTCTCTCCAGCCGAGAGAGCTGGAAGGGATGAGAACACTTGGGCCATAGAAGGAGATGGGACAAGCAAACTGATGGTAGAAATGGGAGGAACTTATATAAGAAGGCATAACTAGAGAGAAGAAGGAACTGATGGGCCTTGTGAAGTACCAGAGAACCACTAACTATGACCACTTCTACCATAGTTGTTACTAGAGGTACGGTTTGAGAAACATGATTTTTGGGAAGAGATGAGCCACTAACAATGAATGAAATCTTTCTTCGAACTACGGGATTTTTGGATTGATATTTTCACTTTATAGGTGTTGTTGGGATTATGATTGGTGGGTCTCCTGTATTTATGGTCTACTTAACTCCTTTGGTTTTGATTCCAAAGGTAGCCAACCAATTGTAGGTCCTCTAAAGAATGGGCCCCGCCCTCTCTTTCGTATTACTACATTCTTCTATATACCAATCAATCCATGGTAGTGGTTGATTGGCAATGTCACCACTCTTGTATGCTTCATCCAAAACCTCACCATTGTCCTACGTGTATTCTGGCACATCGGTAATACCGTATTTCCAAATCTCATCTAGAGTCAACCTCTCAAAATACCTCTCGGATGATGTATTCATCCCGAAAATGGACCCAGATATCTTCTAATTGGGGCATATGAGCATTGGAATGCCCTATTTTGCCAAACTTTCCCCAATAGTCGAAGCTGGTTCGTGGATGAAAAGTTCACAGGGTTACTTCAGCCATCTTTGCATCAACATTTTTGGCTTTTGAATACTCAAATAGGTGTACTTGCCAATCGAAATAGGGAAATGCATTCCCACTTTGTGATGCTTGTTTTTGATTCGATGATAATCCAATAGATGTCGAACCAACTCCAATAGAACCCATTTATCTGTAGGACACCTTGGAAATTTTCTTGGGGCACCTATGAAACCTAGAACCTGAATATAGGTAAATGTAGGGAATTGGAGATATATTGCCCCCACTCCCACACTTCCTTGAAAGCTTTGTTGGATATCCTCTGATTGTGCAGCTTCCTTATCAAAACAAAGTAGGAGGATGACCGTGACGACGACGTCACTTATCCTTCAAGAATGTTTTCTTTATTTGTTTAAGGTGAGTTGGGGATAAAAGTCATAAATCTTAGAAGAGTCACGAATGCCTTTGGTATTCAGTCCTACAAAATCTCCCATGGCAGCAACATCATAGACTAGAAAATATGTCATGTAGAAAGTCTTCGTAGTTGACACCCTACTCAACTAATAGTAGATAGAGCTATTGATATGCTCTCCCCACCTAATAAGATCTTTGTTATTTTTATAGTGGCAATGTATAAGAACATCCACTCTTGGAATTCCTTTGCAGATGGAAGACCCAAGACACGACTTAAGAGTACAATGATATCATTGACTTCCTAGATAAAGTCTTCCCTATATAGCGTTTTTGGTAACTTAACCATGCTCTTATCCAAGTAACTCTTCATCACAACTTTCATGCATGATTCAACATTTTTGTCCCAATGCTCTACTACTATTTCTGGTGAAATGGTAGTGTAATCTTCAATGTCGGGTAGCTTGAGCATATCTTCAAAGAATTCGGGGTTGAGGAAAATTGCCACCTTATCATCGACATCTCTGACTGTCATAGACTCTGCATCAAAGTGGGTAGTTGTAGCTAGAACCAATTCTAGACAATGCATTGAAGCAGGAAAACCTGCAGCAAGGATGAGCCCACTATCATAAATGGCTTACATCCAAGGCTTCTTGTTTAGAGCCTTGAATCTGTCCCAGAAATCTAGAAATTCAATTTGACCTAAGTCAATGTCTCCTATATTGCCTAGGTCAGAAGACAAGCATGTTTGAGGGGCAACTCCAAGAAACGAATACTACATCTTCTCTTTTCCCTTTGAACTAGATGTAGACACTAAAATTAGGTCACACTCCCCTTCACCTCACTAGTGTTAATTTAATTAATTCATTATCCTCACCATATTTATTATTTAAATATTTTAATTTAGATAATATCCACACATATAGTTCACTTAGAAACCTCACCAAGCCAACTCAACCTAAGACCTATTCTTAGTAAGTTTCCATAACTAAGACTTACGCAAACCCTAAAAATCAATGCCTACATTCCCTCTAACCACATTCCCACATGCTCACAAGAAGCTCACACCTAATCAGTGAGATAACCACACAAGATCTAAGGAAATCAAGAGGATCTCCCTAAGTTTAGTAAACCTAGAAAATTCTACCTTGACCGACGTCGGTTACTCCCTAATCCTTTGGTTAAGCCATACTTCCATCGGTTACCCCTTTTTAACCCCTAAACTACCTTATTCACAAGGTTGGAAAACATTGGGAAAAATTTGACGAGCAAGAATACATCTCAGAGAGATAACGCATCTTCAGAGAGAAAATTCCAACAATAACTCACATTCAAGGAAGGAGATTGAACATCTTCTCCTGCATAGCCATCCCAGTCCACGTCCTAATCTATCTAAGCAAAGAAGAGTGTGCATACAACCCATGCAAAAGCTTTCTTTCAGTCAGTGATCAATTGCAGCCTTCAAAACCCATCATCAACACCTCCATTCTTCACACATAAACCTTCAAGAATGAAATCCAAGTAAGTGCAATATCATACTTTCCTGGTTATTTCATTTCATCATTATTTTATCATCCATTGTTTATCTTTCTCCTTATTGACCATTTCCAACACTTTTCACCTTTGTAGACCTAACAAAACCTTGCCAAAACCTATTCCGGTCACTCAATACCTCATCCCGACCAACCCTTTTGTAAACTCCGTTCGTGATATTTCCAGATCTCACAAGATGCTAGGCCGGTTATACCAAATGTGGTTGGTCATCCTTGACCGACACTGGTCTCTGTGTTTTCCCACACAACCTTAAACAGAGGCCTACAAACCTAATTTTACCTTACCCTCACTTACCTATGACCTACCCGAGACCTTTAGCATACCTGCAGAACCCAGAACTAACCATTTGACCTATGGATTCTATTCTAGCTTAGCCTGTTAGATTAGATTTGTTTTCTTATTGTGTTTTAAGTGAGATACCAAAATCATTTTAAAATAACAATAGGATTTACTTTGTTTACAACATTAAATTGTTTTAAAAAGTGAACTGACAACCATCTAGGAAGTACCATACTTCCCGGATCTAGCTTATGCTAGGTAGTTCACTGCCCATATTGTTTAATTCTTTCTGGTGGTCTTGCTTTCATTACAGGTAGTTCCTCTTAGCCAAAAGGAAGCTCTCACAATCAGCTGTGGATTTGGAAGTCATACATGTGCAACATCCCATCAACCGACATTTGAATAGGTATTTCTCCTATGCCCATTACCATATCTGTTTTGTCAACAATTCAAAGAAACAATCTAAGAAAAAGGTGAAACATTTTGGCATGCCCGGGGGACCCATCCGGGGTTCCTTGCAGTTTATTCATTCCTAGGACAAAATTTTGTGTTTGTTTCTCTTCTAAAAGCGTACACACTAATTTTCTTCCCTTGTGATCTACTCATTCTTTCTATTTGTTCTAAAGAAAACTTTTCTTTTGGTGTATTTAAAAAGAATCATTTCTTCATATCTTCTACATTTTAGTGAAAGAGCATCCCTCTTCCTATTCATCTTATTGTGTCATCCAATTTCACATTTTCAATTTGGGTTTTAAAATCATTACATTTCATTCTAATTTTTTGCATTAGCTCACATTAATCGAGGGCAACCTATATGTTAGAAGTCATTACCAGCTGATGGTTGACAAACGAATCATAGAAAAGCACTTCTATCCTTTTCTCCTTATCTGAGTCTTACCAAACCACACAAAAATTCAAATACATACATTCTTAAACAACATCTTACCTAGAAGAAGTTGTAGGTGATCACATGATCACAACATAGTGGGCACCCAAATCGCTTCTCTATCGAGTCATACTTCAGAGTGAAGCCCGCCCTCACCATAACATTCTGAAACCTCACCCTTTAGATCTCCTTCTTTGTAGGAAGCCATCCTCACCAAGAAATCTATTTCACAATTCATGTGTCAGTCCCTAAATAGCATAAGCTGGAAAAACATCACAAAATAGGCACTCTAGGAACATTCTTTCTTAGTGTTACTTGATTTGCATTTTAGGTGAGAGCTTTCGATCATTATTTTCATCTTTCCTCGCACACTCCCAATCATAGTCGGTGTATTCTAACTTCATCTGAGTGTTTCTGGACCACATCTACATCATTCTCAGATTTCTGAGTTTGATTCCACAACAAATTCTAAATTCACAACCACTTTTTCTCATCACTATTTCAATCTCACAGTAACCGTCATCGGTTACCTTTGACTGCCATTGGTTAAATGCAACCGACGTCGGTTCTAGGTCCTTTTTCTAATCTATTCAAAAGGAAATTTTCACCTCACTTTCTTTCACTTTCCACATCCTTTGTCACTGTCATTTTTTTCCCATTAATGTTTTACACATCCCCAGATTTGGCATACTTATCAGATTTTGCTTTCTGCCTCACTGATTACTCACTACCTATTTTTCATAGTGACTGGCACCGGTCACTCCTGATCAACATCAATTTTCTCTAATCGGGATTGGTTAGCCTATTTCACATTCCACCCACCATTTGTTACTTCATTCTTTTTCAGTTGTTCTCTGTACCATTTACAGGGAAGCAGCTTCACCTGATCAATATTGGTTCACATGGTACTGACCGAAGACAAGTGAATGCCCTTATGTTCCATGCCAAACACCAACCACTCCCACCTAGTCCTTCACCACCTTCTATTTTATCACCAACCATGGATCTCATCCAGCCTACCAATATTGCTACCGAGAGATGAGGAGTTCACACGACTCCTTGACTAGAACCCTGTTGCCTTGTAGTTTTACCTCTCCCATTCGTCCACTCGAGATGCTTTGGGTTAGTTGATATATGACATGCCCATATCTATCCCCTCGACTCTTGCACCCACCTCCACATCAGCCCCATCTGGTTCAAGTCTTTGCCCATTTCCACTTTACCCCTAGTCATTTCATAGTTAGGTCCTATACCCACTATGACTGCCACGTTTGTTACCTCTGTGGCACCCATTACATCCACCATACCCTCTACGACTACCCCAAACACAACCTCATCCATCCCTCATGTCTCACACATACCCATAGCTACATTACCACCTCCAGTCTCGGTGACCTCTACCCCATTTCAGAATGTCATTCTTTCCATTCCACAATCTTTAGCCCCTATTTCCACTAGGGTTACCATGACCCTTTCTCCCCCATATACATACTACTAACAACCACTTGTTTCATCTATTGTTCATTCCAGGTATGTTCCCCCTATTTTATTGTCTTCTTCTCCACCACCTTACATGGCAGCCCCATACGGTGGAATACCACACCCATTATACACCCAAAACCAACACCCTCATGTTATAGGAGGCATCCAATAATCACAACCCACCAACGACCTAATTAAATTGATGATGGATAAGATGTAAACACTAGAGGCATTGGTCTCAACTCCTGCTGACTCTCTTACCTATGACGAGATTTGAAATGATCCTATTCACCCCTCCATTCCCATCCATTCATACCCTGTGTATTGGGAAATGCCTAAATTCAACCGCTTCAATAGTAAGGAAGACCCACAACAACATTTACACTCATTTAAATATGGATGTTATTTGATTGCTCATGATGATGCCTTACTTTTGAGAACCTTTGCCATGTCCCTCACTGGACCTACATTAGACTGGTATAGTGGGTTACCCAAGCACTCCATATTTTCATTCAATCAGGTAGCCCAAGATTTTTTGGATCATTTTTCTATCAATATTGCCAAGAAAGTTACCATGACTAATTTATATTCCACACATCGATATGAGGATGAATCTATCAAAAAAATTCACTCGATGGCGCACTGATCAATCAACTTACCTTTCAATTTCCACAAAATAAACTCATCGGGCTCTTCACATGAGCTTGCTGCGACATATCTCCCCTAACCTTGCAAGTCCAAAACTTCAAAACATTTGATGAGGCATTTACTATGGCACAAAATTTAGAAATTTAGGCTATTGAAGAGAAGAAAATCCAATTACAAAATAAGAATTCGACATTCAAGTCAAATGAAACCTCTTCTTCTTCTAAACCAACAACCAATTATTCAAAGGCTAAAGGTATCGCTAATGCAGTGGTACTCAAGGTCAACCCAACTCATCCATCTAATCAAGCTACACCCTCATCTAATCTATCACCTGTTCAGGATTTTTGATTCAAACAATAACAGTGAAAATATACCCTAATTGGGGAACCTTATTCTTTGGTTTTAGAAAATATTATCAAAGCTGGAGCCATCACCCTTCCACCCATAAAACTACACACTAGTTTTTACTCTACTACCCCCATGCCCGCGTGGTATAAGGAACAAGATTTCTGTAATTATCAACTGAGTGAAAGGTCATAGTGACAACATCTCGTATCACTTTTAAGAATATTATCCAGAAATTCTTGAGAAAGGCAAGTTGACTATGGATAATCCTAACGCTACCCTCAACATAAAACCTCAAAATCTTTAAAAACCATTTCCCAATTATGCCCCTTCATCCAATCAAACAAGTGAGACATCCACTCACGATACCCATACTCCCGAGGTCCATGCAATCTTTAACGAGGTACTGTTGCATCTCACTTACCTCACATCCCTTCTATAGAGGAAATCCTAGCCCAAAATCCTACTTCCATGTCTCTGAACCAATCATCACTGTTCCTTCACTAATAGAAGAATACCCTTTATCTCATGCATCACCTACGGAGGAATCTTACTGCTAACATTGAAACCATCTCACCCCTAGCTTCTCCACTTAGCAAACCTTTACCTCTTTACCGCCTCCTCCACCCATAGAGGAGCACCCATTACCTCCTCCACCTATAGAGGAGCACCCATTACCTCCTCCACCCACAGAGGAGCACCTATCTGTTCCTCCACTCATAGAGGAACTCCCATCATCTCTTCCACCCATCATAGACCTGGTAGGGATACCTTTACCTCTTGGAAAGTATTCTCCATCCACTACTCGACATCCAACAGACATACTTTAAGCTCTCTTACCCACGGAAGTTGAATGGGAGATTCCCCATCTCTAAGATGCATTTTATGAGAATTCCCATTAGGTCCTCACCAAATTCACCCACAGATGTGCCAGTCTCACGTTTGGCGGATCACTTAGAGTATGTGGATAGATCTTTTTATGGGGCGCCTCTTACTCCTTATCTCAACACAAATGCAGAGATCCCTCAATGACACCTCCACTAATTACCCAAGCACATTTCCACCCATCAAACCACATATAACCACTTTTGTCACAACCCCTTCCACAATAGTTTTTAACACTCATACACACCTTACCCATAACCCGACCTATGCCTAAACCCAAACCCATACCCACAACATTTACCTCCACTAAAACTATTACCACTTTAGGGGTCACCCCACCACCAACCTTACTCATCCACCTATTAAATATGATTTAGCTACATCCTCCAACGTTAATACCACACCTACCTTGACACCCAAACCAAAGAAACAAACTCATCAACCTTATACCCCTACCACACCAATCACACTGCACTCTTCCCATCTACCTTAAGACCCTAGCTGTCCAACAGGGTCAAGCACCCCTCACCCATTCATAACCCAATAACACAACCACCCATTCCTACCTCACAAATCTCTAACCTATCCCATCACACAACATGACTCATACCCACACTTGCGGTCTCTTTGCCACTAATACCTCACGATACCTTCAACCATTGCTTCACTACCTACTACACTTCAATCATTATCCCTCACACCCCAAGCATGACCCGCGTCATCTACCTTCATAGAACCCCATTATCCCTTAGGGTAACTCACCTTCTTCCTCCATCTTCTTTTCCTTCTAGACCTTGTACGCCAACATCACATTTACCCAAGAAGGTGTACCCTAAAAAGAAAACCCCACTACCCCACAATAAGGTAGTAAAAAAAAAACCACACCCTCCTACCCATCCATCTACTATGCCCCTACCCAAATGAACCCGACTGATACCTCAAACCACACCAGCACCTAAACCCATAGCTCGACCTATTCCTACTCTTCCAAAAACAATTCCCAGACAACCAACCACACCTACACCCAAACCCACATTCACTTCCCATTGCGATCCACTAACAAGGTCCTATGCCAAAATTTTAACCAACCTTCTCAAGAATTCTGTTATCACATTACCGCCACTCTGACCTTACGACCCCCTCAAACCCAAGCCAAAGGGGTTTTATGATACAAAAATTTGTGCATATCATCATATGTTAGGACACGACGTGGAGAACTGCAAGGCCTTGAAAACTGTCCTTATCCAATTGTGTACACCCGAAACCAACTGTGATGACAATGACCTTCTTGATGAAGAACGTGCTTCACCTGCACCCATTCCCACATTACCCACTCAACAACCACAACCTCCACCCTCACAGCTCCTAGAACCACACACAAAGTTTGAAATTAATATGGTTTGCATCAGAGAACTTACCACGCCACCACCCAAATGTCGTTGTGCCCAACTGACCTCACAGGGATTTTCTCCTCCCATAGGTTTTTACCCTTCATGTCATTATACCACATACCCTACACCCTCTCCATTTGACAAATTTCCTCAAATCAACATGGTACACATCACTACATGTGTATAGAAGGGTAAAGAAAAGGTGGCTAACCCACCAACTAATCCTATACCCAACATACCATCTACACCCATACCTAAGATAACTATTTGCGGCCCCACATACCCCATTTCTAATGGCATCACACATCGCACCATGCTAAAAATTACACCAATCTCTAATCAAAATGTCCTTATATGACCTCATCCAAACCTTGGAATCCCATCGTCAAGCCCTCATGGAGGTTCTTCAATCTATCAAGGTTTTACCCAATGACCCTACACTTGTAGCCTCCCTCACCAAATTACCACCTTCATCCCCAACTCACCTTGTTCACCAAGTGGCCTCCCTTAGCTTCTCAGAGACAGAGATTGCGCCATACCAAAATGATGACCCGAACCCAGCCCTCTTCATCTCTGTACACATTGATGACATATGGGTACACCATGTGATGATTAATGGAGGCGCTAGCATTAACATCATTTCATCCCATGCATTTGCTAAAATGTGCATACCTAAAATTACATACACAAACATTCAGGTCATGTTGCGTTCATTCAATGATGCTATCACCTCCACGTTAGGCACTATCATCCTACACATTTGCGTGGGCCCCGCACTATTCCAATTTTTTTATGTTTTAGAGGGGGAATTCCAATATAACTTGTTGCTTGGTAGACCTTGGATCCATGTCATGGGTTGTGTTCCTTCCACTTTGCATCGTTGTGTAAAGTTTGAACACAAAGGACACACTTATACCATTCCAACTGACCCATCACCTTTCAAAACATGCAACATGCTTTACCGACCCAATGATGTACTCATACCAGTCAAGCCATCTACTTCCGCAACCAATACTGCTTCACCTACACCTACACCCACACCTACTAGTACAACCGCTACTTTCACCGCACATACCTCCTCCACACCTACCACTGCTATAACCTCTACAGCTGACCCATTAGCTTCCCAATCTGTTAACACCACCTCCGCATCGACCTCTAACACACCATCTATACCAGCTACCCACATACCAACCACTGATTCCTTAGAAGGTGTTTTTCAACACCTCACTCTAGGGAGTACCGCCTATACAGTGTCACACATTCCTTACTCCACATGAGTATGGAATCCTTCACAAACATCCTCATTATGATCACCGTATAGGAAAATGCATCCTTTGTGGTCCTCCTCATCTTCGTACTAGTCTCACCTATGGGGGACTTGATACTACCACTTACACACCTAAACCACCATCACAACCCCACCCATTTTCTGCTGACTTCTAATCACTTACCAATCATCATTTTTCACCCACACCTTCCTGCACCACTGTGCGTGGAAGGGTTTTGGTTTTGGATTTTATGAGCAAGGCCACCATACTGTTATTCCATGTACCACGCACAAGCATAACGACCATAGTGGTATCGACTTCCCTGAACCTCCTACCAAACATGCCCACATTGAACTCATTGTAGACCCTAGCCCTTCCCCACCTTCATCACCACCCTCACCAACGAAGTCGATGGATCCTGAATCTATCCCTCCTAAATTTTTCTTTTCATAAACACCATTTCCTTGGGGCCTTTGACCTATCAACGCGAAGGTGATGCCCTTCTACTCTTCCATTCATGTATCCTGAGATGATCAACGATGGCACACCAACCATTAACATCATTCAATGTCAGGATGATGACTCCATACTCACTTACCTTGGTGTAGAAGACTCATGTATTCATCGGTCATTACCCTCTGAGACACAAACCATGTTGAATGAATCAACTATCGAGATCAACATTCATACTCAGGACGATGCCCACACATCCTAAAGATCAAAAAATCTTTAGATGCTACTGAATAGGAAGCCATCACTTCTTTTCTTTGAGATCATAACCATGCTTTCACTTGGTCTTATGCAGACATGCTTGGTATTGACCCCACCATAGTGGTCCACAATATTGTAACCATTCCCGATGCCAAACCTATCAAACAAAAGCTGAGGAAAATGCACCCTCGCATTGCTCTTCTCATCAAAGAATAACTTTAGTGCCTTCTTTTCATTTCCTTCATCTTACCCATTGATTATCCTCATTAGATTTCTAACATTGTCCCTATCACTAAAGCAACAAGGGGACTCCGCATTTGTACGGACTTTCGTGACCTCAACCTCACCTGCCCGAAAGATGATTTTCCCTTGCCTAGTATTGATCAACTGGTTGACCTTACCATGGGTCATGAGATGCTCTCCCTCATGGATGGTTTCTTCCGTTATAACCAAATTTTTCTTACCCCAGAAGATCAGCACAAGACCAAATTCTTCACCCCTTCGGGGACTTTCTACTATCGAGTCATGTCTTTTGGCCTTAAAAATGTTAGTGCCACATATCAGCGTGTTATGACTTACATCTTCCATGATATCATGCATCACATATTGGAAGATTACGCGGATGATCTCTTGGAAAAATCTAAATGCCATACCGAGCACCCCACCATCCTCAAAACTATCTTTGATCGCCTCATTAAATATTATTTTTGCCTTCAACCTAAAAAGTGCATCTCCACAGTTCTCTCAGGAAAGCTCTTGGGATTCATCGTTTCCTTACGTGGTATAGAAGTTTACCCTACTAAGGTCAAGGCCATTCTCGAAATTCCTCCACCCACTAACCTTAAACAACTCTGTAGCCTGTAAGGTAAATTGTAGTCCATTTTCCATTTCATTTCATAACTATCTGATCGGTGTCAACCATTTCATCATCTCGCTTAGGAAGGATGTCTCCTTTAAATGGGACAATGATTATCACAAAGCTTTTGAGGCCCTAAAAAATACATTCTCCAACCACCGTACTCATCCCACCTAAATACGATCAACCTTTTTACCTATACATATCAGCTATCGATCATTCCTTGGGAGCTATGCTCGCTCATCGTGATGAACAACATAGGGAGTAGGCAATTTCTTATATAAGCCAAACCCTTCTAGACTATGAAACCTGATACACTCACCCTAAAAAACTTTTCTTAGCCTTAGTTTTCATTACCACCAAACTCTGCCATTACTTACTCAACCAAAAACCTTTGTTGTGACAACCAACAACCCTTTACACTTCATGTACGCCAAACCTTATCAAAATCAATGTGCCGCACGATGGCTTATGATTTTAGCTGATCTTGACATCAAATTCATTCACCAAAAGTCCATTAAGGGACAGGCTATTTCCAACCAACTAGATGACACACCTATTGTCAGGGACTAACCCTCTAATTTTGACTTTCTGATGAATCCATTACTACCCTTTCCATGGATGAACCCCTTACCAAATGACACTATTATTTGACGGTTCCAAGTGTCGGCATGGCGGTGGAGCTGGTGTTATCCTTGTCCCTCTTGATGAAGAACCTATGCCCTTGTCTTTCAAACTAGACTTTGAATGCACCAACAATATTGCCCAGTACAAAGCGCTCGTACTAGGTCTCCAGGCCGCCTAGTCCCTTGATGTCAAATCAATCCACATCTTTGGTGATTCACAATTGGTTATAAACTAAGTCAATGGTATGTACCAATGTCATAACAAGATACTTCAAGAGTATAAACATCATGTAGACATGCTTTTGACCACCTTTGATCATTACACCCTTTAAACCATCCCATGCGTCGACCAAAAATTTATAGACACCATGGCCTCGCTTAGCTTCCCAAATACCCACTTCCCCTACCGATCCCAAAATATTTGTCACTTTGTGTAATGCCTCCATTCTCCTTCTTATTTACCTCATGATGTTTACTCGATTGGAACCGAGACCCCAGGACCCGAGTGACCTTTGGTATAAACAATACTCTGACTACCTTTCCCTCTCCATCTTACCTCCTGATCTCACCCATAATGGACAACGCACCTTCCTTAAGAAGGTCTCCCATTTCATTATCCAGGGGACTCCTCTATAAGTGTGACTTTGATGGTATTCTCTTACGATGCCTCACAAGTTCTGAAATTCCTTATACCATCAAGGAGGTTCATGATGGCATATGTGGAGGTCACTTTAGTGGCCTTGTTATTGCTAAGTGTATTCTTCGCCTAGGCTATTACTAGCCGACCCTTAACCATGATTGTTATGATTATGTCAAATAATGTGTGAAATGTCAACAACATTACAACCTTCATCATACACCCAGTCATGCCTTATAGGTTGCTTGTGACCTATGGCCCTTCTCTCAATGGGGTTTGGATCTTGTTAAAGAAATCAATCCTCATTCTTCCCAATTCCATCAATGGATCATAACTTTACCGAATACTACACAAAATGGTAGAACCACCACTCATCTCCATAAAAGATGAGAAAATATGTGAGTTAATTAACCATCATATCATTTTTCGCTTTAGTGTCCCTCATCGCATCATCACGATAATGAAAAAAAATTCAAAAACAAAACACTACAAAACTTTACGATGCCTTTAGCATTCAACTTAGCTTTTCCTCACCTTATTACCCACAAACCAATTTGCCAAGCCGAATCCACTAACAAAAACCTCAACAAAATTCTCATGAAAGTGGTTGACGATACTGGGAAGGATTGGCATATGCACATTCCTTTTGCTCTATGGGCATACCGCACTAGTATTCGCACTTCCACTACAGCTACACCCTTTTCACTGGTCTACGGTACAGAGGCTGTTCTACCTCTTGAAGTCTAGATCCCCTCACTTCGCATTTCTCTCCATGACATGCTTACTAATGATGACTTTCATCAGGACCATTTAGCATAACTAGAGTTATTAGATGAACACCGTCTTAACACTCTGGATCACCTTCAATTTTATCACCAATGTATCAAATGTGCTTATGAAAAACATGTTCATGAACAGGCCTTCCAAGTCAGTGACCTTGTTTTGAAAGAAAATCAACACATAACCAAAGTAGAGAAAATAAAACGGGAAAGTTTTCTCCTAATTGGCTTGGACCATACATCGTAACTCATACCTATGGATTGGGTGCCTATCATTTGTCCTCGCTTGAGGGTAAACTTTGAACTGAGCCCCTTACGCATTACATCTTTGACCATTCTACTATTGACCTTTAGTCCTACATCACTATTATATCTAGTTCATGCTCATCCCTTGAGTGCCATTTACCTATTCTACACCTCATCTCCAATGATTAAACAAGGATCATGTGATTACTCGTCACCCTTTTGCCTTTTCTTAAATATGTGCAGCATGGCTCTACACATGACATGATTCTCATGGATACTTTTCATCTTCTTTTAGATTATATCCCATGGTCATTCATCCTTTCCTTTTCAACAAGAACCAAATGCTTCGTTATATTCTCATCCATGACTTAAAATCCCAAAAAAAGAAAGCAAAAAGCAAAAAAAGATGAATCCCTCAAGAGGACATCTTCCAAAATAAGGGATCAAATCCTCGAGTCAAACTTCCAACATAAAAGATGAATCCCTCAAAAGGACATCTTCCACCCTCAATTGTCACTATAAGTAGAATGCTCCTTGAAGGACAACTGTAAAAAGCTCACAACTCTCTACATAGTCTTTCCAAAAAAAAAAAGACAAGACTATTTTCTCAAAAATCAACATTCGAAGCTTCCCACATCGATCACTTCTCAAAGACCTCAAAGAGACATATATTTCTCCCAGATAGACTTCCCGCATCGATCGGTCTATCTACAAAGTAAAAGTAAAAAAAAGTTTTTTCGTCATGGACTTGCCTATTGTGATCTTGGCTCTATTGTCATGACATTTTATTATGATTTGAACTACCCATTTTATGACCCAATTACCTGCACCTCTCTACCCATTATCTTTTCACTTCATACCTCAAGGGACCTCACTGAACCTATGATATTTGGTGATCATGTGACTAGTCGTCACTCATAGAGTTATCAATCATGTAATATGTTTGGGGTCTTACATTCATTTACCCCATCTATTGGTGTGTTTCATACATTTTGATCCTTACCAATTGGGTGGCTTTCTTGCCCCCTCTTATCATTTCTCTTCTTCATTACCTTTTGATATTCTTATACAGGACTTGGTCCTCAACACTTACCTTTTGGGGTCATCCTCCCCTTTTGCCATAGTTTCCCTCACCTGCAACATTTTTACTATCATCTACCCCCACCTATTAAACCCAAACCCACACCATGACCACAAACCTACCAACTCATTTTCATCTTTTTTTCCCTAGCTTATGGGAGAACTACATCGGTCTGAGGTCCCTTTTCACCGGGACTATGTAGGCAACACTTCCAGGGCATGGGGCCCTAGAAGGTTAGCTCAGCCACTCTTTACCATAACCATTTTCCCCACCTTTTACTTGATTTCATGTTCATAATAATAATAAAAAAATAACCTCGATGTCTAAACCATATACCACATACCTTTTACCACTTATATTATT
Source organism: Taxus wallichiana var. yunnanensis (assembly GCA_018340775.1). NCBI lineage: Eukaryota > Viridiplantae > Streptophyta > Pinopsida > Cupressales > Taxaceae > Taxus > Taxus wallichiana. Next base: position 856,029,359 of record CM031234.1, read on the forward strand.
TCACATTTTCATACATAACCAACATTTTCCACATTTTACACTATCTCATGCATTTATATGACCATTTGTTATCAAAATATCGAAATAAATCATCTATGCCTAACCGAATTGACTCAATCCATTCCTAACAACCTGAATCAATCCATTCACGACAATCGACTCAATCATGCCTAACCAACCTAACTCAATCCATGCCTAATAACCTAACTCAATCCATGCCTAACCGACTGACTCAATCCATGCCTAATAACCTGACTCAATCCATGCCTAACAATCTAACTCAATCATGCCTAAACTGACTGACTCATCCATGCCTAACAACTTTGACTCAATCCATGCCTAACAACCTGACTCAATCCGTGCCTAACAACTCCGACTCAATCCATGCATAACGACCTGAATCAATCCATGCCTAAGAACTTGACTCAATTCATGCCTATACCGACCTGACTCATCCATGCCTAAAACTCGACTGACTCATCCATGCCTAAACTAACCTGACTCGATCCATGCCTATGACCTGCCTCTATCATGCCTAGCTCATCTATTTTCCATCCATATCACAATAAAGTAAAACTCATACACATCATAATAGCATCAGCTAAATATCCTCTATCTCCTCATATATACATGTGTGTATCAATACCATGTGCACATGTATCACATAAATGTGTATCTTAATAAACACGCCTACCTCATCATGGCTATCATCTCAAAATGTCGGCCACGTGCCAATATACTATACAAAATCATCATCGGCATGCAGGCCAGTGTCCAATACAAAAATGTCTTCGGCTCATAGGCCGGTATCATGTCCAAAAAATAAATACAATATCGCTTTAGCTCGCAGGCCGGTATACATCCAAAATCTAATAATACAAAAATAGGTGATATACTATCTCACATCTACTGCAATATATCTACCTCATCTGTCATGTTGACGGTCCTCTTTGACCTAGAGCAGCGGCTCACTTCTCTCTATCTACCACTAGACAGCTGGCATCTAATGCTGACCCTCATGCCCTGATAGATGTCCTCTACTCTCTCCTTTGGGCTCGTCAGCCACCTACACTCTCGACACTATATGTGCGAGACTGTGTCTACTCACTCGAGGCTGTCTGTGGTGGTCTCATCACACCATCCACTAATATCTATAGCTCAGGCTCCTCCTCATGTACCTATACCTAAGGCTCTCACCTCTCTACTTGTATGTCGTGGCTCGGCCTCTCGGCCTATACCTATGATCTTTACCTCCCAAGCTGTTCCTACCCACCTTACTCTATACACCCACCACTTTGGCTATATGCCACTATCACCCCCACATCATCTATGTGATGGTCTCTGAGACTCCTCGATAATAATGGTATAGCTTAGATACCAAATGATAGAATAGAATAAGATTACGCATGACCAAAGAGGGACGGAAGCCTCACAAATATTATTGATCATGAAATCAGATTACATTACAATGCAAGAGCTGTAATATTTATAGATATTAGACAGCCTCATATGGATAGACATGACACCCTAGCAGACACCAACTACGAGATGATAAGACCCATCTCACATGCACATGTAATTACTACTAATACCAATATTGAATGTTATCCAACATAACAATATTGAATGCAAGTCACTAGACTAGAGTGCACATGTTGCACATTATTAAATAAAAGACAATGCAATAAAATGCAATAAATATGCCTATGCTAAATTATGCTAACATTCCCCCCCTTAATTTTGCATAGTTTCCAATGAAGTGGAGAGGAACTCTCTGAACAGTGTGAATTTGTCACGTGCAAGTGACTTAGTGAAAACATCTGCCTTCTGTTCAGCTGTAGGACAGAAATGGAGTTGTATGTTGTGCTTCAAGACATGCTCGCGTATGAAATGAACTTGTACTTCAATATTCTTGGTTCTCTCATGAAATACTAGATTGTGAACAAGCTTTAGAACTCCTTCATTATCAACATATACTGGAGTAAATTTCTGTTGTGGTAGACCAATTCCTTTCAGTATTCGGCGTAGCCATATTGCTTCACAAACAGCTTCACCTGCAGCTCTATATTCTACTTCTGTAGAAGAGCGAGAAACAAAGTTTTGTTTCTTACTTCCCCATGATATCGGTCCAGATCCCATAAAGAAGATGAAGCCTGATGTTGACTTCCTATCATCCATGTTTCCTGCATGATCTGAATCTGAATATCCTGTCAAGAAGAAATTGTCATTCTTCTTGTACTCTAGACCAAGGTCAAGCTGTACCCTTTAGATATCTTAGTATTCTCTTTCTTTGCTTTCCATGACATATTTTTGGTTCTTGCATGAAGCGTGATAAATAGCTGATTTGTAAAGCTGATATCTGGTCTAGTATATGTCGGGTAAATGAGACTCTCGATCAACTCGCCGATGAGAGTTGCATTCACCGGTGGTGATGGATCGGAGCGAGATAAGCTGAAGTCTCGCTTCCATAGGTGTAGCAATAGGAGTGCGAGTCCATCATCCTGAATTTCTCGAGCGTTGTCTTGGTGTATTTCAACTATGACACAAAGATATGATTCTCTTTTGCCATACTTCCATCCAAGACAATAGTGCATGAGCCCGAGATCTATCATGTCGAGCGATCGATTAAAATCCTTCTTTGTTGTATCGATCATCTTCACGAACTACTGTAATGACTAGATCATCGACATAAACAACCACAATGACAATCTCCCCCCCTTGCTTTTTGAGGTAGAGATTGGGGTCATAAGGATTCCTTTCGAATCCATGACTTATGAGATGCTCATCAATTTTGATGTACCATGCCCGGGGTGCCTGTTTTAGGCCATATAGAGATTTTATGAGTCTGCATACCATCATCTCTTTTCCTGGTATTACATAACCCTCTGGCTGAGTCATATAGACTTCTTCTTGCAAATCTCCATTAAGAAAGGCACTTTTCACATCCATTTGGTGGACTTTCCAACCAAATTGTGCAGCTAGAGCAAAGATCATCCTGATTGTCTTGATCTTGGCTGTGGGAGCAAATGTCTCCTCATAATCAATGCCTTCTTGTTGTGCATACCCCTTTGCTACAAGCCTTGCTTTATACTTGTCAATAGTCCCATCTGATTTGTACTTAGTCTTGAATATCCATCTGCATCTAATGGGTTTCTTCCCTGGTGGAAGGTCGACAAGTTGCCATGTGTTGTTCTTCATCACTGACTGATACTCTGAATCCATGGCATCTTTCCAAGCTTTTGATTGTAGGGCTTCCTGAACTGTAGATGGCTCAACTGTTTCAACAACTCTGCTCATTAGGGCATAATTGACCTCTTCACGAGCTTGACTACGAGTTCTAGGTCCAGGATTGGATGATGTGCTAGGTGCTTCATCCAAATTTGCATCTCTTATTAATTGAGTATACCATTTAGGTAACTTCTTAGCTGTTCCATTGGCTTGTGGTGGATCCAAGTTTTCACCATCATCCAATTCATCACTGTCATCTTCAGTGGGAACATCAAATTCTGTCTTCACAAGAGGTGTATTCTGCATGTTTGTTGAGTCGTTGAGTGGAGCATCTGCTTGTTTCTTCTCAAAGAACTCAACATCCCTACTTGTGTATACTTTATTTTCTTTCGGATCCCATAATCTATACCCAAGTGCTTCTTCACTGTATCCAATGAATATCAGTTTCTCAGCTTTCATATCCAACTTGTTCCTATTCTTCTTGGGTATGTGCATGCTAGCTTTACACCCAAATACTCTTAGGTGTGCAATTGATGGTTTTTGATTTGACCATGCTTCTTGAGGTGTCACTCCTTCAAGAGCTACTGTGGGCACTCTGTTCAACAAATAGACTGCAGTTCTTGCAGCTTCTGCCCAAAATGTCTTTGTTAAACCTGAGTCGTCAATCATACATCGCACCATTTCCATGATAGTACGATTCCTTCTCTCAACTATACCATTCTGCTGTGGTGTGTGAGTAGGAGGCATTTGTCGACGAATCCCATGAGCTTCCAGGTAAGTCTTGAACTCATTGCTTGTGAATTCCCCCCCTCGATCTGAGCGGAGAGTTTTGATCTTGCGACCAACTTCATTCTCAACAAGTGCTTTGAACTTCTGAAATGTCTCAAAGGCTTGACTCTTGTTTCTTAGAAAATATATCCACATCTTTCTTGAGTAGTCATCAACACAAAGCATGAAGTATTGACATCCAGAATGACTTGGTTGCATGGGCCGCAAAGATTGGTGTGCACCAAATCAAGCTTTCCCTTAGCTCTATATATGTTCTTCTGGAAGGGTACTCTGTGTTTCTTTCCAACTAGGCAATTGTGACACTTGTCAATGTTGTGCTTGAGTGTAGGCAATCCTTTCACCATGTTGCCATTTTGAAGTGTTTGGAGATAGCCAAAACTGATGTGACCATATCTGTGATGCCATAGTTATGTAGATTGTGTGTCTTTGGCCACTAGAGCTTGATCATCCTTGTGGACAAAATCAAGTTGGAACATGCGTCCCACATTGGAGGCTCTTGCTACAATCTTGGAACCTCTTGACTTATCTCTTATCAAGCACACTTTTTCTCCATTATTACTGTCAAAATCCAACTTCAAGTTGTGATCAAGGAGTTGACTAACTGATAGCAAATTCTTGGTCAACCCAGGTACATACAATACATTTGTGATTTTGCATTCATGCTTTCCAAGAGGTAGTGAAATGTTTCCAATCCCTTGACATTTGTATGATGAGTCACCTAATGACACATGGTTCTTGTTAGGTGAGTCACGCGGTGTGTAGAACCAATCCTTATGTCCAGTCATGTGTCGAGTTGCACCGAGTCAACATACCAGATATCTTGTGTGGATTTGGTTTCTTCATCAAATTGAGTAGAATACATGTGGTGTCCTTCATCTGAATCATCCTCATGTTTGGCAATGTACCCTTGTTGTTTGGGTTTTCTTTGCCAATTACCATTTTTCTGCCCTTTATTGTTGTTGTTGGACTTCCCTTTATTTGAATTATTGTTACCCTGATGGTTATTGGGTTTTGAATTGCTTGATGAACCCTTTTTGTAGGAATTGTACCAACAATCTTTGATGTCATGTCCCCCTCTATTGCAAATGGGACACTTCTTGGTGGTGTCTCGTTGACTTTGATTTTGTTGGGACTTCTTGTTATTGGATTGAAATTTTCCCTTTCCTTTATGATTGGAAGATAGTGCTTGCTCATCTTCATGATCTTTGTTGTTCATTGCCTCTTCTTGTTGGAGTAGATTGACCAACTTCTCAAAGGTGACTGTGTGTTCACTCATATTGATAGTTGTCACAAAGATTCTGTAGGAAGGAGGAAGTGCTCGCAACACAATTGGTACGAGGTCTTCATCACTTATCTCTTTTCCCAATGCCAATAGAGATGCCCTCAAAGTAGCAACTCGTCTCAAAAAAACTTCAACCTTCTCATTGTGCTTGAACTTGAGAGTATGCAGTTGTGATAGTAGGTTGAGGATGGCATTCTTGTTCTTTGCCTCATAGACTGTGCTCAACTTATCCCATGCATCCTTGGCCGATGTGGCATCTCTAATGTGGGGTTGCACATCGTCTGTTACGCTAAACAAGATGATCAACTTGGCCTTTTGATTGGCCCTGTCAAATTGAACTTGTTGTCTTCCATCATCAAGTGATCTTGTTGTTTTTCCATCTACAACTGTCCATAGGTCTTCAAACTCAAGTAATGTCTTGATCTTTGGTTTCCATGCAGCATAGTTGTCTCCTCTAAGCAGTTGTGAATTTGGCAAGAAGAAATTTGGTGCTTGTGCACCCATTTCTGCAATCTGAATTTTTGAAACTCTGAATTTCTGACAAAGGGTAAGGCTCTTATCACTCCAGGTTTATGGTCTCCCTCTCAATATACCGTCAGGCTGATATACCAAACCTTTCTATATACACTCCCTTCCGATATACCCATCGGTACATGGAAGAAGATCACCCTTTCAATATACCCGTCAGTACGAGAAAGAGGTGTTAACGCACGTGAAAGAATTTAGTACGTGGTACTTAGACAATACGGAGAGGGGTTTGTGCAAGCACAAACGGATGGGAGGGCTCAAATGTGTGTGTATTGTGTCCTTATTACTCCCCGTCGATTTTATAGGGTCGATACCCAGACGACGTTTAGGCAGTTGTGTTAGGTGTTAAGTGCAGTAGTAGTCACGACGGCATCACCCGTGGCGCTTCCCGAGGCACCGTATATACCGAGGCAAACTCTTTATGAGATCAAAGATCTCATGTGATAGAACCAAACATAAAATGAAAAATTTGCACTTTTTTTTTTTTTCACTTTATGCACCAAGATTACTACAACATGCTCCAAAATTACATCAAAATGAAGTTTTTGTGTCCCCCCTCTTTACAAAAAAGGGTCTAGAATCACAAAATACACAATTTAGGCCAAAAATATTTTTACCCCAATAGGTGTTTTTCCGCTAAATTTAGCGGTGGCTCTAAATGTGTTTGGTGAGCTTCTAAATTTAGAAATCTCCCAAAATTTAGTAATTTCTCCAAATTTTCTAAAAAATAATTTAATAAAAAATATGGAGAGAGTGGGAATCGAACCGCTGACCTGTTTGTTCCCAAGATCCAAACAAACAATCTGAATATTGTTTTCAGCTTTTCTCACAAACCGTGATCTGGGTTTTTCTAAAATTTTGACAGCAACATCATACAATATTTATCTTGAAACCCACAAAATTTCAAAAGAATCGGAATCTTATTTTTTGAGATCTTACCAATTTACCAGCTAGATCTGATTTTTTCGAAAAAAATGATCCAACTTGTACAGACTTTTCGTCACATGTAGAGGCCGAATCTGAAGATGATGTAAACTGTAAAGTTGTGCGTCTCCTTCTTATATTTCTAGAAAAAAAATAGCACATCAATCTGACATTGTATGAAAAAGTTACGTCCTTTTTTCTAAGAGCTATCTGCTGGAATTTTGTTGTGCGGGCTTTGCTTGACCTTTGCTCCCGAATTCTTCACACCTCCACTTTCAGATCTGATTTTTTTTTTTTTTTTATCTGATCTTTTTTTTTTTTTGATCTGCAATTTTTTCAAGATCTCTCTCCTTTTTTTTTTTAAGATCTTTTTTTTTCACAAATCTTTTTTTTTTTTAGATCTGCAATTTTTTCCAAGATCTTTCTCCTTTTTTTTTTTAAAGATCTCCAAATCTGAAATATTCCACCAATATGTTAGATCAATTGGCTATGCCAATGACTAAAAAAATTTACCTTCCAAATAAGTGGATAGGTCAAATTTTAGTTGATGGATGCTTGGGAGGAATGGAGGCTGCGGGATGCTTCAATGGCTCTCCTTTGATGCAGATCTTCTTCTCCAATGGATCCTCTCCAATAGTGCTCCTCTTCAACCTTGCTTGGATAGAACCTGCTCTGATACCAAATGATAATAATGGTATAGCTTAGATACCAAATGATAGAATAGAATAAGATTGCAATGACCAAAGAGGGACGGAAGCCTCACAAATATTATTGATCATGAAATCAGATTACATTACAATGCAAGAGCTGTAATATTTATAGATATTAGACAACCTCATATGGATAGACATGACACCCTAGCAGACACCAACTACGAGATGATAAGACCCATCTCACATGCACATGTAATTACTACTAATACCAATATTGAATGTTATCCAACATAACAATATTGAATGCAAGTCACTAGACTAGAGTGCACATGTTGCACATTATTAAATAAAAGACAATGCAATAAAATGCAATAAATATGCCTATGCTAAATTATGCTAACATCCTCCTCCTCTCGCTTTCAGTTTGCATGATGGGGTGGAGACAAAGGTCTCTTTACCTCCTCTCTCCTATACTGTGGGAAGGGCGGGGGTGCATCTTGCACTAATCCAAACTATCACCTCACTCGATCGACAGGTATCATCTTGTGCTCCCCAGCATGATGTCCCTTTATCCATCTCTATATTTGTAGTCTATCTAGCTCTACATACATCCCTTTATAAGAGGGATAGGTCACATAGGGTCTCCAGACTATATCTACACTAGACAGGATCTCCAGTCTCTGTCTATAATACACTACGTCGTATATAGCTCAAGCTCTTTGTACACCACCCTTTGGCACCCATCGCCTATAACCAACTTGAATGACTCCTGCTCAAATGCATCTACCTAGGGTAGGCCTATCGGTCACACACACATAATGTGCTCATAGGCCCAATAGTGAAGAAGGAAAATGCAACACATACTATATCTCCGCAATCGCACGTAGGCCCATAACTCTCTATATAACTACACCAAGAAAGTTGGTGCCCATGCAAAACTGGTATGATCAATCATCATGTCCCAAAGGACACCCATCAATGACCATGGGAACCTCCCACCCTCTGAATCTAGCAATGCATAGCACCCGATCGCCTCCATCATCAACACTATCAACCTCATCTCCTTAGGATGGGCAGCATAAACCTCTCTGTAACTCAAGTTGGCATTGTGGTAGCGCAACTTACCCACTCTCTCTCCAAACACCTCATCTATACACCTCACCATGACCTCAAATGTCACTGAGTAAACCTAGGCTCCACTAATTGGTAGCCTTAATATCCTATATATATCCTCTAGGGTGATGGTCATCTCCCCTATCGGTAAGTGGAAGGTGTTAGTCACCGAATCCCATCTCTCGATGAGTGCGACCATCAAACTCTACTCTCTCACAACCCACCCATAACAGTGGATCCCAATCAGGCCAACATCATCAATGTGACTCCACTCCTTGAACGTCACCTATCCATGCAGCTCTAGCAATATAAGCGGCTCCTAGTCTCTCATCTCGTAGCTCATCCCGGGCCTACATCCAACCAACAGTATGTATTAATATGTGTTCCTAACTTACCCTATGTTCACCCCCAAACCACCTATTCTTCCCGAAACCCCTCTACCCTAATCCTTACCCAACCCACCCTCAACCCATCCCCTCTCTCTTACCCCACACCTTTACATATCTTACCCTACCCATTTCCCATCCATTTCCACTGCCTAACCCATTTTTGCCTATTTCTAGCCCCATTTCCTTATTTTCACACCGACTCCGGTTACCCATAACCATCACTGGTCACATTTAACCACCATCAGTTACTTGTATCCTGACCTATGCCCCTTTTAATATGACTGACATTGGCCGAAAGTGATTGACACCGGTCATCATAGTGTGCTAAACAGTGCCGAAACCCCCGACCCATTTTTTTCAATTTTGACCAAATCAACCTACCTACCCAACCAAACCTACTTAACCCTTCCCTACTTCCCTTCCCACTCCTATTGACCTATATTCCCACCTCCCCCACCCCAATTATATCCAATTTCCCTCCCAATACAAAATTCAAAAGCTCCCCCCACATTTTCATTATAACCCATATTTTACCCTACTTAATCAATCAAATTATTAAGCTATGGTGTGGAGCTTACCTCATCCCTCTTCCAACACCGTGGCGGTATATCTCAAGCCGCTATATGGGTGGACCACCCAACCCCTCTCTAACCTCTGCCATCCTCAACTGAACAACCACTCCCCAACCAATCCACTGCTATCGTGGCCCCACCTATCACTCAACCACTCTTGCCTATGTGGCTCACCAACAAAGCTCTCTGCTTTGTACTCTCTTGTCCTCTTCCTTTTTTCTTGTCTTTTTCTCCTTTTTCCAAATTCTCAACTGACTTTTCAAACATGGGTTTTCCACTTTTTATACCCTACTGACTCAACTGACATTAGTTACCCTTGACCCCCAATGTCGGTCTCATGCCCTAGACTACCACGGTTCCCATACACCATCATCAATTTATACCTTGACCGATTAAGTTACCTTACAAACTCATTTTCCCTCACATTTACCTCATTTTCCTTACCTCCTCTTTCTTTTTCCTTCCCTACACCTATCTAGACCACTTTAACTTTACCTCTAACCCTCCACCCTCTTCCACCTCCTCACGTTCTCTATTGACGCCTTATTATTTTACCCCTACCTCAAATTCCTTACTCGTGCCATGATCTTAATATTTGGACTGGACCATTTCTAGTGACCTTTGACCACATGTGTTCATTATACCTTGTGGCAACTTTATTACTGTGTTGTTGACCTCATGACCTTACCTAGCCTATTACTTTGTGAACGTTTATCCCGATCCTACCTTTGGTGTGCGAACATACCTAAATGTTCCTGCACCTAACCTATGTTGTGTTTCTTGACCTTATCCTATACCTTGGATACTGGATACACTTCACCCTTATTTGGATAAACCTATCAACCTTAGATGATGTAGAGTTTTCCTGCTCTTCAACCCAGTAGCGTGTTGTAAATTATACGTGCATGTGCATTTGACTGTTGGTACCTTTAACCCTGACCCATTACCTAAATCACCCGAGTAGACCTTTCACCCTCTTTCCCTGCACCCACTTAATTTTTCCTCACATTTACCTTTTATCAAACCACTCACCACTTCAGCCTGCTACCTCGTCAGTTCCTGGTTTGAGGGGGATCACCTTCACCCACACATGGGCCAACCACATCTTATTTTTGTTAGCTTTGCTTACCAATACAAGCTACGCAACAAAAAGGGGAAAAATGTAGACACTAAAATTAGGTCACACTCCCCCTTCACCTCACTAGTATTAATTTAATTAATTTAATTAAATTAATTCATTATCCTCACCATATTTATTATTTAAATATCTTAATTTAGATAATATCCACACATACAGTTCACTTAGACACCTCACCAAGCCAACTCAACCTAAGACCTATTCTTAGTAAGTTTCCATAACTAACTAAGACTTACCCAAACCCTAAAAATCAATGCCTACATTCCCTCTAACCACATTCTTGCATGCTCACAAGAAGCTCTCAGCCTAATCCATGGGATAACCACACAAGATCCAAGGAAATTAGGAGAATCTCCCTAAGTTTAGTAAACCTAGAAAATCCCACCTTGACCAACATCGGTTACCCCTAACCATCGTTGAGTTAAGCCGGACCAAACCACGGTTACCCCTTTTTAACCCCTAGACTACCTTATTCTCAAGGTTGGAAAACATTGGGAAAAATTTTATGAGCAAGAATACATCTCAGAGAGATAACACATCTTTAGAGAACAAATTCCAGCAAGAACTCACATTCAAGGAAGGAGATTGAACATCTTCTCTGCGCATAGCCATCTAGCCACGTCCCGATCTATCTAAGAAAAGAAGAGTGTGCATGCAACCCATATAGAATATTTATTTTATTCAGTGATCACTTGCAGCCTTCAAACCCATCATTAGCACCTCCATTCTTCACACATAGACCTTCAGGAATGAAATCCAAGTAAGTGCAATATCATACTTTCCTGGTTATTTCATTTCATCATTATTTTATCATCCATTGTTTATCTTGCTCCTTATTGACCATATCCAACACTTTTCACCTCTATAGACCCAGAAAAACCTTTCCAAAACCTATTCTAGTCACCCAATACCTCATCTTGACCAACCAAATCCTTTGTGCAATCACAAAGGAGACCAAAACCCCGTTACGTGATATTTCCGGATCTCACGAAGAAGGCGCTAGTTATACCCAATCGTGGTCGGTCACCGTGACGCCGGTCTCTGTGCTTTCCCACATAACCTTAAACAGAGGCCTACCCACCTAATTTTACCTTACCCTCACTTACTTGTGACCTACCCAAAACCTTTAGCAGATCTGCAGAACCAAGAACCAACCATTTAACCTGTGGATTCTATTCTAGTTTAGCCTGTTAGATTAGATTTGTTTTCTTATTGTGTTTTAAGTGAGATACCTAAATCATTTTAAAATAACAATATGATTTACTTTGTTTATAGCATTAAATTGTTTAAAATAGTGGACTGACAACCATCTAGGAAGTACCATACTTCCCAGATCTAGCTTGCTCTAGGCAGTTCACTGCCCATATTGTTTAATTCTTTCTAGTGGTCTTGCTTTCATTATAGGTAGTTCCTCTTATCCAAAAGGAAGCTCTCACAATCAGCTGTAGATTTGGAAGTCATACGTGTGCAACAACCCATCAACCGACATTTGAACAGGTATTCCTCCTACACCCGTTATCCTATCTGTTTCATCAAAAATTTAAAGAAACAATCTCAAATAAAGGTGAAACACATGAAGTAGACATCAAGTTCTAGATTTTGGAAGCTAAAGTTGGAGAAATTCTAAAAATAAAATCCTCGAAAACCCGAAATGAAAAACTCCAAAATCTTGCAGACAAAAGCTTTGAAATCAAATTCTCTGAAATTCCAAACTGAACATCTCTAAAATATTTTTCCAAAATGAATTTCTCTAAAGTTCTGAAATAGAAAATTCCTGAAATTTTTCTTTAAAATGAATTTTTCCCAAATAGATGAACAATTGATTTTTCCGATGGAAACAAGGAAAAGAACCTTCCTAAAAAATGACAATCATTGAGAAGAAGCATGGAAAACTCGAGAGAAACTGAAAAAAAACCTGTAAACTGAAAAGACTCAAAATATAAGGCATGGTGAATCAAGGGAGTTGTCATTTGAAAAACACACAGAGGGAAACCAAAAAGAAAACCAAATGAGAAAGAAAACAAATGAAGACCTAAACCAAAAAGAAATAAACAAATCAAAATACCTTGAAAATGACGTCGTAAAAACTGAGAAAATGGAATGTCAGATTAACTTGTCAGGTGAAAATGACAGTAAAAAATCAAGTTTAAATAGAAATCTCAATATTAATGGGAAAAGTTTGCTCCGTATAGGGTTGGTGAATAATTAATTGCTCGAAAAAACCTCGAAATCCCGAAACCAACACCCAAAATTCCAAAAATTTGGAAATTTGGGATTTCTAACTTAAGTGATTTGGAGAAAAAAAGAGAAATGGTGACGAAAATTTCCAAAACCTGAAAGCATGAAAGCCCGAAAGTTTGAAAGTCTAGGGGTGGATGTATCCGTGGAGCATCCATTCTTTCATCTCGTAATGTGCTAGTACACCACTTTGGTATACGCTAAACTGTTCCTATGGGTTGTGGTTCTATCTGATCAACACAGCCATCCACATCATCACTTTCATATTCTGAGGGAATATCGACTTCAATTTTTACAATTGGTGTAAAATCTACATTTGGTGAGTCGGAGGAGGAGTCTCTACTTACTTCTTCTCGAAAAACTCAACATCTCTACTTTGAGTGTAGACTTTTCTAGTCTTAGGATCCATTAACTGTACTCCAAGAGTCTCTTCACCGTATCCAATTAAGATGAGTTTATGTGACTTCATGTCCAATTTCTTTCTATTCTACTTGGGTATGTGTATTCTTGATTTCTACCTGAATACTTTAAGGTGTGCAATAGATGGTTTCCACTTTGACCATGCTTCTTGTGGTGTTACTGTCAAGAGAAACTGTGGGAACTCTATTAAAAAAATACATTGTTGTCTTTGTTACTTCTACCTAGAATGTATTTGCAAGTCCAAAGTCATTGATCATGCATCACACCATTTCCATGATAGTATAATTTCTTCTCTCAACAACACCATTCTACTACAAGGTGTGTGTGGAGGAGGCATTTTTCAATGAATCATGTGAGTTTGTAGGTAGTCTTTAAACTCATTACCGGTGAATTCCCCCTCGATCCGAGTGGAGAGTTCGATGTGACGACCAATTTCATTATCAACTACTACTTTGAACTTCTTGAAAGTTTCAAAAGCTTCACTTTTCTTGCGAAGAAAGAAAATACAAATTTTCTTGAGTAGTCGTTAACACAAAGCATGAAATCTTGGAACCCGAATGACTTGGTTTCATCGGTTAACAAAGATCGGTATGAACCAATTCAAAGTTTTCATTAGCTTGAAATGTACTCTTCTAGAATGAAGCTCTATGTTTTTGCTGCTGCTAGGTAGTGATGAGACTTGTCTATATCCTTCGAAGAGATGATAGCCCATGTACCATATTGCGCCAAAAAGTGTCTCGAGATACTTGAACCTTACATGACCAAGTCTCGATGCCACAACTATGCTAAGGTAGAGTTCTTAGCCACAAGTTCCTGATCATCTCTGTGGAAAAAATCAAGTTGGAACATGCATCCCACATTAGAGGCTTTCGCAATTATTTTTGAGCCTCATGATTTATCTCGAATCAAACACATTTTCTTATTGAAATGAATATCAAAGTCAATTTTTAGATTGTGATCAAGGAGTTGAATGATTGAATGTAGATTCTTTGTCAACCTAGGGACATATAAGACATTTGAAAGTCTACAGTTGCATGAACCAAGGGGTAGATAAATGTTGCCAATCCCCTAAACTGTATATGAAGAATCATCTCCCAACAAAACATGATTTTTTGATGGTGTGTCCCTCATTGAAATAAACTAGTCTCTGTGGCTGGTCATGTGTCGATTGGCCCCTGAATCAACATACCAAACATCACTAAATGACATGGATGGTTCACTTGATCGAGCAGTGAATAAGTAGTCTTCATTGTCTGACTGTTCTTGTTGCTCAGCTATATTTCCTTACTGATGGGATCTTATTTTCCAGTTCCCCTTTTTCTACCAGTGATTTTGGTTAGAATGTCCCTTGTAAGACTATTTTTGTTGAGGTCCAAAGTTTCTAGATGAACCTTTCTTGTAAGTATTATACCAACAATCTTGTAGGTCATGTCCTCTTTTGCAGATAGGACATTACTTCTTTTGTTGTCTATCCCCTTGATTCTGATTTTGATTTTAGGCATTTTTATAGGAATTAGGTTTTCCTTTACCTTTTCCTTTCCATTTTTGATGTGAAGAAAGTGCCTACTCCTCTTCATCATCCTTATTGTGCATGGCTTCCTCTTGTTGCAATAGGTTTACTAGCTTGTCAAAACTAACTATCGTATCTAACATGTTTAGTGTTGTGACAAAAATGTGGTAAGAAGAGGGGAGTGCTCTCAGAACAATGGGAATGAGAGCATCATCTATGACCACTTCTCCCAAGGCTAGAAGTGAAGCCCTCAACTCTATAAATCTTCTTAAGAAAGCTTCAATTTTCTCATTCTTCTTAAACTTCAGTGTGTGTAACTGACTCTACAAATTTAATATGACATTCTTGTTCTTGGCCTTGTATACCGTGCTCAACTTATCCCATGATTCTTTGGTTGTTTTGGCATCTCGAATGTGGGGTTACACATCATCATAAACTCCAAAAAAATGATGAGTTTGACCTTTTGATCTGCTTTATCAAACCGTTTCATTGTTGTGTTGAATCGAGTAGTTAATTTAGTCGAGTACCAATCACATCGGGCCCGATCTCTTCAAACTCAAGTTGTGTCTTGATTTTTGTCTTCCATGTAGTATAGTAGTTTCCTCTGAGCAGTTGTGAATCCAGAAGAAAAAAATTGGGGGCATTGGTTCCCATTTTGCAGAGATCACTGACAGGGTTTGGCTCTTATCACTCCAGGTATAAGGTCTCCTAATCTATATACCGTCAATCCAATATACCAAACCTTTCTATATATGCGCCCTTCTGATATACTTAGATGTACGTGGAAGAGGCTTGCCCTTTCTATATACCCAGCGGTACATGAAAGAGGTGTTAACATACATGAAATAATTCAATATGTGGTACCAAGATAGTACTGAAAGGGGTTTGTGCGATTATTGACACCAACTTAAAGAAATATCCTCATACATGTGCGTAAATTTTCTATATACTTTGATAATTTCTCAGTCCGTATTTATGTTGTGCAATCATTCATAGATGGATGGGATAGCTCATAGTGTATGCATTGTGACCTTATTACTCCCCTTTAATTTAAAGTGTCGATGCCTAGATGATGTTGTTTCAGCTATATTAGGAATTAATTGTAGTAGTAGTCATGATGTCTTTACCTATAAGTGCTTCCCAGAGGCACTGTATATACCGAACGCTGCGAATGAGATCTAGGATCTCGTGAGTGTTGCAGAACCAATTTTATACTATTTTTTATTACAACTTTTATGTCAGTTTATGAGCAGTTACAATATGTGTGGTTGACTATGGCAACCTATAAATTAGTACAATATATTACAACATGCAATTACATTCAAAAATTTATAAAAAATTGAATGACATGCAAAAATGTTTTTGTTTTGTAGGCCCTGGTGGCCTCCGGAGCCCAATACAACCCAAAATGCCGGAAATTGTTAAAAAGAGGCCCAAGATGAAGTTTTTGGATGGTCTTCCTTTAGCAAATGTTGCCCAAAATCAAAAAATAGGCTTAATGGAGAAAAAAATTTACCCTAAATTTAGGGATTTTCTCGCTAAATATTTAACGTCTGTTTAGTTATAACTAACAAGTTTAGTGAAGGTTTTCCCACCAGATCTGCCTCCAAATGTGGCAGATTTTCTAAATTTGCCTCCAAATTTTAAAAAGAAAAAAACTTGCATTTTTGGTGTGATTCAAACCATGCACCTCCCTTTTCTAAGTCATTCCTCTTAACCAGCTAGGCTCTATGAGCGCTTATGATATAAAAAGAAGTATATTGTATTTAACAAAGAGTAAAAATGACTTACCTCATTAAAAAAATGTGGCAGAGGTTTCCACATGGCCATGAAGGTGAAGGGTGAATTTTAGGGTTTTTCTTCTAGCTTGAAAAATGGATCTGAAATGCCTTTTTAGCTTTTATCCACTTCTGAGCCATTTTGTTGTATGCCTCCATTTTTTTAATTTTCTTTCATTGGTTTTTGTTTACATGCAGGTATGGCTAAAGGCCACTACCTTTAACTATTTCTTTGTGCAGGTAGCTCATTGGTGGCATGGAGGTCCTGACCGAGCAGGATGACTATTGTTTTTATTGGGGCAGCTAAGACTTGGAGCTCATGGTGTGCAGATCGGTGTGGATGTAGCTTAGTTTGGAGACTCCAAAACGCCTAGCTCACCCGATCCACCGCTATTTTGGATTGTAATTTCCATTGTTCTTTATGTTGGAGCTTTGTTGTGTGTTGCAAGTCATAGGGGGTAGGGTTGCATTCAAAAATGTTCCAACTTGCTTGTGGTTAGAATGTAACTCATGAAAGAGCCATCTTCAACTCAGTTTGAAATGCAAAACAAAGTGGTCAATCTGACAGCTAGGTTCCTCTAAATGCAGCTTGATCACTTGCAATGTGGACTCAACCATGAATGGGCTCGGTTTGCAGGATCAACCAATATTCACACTCTCAAATGGCATGATAGAGACTATTGAATGGTTTGGCGGAGACTATAGAATGGCTCGGCCTTAGCAAAATATGACACAATTCAACACACACAACTCCTAGCTCGACCTCCAAATTTAGTGGATTTCTATTTTAGAAGAGACCAAAAATCTTCTCTAATAGTAGAGATAAAACCCCTAATGGGGAGAAATATATTTTTATTTCTATTTTTAATACCTACAACAAATTTTGCACAGTCTTTGGGTGCACTGCACAAAAAAAATATTTGTGTTCCAAACACCTGGAATGAACAGAAGGATGTGCGGAGGTAGGGATGGGGCTGGGAGGTTGCAGGGGGCTTCATAAGATCTCGAGATGTTGTAAACGCTTCTCCAAAACTCTTCTATCTCAGATGTTATCTCTTTCCACATCTTTAAAGGCTCACGAGTTCAGATTCTCACTTCGGTACCAAATGTAAATTGAGAAATAGGGGCGGTAGCCCGATAAATATTATTAATCTCAATCAACCATCATTACAATGGAGTGCTGCAATTCTTATAGGAATTGAATAGCCATGTGCAAACAAACAAATAGGTTGCACAGGTAAAACCAAACTCACAACAGCTTCCAATATTACATCCGGAAACACAAAAATACAACCAAACAATTATATTGTTAAAACAATATAACAACTCTGTATTGTTCAAATACAAACAATAAGATGGTTATAATTAATATAACCATATAGTATTAATAAATAACCTAACTAATATGCAATGCATAATTAATTAGGATAATAATAATATTTTATCCTAACAAAATATAACTTAAGATAGTTTGTTGCATTGTTTTTTTTTATTAAGGGCAAATAGTTTTGAAGGGACTATACCCTGTATACAAAAGGGCTCAAAAGCCAGATAGTAAAGGTGAGAAAAATAGCCCAGAGAAGGGAAAAACTACCAACCAAAGAGGGCTCAACAGCCAAATATGACAATATAAGTGAAAAAAGGATCCAAACGTACAATGATCCAAAAATAAGCAGAAAAGATCAAAAAGTAACCAAAAGAGAAACAACATATAGAGCTCCGCCAAAAAGCAAAAGATCACAAAGAACCCATTACTTGTTGGCCCACAATCTTGGTCTTGATAGCCTGCAGCAACATGAAGAAGGCAATGGCAGTGGCCTGAGAGGAGTCTTGCATATTCTCCTGAGCAATTGCAATATCCCTTTTCTCTTTAGGGCCCCAAATGTCCTCATTAACCCCACTTAAACTGCAGACACTATGAACATGTTGTTCAATGAAATTATAGATGCTTTTGAGGGTAGACAATATGCAGTCATTGTGACTTTTAGCATTCCCCATTCTACCATCTAAGGACTGTAACTTCTTGAAGACTTCAGCAATAACCCCCTCTTCCTCATCACTTTGAAGAATCCCTTTTCCCTTAGCTCTTTCCATATTTTTTATAGTCCTTTTAAGCTCTTGTATCTCCTTTTCTAATCTGTCCACTATGTCCATCAATTCCTCCTCCTTGGGCTCCTCCACCGGTTTACTAATATCATAGTCCATAATTAACTATTTACGACATTGTCATATTAATCCAAAATTATACATATAATTGATCTCACTATCAAAATAGTTAACTAAAATTCATAGTTATAATTGTCCCACATGTATAGTTATATCATAGTTATTTGTTTCTTATTAAAAATGATAACTCATAACCCAATAAGACCATTTAGCACTTAATCAAACATATGCCATATTAAGATAAATTTAAAAGTACATCGATATAAACATACAACCAAAAATGAACACTTAATAAATAATAGTTCAATAATATTACATGTCTAAAATCCCCTTTTTAGAATAGTACATTGACATTTTTAGGCTAAATTTCCTTTTAATGAAATAGGGCAGCAAAGCTCATGCTCGCTTATACAATTATGCCAATCAAATGGAAGAAATTAAAGTCATAATAAAATATATTTTCATCAATATAATATTTATAAATCATCCACCATTAAAAATTGAATTTATGTCATCTCAAAATGTTAGAAATCGAGATAGTTCGAAATAACTAGCATGAAAAGGTTATCCACCTCATCTTTACAATTTATAACACTAAAATATTTCAATGAACAAAATCCAGCTATCCATTTATTTTCTGAAATCAAATAAAAGAGAACATTTTACCATTTCCCCCTTTTACCCTTTTCATATCTTTCATAATAGCATTACATAAAGGAAACATTCAATATTATGATTTCACATAATCATTTAATGATCAATTCTACTACAAAAATAGACCATAATTATAAACCACTAGTTTCCACAAACATATTAACTATGTTTTACTCCACTCTAGTTGTAGAAGAAGAGTGAACTAATTAAAGAACTATTTTTATCAATCACTCCTTTACATATACTTCCATCATTATGTGTTCCTTTTGCTATATGATAATAGATGTCAATCAAATATAAGAAAATCTAAATAACCTTCAAGACAACTAACCATTCATTTTTATTTTCAAATATAGGCAGATTCCCATAGTAAACTTAAGTAACGATAACAATCAAAATACTGTCAAAGTTAAGCATCTAGTAGATAAGAATTACCTTAAATACCTCAACCATAGTTAAATAAATTTTAACCATACAAAATTAACCTATAAAATCCAAACATTCCATCCATAACATCATTACAAAAATATGAGTGAATTGACTAACCCAACCAGTCAACTTAGGGCCTGAGGGATTTGAGCCATGCCCATTTTATTCACTTGGTGGTCCAAGGTAAATATAAAAATTTACCCAGTCTAGACTAAAGATTTCCACACAACCTCCTAGGTCACGGTTCCATATAAAAAAACATTGAGTATATTTATATAAACATGTATGTATATATGTATATATATATATATATATATATATATATAATATCTAACAAAGATGGACGGTCAATTGTAATATACAACCACGTTCATCACAAAGGAGAATATAATGCAAATCCAAAATGGGTTTCAAACCAATAAACTATATCAACCATTTGAAAAGATTTAAATTTTTCCTTCTTATTCTATCAAAATGGCGATTGTATTTATACTATACTCGCTTAAACAAAAAAAAACAAAAGTGTCTACCTTAAAACTAGATGAGTTCATTAGATCATACCCATATCTAATCAAACTCATTGTTCATTTTATTTATAGGTTAATAATATGAAGATACCATTACAAATACGAAACCACAATAATATAACATTACTTCCTTCATATAGTCTATTTGAGAAGGAAAAATATAAATCCGATATATTCTGTAGGACCAAACAGTAACTCCATCTGGTTATTTTCCGTAAATTCATAGTATGCAAGAAAAACTTAAGCGCAATTGTCAAGAACTTAACACATCGACATTAAAAATCTCTTCTAACGACCATATCTGAATCCCACTATAGATTACAACCATAATAATTTAGCAAGCAAGATCAATCAAATTTTATCTTTAGCAATACCCAATGGAAAAATAATTCCTTCTCACATCCAATAACACAAAAGAATGATTTCAAAACACAATCCATTAAAAATATGAATGTTATAAACAATAAAGATGAGGGAAGAATGATTTTATCCTGATACATTTTCCCAAAATCCCTTCAAATTTCTCTCTAAGTCACCCGGGTGTAACAAGATCTCCAAAAAATCTCACGAGATGCTATCAAAAATACAAGAGAAAGAATTGTCTTTGAAACAACTAAGAAACCCCATTCTTATCTTAACATATATCTTAAATAGCCCATAGGAAGCTCACAAAAGTTATGTAGAGTTTGTAATCATGCATGCAAAGTGCATTACAATAAACATAAAAATAGCTCCATACTCTTATGGCATGTAGAGATCGATGTAGCCCAATAAAGATGATAACAGAAAGAATGAGCCAAAAATAACACATAATATTTTTCATTAGCTTCCTTGAGAAGCTTCTTTCTTCTTTTGAGGAAAGTAATTACATATTGAATGCATACCAGAACTACTAACATTTGCAACGCAAAAATTCTCACCAAAATGTCCAAATAAACTTAAAGAACTATCAATTAGCCATTATAGTTCCCAAAAACGTGTCATTTGATCAAGACCCTAAAAATGGTGGGTGTAAAGGTATCAAACAACAAAGACCGTTTGAAAAATAACCAAATTATAGCATGGACAATCCAATGGCCCACACAATATCCAATTTTTGTATTAAGATGTATCTTACCCGTGGTCAATCAAAGGCTAATAAAATAAATTCAATAATATTTATATGTTTGGGTCATATTTGACCTTACTAATTATATATATATAATATTGATTCAAACAATAATACAAAGGTCCTTAGCATGGTCAATTAACCATTGAAAACAAACAATTTAAATAATAAAACCCATAAGCCCATTCAAACTTGTAAACTCCACCTTGTAATTTATTATCATATTTCCCTAATCATGCTCTAACTTGATAACCAAAAAATAATATAACCTCATTTAATATGGTCGATGACCATTGATTTATTTTCAAAGTATAAAGATCTCCAAGTCACAAATACTATCACCTTTAATTATAAACTAGTCAAGTGATAACAAAGGAATAATAATTTATTCTTACTAAGGTCATTCATACCAGCCTAATCGTTAAGGCTTCATCCATTTTTCCTAAAAAGAAGTGATGTTGTATTCAACATTAGAGCAACTTAGATCAACAAAAATTGATATAAAAAATTGCAATATAATTTTGATGCAAACCAAAATATTTTAAAAATATCAACAGGTATATTCAATTAACAATGAGACTATAACAAAATCATTGTCATCCTAATCACCCCGCTTCCATTATCAACATTGTTTGCAATATCGAAAGCATAAGCCGTGATAATTGATCCAAGCATCACAAAAGAATAAGATAATAAAACATTTTATTATCTATAACAAGATAAAATATATACTCATCCAAAAATGAAACTAGCAGAGATATGACATACTTTCCCTTAAGAATCATCATCTCGATGATTAGTTCAATCTATTTATAGATTAAAATGAATTTATAATAGAATATACTTATTAAATCGAAATTATCCGAAAAGTATAACCGAACTTGTAAATATCAAGTTTCCGAGAATTAAATCAAACATAATTATTCTAGCTATAGAAGCCCATTCTAACCAAGTGTTTTTCCAAAACAATAAAATTAGACATTTTTAGTCATTTAAACAATAATTAATATATAAAATAAATCAAATTTCATGTTTTATTACTAGAATAGGTGTAGAAAAATAGTTTTAAGTTCCTCTAAATTCTCCAAAGTTGCACTTTCTTTAGAAAATTGGTCCTATTCAACCTTTCACTAGCTTATTTCTCTATTTCACAAGTGCATTATATGAGTTTCTAGCACCCTTATGGGTTCAACCAAAATGACTCCCAGATCCTAAACCTATAATCAGTTCTAGTTAAGTACACGTGATAAATCGGACATACATTTTAAGAAAAGAGATACGAAAAATATCATGCATCTTGGAAAATGCGGGAGGCAACGCTAGTTGGTATACCATAGGGCTGATTATTTCAATAATTCCAAAAGGTCCAACAAAGTGAAGTGACAGTTTGGCTGATTTACCAAACAAATTTGATCTTTTCTTAAGCTTAACTTGTAAGAAAAACTTATCTCCTTAATCGAACTTTATGTCAACTCTCTTTAAATCGGCGTAGATCTTGTGCCTATTTGTAGCCTCTTTTAATTTTTCACAAATTATTTTGACTTGCTCTTCCATTTAAGTCAACATTTCAGGTCATACTACTTCTTTATCTTCCACATTATCCCAACTGATAGGTGTCCTAAAACTTCCATCCATACAATGCCTAAAAAGGATCCATTTTTAGAGATAAATGGTAAGTGTTGTTATAACAAAACTCAACCAGTGGTAGGTATTCTTCCCACTTGTACTATTGATCAATACAATTCATTCTTAGCATATCATCCATTGTTTGATTTACCCTTTCACTCTATCCATCTGTTTCCAGGATGGTATGAAGAACTCAAATTCATATTTTCCCCTAAAGCTTCAAATTTTTCAAAAATGAGAAGTCATCCTAGGATACCGATCTCAAGTTATCAATTAAGGTACTCAGCAAGATGAAAATAGTATGCATGAACATTTTTGCAAGTACATGTGAATCATCTTTCAGATTCCCTGGTATAAAGTGAGCTAATTTCATTAATTTTTCAACTAAAACCAAGATTACATCATGTTTATTTTTATGCATTGGCAGACTTACACAAATTCCATACTTGATTACGTGTCATTTATACTGTGGAATGTTGTGAGGGTACAATAGTCATGTTGGATGCATATGTTCAGCCTTAACATGATGACATTCCAAGCAATGAGATACATAATTTACTATATCCTTTTTCATCCCTTTCCAAAATATTACTTGTTTTACATCAGCAAGCATCTTATTCACTCTAGGATGTCCAAAATAAGGAGCATCATGAAATTATTTTATCACTTTCATCCTTAGTTCATTTTTAAGGGTACATAAACTCGATTTTAAAATCTTATGACTCCTTCATTATCAAATCTAAATCCTTTGTATCTCTTATCATTAGAATTTGCAACAAGCGTTGTTTTAACCTATTGATAATAATAATCTACTAACATTTATTTCTTTACATTGTCTTAAAATTGGGTTTTCGTAGTAACAAGAGGGTGTAAATGTGCTTCCTACGACTTAGCACATCTGCCACTCTATTTTCCTTACCTTTTATATAGCTGATATAAAATTCATATTGTGATAAAAAATCTAACCATCTTCACTGTCTTGCATTCAATTTTGGCTACATGAAGATGTATTTCAGCCCAAGATGATCTATTTTCAGTTCAAAGGGATTTCTTAAAAGGTAATGTCTCCAATCTTGCAAAGCATGCACAATAGCAAGAGAGGCTCTAAGCCATGGGGAGAATAATTCAGCTCATGTACTTTGAGTTTTCTTCTCTCATATGTAATCACATGGTCATTTTACGAAAAATACCTCCTAAGCCTTCACCTAGGCATCTGTCACTACAATAAAGTTTTCATTTGGATCTAGAACCCTTAATATAGGTGTTGTAGTTAATTTATCCTTTAGTAAATTGAAAGCATTTGTACAGTTTTCAAACCAAAGGAATTTCTTATCCTTTCTCTCGTACGAGGTAATTGGAGTTGTGAATTTTGAGAAGTCTTTTACAATTTTTGATATTATCAATCCAACCCCATTAATCTTCTCACTTCATGTACATTTCTAGGTGTTGGTTATTCAATTATTGTTGCAATTTTTGATGGATCTACAATAATTCCCTCCTTGTTTATAATATGTCCCATATATTACACTTTATTTTGATAAAATGAACACTTGAAACTTACCATACAACTTTCTTTTCATTAATATATTTAAGACAATCCTAAGATTTTTATTATGCTGATAAACACTTTTAGAATAAATGAGAATATCATCCAAGAATACTAGCACAAACTTGTCTAGGTGTTGTCACCAAATCACTACATCCCCCAAATGGCCAGAATGTTCTTAGTACATTTAGTGTGATTGGGACACATGGGATCACCTCTCAAGCTATGGGACTTAGGATCGAGGTGAACCTCCGGAGAATGTTGGCTTCCTCTTCCTAAACTAAGTGTTGTACTACTCCTAGTGTAATAAAATGACTATCTAATCCTAGGCTAACATCTTCATGAGTTTTAAGTAAAGAGATTTTGTAGAAATGAAACTATACTAAGGACAGTGATGCACCAAATAAAGGTATGTTTAATATCTAGAAGGGTTAATGTGGGTAGGATGCTTGCATCGTTGGCCACCTTCACCTATTGTAACTTGGAAAGGGTATAAAATACCACAAACTTGAGCATTGTAACTTGGAAAGGGTATAAAATACCACAAACTGAGCATTGTAACTTTGAAAGGGTACAAAATACCACAAACCTGAGTGTATGTTCCCTTGTTAAACTTGAGCATACATAAAGGATAGATCAAATTTGATTCAACACACAATTAATTTATCATGAGGAAATAACACATGCACATGTCAAACATCTATTTCAGCAACTACGAATAATGATAATACAACTTTAACAACAGAAGGAAAATAATATTTTCACAACTGATATAAAATATAATCACATTACTCACTCACAACATGAAATAGATAACCTGAAATAAAGGTAAGCTAACCACTCACACTAAGGAATCATACATTCACAAAGTAAGCATTGATTAACCATCCAACACAATAAATCGATTTCCAATGGCAAGGTATAACTCTGAATATAATTAAAAGGTTTTAGAAATATTTGAAGCACTCTTCCAAGCTTGAAGAGAAACTTCACCCAAAAATGATCTATATTTTTTTAGTCCTCCTCAATACTTCATGCATTCAAATATTTATAAGTTCTTAGGCTGAGCCATTACAACTGGGCCCTTAACAAACATTTTACTAAAAATATAAATTGCATTAAATTAAGGGAACATGCTCCCATGAAAATAACAAATTTATTTCAAGGGTTTGACTCAATCAACCCTATAACTTTGACCAATCCGAGCTTGGATTTTTCCTTTCATGGCCGCTCAGCTTTGTCCTAGTTTAGCTACACCTTCCTCTTCTATAGGTTTCTATTGTTCTCCTTCCCATCCATCCATTCGATGCTTATACTCAATGAAGTGCTTGATGATCCCCTAAATTTCTTCATCTCCAGGTCCACACATGTAGTGATTCACAACATCCGTTGTCTCAATCTCTTTTGTGATCTTAGTGGCACTCTTCAAGTTTACTCACAAATTTCTTCAGCCTCCCTATGAAATTTTGGCATAAGACCAATCAGTCAATGGAGTCACTACTAAAAGTTTTGGTGACCTCATCATCACGCTTCACCAAATTCTTGAAATTTTCCTTAATTTGATCCTCTGGGAGAGCGTCGATGTTTTCATTGAAAAATTTACAATTAGCAACATCAAACTCTTCTGAGATATCATTCAGTCATCTGATATCCATTTATTTTTCATCCAAGTTCTTAATTAAATCTTGTAACACTTGGCACCAGAATTCCATGGCCTTTTGATATTCAAAAACTTTGAGGCATCATCGATCACCTCTTCTTGAAGGAGAAAGTCTAGGTCTACTTCTCTTATTTCGCTCCATGTTTCCAAATTCAAATTCAAGTTTTTATTATCCTTAGAAAATGCTTCGTCCATTTTGCGGTGTTAGGTTGATTAATTATGAATTCTATAATTAATGTTATTAATTAAATAATGTTTTTATTTGGTTTTATCAACCATATTTGTTTTATTTCTTCACAGGTATAATTGTTATAAGAATTATGTGCTTCACGGATGTAATATTGGAAGGTACTTGTATTGGTTGTTGCATTGTTGCAACTCCTCATTTGTTTGTATTTAGTTGTACAATACCTATAAGTATTGCAGCTCATTCATATGTAATTTGGTTGATTGAGTTTAATATAATTTATCAGGCTTCCACCCTTGTTGCTCAATCTACATTTGGTACCAGCAGCAAGAATTTGGACCAAGAAAGCGTGAAAAGGGTTAAAGGAGAGGTTACAGTAGGAAGAGAAGTGTCTTGGAGAATAATTTTCTTTTCAGGAGAGCATGTGTTGCCTCCAGAAACTTTCCAGACATCCTTGCATCCCCACAACCCCTCTTCCATTCTAGGTGTTTAGAACGCAATTTTTTTGTCTTTAGGTGCACCCAACACTAGGCAAAATTTGTTTCAGGTATAGAAAATTAATAAAAAATTATTAATTTTCTCCCCATTAGGGGTTTTATCTCTAATATTAGAGAAGTATTTAGGGCAGTCTACTATAAAATTTGGCGGTGTTTTTCTACTCGGTTCTGGCAAGTTGTTTGTTTATTTGGCCAACGCCATACCAAGGGCATCAAGCAATGGCGAGTTATATTGTTGGCTGAGCCATCCACTAACCCTACACAAAGTTGAAGGATTCCACCGAGCCCTAAGTAAGTCACACTAACCGAGTTGTACATTACCTAGGCCGAGTTAACTTTGCATTAAATTGGGTTATTCACTAGTGTGGCTCGATCCATGTTTTGCAACACCATGACATAGCCACCCTCCTCGTGAACCTACAACCAAACTCAAACCTACAACAAATCCGATCAAAATCAAAACATTGAAAGCATCAACAAATTAAAATAATGTTTGTGATATTTTGTTGAGGCTCCCCAGCATGTTCCACATCTAAGCCATCCTCCATGGCTCCCTTAGTGACCTGCGGCCTGCAATAAACCTCCATGCACTTGCATACAAGTCAGAACCTACAACAAAGAAAACAACGAGCGAAATCAAATCAATTTGCAAACAAAAAATGGTGGAAGATAAATATGCATCACGAATAAAATAAAATATCGATAGAAAACAATATAATGTGAAGGAGTTAAAAACATTGTAGATCCAGAAAACAAGGCAAATCTCTAAAACCCCCCTCCTCCAAGTCACAGCCACGTGGAGTTCTATCCCTACCATTACACCATAAAACAAAGGTTAGTAGTTTTCATTGTTGTATAAAGCTCTGTTCCTTCATTTCTATACCAAGCGCTCATAGAGCCGAGTTGGTAAGTGAAAGCACCTTGGGTGGATAGGGTTTGGGGTTCAAACCCCACTCCCAATTTTATTTTAAAACCAATTTGAATTTAGCGGCACATTTGGAGAAACCACTAAGTTTGGATGTGAATTTGGTGGAAAAATAATCACTAAATAGCTAATTACTGACTAAACTTGCCTCTAAAATTTTAGCGAACAAAACCATATTTTAGGGAAAAAAATTTCTCCTATCGACACCTTGTTTATTTTGAGAAACATTTTCCAAAGGTGGATAGCTAAATATTGCATTTTCAGTTGTTTTTTTTGCAATTTTTGGCATGTAAGGTCGTTTTAGGCTCCAGAGGCCATTAGGGCCCGCAAAACAAATTTTTTTCCTATCATTCAATTTTTCTAAATTTTTAATGTAATTGCATGCTTCAATATATTGTAATAATTTTTAGGTTTACATAGTCAAGTGTAAATATTGCAACTACTCGAAACTAACAAAAAGTTGTAATAAAAAAGTACAAAAATTGGTTCGTAGTACTCACAAGATCCTTGATCTCATTCACAACATTCAAGTATATATGGTGCCTCTAGGAAGTGCTTATGAGTAAATTCATTTTGACTACTACTACATTTAACTCCTAATATAGTTGCAACAACATCATCTGGCATCAACCCTTTAAATTGAATGGGAGTAATAAGGTCACAATGCACACACTATGAGCCATCCCATCTATCTGTGAACAAATGCACGACATAAATCTAGACTAAGAAATTATCTAAGTATATAGAAAATTTATGCATGCATATGAGGATATTTCTTTGATCCGGTGTCAATAATCACACAAACCCTTTCAGTATTTTCTTGGTACCACATATTGAATTCTTTCACGTACGTTAACACTTTTTTCATGTACTGCCAAGTATATAGAAAGGGAGAGCTTCTTCCATGTACCATTGGGTATATCGAAAGGCAATTATATATAAAGGTTTGGTATATAAGACTAACAAGTATATAGATTGGGAGACCTTATACTTTAAGTTATAAGAGCCAAACCCTCTCGGTGATTTCTAAAAATGGGAACCAATACCCCCAAAGTTTTTCTTCCAGATTCACAACTACTCAGAGGAAATAACTATGCTACATGGAAGACAAAAATCAAGACACAACTTGAGTTTGAAGAGATCTGGCCTATTGTGACTGGTACTCTGACCAGATCAACAACTGATACAACACAACAGAGGTAGTTTGATAGAGCAGATCAGAAATCCAAACTCATCATCTTGTTTGGAGTGTCTGACAATGTGCAACCCCACATTCGAGATGCCACAACAACCAAAGAAGCATGGGATAAGTTGAGCACAATATACGAGGCCAAAAACAAGAATGTTATACTAAATTTGTAGAGTCAATTACACACATTGAAGTTCAAGTAGAATGATAAAATCAAAGCTTTCTTAAGAAGAGTTTACTGATTTGAGGAAGTCACTACTAGCCCTGGGAGAAGCGGTCATAGATGATTCTCTCATTCCCATTGTTCTAAGAGCACTCCCCTCTTCTTACCGTATTTTTGTTACAACACTAAACATGTCAAATACGATAGTTAGTTTTGAAAAATTGGTAAACTTACTCGCAACAATGAGAAGTCATACATAATAAGGATGATAAAGAAGAGCATGCACTTTCTTCACATAAAAATGGACAGGAAAATGTAAAGTAAAATCTTATTCCTACCAAAGGTTCCAAAATCAAAATCGAGTATCAAGGGGATAGACAATTGAAGAAGCAATGTCTTATATGTAAAAGAGGACATGACCTAAAATGTTGTTGGTACAATACTTACAAGAAAGGTTCATCAAGAAACTTAGGACCTCCACAAAAGCAATATCACAAGGGACATTTAAATTAAAATCAAGGGCGAAAAAAGAACTAGAAAAGAAGACCCCATCATCAAGGAAATATTATTTAACAAGAATAACATTTAGATAATGAAGACTTATTATATACTACGTGATTAAGTGATGTTTGGTATGCTGATTTGGGAGCCACTCGACACATGACCAGCCACAGAGACTGGCTTACCTCAATGAGGGACATGCCTTCAAAAACCATGTTTTGTTGGGTGATGATTCTTCATATACGTTCAGGGAATTGGGAACATTTCTCTATCCCTTGGTGCACAAAACTACAGACTATCAGATGTATTATATGTCCCTGGGTTGAAAAAGAATCTACTTTCAGTCAGTCAAATCCTAGATCACAACTTAAAATTTTAATTTGATAGTCATTCTGGCAAGAAAACATGTTTAATTCAAGACAAATCATGAGAATCAAAAAAATAGTTGTAAAATCCTCTAATGTGGGATGCATGTTCCAACTTGATTTTGTTCACAGAGATGATCAAGCACTTGTGGCTAATAACTCTACCTCATCACAGTTGTGGCATTAGAGACTTAGTCATATTAGTTTCAAGTATCTTGAGACACTTCATCGACACAATATGGTATATGGGCTACCATCTCTTCATAAGGATACTTACAAGTGTCCTCACTACCTAGTAGGAAAACAACATAGCTTCATTCCAGAAGAGTTCATATCAATCTCATGGTAAGCTTGATCTGTTCATACTAATATTTGCAGTCAGATGAAACCAAATCATTCTGGGTTTCAGTACTTCATGTTTTTTGTTGACGACTATTCAAGAAAAATGTGGATTTTTTTTCTTCGCAAGAAAAATGAAGCTTTTAAAACCTTCAAAAAACTCAAAGTAGCCATTGAAAACAAAATTGGTTGTCACATTATAACTCTCCACTCATATCGAGGGGAGTTCACCAAGAATGATTTCAAAGACTACCTATAAAATCATGGTATTTTTCGACAGATGCCTCCTCCGTACACACATGCAATAGAATGAAATTATTGAGAGAAGAAATTGTACTATAATGGAAATGGTGCGATGCATGATTGATGATTCTGACTTGTAAACACATTCTAGGTAGAAGCAAGAAAGAAAACAATTTATTTTTTGAACAGATTTCCCACAGCTTCTCTTGACGGAGTAACACCACAAGAATCATGTTCAAAGAAGAAACCATCTATTACACACCTTAGAGTATTCAGTGCAAAGAAAGTATGCATATACCTAAGCAGATCATAAACAAATTGGACATGAAGTCATAGAAAATCATCTTCATTGGGTACAAGTGAAGAGACTCCTAGGTATATATTGATCAATGCAAAGATCAAAAAGTCTACACTAGCAGAGATGTTGAGTTTTTTGAGAAGAAAGAAGTAGAGACTCCTCCTCCGTAATCACTAGATGTAGATTTTTCACTAGTTGTAAAAAATTGAATATGATATTCCCACAGATGCTAAAAGTGATGATGGGGATGATGGTGTTGATCTGATAAAACCACAAATCATGGGAACAGTTCAACATATGCCCAAGTGGTGTACGAGATGCAAGAATGGATGCTCCACTGGATACATCCACCCCTTGACCATGGACTCGCAGTAAAGCAAGATAATAAGTTAAATTTTCTTTGATGAGTAGATTTATCAAGTCTAATGAGCCCTCTACAGTTTAGGAAGCCCTATAGTAAAAATCTTTGAAAGATGTCATGGACTCAATATCGCTTAGTAATGAAAAATAACACTTGGCAACTTGTCAATCTTCCACTAGGGAATAAACCCATTGGATGTAGATAGATATTCAAAATAAAGTAAAAAGTAGATGGGACAATGGACAAGTAAAAATAAAGACTTATATCAAAGGGGTATGCACAAAAAGAAGACATTGATTACGAGGAGATATTTTCTCCCACAACTAATATCAAGATGATTAGGATGATCTTTTCTATAGCTGCACACAGTTTGACAAAGTTCATTAGAAGGATGTAAAAAGTGCCTTCTGAATGGATATTTACAAGAAGAAGTCTACATGACTCAACTTTGAGGGATATGTTGTACACGGTTAAGAAGCAAAGGTATGCATACTCGGAAATCTCTGTATGGGTTGATGCACTATTGTCTTGGATTGGAAGTATGGCAAAATGAGAATCACATATTAATTTCTCATATGAAATATACCAAGACAACGCCGAGAAATTTAGGATGATGGATTTCACACAAATTGCTACACTTATGGAGAAAAAAATTGCAGTTATCTCATTCATATCCATCTCCTAAGGTAAGTGTCACTCTCTCTCGGTATTTGATTGGGAGTCTCATTTACTGGACCTACACTAGACCAAATATTAGCTTTGCAGTAAGCTATCTATCCAGGTTCATACAGGAACCCAAAGTTTGTCATTGGAAGGCAACAAGGTGTATCTTGAGATATTTTAAAGGATCAATGGATCTCTGTCTAGAATACAAGAAGAACGACAACTTCTTCTTGTCATCGGGATATTCAAATTTAGATCATGCAGACAACATTGATGATAGAAAATCCACTTCAAGATTTGTGTTCTTTATGGGATATGGACCAATATCATGGGGAAGTAAGAAACAACACTTGGTTTCTTGTTCTTCCACATAATCTGAGTATTGTTCTATAGGAGAAGGTGTTTCTGAAGTGATTTGGCTACTTCGCATACTCGAAGGACTTGGAATGCCACAGGACAAATTGACCACCATGTATGTTGACAATGAAGGTGTTCTCAAACTTGTTGACAATCCAATTTTTCATGAAAGAACAAAGCACATCGAGGTGCAAGTTCATTTCATACTTGAGCATTTGTTAAATCACAACATCCAACTTCAATTTTTCCAACAATTTAACAACGAGTAAATATCTTCATAAAGTCACTTGCACGTGACAAGTTTGAGTTGTTCAGAGATTTCCTCTCCTCATCACTTGAGACAATGCACAATTAAGGTGGGAATGTTAGGTTAATTAATTATGCATTATAGAATTAATTAATGTTATTAATTAAATAATGTTGTTATTTGGTTTTATTAACCATATTTGTTTTATTTCTTCATGGGTATAATTGCTATGATTGTTATAAAAATTATGTGCTTCCCGGATGTAATATTGGAAGCTACTTGTATTGGTTGTTGCATTGTTGAAAATCCTCATTTTTTTGTATTAAGTTGTACAATACCTAATAGTATTGCACTCATTCATATGTAATTTGGTTGATTGAGTTTAATATAAGTTATCGTGCTTCGCTTCCTATTTCTATATCTACATACAAATAGTAGTTCTCCCATCCTACAAATCATTGTATATCTCGACAACTTCTTTGATTAAAGGATTAGCTTCATGAAAAATTCATTCCATCCATCCATTTACTGATCTCCCTTTCTGGCCTAGCTTTTTGATCTCATGATAATAAATGTCGTCGATGGTAGATGAAACTGTCATAGTCGTAGTAGTTGAGACTTTGGTAGATGGATTTGGTTGGGTTACCTTGCGTAACAATGCAGTGAGTTGTTCAACCTTGAGTTTGAGCTCATCTTTTGTAGCCTTATCCTTGTCATATTTTTCTAGTAGAGCCCCAAGAGCAGTGTGCACATCTTGTTTGGCTCCTTCGTGAGTAGCTTTTCCCAATGAAAATCTAGAGATCTGATAATCTATTGCTGTAATTATTTCCTTAGTTTTTCCCTTAATGGGAGTAGAAACCTCTACAATTCACTCCCCAGATGGATTCACTATCATACTTGAAAAATTCCTTGGCCTCTTGGCCTATCTTTTGGGTGTATGTTCCAATATACTTGAGATCTATAACATCTCCCAGAGGCACCTTCTTCTTCTTCTTTGGATTCTACCTAAACAACCATTCTAGGATGGCTAATGCTGATGAAGATGGAATAGTAGATCCAATACCTAAAACATTAGTTGGTATTTGGGTAGAAGTTTAAATGATGGAAGGGGTGGATGTAAGGACAACCATAGGAGTTTATAGAATGATGTTAGGGAATGAGATGGAAGGAAATGTAAGTGTAGAAGAAATGGGTGACCCAATAGTTTCTCCAGCTAAGAGAACTAGAAGGGATGAGAATACCTATGCCATAGAAGGAGATGGGAAGGAGGAAATAATTGTGGAGGTAGAAGGAACTGGTATTGGAAGTTATAATGGAAGAGGAGGAAGAGATGATGGATCTTGTGAGGTCTTGTTGTCACCAAATCACTTTGCACCCCCGAATGGCCTAAAAATAACTTATGAAATTTAGTGTGATTATGACACATGGGATCACCTCTCAAGCCGTGGGACTTGGGATTGAGGTGAACCTCCGGACAAGGCTGGATTCCTCTTCCTAAATAAACACAACATTACTTCTAATGCAAGATAAAATGGTTATCTAGTCCTATGCTAAAATTTCATGGGACTAGGGAAAGAGATCTGAAAGGAAATAAAACCTATACTAGAAGTGGTGATGCACCGAAAAAAATGTTCAACATCCGAAAGGGTTAATGTGGGTAGGATGCTTGCATCATTGGCCACCTTCAGCTATTTTAACTTAGAAAGGGTACAAAATACCACAGATTGGTAGTACACAATCCTTTTTTAAAATTGAACATACATATGAGAAAGATACAATTTGATTTAATACATAGATACTTTTATTAGAAGAATAGATTCAAACACTCCATTAAAATCTAGTTCATTTGATAATAATAGTGCAACTTTTAATCAATGGAAAGAAAATATATTCTCACAACCGATGAAAGATTATTACACTATTTCCTCACAACATGAAATAGATAATCTCAAATAAAGGCAAACTAATCAATAATGCTAAGGAATCATGTTCAAAAAGCGTGCAATGACTAATTATTCCACACAGGTAATTTAGACTTTCAATGGAAAGATATAATTCTGAATAAAATTAGAAGGTTTCACAAATCTCAAAAGTACTCTCCCAATCTTGGAGAGAAACTTCACCAAAAATCTCTAAAAATGTATATATCCTTTACTCCTATGCATTCCTCTATTTATAAGTTCTTTTTGGCTGAGCCATTATAGCGGGCCCTTAACTAACATTTAACTAAAAATAGAAATGTTATTAAATTAAGGGAACAAGCTCCCATGAAAATAGCAAAAATTGTTACAAGGGTTTGACTCAGTCAACCCTACAATTTTGACTGATCCAGAGCTCGAATCCATCCTCTCATGGCTGCTCACCCATCCTAGTTCTGCAACATCCTCCTCCTTCACAGATTCCTTTTGGATTTCTTCCCACATGGTCAGCGATGTTTGTATTTGATGAAGCATTTAATTATTCCCTGTACCTCTTCATCCTCAGGTCCACATGTGTATTGATTCACCACATCTGCCATCTCGATCTCCCTTGTTATCCTAGTCGAGACTCTTCTCAGCTTGCTCATGACTTTCTACATTCTTCCTATGAAATTATGGCACAAAACCAACCTATCAATAGAATCGAGCTGAAAGTTCTAGTGACTTCATCATCTTGTTTCACCAAGTCTTTGAAACTTTCTTTAATCTGTTCTCTAAAGGAAGAGCGTCGATGTTCTCATTGAAAAACTTACAATTAGCAATATCAAACTCTTTTGAAATATCATTCAGGGCATCTATAACTTCCAATCATTTCTCATCTAAATTTTTGATCAAATATTGCAATACTTGGCACTAGAATTCCATAGCCTTTTGATATTCAAATAATTTGGAGACATCATCGATCACTTCCTCTTGAAGGAGCAAATCAGAATCCACTACTCTAATCTCACTCCATGTTGCTAGGTTCAAATTCAGATTATTATTTTCCTCAGAAAAGGTTTCATCCATTTTAAAAATAGTAACCCTCCCATCTTACAGATCATTATAAATCTCAACAGCCTCCTTGATTAAAGGATTAGCTTCCAACAATATCTCGTACTATCCACCCATTTATTGATCTCCCTTTTTGGCCTAGATTTTCGAGCTCATGATAAGAAAAATCATCAATGGTAGCTGAAACTGTCATGGTCGTAGTAGATGAGGTTTTGGTAGATGGAGTGGGTTGTGTTAATTTTCGTAGCAATGCTATGAGTTGCTCGACCTTGGCCTTGAGTTCATCCTTTGTGGCCTTATCTTTGTCATATTTTTCCATAGTGTAATGTACTTCCTACTTATCTCCCTTATGAGTAGCCTTTCCTAATCAAAACATGGAGATCTAATAGTCTGTATCTCGTGATTGTTTCTTTGGTCTTTCCCTCAATAGGGGTGGAAACCTCTATCACTTGTTCTCCAGATGGATTTACTGTCGATTTGACATGGTCCTTGGTCTCTTAATTTGTCTCTTGGGTATTTTCTCCAGAATGCTGAGATCTATAACATCTTCTAGAGGAACTTTCTTTTTCTTCTTAGGAGTCTACCTAAATAACCACTCGGGATAGTGAAGATGGAGTAGAAGATGCAATGCCCGATACATGAGTCAAGGAAAGGGTTCTGGAAACACTTATTAGTGTTTGTATATAAGTGCTCATAATGGAAGGAGTACATGTAAATAAAACAATAGGATTTGACATAATGACATTAGAGGATGGAACATAAGGAAGTGGAAGTGATAATGGAAGTGAAGAAAGAAAAGGTAATCATGTTGTTGCAAATCAAGCAGACTTCCCGAATGTTGATCGATTTCTAGTTTGATCACCCTATGCATCCAAAGTGTGATTGCCCAACATTGAATCCTCTTCCCAAGTGTGGGACTTGAAAAATGGAAGAGGAATATCCAGATTAGAGGCTGGTTCCTCAAATCCTCTAATCAGCTAATTCACTTGTACAATTGTAGAGGTTTAAACTCCTAAGTCTTCTCGAAATTCCAAGGAGATAGAGATAGAGAATGCAAAAAAGAAAGAACTAATGCTAATAAGTGATGCACCAAAGGAGTTGTAGACACCTGATGCTACATGAAATACACAATCCATAAGGAAACACAACACAAAACATGCACAAATTCTCAAAATGTAATGACAAATCAAGAAAGCAATTATAGATATATGAAAGGATTGAAGGATTTTAATCACAGAACATATATCAACATCTCAGATCCAATACAGTACATTACAGTGATCTAGAGGCAAGAAAAGGTGTTGTATTACATGGAAAGGTAAAATTTATTCACAAATTTTGCCAAGGAGGAAGAAAAAGGAAGTTGCAGAGCTGAAAAAGTGTCTCCCTTTGCAAAAATGAACTCATTTTGGCTTTTACAATGCAAACCATGACCCCAGGAGAGAGAAACATGGGAAAACATGCAAGGGGTTCAACCATTGACCAAAATGCCATCAAAATAGCATGGGTGACCTGACAGACCCATTCCCTGACATTTTTAACCATGCTGGGAGAAAATGTGAGCCATTCTTCATTAAAATCGGTGGTTGAAACATCATTTCTGTTCATGACCACATGCCAGAAGCATTTTTGATTTTCTCTCTCTAAATCCACCAAAATGTAAAATTTCACCCTGGAATCTTGTAGATAATTTCACCAGCTTTCCATTGATAGAAAGAACGCAAAAAAAGAGCTCGGATCAAAGATATGGCGATTTGAAGTTTTAGGTTAAAAGCAGACCAAATCGGGTCGGTGGGAAAACAAGGCCAAGTCTTTGGACATGTGGCACACACGATTGGCTGCAGGCCTTCTAGGGGAAAATTTCCCACAAAAAATCCACCGAGCCATAACTTCAAAAATACATGGAGTTTAATTTACCTTTCTACGGAAAGCCGAGAAAGAACTCTATCCAATGGTGTCATTTCCAGAAGGTTTTAAGTGCCCGAAAAGCAAAATTTTTTGACTAAGGCACAAGAGAAGGAAAGATGAAAGGGAGTTAGCCACAAAATCAGTAGGGGGCACATTATGGATAACAATTTTGGTGACTCAGAGGGGTCATCTGTTTGCTTTGGATGAAGTTACCTGTTGCTTGAAGCATCTATTAGGCATGGAGTCATGAGTTGAGCTTGCAAACTGATCCGAACTTTGAAAACCTCCTCTCTCCGAGCCACTTGAAACCCACTGAAATGGACTGCGCAAGAGAAAAACCAGCACCACAAAAACTATGTACAAAACTAAAGGTCATACATGCTCCAAAATGGAACATGCAGAGTGTGCACAAGCACTTCTTTTACTGAAAGCAAACCTACCTACTCTACCCTAATGGAAACAAAGGTGAACTAAACAAACCCTGCAATTGATTGTGTAAAATAGCTTCCTTTCTTCAAAATTGGCAACCATGCAACTAATTTGGCATTGAACATGGATGATTGAATGAATGGAAAATCAACAAGAAACTAGTCTTCCACCCAAATCATCAAGGTATCACCAAAGGCAAATTCCATACCTCTTTTAGTTGTTCTGCATTTGGATTGGAGAGGTATGACAGCTGATCCTTAGTTCCTTGTAGCTCATCCTCATGCTTAGAAGCAAGCATGAGTGGTTGTGACTTCTCCTTTGACTCCAATGAAGTCAAATACCTTATTGGGAAAGGTATGATCAGTTTGATATGCCCATAGCTCTGATTTTCAACTCCAAAAATGGAGTCTTCTTGTAGACCTTCATGAATGGATGATGTGGAAGCAATGGTAGAACCTTTCTGCCCTTTCTCTTCCTTCATGGAAACATGGAACTCTTCTATAGTGTGTAACTCCTCATTATTGATTGCAACATCCAATGAAGTTGCTTTTGCATTGTTGTTACCTGCTGCAATACATTGTTGGCTTTGGAGCTCCTCCATTATAGCTTTTGGAAGATCAAATTCTTCTAGCTTTGATTCAAGAGGCATGTTGCAAACTGTAGGCTGTTTTCCTTGAACTCTTTTGTCCATGGCAGCAAGTTCTTGTTGTTGGAGAATGAATGGTGAAGAAGGAAACATGGTAATTTCAGCTAGCTCTTCATCTAAACATTCTTCTAAGTCTGATGGAAAATCAAACTCTTGAATGTCTTGCTGCAGCAAAGTCTCTCCCTCTTGTATGGTGGCCTCCAAATCTGCATTTTCTTCACCCTGTATAACTTCATTTTCAAACATGAAACTTGTCAATCCAAACTCATCCCAAAAATCAGATTGTTGGAGAGATGAAGTGGGAGAGAAGCATGAAATTTCTTGTGCCTTTTGCTCACAATTTGGACCTGTTTTGTTCACCTCCATAATGGCTTCATCAATCAAATCAGCCCCTTCAAATGAAAGCAAAAATGTATCAATAATGCTTCCTTCTTCTACTGTTGTAAAAACTGACTTGACCTCATCCATTTTATCCTCAAAGATGGGGTTTTGATATGGTTTTCCTTCCTTCTCGATGGCTGATTTTGCAGTGCAAACTAGATCAACATTTTCTTTGGGCAAAGTGCCAACATGGACACCCAACTCATCACCAACAAACTGTTGTTTTTCTCACTTCACTGCTGTTATAAAATCAGCCTTGTTTTCCACTTGTTCTCCAACTTCAACATCCTCTATTGGTTTCACCATCAAGGGGATTTTTGTAATCCCGAATTTAAGAGCCCAACTCTTCAGACTTTGAATTTCTTCATCCTTGTTTGGCTCTTCTTTCTGCTGTTGTTTTCCTTGATTGGCATTCTGATTTTTATCCTCCCAACATGGATTTGGGAATGCAAGAGGAGAAGTGGATTGTAACTCAATTGATTTTGTAATTTTTTGTGGTGGTGGAGGAGGTAGGAACTCTTGTTTCTTTGGAGGGAATGGCTGTTTGGAAGGGAAAAGGACAGAAGAATTGAGATGGGGTGGAAGACTAGGGAATGGAGAAATGGATTCAACACTTGGGACAACAGATGGAGAGTTTAAAACTTGACACTGCTGAGATAAAACAGATTGGGAAAGAGGGAGAGAAAAGGCATGAGATGGTGTGCTTACTTGTTGACAAGGTTGTTGAATACTCCTCTCATACACCTTTATTCCTTCAGTCCACTTTGCAAGCAATGGTAGTGTTGTAATCATGAAGGCTAGCTTCTCTTGAGGGCTGTAATGCCTTGGAAAAGGTCCCACCCATGGACAAGGTGCTCTACAACCGATTCTAAATGCTTTCATTTGTGCTTGAGCCCTGGATTGCACCATGTTTACCTCCATCTTTTGGATTTGTTCCAGCAGATCTGCATTTTCTTCTTGACTGCCCTCACAACCAGCATACCCTTGTGCTTGACATGCTTCATATCCAAACTGACTTTGGCACTGCTGCTCATATGGGTAGACATGCTGATTTTGAATTTGATCAAAATGCTGATTTGGAGGATTTGTAAAACATGTTGGAGGTGTGATATACTGCTGTTGTAAATGTGAATTCCATGATGGAAATGAAGTCATGATTGCACAACTTCATGGAATGGAAAATAATGAAAATGATGGAAAGAAGAATGGATGGAAATGAATGGAAAACATGTCTGCAACTTAGAGAATGAGTTGTTTACCAAATGGATTCACCAGATGTGCTTTTGAAAGTGCCTCCAAAGGCTAAATCTTTAACAGAAAACACCAACTCAAAAGATAAAGTGGAAGACCTCTAAGGTCCCACTAGGCATGCCAAAACTATTGTTGCAAATCAGCAAGACTTCTGGATGTTGATCGATTTCTAGTTTGATCACCCTATGCATCCAGTGTCATTGCACAACATTGAATCCTCTTCCCAAGTGTGGGACTTGAAAAATTGAAGAGGAATCTCCAGTTAGAGGTCTGGTTCCTCAACTCCTATGATCAGCTAATTCACTTGTATAATTGCAGAGGTTTAAACTCCTAAGTCTTCTCTGAATTCCAAGGAGACAGAGATAGATAATGCAAGAAAGAAAGAACTAATGCTAATAGGTGATGCACAAAAGGAGTTGTAGACACCCGATGCTACATGAAATACACAATCCATAAGGAAACACAAAGATAAAACATGCACAAATTCTCAAAATGTAATGACAAATCAAGAAAGCAATTATAGATATATGAAAGGATTGAAGGATTTTAATCACGTAACATATATCAACATCTCGATCCAATACAAAGACATTACGGTGATCTAGAGGCAAGAAAAGGTGTTGTATTACATGGAAAGGTAAAATTTATTCACAAATTTTGCCAAGGAGGAAGAAAAGGAAGTTGCGAGAGCTGAAAAGTGTCTCCCTTTGCAAAAATGAACTCGTTTTGGCTTTTACAAAGGCAAACCATGACCCCAGGAGAGAGAAACGTGGGAAAACATGCAAGGGGTTCAACCATTGACCAAAATGCCATCAAAATAGCATGGGTGACCTGACAGACCCATTCCCTGACATTTTTAACCATGCTGGGAGAAAATGTGAGCCATTCTTCATTAAAATCGGTGGTTGAAACATCATTTCTGTTCATGACCATGTGCCAGAAGAATTTTTTAATTTTCTCTCTCCAAAATCCACCAAAATGTAAAATTGACCCTGGAATCTTGTAGATAATTTCACCAGCTTTCCATTGATATAAATAACATGAAAAACAGAGCTCTAGATCAAAGATATGGCGATTTGAAGTTTTAGGGAAAAACAGGGCCAAATCGGGTCGGTGGGGAAAACAGGGCCAAGTCTTTGGACACGTGGCACGTCTTGATTGGCTGCGGGCCTTCTAGGGGAAAATTTCCCACAAAAACTCTGCCAAGCCATAACTTCAAAAATACATGGAGTTAGGAGGAAAAATTTACCTTTTTGGAAAGCTGAGAAAGAGCTCTATCCAATGGTGTCATTTCTGAAGGTTTTGAGTGCCTGAAAAGCAAAATTTTGTGACTGAGGCACAAGATAAGGAAAGATGAAAGGGATTTAGCCACAAAATCAGCAGGGGCACATTCGGATAATCAGAACCCAATATTCTCTCCAATTAAGAGAGCTGGAAGGGATGAGAACACTTGGGCCATAGAAGGAGATGGGAAGAGTGAACTGATGGTAGAAGTGGGAGGAACTGATACAGGAAGGGACAATGGGAGAGAAGAAGGAACTGATGGGCCTTGTGAAGTACTAGGAGAACCACTGACTATGACCACTTCTACCATAGTTGTTACTAGAGGTACGGTTTGAGAAACAGGAGTTTTGGGAAGAGATGAGCCACCAACAATGAATGAAATATTTCTTGGAACTGCTAGGGGTTTTTGGATTGACCTTTTTCCCTTTATAGGTGTTGTTGGGCTTATGATTGGTGGGGCTCCTGTATTTATAGTCTACTCAACTCCTTTGGGTTTGATTCCAAAAGTAGCTAGCCAATTGTAGGTCCTCTAAAGAATGGGCCCCGCCCTCTCTTTCGATATTGCATTCTTCTATATACCAATCAATCCATGGCAGCAGTTGATTGGCAATGTCACCACTCTTGTATGCTTCATCCAAAACCTCATCATTGTCCTGCATGTCTTCTGGCACATCGGCTATACCGTATTGCCGAATCTCATCCAGAGTCAGCCTCTCAAAATCCCTCTGTTGGATGATGTATTCATCCCAAAAATGGACCCATATATCTTCTAACTGGGGTATATGAGCATTGGAATGCCTTGTTTCGCCATACTTGCCCCAATAGTCAAATTTGGTTCATGGATGAAAAGTTGTTAGAGTTACTTTAGTCATCTCTGCATCAACATTTTTGGCTTTGTGAATATTGAGGTAGGTGTACTTGCTAATC
Source organism: Taxus wallichiana var. yunnanensis (assembly GCA_018340775.1). Lineage (NCBI taxonomy): Eukaryota > Viridiplantae > Streptophyta > Pinopsida > Cupressales > Taxaceae > Taxus > Taxus wallichiana. The sequence continues at coordinate 856,071,770 of CM031234.1, forward strand.
GAATAGGGAAATGCATTCTGATTGATGACTCTTGTTTTGGATTTGATGATAATCCAATAGCTGTCGAACCAACTCCAATAGAACCCATTTATCTATAGGACACCTTGGAAATTTTCTTGGGGCACCTATGAAACCTAGAACCTAAATATAGGTAAATGTAGGGAACTAGAGATATATTGCCCCCCACTCCCACACTTCCTTGAAAGCTTCATCGATATCCTCCGATTGTATAGTTCCTTGTCAAAATGGTAGAGGATGACTGCGAAGAAGGCGTCACTTATCCTTCAAAAATGTTTGCTTCCCTCGTTCAGGGTGAGTTGGGGATAGAAGTCATAAATCTGAGAAGTGCTGCGAATGCCTTTGGTATTCAATCCTGTAAAATCTCCCATGGCAACAACAACATAGACTAGAAAAGATGTCATGTAGAAAGTCTTCATAGTTGACACCCTACTCAACTAATAAGATAGAGCTACTGATATTCTCTCCCCACTTGATAAGATCTTTGTTCTTTTTATAGTGGCAATGTATAAGAACATCCACTCTTGGAATTCCTTTGCAGATGGAAGACCTGAGACATGACTTAAGAGTACAATGATATCATTGACTTCCTAGATAAAGTCTGCCCTATACAACATTTTTGGTAACTTAACCATGCTCTTATCCAAGTAACTCTTCATCACAACTTTGTGCATGATTCAACATTTTTATCTCAATGCTCTAGTACTAATTTTATTGAAATGGTAGTGTAATCTTCAATGTCGGGTAGCTTGAGCATATCTTCAAAGAAGTTAGGGTCTAGGTGAATTACCACCTTGTCATCGGCATCTCTGACTATCATAGACTCTGCATCAAAGTGGGCAGCTATAGCTAGAACCAATTCTGGACAATGCATTGAAGTAGGAAAACCTATAGCAAGGATGAGCCCACTATCATAAATGGCTTGCATCCAAGGCTTCTTGTTTGGAGCCTTGACTCTATCCCAGAAATCTGGAAAGTCAATTTGACCTAAGTCAGTGTCTCCTATATTTCCTAGGTCAGAAGACAAGCATGTTTGAGGGGAAACTCCAAGAAATGAATACTTCATCTTCTCTTTTCCCTTTGAACAGAAGTAGACATCAAGTTCTAGATTTCAGAAGCTGAAGTTGGAGAAATTCTAAAAATAAAATCCCAAAAACCCGAAACAAAAACTCAAATCCTACAGATGAAAGCTTTGAAAGAAACCTCCAAAATCAAATTCTCTGAAATTCTAACCGAACATCTCCAAAAAAATTTCCCAAATAGAATTTATCTAAAGTTCTAAAATAGAAAGCTCCATGAAAAATTTCTTAGAAATGATTTTTTCCCAAACAGACGAACAGTTGATTTTTCTGATGGAAACAAGGAAAAGAACCTTCTTGAAAAATGACAATCATTGAGAAGAAGCGTGGAAAACTTGAGAGAAACCATGAAAACAAACCTACAAACCTGAAAAGACTCAAAAAAAAAGGCATGGTGAATCAAGGGAGTTTTCATTTGAAAAACACACAGAGGTAAACCAAAAAGAAAGAAAACAAATGAAAACCTAAACCAAAAATAAATAAAAAAATCAAAATACCTTGAAAATGACATCACAAAAACCGAGAAAATGGAATGTCATATTAACTTGTCAGGTGAAAATGACAGTAAAAAATCAAGTTTAAATAGAAATCCTGATATTAGTGGGAAAAGTTCGCCCGATTCATTACTCTGTTGGTGAAGAATTAATTGCTCAAAAAACCTTGAAATCCTGAAACCCAAACACCCAAATTTCCAAAAATTCATAAATTTGAGATTTTTGACTTCAGAGATTTGGAGGCAAAAAGAGAAATGGTGATGAAAAGTTCTGAAACCCGAAAGCCCGAAAGTATGAAATTTCAGAATTTTATACTTTCAAACTTTGGAAGTTTGACAAAAAAAACTCACAAATCATCCTCAAAATTCTAAAACCCAGAAAGCCCGAAAGTCTAAAAATTTAGACTTTTAGACTTTGGAAGTTTGAAAAGAATTTACCAAAAGTGTGACCAATTTTTTTCAAAACCCGAAAGCTTGAAAGTCTAAAAATTCAGACTTTTAGAGTTTCAGACTTCGGAGATTTTGATCCAAAATCACTAATGTTCAAATAAAAACTCTGCACCCCAAAAGCCCGAAAGTCTGAAAATTTTGAAATTCAGAGTTCCAGACTTTGGAATTTTTGAAACATAATTCCAAGACTGAGCAGTTAAAACTCCAAAAGAGAAAATCTCCAAAATCAAATTCTGAAAATTTAAGACCTTGGGACTTGGAGGAATTCATTGTACAAGGGATTTTCTCAAAAAAATTGTCTGACTATTTTTTGACATTTTCTCAAGGTAGATTAAATTGCTAACATTTTTGGCAACCTCTAGGGAATGCTTTCCTGCTAAGCTTTTAGACCAGTAGCCTTAAGAAAAACATTGGGAAAAAGAGTCCTAAAGAGAAAACACAACGAAAACAAAACAAAAATGCAAAAAACAAAGAAAGAAAAATGATGTGCAAAGCACTTGGAGGAAAAGATAAAACATTGTACAAGGTGGAACAATCTCAAAAACAAGCCTTGAGATGTATCCCATTCACATGAATGGGAAATTCTTCTCCGTTGAGTCTAGATAGATGAAAAGAATTCACCTCTTTACAACTTGTAATAATATAGGGCCCACTCCAGAGGGCATCAAACTTGGCATGCCTACCTGGTTTAGCCTGGTCTTCGTCCCATTTAAGTACCAAATCTCCTTCTTTGAATGATCTATCGAAGATTTCTTGTTGAAGGATTTTTTAACCTGAGTTTGATGTTGCGTGAGTGTATGCATAGCTGTGTTCCAAATTTCCTCCAACTCCATGAGTTTAGCAAATCTCACTGTTAAAGCATCATCCTCCATAACCTCAAGCTAATAGGCCAAGTCCAAGGAAGGTATTTCTAAGGAAAGTGGGAGTTTTTCTTCTCATCCATATACCAGCATGAAAGGTGAAACCCCAATGGCCTTTTTAGGTGTTATTTGATCTACCCACAGAGAAACCTTAAGTTGTGTATGTCAGGTCCTTTTGTTGGCCTCCATTGTGCACTTGATGATCCTTATCAGGTTCTTATTGTTGGATTCAGCCAACCCATTTCCCTGTGGATAGTAGTTAGACAAAGTCTTGAGATAGAACCCATTCTTGACGGCCCATTCACTTATTTTCATCCTAAGGAATGCCATTGCATTGTCAGAGATAATAGTAAAAAGAAGACTGAACCTTGTCATGATAATCTCCAAGAATTCAAGGATAGATTTTTCATTGCTCTCCTTCAAGGCCACCACTTCTTTTTAGTGGGTGAAATAATCTATTGCAGTAAGGACCCATTTATGTCCTTCACTAGATGGAGGATTGATCATACCAATAAAATCCAACCCCCATTAAACAAAGGGTTGATCCACCTGAATGGGATGCAACGGGAGAGCTATCAGCTTCTATTTGCCTACAAAAAGAGCACACTCTTTACATTTCCTTACCCAAAAATGGGCATCTTTGAACAAGTATGGCTAGTAGTAACCGACTTACATGATCTTGGTAGCAGTCATTTATGCTGAGTAATGTTCTCCTGACGACCATTGTGGAACTCCAATATCTTGTTCACTTGCTCTGGTTTGATGCAACGTAAAAGAACACCATTCAAATCCTTTTAGAAAAGAATGCCATCTACCACAACATATGGAATAGACCGGAGACAGAAAGTACGTCATTGAATCTTATCCATATTTGGAGGATATACTCCTGAGAGGAGGAAATTTTCCATCTTAGTTAACCAATCAATCTGATCATTTCCTTCATCAATATTGAAGAGTGCAACATCCTTAACATCCTTAATTTCCATGTCTGCAGCCAACTTCACAGCATAACCCCTTAGCCTCTGACAAGTTTAGTGACTTTAATGTGTACATCATACTCCATTACTTTTGTGATCCACCCAGCATGTTTCTCATTCATCTCCTTATTCAACAAAAACTCTTTAATGCTAGGATGAGAAACCATCAAATGTACCTTGTTGTTGGACAACATGTTCCTGAACTTTTTCAGAGCTCGAATGACCATAAAGACCTATTTTTCGATGAAATAATACTTGAGCTCATATTCCTTGAGAGACTGACTGAAGAAGGTAATTGGTTGCTCCATTAGATCATCATTCTATTGAGTGAGGATACCTGAAATACTCTCATGACCTGTGAAAGCATAGAGAATAAAATCCTTGTCAAATTGGGGGTTTACCAATGTAGGAGCTTTGGAAATAGCAGTTTTGATAGCCTCAAATATTTCTCTCCCTTATTTTGTCCATGAGAAAGGAATTTTCTTTTTAAGCATGGCCGTTAGTTAGTGGTTTGGCTAACGTTGCAAATTGGGGAATGAATCTCCGAACAAATTTTATAGTTCCCAAGAAACTCTAGAGACCTTTCTTGTGACTTGGAAGGGATAGAGACAAAATTGACTGAATCTTGGTTGGGTCAATTGAGAGTCCTTCAACTGAAACAATATGCCCCAATAACTTGCCTTCTTGAACTACAAAAATGCATTTCTTAGGGTTTAGTGAGACCCCAAACTCTCTACACCTTCAAAAAACTTTCCTTAGATGCACAATATGATCTTTGGCATGTTTGGAATAGATAGTTATATCATTGAGGTAAACCAAGATCATATCATTGATGATTCCTTTAAATGCCATGTCCATGGATCTTTAAAATTAGCCCCTATATTAGATAATTCGAATGGCATTTTGTTGTATGCATACATGCCCCACTTAGTGATGGAAGTTTTTTAAACTGATCAAATTTTCGGACTAGAATCTAATTGTACCCTAAATAGCCATCCAATAGAGAAAACCTTTGAGCTCCTACCACTATCTAGAGGATCTATTCCATTGATGGAAGAGGGTAATGATCCTTTAATGAGGCATGGTTCAAATCCCATAAATATAAGCAAAGTTGAATCTCTCTGTTATTTTTCCTTACGGAACTAGATTAGCTACCCATGATGAATGCTTGATGGGAAAAATTATGTAGGATTTGATAATCTTGGTTAGCTCTTTCCTCATTAGCGGCTCAACCTTGGGATTGATTGACATTTGTTTTTGATGAATTGGCGTAGAGTTCGAATCCGCTTCAATCATGTGTTGAGCTAGGTCTAGGTCAAAACCATGCAGATCTTTGTATCTCTGTGTGAAAATATCATGATATTCTTTACAAAATTCAATGAAATATTCCTTTTCCTGAGCATTGTATACCTTATCAATCTTTAAACATTTCTCACTGCCACCTTAACTTCCTCAAAATCTTCTTCTTTAACCACCATATTTGTGCTTTGTTGTTTGGCCTAGTCATCCGAATTGAAGATAGATTCAAGCATGACCAAGCCTTTTGGAAATTTGTTTCCTTTCAACTGAATGACCTAGTCACCATAGGATTCCTACAATTTACCTTGGTGTTTCAAAGTGAACTCTACTTCTTGTTGTAGAAAAGAACAATTTGTTCATCACTATCAAAAACCTGCCAACTACTTACATTATCTGGTACTGCGGGGCGGAAAACCATTTTAACTGTTTGTTTCCCTTCCTTCATGATGTCCATTGGTATATCATATTGATATTTGATAGTAGCACGCCTTTCAACATCTTGATTTTCATTTTTAGGAACTACATGAATTCTAAAAGATTCAAACTCCTCTACTAGGTCCCAAACTTGATTCTTATATGATCTTGAGAGATCATTTTTTTATGCACTGTGGACTTTACTTAATGAACCACCAATTCTATATCGCTAAAAATGATCAGGGATTTGATTCCTCTTTTTTGGGCCAGCTGCATCCCTTGTATAAGAGCCTCATACTTGGCAAAATTATTAGTACAACTGAACTGCAACTGAAAAGATGAGAAATATTTATCCCCTCCTAGAGAACTTAACATGGCTCCTACACCAGATCCATTTTTACTTCATGATCCATCAAATAAAATCTACCACAGTCCATTTGTATCGCTTTATGCCTTAACTAGTTGAGGTACAATGACATCTTCTTCATGAATGTAATACGTACCTAATCTAGTTTCCTATAAGAACAACACACCAAATTCTTCATTTACTAATAAATCAGCATAGGGGTCGTATTGATGGGTTATGCTCACTTCATCGAGAATTATGTCTGGAACTTCTTCAACAAGAGTAGTTGGCTCATGATCTATATCCTCATCTTCGTGATCACAAATGGTGTAATTACCATTTATGGGTTTAGATGTGTATGGTTCCACGTGATTGTGATAGATTGGTTCTGCCCTTATAGTTACCTTAGTCCCATATCGGGTCCTTAGGATCATATGCGACCAATATGATGATAAATAACCTCCCATTTTTGTTGTGAAATCCCATGATAAGTAGATGACGAAGAGGGGAGGGAGATCAATGATAAATATATCCTATGTGAAAGTCAAAGTAGGACATGCGTGGATAGTGAGCTGAAGCCCCTTAATGATCCCCATAGTTTAAACTGTAGTACCATCTAGCTGAACAAATCCTCTTGAAATTGGAGCATATGGAATTTGTAGTACATCCGTGACCTACTTAGGCATCATGGAACTATTGGCTCCATAATCAATCATACAATTATGCACCAAATGGTCACCAATAATCAGCGAGATATAAAATGGTCACCGATAATCGAGTGATATATAAAATGGTGGAGGCTTGTTTGTCTTAGCATGTATTTTTGTCTCAGTTGGCATAAGCTAGTTACCACTTGCTAATTATTGGCCTAATGGTCTGCTAGTAGTGCCAAAGTTGTTCAAGGCCTCTCATAGAAAGTTCCTTTGAGAAGGAATCGAAAGTGCATCCCACATTGTGATGCTCAAATTGGTCTTCTTCATTTGTTCCATGATGCTGAATGGAATCACTCCCACTTTTCAAATGCCTTTTGGGGCATTGGGGTCTTCTTTTGGATAATTCTTATTGGGTATTGTGATACTTGACATTCCATCTTTCTTTGTAGTCTGTTCCACAGATACTTATGATGATTTCTTTCTCATGCCTTTATCATCTGGTATCTATGTTGGGGCTTGAGAAGTGGACGTCTGATCAATATTGGAAGACTGTGAGTCTATTTCCCTTTTCATGGAATGTGTGTTAGATGCTATGGGGGAGGATTCAGTATTCACACCACAAAATTCCTCTTCTTGCCAATTTAGTAATGTGGTTTCATCAGGAGCTTGGTCTTGGATTTCTACGAAGTGGTTGTCTTAGCAGATGATTTAGATGGAGTAGTTATGATTTGAACCATGAGGGATTGACTCAAAAATCCATTTAGTCAAAGATTCTGATTATGGGGCTGAGAATAGGGATAACACCACTCATAGTCTTGAATGAGGTTATTCTAGATTGGAACTATGGCTCTAGACGAGTTGGCAGCTAAGGGATTCTAGAAGTTCAAAGGCTTCACATTTGTAGCTTAGGTTATGGCTTGGATCTGGCTAACCATTTCCTTGAAATGGAGGAATGTTCATCTAATATTTTGGTTGAAAGGGGTGAGAATACTAGGACTTCTACCTCTTCATTGCTACAAGTTCATTCCCAAACGTTTGTAATAGTGACTTTACCTCATCCAAATAATTTGAGGGATTAGATACATGCATGGTTATTGGAAAAGAAGCTGTCAGAATTGGGGCAATGACTGGTTATTGGCCTGAAATCTCTGCAAAAATAGGAATGGGAGGCCTAGGATCAATTTTACTTGCTTGAATCAAGAAATTTTCAGCTCGTACGGAAACTTCATAAGCATCAGGGATAACAGTTCCCCCATGGACTAAATTATGATGGCAACATCACTATTCAATGCCCATAAGTAATATAGAAATGAAATTTCTAGGGATGTCCTTACAAGTTTTGGGATCCGTTTCCAAGTCTTGTAAAATGGAGGTTTAAATCGCTCATATACTCTTGAGGAGACTGCTTGATAGTGTGAAATTGTTCTACAAGTGAGAGATTATCACTTTTTCCTTGAATCTGTTTACACAACTTCATGCCTAAATCATTCCAGAGTAATAACGGATCTAGCAACTAAAATCTAGAACCATTGAATCCTTTACCTTTGAATGAAGTATTAAGGATTCAAACTACCACGATATCTTCCATGATACTGTGTATTGCGTAGATGCTAGATACATCCAGTATGTGCTCCCAAGGTGAAACATTATTCTCCCTAGTGTAAAATGGTAAACTTTTCAACAAAACTGCATGTATGGTGTCTTACTACGCTAACAACAAAGGAATACTGGTATTGAATGGTGGACAAGTATTGGCTACCATGACATTCAAAATTCGTTTGTGTCTTAATGGGAAAAAATTTCTTTCAAGAGGAGTTGAATTCCCTCTACGAGGTAAAGTGGAAGATGATGATACTGAAAGGTTTCTTCCCCTTCTTCTTGGGGGAGACAAATAAATCTCTATATGATTATAATTGTCCCGCCTTGAAATAGCTCTTGTGTGAATACTTCACATAAGTTGATGTACTAAACTTTGAAATCTAGATAGATGGAGTTGAAAGGTACCTTATGTCAATGGAATGAGAAGAGAAGTACCAACTCTTTGTCCCACCTAAAGCATGCCGTAAAAATGTTGTCAACAAATCACTGCACCTTAAATGGCCTAAAAATAACTTATGACATTCGATGTGATTGTGACACATAGGATCGAATCTCAAGATGTGGGACTTGGGCTCGAGGTGAACCTCTGGAGAAGGCCAACTTCCTCTTCCTAAATAAACACAACACTACTTGTAATGTAAGATAAAATGGTTATCTATTCCTTTGCTAACATTTCATGGGATTAGGGAAAGATATTTTCAAGGAAATAAAACCTATACTAGAAGTGGTGATGTACCAAGGAAAAAAGAATGTTCAACTTTTGGAAGGGTTAATGTGGGTACGATGCTTGCATCATTGGCCACCTTCACCTATTGCAACTTAGAAAGGGTACAAAATACCACAGACTGGGAGCACACGTTCCTTTGTTAAACTTGAACATACATATGAGAAAGATACGATTTTATTTGATACATAGATAATTTTATGAGAAGGATAGATTCAAACACACTGTAAACATCTACTTTATTTGATAATAATAGTGCAAATTTTAATCAACAGAAAGAAAAGATATTCTCACAACTGATGAAATATTATTACACTATTTCCTCATAACATGAAATAGATAATTTGAAATAAAGGAAAACTAATCAATAATACTAAGGAATCACATTCATAGAGAAATGACTAATTATTCCACATAGTAATTCAAACTTTCAATGACAAGATATAATTCGAATAAAATTAGAAGGTTTCACAAATCATGAAAGTACTCTCCCAAGCTTGAGAGCAACTTCACCAAAAATCTCTAAAAATTTATATATCCTTTACTCCTATGCATTCCTCTATTTATAAGTTCTTTTGGTTGAGCCATTACAACGGGGCCCTTAACTAACATTTAACTAATAATAGAAATGTTATTAAATTAAGGAACAAGCTCCCATACAAATAACAAAATTGTTGCAAGGGTTTGACTTAGTCAACCCCATAATTTTGACTGATCCAAATCTCGAATCCATCCTCTCATGGATGCTCATCCCGGCCTAGTTCTACAACATCCTCTTCCTTCACGGATTCCTTTTAGCTTTCTTCCCACATGGTTAATCGATGTTTGTATTTGATGAAGCGTTTAATCATTCCTTGTACCTCTTCATCCTCAGGTCCACATGCATATTGATTCACCACATCTGTCGTATCAATCTCCCTTGTTATCCCGGCCGGGACTCTTCTCATCTTGCTCACGACTTTTTGCATTCTTCTTATGAAATTATGGCACAAAACCAACCTATCAATAGAATCAGAGCCGAAATTTCTAGTGACTTCATCATCTCATTTCACCAAGTCTTTGAAACTTTCTTTAATCTATTCCACAAAAAGAGCATCAATGTTCTCATTGAAAAACTTGCAATTAGCAATATCAAACTCTTCTAAAATATCATTCAGGGCATCTGTAACTTCCAATCATTTCTCATCTAACTTTTTGATCAAATATTTCAATACTTGGCACCGGAATTCCATAGTATTTTAATATTCAAATAATTTGGAGACATCATCGATCACTTCCTCTTGAAGGAGCAAATCAGAATCCACTACTCTAATCTCACTCCATATAGCTAGGTTCAAATTTAGATTATTATTTTCCTCAGAAAAGGTTTCATCCATTTTAAAAATAGTAACCCTCCCATCTTACAGATCATTATAAATCTCAACAACCTCCTTGATTAAAGGATTAGATTCTAGCAATATTTGTTCTATCCACCCATTTATTGATATCCCTTTCTGGCCTAGATTTTCAAGCTCATGATAAGAAAAATCATCAATGGTAGCTGAAACTATCATGGCCATAGTAGATGAGGTTTCGGTAGATGGAGTGGGTTGTGTTACTTTTCGTAGCAATGTTGTGAGTTTCTCGACCTTGGCCTTGAGTTCATCCTTTGTGGCCTTATCTTTGTCATATTTTTCCATCAGAGCCCCAAGAGCAGTATGTACATCCTGCTTAGCTCCCTCATGAGTAGCCTTTCCTAATGAAAACCTGGAGATCTGATAGTCCGCAGCCGTGATTGTTTCTTTGGTCTTTCCCTCAATAGGGGTGGCAACCTCTATCACCATTCTCCAGATGGATTTACTGTCGATTTGACATGGTCCTTGGTCTCTTAATCTATCTCTTGGGTATTTGCTCCAAAATGTTGAGATCTATAACATATTCTAGATGCACTTTATTTGTTTTCTTAAGAGTCACTTGAATAAGCACTATGGGATATCTAAAGACAAAGTAGTAGATGTAATGCCTAATACACGAGTCAAAGTAAGGGTGCTAGAAACACTGATTGGTGTTTGGATAGAAGTGGTGGTAATGGAAGGAGTGGATGTAAATACAACAATAAGAGTTGACATAATGACATTAGAGGATGGAATGGAAGGAAGTGGAAGTGATAAAGGAAGTGAAGAAAGAAAATGTGACCCAATATTCTCTCTAGCCAAGAGAGCTAGAAGGGATGAGAACACTTGGGCCATAGAAGGAGATGGGAAGAGTGAATTGATGGTAGAAGTGGGAGGAAATGATACAGGAAGGGAAAATGGGAGAGAAGAAGGAACTGATGGGCCTTGTGAAGTACCAGAAGAATCACTGACTATGACCACTTCTGCCACAGTTGTTACTAGAGGTATGGTTTGAGAAATAGGAGTTTTGGGAAGAGATGAGCCACCAACAATGAATGAAATCTTTCTTGGAACTGCAGGGGTTTTTTGGATTGAAATTTTTCCCTTTATAGGTGTTGTTGGGCTTATGATTAGTGGGGCTCCTGTATTTATAGTCTACTCAACTCCTTTGGGTTTGATTCCAAAGGTAGCCACCAATTGTACGTCCTCTAAAGAATGGGCTCCACCCTCTATTTCGTAATACTACATTCTTCTATATACCAATCAATCCATGGTAGTGGTTGATTAGCAATGTCACCACTCTTGTATGCTTCATCCAAAACCTCATCATTGTCTGCATGTCTTCTGGCACATCGGCTATACCATATTGCCGAATCTCATCCAGATTCAACCTCTCAAAATCCCTTTGTTAGATGATGTATTCATCCTGAAAATGGACCCAGATATCTTCTAATTGGGGCATATGAGCATTAAAACACCTTGTTTCACCAAATTTGCCCCATTAGTTGAAGCTGGTTCACAGATGAAAAGTTCACAAGGTTACTTTAGCCATCTTTGAATCAACATTTTTGGCTTTGTGAATATTCAGGTAGGTGTACCTACCAATCGAAATAGGGAAATGCATTCTTAGTTTGTGATGCTTGTTTTGGATTCAATGATAATCCAATAGTTTTTGAACCAACTCCAATAGAACCCATTTATCTATAGGACACCTTGGAAATTTGCTTGGGGCACCTATGAAACCTGGAACTCGAATATAGGTAAATGTAGGGAACTAGAGATATATTTCTCCCCACTCCCACACTTCCTTGAAAGCTTCATTGGATATCCTCTGATTGTATAGTTCCTTGTCAAAACAGTAGAGGATGATTGTGAAGAAGGCATCATTTATCCTTTGAAAATGTTTGCTTCCCTCATTCAGGGTGAGTTGGGGATAGAAGTCATAAATCTAAGAAGTGCTACGAATGCCTTTGGTATTCATTCCAGAAAAATATCCCATGGAAGCAGTAGAATAAACTAGAAAATATGTCATGTAGAAAGTCTTCGTAGTTGACACCCTACTCAACTGATAGCAGATAGAGCTACTGATATGCTCTCCCCACCTGATAAGATATTTGTTCTTTTTTATAGTGGCAATGTATAAGAACATCCACTCTTGGAATTCCTTTGTAGACGGAAGACCCGAGACATGACTTAAGATTACAATGATATCATTGACTTCTTAGATAAAGTCTTCCCTATACAACGTTTTTGTTAACTTAACCATGATCTTATCCAAGTAACTCTTCATCAAAAATTTCACGCATGATTCAACATTTTTGTCCCAATGCTCTACTACTATTTCTAGTGAAATGGCAACTGTAATCTTCAACGTCGGGTAGCTTGAGCATATCTTCAAAGAATTTAGGTTCTAGGCGAATTACCACCTTGTCATCGGCATCTCTAACTATCATAGACTTTGCATCAAATTGGGCAACAGAGCTAGAGCCAATTCTAGAAAATGAGTTGAACTAGGAAAACTTTACTGCAACAAGCACGAGCCCACTATCATAAATGGCTTGCATCCAAGGCTTCTTGATTTTAGCCCTTACTATTATCCAAATTCACCCCCAGGGTTAATTTGATAACATACATCAGAATTCTCAAGTCCTAGGCAAATGGATTGATTCAGGGCAAAAATCATGTTTCTAGGGTCCCCTCAGATTTTTTCTAACTCCCCTGGCCGAAGAAGGAAAGAGAAAGCTCTGAGAAAATGTGAAAAGGCTGCAAAAAAAAGCTTGGGCCAAGAAGAATTGTGAAAATTGGCTAAGACCTAGTCCTCGCAAGCAGTCGGGACATTTGGGACGTCGGGGCGCGAATCGGCCGAAAGGACGCCAGGCATTCTGCAGGGCAAAGGAACATCCGGGCCGTCGGGACGCGTGGGACATGGAAAGCCGGTTCGGCCAAAGGAGAAGAAAATTGACTAACTGCTCTGGGAAATTTGGGACAAGAAGACGTGAAGGATGCGAACCGCCCGTTTCGGCCGAAAAGGAGAACTTTCGCACTAAGCAGTTGGGACATCTGGGCCGTGAGGACACGAAGGACATGAAAAAGTGAAGCGGCCGAGAGCAAACGAAGCCCATTTCAGGAAGTTTGGAAGAATTTGTCCTAGACAGTCTGGGACAGTTAGAACAAATGTACGCGAAGGACGAAACCGCGGATTCGGCCGAAATGGGGAACTCCATGCAGACTGGGACAGTTGGGACAAAGGGACGCGTGGGACGCGGATAATCGAAGGAGCCGAGCCAATCAAGCAATGCCAAGTGTTATCGGATGAATGAGGGATAAGGAAGCCCATTTTGGGAAGATTAGGAGTTTTTGTCCCAAACAGTTTGGGACATCCGGGACAGAGGGACGCGAAGGGTGTGAAAAGACGGCAGACCCGCGGACCAATCAAATCACGACACGTGTCACAAGGGAGAAATTCCAAAAGTCAAAGGGCGAGGTTTCAAGCACTGACCCGAGCCAATAAAAAGAGGACATGTGTCCAATGAAGCAAGGAAGGAGAGAGAATTATGCATCCAATCAGCGCTTGACACGTGTCATCCAGGTGGCAGAGCGCGGGAAAGATTTTCAAAACACGTTTTCACCTGTTTTGTGCCCTAAATCTTCAGATCGACATATCTTTCGATCCAGAGCTCAGATTTGCACGTTATTTATATCAACGGAAAGCTTATGAAATTCTCTACATGATTTTGAGGCTAATCTTGAAATTTTGGTGTAGTATGCGAGAGAGAAAATTGAGAAACAGATCTGATGCGTGTTCATGGCCAGAAGTGACATTTTAGCGACTAGATTTAATGTAGAATGGTTACATTCTTCTATAATTCAGTCAAAGTGATAGGGTATGGGTTTGTAAGGTCCCCATTCCATTTTAATGCATCTGTAGTTGAGGAGGGATGGGCTCTCATGTTTTTGTACGTTTTTGTCTCCTGGGCTCGACCCTTGCACTGTAAAAGCCAGATTTGGCTCATTTCAACCAAACGGGGAACATTTTTGGGCATAGCAGAGTTCTTCTTTCACCTCCAGCAAGTGATTGATACAAGAATCATACCTCTCTAAAGGATTGTAATATTTTTACCTCTCTGAGGTTGTAATGCAGTGATTTTGACACTGGAAATGATAATGCAAGCTTTGTGAATGGTTTTCAGTCCTTTGTTTGTATTATTTGCTTCATTTCAAATCCTAAATTATATCTTATCAGTCTGTGTATGTTTTATGTTGTAAACTTTGGTCTGTGTCTATTTGCTTGACAGAAATGTTTCACCACTCCTTTTGGTGCATCACCACCTTTAGTTAGTTTCATATTTTTGCATTTCTATCCCTGTCTCCTTGCAGTTTAGAGTAGGATTAGGATCTGAACCTCTGTAGTTTTACAAAATATAGATCTAAATCAAAGGAGTTTGAGGAACCAGCCTCTAATCTAGAGATTCCTCTCTCAGTTTCACAAGTCCCCACACTTGGAGAGAGGTTTCCATGTTGTGCAATCACACTGGATGCTAGAGTGATCAACCTAGAAGCCTGATCTACATCCAGGGGTGCTGTGAGTCTGCAACAACAGTTTTGGCATGCCGGTGGGACAAGAGGTCTCATTTTTATTGCAGCAGGGTTGATGTGCATCTACTATATTTTCTTTCTTAAAAAGAGCTATTATTTGCATATCTGGTGACTCTAAGGGGAAGAATCAACTGGTTCCAAGCTCAGGCCTGAAAACTCATGAGAAGAATCACCACAAGGTCAAGAGTTGGAGAAGAAGAAGTGTTGTTTGAATACCTACAATTATCTCCAAGAAGAAGGCAAAGAGGAAGAAGGATTCAAAGGTCTCCATCTCCACCAAACAGAACTCTCTCAACTCCTCCACCTGACAGGCCTTTCATTCAGTCAACAAGGGTTTTAAGACCAATTAGAATGGCTCAGAACAACCCCTACGTCAACTTCACAGCAGCAACCCACTTGCTCTCAATGCAACATCCAGTTCTATTGCAGCCTTGAAGAACATTCCCTACTTCACTGGAGAAAATCGGACTACTCCGGGTGATCATGTTAAAGATATTGCTAACCTTTGTGCAATCCATTAAATCAATGAAATGCAAGTGGCTGTCAAGTTACTCGCATCTTCATTCAAGGGTAAAGCATTGCAATGGTTTAGGAGCCTTGGAGTTGGTTCTATCAAAAACTGGAATCAGCTGTGTATTGCACTTCATGAGCAATTTGGAGAGAAGGGAGACAACTTGTCTCTTTTGGAGCAGCTGACAACCATCAAGAGGGATCCCAATGAGCAGCTGACCGATTTCAACTTCAGATTTCAAAAGACTTGGGAGAGGATTCCAGTGGCAGTCAGGCCAACAGCAGAAGGTGCTTTTCTCTACTATCTCAAAGCTTTAAATTCTGATATTTCTATGTTGATTCAGTCTATGGGAGGCATAACTATCCCTATGGCATATAGCATTGCCATTAAGGCTGAAAATTATTTGATCCAAGCTAGCAAACTTGCCCCTAGACCTCCCATGCCACTGTTTCCAAGTTTAGAAAATCCAAACACCAGTCAAGCACCTAATTTGGCTCCCTCTCCCACTCCTAGAAATCAGAGTTCAAATGAAGCTTCCACTTCATCTTCAAGTGCCCCAAATGAGCTTGAGGTCATGAAGCAATTGCAAAACCTAGGAAATGAGCTAATTACTCTCAAGAGGCAACAAGCCCAAGGTTTGAGACCTTATCAACCCCAAGCTCAGCCTAATAGATAGCCATACCAACCACAAAGACCACCTTATCCAGCTGCAAATATGAATCAAACAAGGCCTCCTACCAATAGACCATTCCAGCCTATAATCCAAATGTCATATCTCCTCTAAGGCATTAGTGCCAACACGAGAACAACATTGCTCGGGAATATGATTGGTGCTTTCCATGCAGAGCCTCATAACCAATCCATGTGTTTCAATGGTGCTCTCAATCAAGCACTAATGGTGATAACTCTCACGGTGTGGAGGGCGAGGGCGATCGAGGAATATCAACAACAAGAAACATTCCAGCAGAAATCAGCCCCAAATGACACCACATTGGTGAACGGCAAGTAGAAGATTTCTGTGGCATGAATCAAGTAGTTTCTCAAGGTGTTGCAGCCAACACAAGGTCAAAAAGGAGGAATTTGGGTGAAGAACAGCCATTAGCCCCAGCCAATCCACAACCTCCCATGGTTCCACAAGTGGTTGGCAAGCAAAATCCAATTTCAAATGCACAAGGGCAGCCAAGAATAGCCCCTAGGCCAACTCAAATACCAGTTGTTGCTGCCCACATACAAGGGGTGAATGTGCAAACCAAGGGACAACAGAGAGATCCTTCATCACCATTCAGTATCATTGATCAGATGAAGAAGACAAACGTCAACATATCAATGTGGGAATCCCTATCTATCCCAGGCCAAAGAGATCTGCTGCAAGCTGCCATGAAGGATTGGCCAACTTCGAATCAGCAGGTTCAGATGCAAGACAAAGTGCTTACAAATGCTGCCCAGCCTGAAGGAAGTCATGGAGGACAACAAGGTAAAATGTTGAAGCCCCCTCCTTTCTATGTTTCATTAATCATTGGAAATCAGCTAGTACATAATTGCATGATAGACTCCGGGGCAAGTAGCTCAGTAATGCCTAAACAGATAGCTGATCAGCTAGGGCTCCAGTATGAAATAACATCTAAAGGGGTAGTGCAGCTAGATGGGACAGCAATAGCAATAGTTGGAGTGATTAGAAATTTGAGTCTTACCTTGCACGCATGTCCAAATGTTGTTGTTTTACAAGATGTATCAATCATAGACCTTCCACCACTCTTTTCCCTTTGCTTGTCAAGGGACTTCACAGCCAAGATTGGGGGGTATTTGTCTGCTGATTGGTCACACATGCTATTCAGAACAAGATATGGAACTAAGGCCACAATCAGATCTGAACCTATTGCAAACTTCCATATTGAGCCTTACACTCCAAGTCAGATTAATGCCAATTGCTCAACATTTGATCAAGAAGATCACCCTAGCACTGATGAGGCTGACACCAAGATTGGAAGCATCCTAGATCTAACTCTTGATGAATGGGCAAACAAGATACATGCTTTTGATCCTTATCAAGAAGTAGAAGAATCTGCGCTAGGAGTTTATTGTTTACATGAAGAGAATCAACCTCTCCCCAGCATCACCAAGCTAGATCATAAAGACAAGAATGAAGTATGGCAATTGTTCTTTGATGGGTCAAGGAGTAGACAAGGTGCAGGAGGAGGAGCTATGCTCATCTCACCGCAAGGTATAAGGTATTACTCAGCCTTCCATTTCTAGTTTTCCTGTTCAAACAACACGGCTGAGTATGAAGCCTTAATTCATGGACTACACTAGGAAAAGAAGAAAGGCATCAAGAATTTACAAGTATTTGGTGATAGTGAGCTGATCGTAAACCAAGTCAAAGGAAAAAATGCTGCCAAAAATGATCTGTTGAAGAACTACAAAAATCGGGTATGGGATCTTATTGAAGATCTTGAAGCTTTTAGCATCAATTCCATCCCAAGAAAAAGAATGAAGCCTTGCGATAGGCTAGCAACAATTGGGGCTGCGTTTGATGTTGTAGAAAGTATCAAAAGTGAGAAATCTCAGCCTCATATCAAATTGGTTGTGAGACCAGCTATTCTAGATAACAATACAAGTTGGCAAGTCTTCGAGAATGATCAGCAAATTGTTAATTTCCTACAAGAAGAAGCTGAGTTCTCCACCAAGAATCAAGACAAGCTGCATCAGCAGTATGGTGACCAAGTGGTGCAGCTGAGAACTAACAAATTACCAAAAGGCCTCATAACCTTGGAGTCAATCTTCAACCCGAATGATCAAGTTCGGAAGGAGAAAGCAAACATTCAAGTAAAGGGTGAAGATTCAGAGCCTATTTTAGTGGAAGAAGGCAAAACATTGCAGATTGGCAAAGTAAGTACCTCACAAGAGAAATCTGATTTTGTTCAGCTTTGTCAAGAGTTCCTAGATGTCTTTACTTGGACTTACAAAGATCTAAGAGGTTTCAACCCAAAGTTGGCACAACATACTATTGAGCTGGATCCGGAATCCAAGCCTATCAGGCAAAAAGCAAAGGCCAGTGAATCCCCATATTGAACCTCTCATGAGAAAAGAGTTAAGCAAGCTTATTGAGGCTAGTATCATCTTCCCCATCAAACACTCAAGTTGGGTCGCCAACTTAGTCCCAGTCAGAAAGAAGAATGGAGAGATCAGGTTGTGTGTCGACTTCAGAGATTTGAATAGAGCCTCTCTCAAGGATCATTATCCACTCCCTTCCATGGAGCAAATATTGCAGGTTGTAGCTGGTTCAGAAAGGTTTTCACTACTTGATGGCTACTTAGGCTACAATCAGATTATGGTGAGGGAGGAAGATCAGTTCAAGACAACCTTCACAACCAAATGGGGAACATATGCCTACAAGAAGATGCCATTTGGCCTATCAAATGTTGGAGCCACTTTCCAAAGGGAAATGGATATGGCATTCAAAGGCTTGATCAACAAGATAGTGCTGGTATACCTAGATGATATCACTGTCTTCTCAAAGAATGCAGCAGACCATCTCTTTCACCTCAGGCAAGTGTTTCAGAGGTGTAGAAGATTTGGGGTATCATTGAATCCCAAAAAATGCATATTCCTGGCTCATGAGGGGAAACTTCTAGGCCATATTGTCTCGAAAGAGGGACTGGTAATTGATCCAGAGAGGGTTGAAGCCATAAGAGCACTACCATTTCCAAGTCACAAGAAGGCTCTTCAAAGCTTCTTGGGAAGGATCAATTTTGTCCATAGGTTTGTCCCAGATTTTGCAGCCCTTGTCAAGCCCATCACCAAAATGTTAAAGAAGAGAATGGCTTTTAAGTGGACAACAGAAGGCAAGGAGAGTTTTGAAGTGATCAAAGAAGCTATCTCTCAAGCACCAACTCTCATCAACCCGGACTTCTCCAGGATTTCATCCTCTATGCATTTGGAGGTGATGACACTATTTCTACCATTTTGGTACAGCAGAACAAAGATAATGATGAGCAGCCGATTGCCTTCTTGACGAGCCTAGATGACTATGAGGTGAGGTACTCTTTTATTGAGAAGCATGTGCTTGCAGTAATCAGAAGCTTGAAGAAATTCAAGCATTTAATCTCAAACAACAAGGTCCAGTTGCTGGTCTCACATGCTGGAGTTAAGGACTTCCTCCTCAACAAGGATTTGAATGAGAAAAGGGCAGGTTGGATCACCCGTGTCATGGAATATGACATTGAGATCAAGATCACCAAGCTAGTAAGAGGAAAAGGATTGTGTGAGCAGCTGGTTTTGGGGAAGCAAAAAGAAGTATGCAACAAAGAAGAAACTGTTTTGACAGTCCAAGACAGCCATGAGCCAAGTGGCAATCATGAAGAAGACAATGCTTCCCCCACTCCTTGCTGGACCCAAGGTATTATGCACTTCCTAGGCACAGCCTATGCCCTCCAGAGATGAACAAGACCCAAAGGAGACACTTCAGGTTGCAGGCTATTCCGTATGCCATTGTTGATGGAGTTTTGTTCAAGAAAGATGTGAATGGAGTGCTCTTTGAGATGTATTAGCACAAATCAGATTCAAAGGGTGTTGGAAGAGTTTCATGGTGGACCAGCTGGTGGCCATTTTGCACCAAGAGTGAAAACTCTCAAAATCATGAAGGCTGGTTATTATTGGCCTAAAATCTTCAGTGATTGCTATGCATGGATCAAGAGGTGTAAGAATTGTGCATTCTTCACAGGAAAAGAGAGACTTGCTGCCCTCCCATTGCATCCAATCTCAGTTGACCAACCATTCATGCAATGGGGTTTGGACTTCATTGGAGTCATTAATCCCAATTCAAGCCAAGGGCACAAATGGATTTTGATAGCCACAGACTACTTCACCAAATGGACAGAAGTAGTAGCACTCAAAGAGGCGAATGAGTCTAGCATCTTAGACTTTTATGAGGGGATAACAACCAGATTTGGTGTACCTACCACAATAATCTCTGATAATGCATTGGCATTCATTGGATCTAGGGTGACTGAGTGGGCTGTCAAGAACGGTATTTACCTAAGCACTTCATCGAACTATTACCCTCAGGGTAATGGCCAGGCCGAGTCTACAAACAAGAACTTGTTGAGGATCATTAGGAGGACTCTTGATGAGAATCAAAGGTCTTGGCATACCAAACTGAAATCAGCCTTATGGGCTGATAGGATAACTCCCAAAAGATCCACAGGTAACTCTCCATTTAGGCTTGTCTATGGAAGAGAGGAAATCTTGCCCATGTCACTTGAGTTGCCAACATTGGAACTCATGAAGCAGCTGGAGTTTCTTGAATTTGAGCCCATGGAGGTGAGGTATGCAGAGTTGATGGAGCTGCAAGAGATCAGAAATCAGGCATCCCAAGTAATGGAAAAGGATCAAGCTTTGATCAAGAAGACCTTTGATAGAAAGGCCAAGGATAGATCTTTTCGAGTTGGAGATCTAGTGTTGAAATGGGATGTGGACGAGAGAAAACCGGGAAGGCATTCAAAATTTGATGCCATTTGGAGTGGCCCATATGTGTCACAAAGTGCAAGAAAAGAAATGCTTTCCATTAGCCTCACTAGAGGGTGAAGAAGCTGCATGATTCCAGTCAATGGAATCTATCTCAAGCGTTGCTTCTAGAGGGAAGTTCACTACCTCTATAAATATTAGATTATATTTTCTTTCCTCCAAGTGCTTGTGCACATTGTTTTGTTGTAGGTTAGTCTTGTTTTCCCTAAGTGCTTTGGCATAGCTTGCTGTCCATGAAGATGTTAAGCAGTCCTTGCTTTCATCAGGTGACATTCCATCTTCCTCCTTGCACATTCTGAGTCAGTTAGGGTTCTGAATAGAATATTTGATGACTCCATGCCCAATGGACTACTTCAGGCAACTGGTATCTTCTACCTAGCAGGCAGGTAACCCCGCTGAGTCACCAATTGTTATCCAAATTCACCCCCAGGGTTAATTTGATAACATACATCAGAATTCTCAAGTCCCAGGAAAATGGATTGATTCAGGGCAAAAATCATGTTTCTAGGGTCCCCTCAGATTTTTCTAACTCCCCTGGCCGAAGAAGGAAAGAGCAAGCTCTGAGAAAATGTGAAAAGGTTGCAGAAAACAAGCTTGGGCCAGGAAGAATTGTGAAAATTGGCTAAGTCCTAGTCCTCACAAGCAGTCGGGACATTTGGGACGTCGGGCGCGAATCGGCCGAAAGGCGCTTGGGCGAGCGTCTGCGGGCAAAGGAACATCCGGGCCGTCGGGGCGTGGGGACACGTGAAAGCTGGTTTGGCCGAAGGAGAAGAAAATTGACTAACTGCTCTGGGAAATTTGGGACAAGAAGACGCGAAGGACGCGAACCGCCCGGTTCGGCCGAAAAGGAGAACTTTCGCACTAAGCAGTTGGGACATCTGGGCCGCGAGGACATGAAGGACGTGAAAAGGTGAAGCGGCCGAGAGCAAAGGAATCCCATTTTGGGTGGTTCGGAAGAATTTTCCCAGACAGTCTGGGACAGTTGGAACAAATGTACGCGAAGGACGCGAACCAGGCCGTTTCAAAACAGGAACTTCAGAAGATTGGGCATTGGGACAAAGGGACGTGGGGCATGCGAATAGCGAAGGAGATGAAAGCCAATCAAGCAATACCACGTGTCATCAGCCGAATGAGGGACAAGGAAGCCCATTTCAGGTGGATCGGGAGTTTTTGTCCCAAATAGTTTGGGACATCTGGGACAGAGGGACGTGAAGGGCGTGAAAAGCCGGCAGACCCGCAAACCAATCAAATCACGACATGTGTCACAAGGGAGAAAGTCCAAAAGTCAAAGGGCGAGGTTTGAAGCACTTACCCAAGTCAATAAAAAGATGACACGTGTCTAATGAAGTAGGGAAGGAGAGAGAATTACGCATCCAATCAGCGCTTGACACATGTCATCCAGGTGAGCGGGAAAGATTTTCAAAACACTTTTTCACCTATTTTGTGCCCTAAATCTTCAGATCGACATATCTTTCGATCCAGAGCTCGGATTTGCACATTCTTTATATCAACGGAAATCTTATGAAATTCTCTACATGATTCTAGGGTTAATCTTGAATTTTGGTGTAGTCTAGAGAGATAAAATTGAGAAATGGATCTGACGCATGTTCATGGCCAGAAGTGACATTTCAGCGACCAGATTTAATGCAGAATGGGTCGCATTCTCCTGTAATTCAGTCAAAGTGATAGGGTATGGGTTTGTAAGGTCCCCCATGCCATTTTAATGCATCTGTAGTCGAGGAGGGATGGGCTCTCATGTTTTTGTATGTTTCTGTCTCCTGGGCTCGACCCATGCAATGTAAAAGCCAGATTTGGCTCATTTCCAAAGGGGGAACATTTTTGGGCATAGCAGAGTTCTTCTTTCACCTCCAGCAAGTGATTGATACAAGAATCAGACCTCTCCAAAGGATTGTAATAGTTTTTACCTCTCTGAGGTTGTAATGCAGTGATTTTGACACTGGAAATGATAATGCAAGCTTTGTGAATGGTTTTCAGTCCTTTGTTTGTATTATTTTCTTCATTTCAAATCCTAAATTATATCTTATCAGTCTGTGTATGTTTTATGTTGTAAACTTTGGTCTGTGTCTATTTGCTTGACAGAAATGTTTCACCACTCCTTTTGGTGCATCACCACCTTTAGTTAGTTTCATATTTTTGCATTTCTATCCCTGTCTCCTTGCAGTTAGAGTAGGATTAGGATCTGAACCTCTATAGTTTTACAAAATATAGATCTAAATCAGAGGAGTTTGAGGAACCAGCCTCTAATCTGGAGATTCCTCTCTCAGTTTTACAAGTCCCCACACTTAGAGAGAGGTTTCCATGTTGTGCAATCACACTGGATGCTAGAGTGATCACCCTAGAAGCCTGATCTACATCTAGGGGTGCTGTGAGTCTGCAACAACACTTACTCGTCCCAAATCTAGAAATCCAATTTGACCTAAGTCAATGTCTCCTATATTGCCTAGGTCAAGATAGACATGTTTGTGGGGGAAACCCCAAGAAACAAATACTTCATCTTCTCTTATCCCTTTAAATTGGAAGTAGACATCAAGTTTTGGATTTCAAAAGCCGAAGTTGGAGAAATTCTGAAAATATAATCCTCAAAAATCTGAAATGGAAAACACCTCAAATCCTACAAATGAAATCTCTGAAAGAAACCTCCAAAATTTTGAACCGAACATCTCTGAAATCTTTATCCCGAACAAAATTTCTCTCGATGTTTTGAAACGGAAAGTTCCTAAAAATTTCTCTGAAATGAATTTTTCCTTGATCGAAGAACATTTTATTTTTCTGATGGAAACAAGGAAAAGAACCTTCCTAAAAATGAGAATTGTTGAGAAGAAGCATGGAAAACTCAAGAGAAACCTGTAAACCTAAAAAGACTAAAAAAATAAGGCATGGTGAATCAAGGGAGTTGTCATTTGAAAAACACACAGAGGGAAACCATAAAGAAAACCAAATGAGAAAGAAAACAAATGAAGACCTAAACCAAAATACCTTGAAAATTACGTCACAAAAATCAAGAAAATGGAATGTCAGATTAACTTGTCAAGTGAAAATGACAGTAAAAAATCAATTTTAAATAGAAATCCTGATATTAATGGGAAAAGTCCGTTCCATACGGGGTTGGTGAAGAATTAATTGCTCGAAAAACCTTGAAATCCCAAAACCCGAAAACCTAAAATTCCAAAAATTTGGAAATTTGGGATTTTGGACTTCAGAGATTTGGAGGTGAAAAGAGAAATGGTGACAAAAGTTCTCGATCCCCGAAATCCCAAAATTTTGAAATTTTAGACTTTCAGACTTCAGAAGTTAGAAATAAAAACTCACAAATCATCCTCAAAATTATGAAACGCAAATGGCTGTAAGTCTAAAAATTCAGACTTTCGAACTTTGGAAGTATGAAAAGAATTTACCAAAAGTGTGACCAATTTTTTCCGAAACTCGAAATCCCAAAAGTCTAAAAATTTAGACTTTCAAAGTTTCAAACTTTAGAGATTTTGGATCCAAAATCATTAATTTTCAAATAAAAACTCGCACTCAAAAGCACAAAAGTCTAAAAGTCTGAAAATTTGGAAATTAGGAGTTTTGGACTTTAGAATTTTTGAAACTCAATTCCAAGACCAAGTAGTTAAAACTCCGAAAGAGAAAAATCTCTGAAATCAAATTCTGAAAATTTAAGACCTCTGGACTTGGAGGAATTCACTATACAAGGTATTTTCTCAAAAAAAAAGTCTGACTATTTTATGACATTTTCTCAAGGTACATTAAATTGTTAATGTGTACTAGGAGAGTCACTGACTTCAACCACTTTTGTCATAGGTGCTACAGGAGACATGGCCTTGGAAATAGAATCCTTGGAGAGAGATGAGCCACCAACAACAAATGAAATATTTTTTGGAGTTATATGGGTTTTTTGGGTCGACCTTTTCCCCTTTGTGGGTGTTGATTGGCTTATGGTTGGTGGGGCCTCTATATTTGTAGGTTTCTCTACTCCCTTGGGTGAGATTCCCAAGGTAACCAACCAACTATAAGTTCTCTGTAGAATGGGCCCCACCCTCTCCTTTGTATTGCAACATTCCTCTACATACCAATCAATCCATGGCAATGGTTGATTGGCAATATTATCATTTTTATATGCCACATCCAAAACCTCATCATTATCTTGCATATCTTTTGGGACATCGGCTATACCAAACTTTCAAACTTCATCCAAGGTCAACCTCTCATAATCCCTTTGTCGGATGATGTATTCATCCCAACAATGAATCTAGATATCCTCCAATTGAGGCACATGGGCACCTGGATCGACCTTTTTGTCGAATTTACCCTAATAATCGAAGTGGTCTGTGGATGAAAGGTTCGCAAGGTTACTTTGTCCATTTCTGCATCCACATTTTTAGCCTTATGAATATTTGGGTAGGTGTATCTACCAATTGAAATAGGGAAATTCATTCCCGATTTGTGGTGCTTGTTTTGAATTCGATGATAATCCAACAATTGTCGAACCAATTCAAGGAGAACCCATTTATCAGTAGGACATCTTGGAAATTTGGCCGGGAGTGCCTACAAAGGCCTCGAATCAATGTAAGTAAATGTGGGGAACTGAAGGTAGATAGCTCCCCACTCCCGCACTTCCTTGAAGGCTTCATCAGAAATCCTTCAATTGTATAACTCCTTATCGAAATGGTAGAGGATAACTGCAAAGAAGGCATCATTGACCCTATAAAAATGCTTTCTCCCCTCATTCAGTGTGAGCTAAGGATAGAAATCATAGATTTGGGAGGTACTTGAATACCTTTAGTATTCAACCTAGAGAAATCTCCCATAGCAACGACAACATAAACCAAAAAGGATGTCATATAGAAAATTTTTGTGGAAAGCACTTTGCTCAATTGATAGCAAATGGAGCTACTGATGTGCTCCCCCACCTAATAAATTCCTTATTTTTCTTGATGGTGGTGATGTATAAGAACATCCATTCCTAGAATTCCTTTGCAGAAGGAAGACTTGAAACCCTACTTAAAAGAAAAATGATGTCATTGACCTCCTGAATGAAGTCTGACCGATACATGGTCTTTGGTAATTTGGCAACACTCTTGGCTAGATAACTCTTCATCATGAATTTCATGCATAATTCCACCTCCTTGTCCCAATGCTCCACTAGTGAATCTGGAAAAATTGTGGCATAATCTTAAACATCAGGAAGTTTGAGTAGATCTTCGAAGAAGTCTGGGTCCAAACAGATTACCACCTTATCATCATCATCTTTGACCAACATAGATCCTTCGTCAAAGTGGGCTACTACAGCTAAAACAAACTCAGGGAAATGCATGGAACTGGAAAAACCAGTAGTAAAGACAAGCTCACTATCATAGATGGCTTGCATCCATGGTTTCTTGTTTGGAGCCTTTACTCTTTCCTAGAAATCCAGAAAATCAATCGCCCTAGGTCGGTGTCTCCTATATTTCCCAAGTCAGAAGACAAGCAAGAGTGAGGAGAAACTCCAAGAAATGAATACTTCATCTTTTCTTTTCCCTTTGATGTGGAAGTAGACATCAAGCTCTGTATTTGGAACTGATGACTTTCTGAATCCTAAAATCTGAAGTTGAAAAGTCCCAAAAAGAGAAGTCTGAAAACCGGAAGCATAATAATCTGAAAGACAAGTCCCAAATTCTCAAAAATTATCAACTTCTGAAAATTCAATTGAAGAATCTCAAATTCAAAACCTCCGAAATAGAGAAATACAAACTTGAAAGCCCGACCTCTAAAACCCAAAAATAAAAGTAATTAATTTCTGAAAATGAAAGTTCAAGATGAAAGTTCTAAATTTTTGAAGATGAAAGTTCCAAAGACAAAAGTTCTAAATTTCCAAAGATGAAAATTATGAAAATAAAAGCTCCAAATTCCTGAAGATGAAAGTTCCAAAGTTACATGGTTCCCAATAACTGAAAAAAATATGAAAAACAAAATCCTCTGAAATTCTCAAAAAAAGATCTCCAAACAAGAACGCACTACCAAGTCTCTGAAATCTGAGAAGAAAATTTTCTAAACAATGCTAATCTCCAAATCCCAAAAAGTGTTGAGAGGGAGAAATGGAAAACTTGAGAAGATCCCTTGAAAACTTTGAATGCCTGTGGAAACTCAAAACATAGAAACATGGTGGGAAATGAGTTTGTCATTTCAAGAGGTACACAGAGAGGAGAAAATAAAACAAACAAAGAGGAAATAAAAATAAAATATCTTAAACCAAAAGGAAAATAACCAAGTTAAAATACCTCAAAAATGACATCAAAAAGTACAAGAAAATAGAATGTCAGAGAAAAGTGACAGGTGAAAATGACAAGTAAAAAGTGAGTTTAAATAGAAAACCCCGATATTAATGGTGAAATTCTGATCCGTACAGAGGTTGGTGAAAAATTAATTGCATGAAGGACTCTAAAAGTCTAAAACCTAAAAGCCCAAAATTCCAAAATTTTAGAATTTTAGGGTTTCGGACTTCAAAGATTGGGAGATGAAAAATGTGAATTGGAATGAAAAGTTCTGAAACCTAAAAGCCCAAAAGTCTAAAATTTTAGACTTTCGACTTTGGAAGTCCGAAAGTGAAAACCTAAAAAATTACCCATAATTATGAAACTCCGAAAGACCTGAAAAGTCCAAAATTCATACTTTGGACTTCCAGGACTTCAAAGTCCGAAAGGAATTTAACCAAAAGTGCAGCCAAAAGTTCCGAAACCCGAAATCCTGAAAGTTTGAAATTTCAAACTTTTGGGATTTCAGACTTTGGAACTCTAGGTTCAAAAATTACTAATAATTAAGTAAAAAAATCCGAACATCTGAAAGCTCCGAAAGTCCTGGAAATTCAGACTTTCTCGAGTTTGAGACTTTGGAAATTTGAAAACACAATTTCAAACTCATGCCATTAAACTCCAAAAGAGAAAATCTCTGAAATCTGAAGTTTAAAATTTTAGATTTTGGGACTTGGAGAATTTTCAATTTACATTACAGAATACCCATACAAAGGATTTTCTCAAAAAATGTTTGACTACTTTTGACATCTACTTCTCAAGGTAGATTAAAACGTTAACACCAGGTATGCTCCGAAAGATATTATTCATTAAATTCATAAAATCTACTGGAGAATTTGTAATCCCAAATGGTAACACAGTGAACTCAAAGTTTCCATACCTTATCTTAGAGGAAATATTGTGAATGTATTCTTCTTTTATTCTCAACTGATGGTAACCTAATCACATATCGATCTTAGATTAAACCGATGCACTGTGCATCTAATCACAAAGATCATCAATTCTTGGAAGGGGTATTTGTTAGAGTAGGTATTTACCTTAGCTCATGTTCACCTAGGTACATTATTTACCTTTTTTGTATTTATCCTCACCCACTTATGTGTGTGGATATTTCTTTTTATTTATTTAGATATTAGGAGATATTATCTAGTTGTTAGGTATAGTTCTTTCCTTGATCTATGGTATTGACTAGTTCTGTCCTAGATCTATGGTATTGACTAGATCCTTGATGTCTAGTTCTCTCATAAATCTATGGACTTGACTAGTTCTTTGATGACTAGTTCTTTCAATGATTTATGGCTTGATCTACGACCTTGACTGGTTCTTAGATTGTTATTCCTTGCCTATATAAGCAAGGTCCATTCTCATTGTATTTCATTGAGTTCCATAATAATATATGATATTGTTGTTCATTTGTTTGCAAAGGTTTATGTAAAGTTATTCTGGTGAATTGATTTCATCTTATTGATCATGATGTTTGATTAGCATCTATGTTCTTGGCTTGGCATGATCTGGTTATCGTTCCTTTTATGGTATCAGAGAAGGAGATTGCTATTGACATTTGTCTGTAAGTTTTATTTTGCAAATAAATTCTTTATATATTCATATATTCAGGATTTTCTTGTATTTTGTTGCTGCATGCATTTTTATGCAAAACAGAGGCTTCCATTGGATCTGGAAGGTAGAAAAACCCTAAGATTAGCTGTAAATTTGACCATTTCAGGAGGCAGTCATTTTTTTGTTTTTTTTGTTGTGTAGAGAAACATACTGGATTTGCCTCGGGATTCGTGCCATACAAAAAAGGAAATCTAGAATTTTTTTCTAGGTTTCTTGAGATCTGATCTAGGTATTTTTTTGTTACGGCATAGCATTTTTGGTTTGCGCATAGGAGGTATTTTTCAAAAGATGTTTCTTTCCTTTTTTGGCAAGGGTCCACGGATGTTGTGCATGACTATTACTATTTCAGAAAATCACCATTGAAATCCTTAGCCCCTGGTCATATGAGGGCTTAAATATTGTGATTCCTACTAGTAGGTGCTTAACTCTAGCACCCTTTTATTTTATTTGTGTGGTGAAGGTAAGAGCATTTTATTCTATTTTAGTGGAAACTAAAATAAATAGTAGAGCATATTATTGAAAAACTTGTATCTTTTGATCGGTAACTCCATTTTGAGTGCCATTTTTTATAAAAGTACATGTTTTTTATGCTCTTTCCATTGGAAATATTTATTTTTAGAATCGCACTATAATTATAAAGTTTCATATTATAACACACACTCATTATAAAGTGCCAAAATCTGGGGCTCTTGTTGCATTGTTTGGGGTCTTGTTGCATTGCTTGGTTCTTGCATTTATTTTGGTGATTTTTAAGGATGGAATTTTTATCTACTTCTGCATTAGATCATGTTGAGCCATTAACAACACATAATTACTACACATGGAAACCAAGAATGGAAACAATAATTAAGCGGAAAGGATTATGGGCTTTAACTTCTTCAGAACAACCAATTTTCACTAGAGAATATGAGAAATTTCAGTACCAATTCAAATTTGATGAGTGTATGGGTTTGCTAGGAACTTATTTAAGTGACAGTATTTTGTTTCATTTGGAAAAGTGTAACTCTCCTTTCAAAATATGGGAGAAATTGGAGGATTTGTTTGGTAAGGTGGATCATATGAGAGCCATGCAACTTAAAATTGAGATCACCTCTCTTAATCATGAATATTTTCCAACAATTATAGACTATCTTACCAAGTTCAAGCATTTGCTGACATAGTTGAAGGGGAGTGGAAGAGATAAGAAAGATGAAGAGTGTGTTTACTTGATTCTATCCAAGTTGAGAGGACCATTCCAAATTTTTTCTTCTACCTTTTTCTCTAGCATGGATGCCTTAGGTGACACATTCAAAATTCCTAACTTAGAAACATTTTGTGAAAGACTTACTAGGAAAGAATCCAAATTGCCTCACCTTGAATCTTCCACCTCTCAAAAGGAATTAGTTGCATCTAATCCTAAGAGCAAGGGAAAACCAAATAGTAGAACCAAATCCACACCTTCTCCATCTCAAAATGTTCCTAAACCCAAAGAAAACAACTCAAAACCCAAGCAATCTTCTAAATCCAAGAATAAGTCTAGCTGTTCATTCTCTTTTTGTGGGGTAGTAATCATGAAGAACATAGGTGTTATAAGTGAATGCAAGCCTTAGAGGATGCATTCAAGAAACAAAAAATTTCTATCTCTACTCCACCTCCTTCTAATCAGCATGGAAAGGCACTTAATGTTGTTAGAAGATCTCAATCACAACTTACATACAATTTGGTTATAGATTCAGTGCCTCTCATCACATGACTTCTTCCAAGGAGTCTTTTGTTTCTCTAGGTTTGAGTTCTACTTCCAAAATTGAGGTTGGAGATTCTTCCTTTCTTTCTATTGAGGGAAAATGTGATATACAACTTGATGGTGGTAGTATCCAAGATGCACTATATGTTCCTAACATCACTACAAATTTGCTTTCTGTATATCAAATTTGTCATTCTAGTAAAGGAAAAATAGTGACTTTTACACCACATGGAGCAGAAGTACAAACTTTGTTGGAGCCTCATTCACTAGTTGCTCAAGGTATTGTTGATCATAGTTCTAGACTATATCACTTTGAGGGTTTTGATGACACTTCTTCTATAGATTTAGGATTGGTTTCTCATGTATATTCAGAGATTAAGCTTTGGCATGAAATATTTGGACATCTCAATTACAAATATTTGAAGGAGTTGAGCACTCATGGTATGGTAGATGGTCTTCCTATAGTTTCTTGTCTTGAGGGAGTTTGTCATGGTTGTGCATTAGGGAAACAACATCAAGATCATTTTCCTAAGAATTTGTCTAAGAGAGCTTCTTCACCACTTGAGCTTATGCATAGTGACTTGATGGTTTTCCCTACCCCATCTTTTAATGGAGCTAAGTATGCACTTACGTTTATTAATAATTTCTTGAGGCGTACTTAGGTTTATTTTCTCAAGTACAAAAGTGATATTTTTTCACACTTTAAATTCTTGAAGGCTTTGGTCGAGAAATAATCTTCTAGTTACATATAAAAACCTTCATACTGAAATGGGGAGTACTTCAAAAATGAGTTTTCTAAATTTTTGGCAACTCAAGGCATTATTCACCAACATTTTGTTCCTCATACTCCACAACAAAATGGATTAGCAGAAAGGAAGAATAGAAATTTGAAGGAAATGGCTAACTATATGATGCATTCTAGAGATATACCTCCTATCTATTGGGTAGAAGCAGTTAATTGTGCTAACTACATTTAGAATCGCACACCACACAGAGCACTTAAGCATTTGACTCCAGAGGAAGCTTGGTCCAACACTAAGCCAAATGTCTCATTTTTTTATTCTTTGGGAGCCATGCTTGGGCCTTTGTGCCAAAGAAGAAAAGGAAATCTTTGGATAAGAAGAGTAAAACCTTGATATTTGTAGGGTATTGTGAGGACATGAGAGCTTATCATCTTTTAGATCCTGATACACATGATGTTATTTTTGAACACATGTTCAGTTTGATGAGTGCTTCACTCCTCATGAATCTTCTTCTTCTTCCATGCTTCCTTCTTCTTCTTCATCTCATCTTGAGGATTCTTTCTTTGAGGAGATTGATGAGGAGGATATAGATGTCATTGAGGATCCTATTCCCACTGATGTAGTCACTATGCCTAAGTGGGCTCGTACTACAATTTCTGAGGCAACACCTTTCATAGAGGATCTTCCACCCACTAGGCATCATCATGCACATTCTACTGGTTCTGGACTTTTGTGTTAGGTAGTTTCTGAGGATCCACAATCCTTTTCAAAGGCTCATGGGATACAGGAGTGGGATGATGCAATGACAACTGAGTATTCTTCTTTGATGAAGAATCATACTTGGGATTTGGTATCTCTTCCTAAAGGAAGAAAGATGGTTAGGTGTAAGTGGGTATACCAAACCAAATACACAACAGATGGGTCCATTGAAAAGTATAAGGCTCGTCTTGTTGCAAATGGTTTTTCACAAGTTAAAGGTATTGATTACTTTGAGAATTTTGCACCCATTGCCAAGATGGATTTTGTATGCCTTGTACTTTCTCTTGCTGCATCACATGGGTGGCCCGTATACTAGATGGATGTGAAGAGTGCCTTCTTACATGGATATCTACAAGAGAAAATATACATGGATCATCCGGTTGGATTTTTCAGGATTCTTATCTTGTTTGTAGGCTCCGAAGGTCTCTCTACGGTCTCAAACAAGCCCCTCGGGCTTGGTATGAGAAGATGGATTATTTTCTTCTATCTACTTGGTTTTGTTCATTGCCACTCCAATCATACAGTGTATCTCCAACATGTTGGTGAGGATATTGTGATACTTGTCTTGTATGTTGATGATCTGTTACTTATTGGTAGCTCTTCTTCCCACATTCAGAGTATTCAGAGGGATGTTTCTACATAGTTTTACATGATAGATCTTGGGTTATTACATTATTTCCTTGGTTTGTATATTTCTTACACAGTTCGTGGATTCATTTGAGTCAAAAAAATACATCCATGATATTCTTGGTACTTTGATATGGATGATTGCAAGCTAAGTCCATCTCCTTTTCAATCTGGGGTTACTCTTACATCCACATGTACCACACCACTTTGTGATCCTACATTGTATAGGCAGTTGGTTGGGAGTCTCATGTACTTGACCCATACTCTCCCTGATATTTCATTTACATAGTAGGGCTTGTATCTTGGTTTGACATTCTCCTCATAGTAGTCATTAGTAGGCTACTAAAAGGATTTTGTGCTATTTACAAGAACTTCCTAGTTTGACCTACACTACACTAGGAGTTCTACTTAGTTCGTTGGGTATATAGATTTAGATTGGGCGGTGTTCTATTGATGATAGGTGTTCTACTTCTAGCTATCTTTTCTGTCTTGGTTCTTCTCCAGCTTCTTGGGCGTGCAAAAAAGCAATAGGCTATTACACTTTCATCTTCGAGGCATAGTACAGGCGTAGTTACAATAAGTCAACAAATTCTTTGGCGTTGCTAGTTATTGACAGAGTTTGGATTCCCATAGGATTCACCGATTGTACTTTTGTGTGACAACTAAAGTGCAATTCAGATTTCTCACAACCCATTTGCACACCAAAGGACCAAGCATATCGAGATACACATCCTCTTCCTTCGGCAACACATTCGGATGGATTTCTTTTCTTGGAGTACCTTCCGACTCAAAGAACAGAGTTGCGGCATCTTTATGAAGCCTTTTGCATAACCTTGCTACCTTGAGTTGCATGGAATGCTTAGGGTTTTGGAATTTGTTCTTAGGCGGTGTTCATGAGACCATCTTCCTTCTTATTCTTCTTTCTCTTTCCTTATATCAGGATTCTTTACTTCTTTTGGTTCGAGATTTCATCATAGATATATTGTACATGAGTACCTCATCGTGCCTAGTTCTTGGGACTCATACTGTGGACATGCCACTTCTATTTTTGCCCCTAGTTTCACTTGAGGGGGTTTTAGAGTAGGTATTTAACTTAGCTAATGTTCACCTAGGTAAATTATTTACTTTATTATATTTATCCTCACCCACTTATGTGTGTGGATATTTCTTTTTATTTATTTAGATATTAAGAGATATTATCTAGTTGTTAGGTATAGTTCTTTCCTTGATCTATAGTATTAATTATTTCTTTCCTAGATCTATGGTATTGATTAGATCCTTGATGTCTAGTCTGCTCATAAATCTATGGACTTGACTAGTTCTTTGATGACTAGTTCTTTCCATGATTTATGGCTTGATCTACAACCTTGACTAGTTCTTATATTGTTATTCCTTGCCTATATAAGCAAGGTCCATTCTTATTGTATTTCATTGAGTTCCATAATAATATTTAATATTGTTGCTCATTTGTTTGCAAAGGTTTATGTAAAGTTATTCTGAAAATCACTTTCATCTTATTGATCATGATGTTTGATTAGTATCTGTGTTCTTAACTTGGCATGATCTAGTTATCATTCCTTTTAGTATCTATTCTTGATTGTGGCTTTGTTAAGCATCCGATAATCGATGCATAGCCTAAGTGTTCCATCTTTCTTCTTTACAAAGATGACTAGTGCTCCCCAAGGAGATACACTCGGTTTGATCAAACCTTTTGATAATAGTTCATGAAGTTGTGCTTTAATCTCAACAAGTTCAGTTTTCATTCTATAGGGAGCCTTAGAAATTGGTTTGGTTCCCAATTTGATATCTATTATGAAATCAAATTCTCTTTTGGGTGGAAGAATATGTAGTTATTCTAGAAATAGATCATTATACTCACGTAACAGTGAATAATATTCCACTAAATCCTTTCCTTCTTCACCCAAATCTGAAATTTTTATAGCATACAGAATGTAGCCCTTGTTCTTAGCCTTCTTAAGTTGCATAGCTGAGATTTGTCTAAGTGAAAAACCTCTTTTTATTCCCTGAATTTATAATAATTTTTAGAGGTCATCAAGACATTTAATCTTATTTTCAAGGTAGTCTATAGTTCCCTTGTGTTGGGATAACTAGTTCATACCTATGAATATGTCATATGAGCCTAGAGGAGCTAAGTAAAGGTCTACTTTAGTGGTAAAGCTTGGCAGTTCCAATGTTGTGCCAAACAGACATTGTTTAACAATGTGGAGAACGTTGTTCCCATATTTCATGAGACCATGAATCTTTTATAAAACCAAATTTTCTTTTAATTTTAGATACTAATTTAGTAGAAATAAAACATTTAGTTACACCAATAGCGAATAAAATGGTTACAGGTAATCCATACAACTTACCTATAACTTTGACTAGCATAGCCTACTTTTCAACTTGCTTGTCAATTATTGTAGCATGTATGTGGTGTTACTATTTTCTTATCTTATTTTTCTCGAGGGTAGTTATTTGCATAGTGATCAAGACTGCAAATAAAATATCCCATGAAGGGTCCTTTATTTTCCGTTTTACTTTCTTTATTGGCTATGTTGTTTTGTTTATTTTTCTTATTATTTGTACTAGTATTAACTATTGTGTTATTCTTTCCATTTCCATTACCATTTCTATTTTTGAACTTCTTATATGCCACCTTTTAAAGTGATAAAGATGATGGTGCATTAACATATTTATTTTTCTTCTCCTCTCTATGTGTAGAAATAGCTTGCATTTTTGTTCTTGTCTAATTTCCTTCTCAAAAATAGCTTCCATAGTTGATGGTCCATGGACATCAACTTCACCTCTTATCACTGGGTTCAATCCCATGATGAAATTCTTGATGCAAAATTTCTCATCAGTTTGGTATTGAGGTATGTATTTTAGAAGTTTTGTGAACTTCTCCTAGTATTCAGTCACTGTCATCTTTCCTTGAGTTAATGTCTAAAATTCAAACATCTTCTAATCATAGTATAGTTGGGGTAACCAACCCCGTATAAAGTATGATTACAATCGGTACCATGAAATATTTTCCTCATCAACAACCCACTCTACTTTCCAGATGTACCACCAAGAGGATGCCTCATTAAAGAGTTGATAAGCTCCCCAAACTACCTTGGTTTCCTTTGAGAAGTTTCTAATGGGAAATACTTCTCCATTTTGCGTAGTCAATTCTCAGCTCTATCACCCAAGGTTGTATTATCAAAATTTGGTGGGCTGATCCTCTTGATATCATTTGATAGTTTAACTTCCAAATGTGCCCTATTTTTTTGTGGTTGATTAACTTCATTAACATTCAAATTTACATTAGCATTTGCATTATCATTTGAAACATCATTATTTTTTGCATTAAGATCTACAATTTTTGTAGTATTTTCTCATTCAATTGAAGTTAATTAGCTCGCTACTAAAGAAAGTACATAACTCAAAAATGTTGGAGGATTTATGTCACCTCAGATGTGATGTGATGGATATTAGTGATGAAGTGATTGATCCTCGCTCATTATTACAAGCTTAATAAACCTACAACTCAAAGACACTAAATAAAATTGATTAAATAAGATATGAGTGTGTTTCAAGACAAAGCAGATCCTATAAATGTTAACTTCATTAGCAGATGTCAACCCCATTTTAAAGAAAAAGTGATATAAATGATTGATAAGTAAAGTGCATGCAGAAATAGAAGTATAACTAAATTTGAAAATAATTAGGATTTGATCTAAATACTAATTAGATCTAAATAGTAGTAAATTAAATGGTTACCTATTCTGGTCGATGACAACCCGGACTATGTAGAGAGAGAGTTAATGGCAACCTAAAAGGCTAGATTTGGCTTGTAAGCTAAATATGTAGACCTAGAAGAGTCCGAGTGGAAAATAGAAGGTGACCAAATCCTATGGATGTTGTGAGCCAACCGCAGAAGAGAACTAGAGGTAGAAAGCTCCAAAAGGTATCAAGAAATAACAAGAAGGGAAGGGTGGATTGGGAATCAAGACCACAGTCAATAATGACCAGGGTGAAGTGATGACGATTAGGATGCGAGAGGGGCTAATTTTGATGTAACAGAGGACTAGATGGATATTTATCAAGCTAAGATAGATACAAAACTCATGCAAAAGTCAGAGATGGCTTTGGAGATGGAAAACACAATTACAAAGAGATGATTTGATGATGACTTGGGCTTGGTGATGATGACTATAGAAAAATAAGGCAAGGACGAAGGTAGATTGACTGAAAAGGAAACCTACACATAGAAAATTTGATAGAACATCCTAATAATGGATTCCCGAGTATTTTTGGACCTGTAATGTTGGATTTAATAACATAATGATAAAAAATGATATAAGATAGTAGAAAAAGAAATGTAAACCTCCCAATGTTATGTAGATGATCAATAAGATATTCCAAGGGCTGCAAGAGGGTTGTTGAGATGCTCTGGTTTGAAGGAGGAATTTCAAAATTGAAGGAAGTCATGCCTGTGTGTTTTCTCGTGTTTTGTTGTGTTCTCGTTGCATTCTCACCGCATTCTTATAGCTTTCTTTTTGGGTTGGCTATGTCCTATCTGTCTTGGGAAAGGAATGAACTCAAATTAATAGGGTCGACAATGACCAGGCTGGGTTACCTTCGATTACGAGGAAAGTTTCCCAATGGGCCTAGATTTTGTGATTTTGATCCAAATTTGGGATTTTGATGAGTAGGAAAGTTACTTTAAAGTACATAGGCAAGAAGGGATATGATAAGGATGAGTTGGGGAATAAAGATAGGCTAGGAAAAGTATATCAAAGTATGAAGATATATATTTAGAATGAAAACATCCTAAATAGAAGGTTGATTAGGGCATCTAGATATGGGTATCAATTAATTAATTAATTAAAGGGAATTAAAAAATTCATGTGAATTAATAAAGATTAAATGATTAATTAATTAATTAATGGGGATTAAATGATTAATGTTGATTGGTGAGGTTAGGATAATGATAGGATAAATGGGAATTTAATTAAATAAGGGGGATGAATTAAATAAATATGTGCACTTTGGTGATTAAGGGTATAGATACCAAATTTAGGTGTCTACATTTTCCCCCTTTTATTGAGTGGTTTAAGATAGCAAACCATGAGACAAAAACAATAAGAGTTGGATGATGATTGATGATGAGCTCCCCCTCAAATGGGGGATTAATGATGTCAAGGGAAATCAATATTACATTTGAAAAAGGTAGATTATGAAGGGCGGGTAGGTAACTAAAAATTGGTAAAATGATTACCAAGAACTATGACCCGGTAAAAGGATCACAATATGAATTAAAAATATGGTGGTGACTCCAATATCACATTGGTAGAGGAAAATTACGGTCTCAACGGAGACGGGCTACAACATTCTATGGGCCAAAGGAGCGGGTGAATATCATTGTAGTATGGATGTAATATGAGATGACTAAAATGTCATAGGAAATTCATCAAAGTATGTGCAACTCTATGTGAAAGGTATGTGAAATACTTCATACATGAGGAATTAAATGAATAGGTATATGTCCACAAGGATGAAAATAATGGTGCCCCAAAAGGGTAGTATAAATATGGCTTAGAAGGCGAAATGAAAAAGATGAGTCGCGAAAAGGCATGCCTCAAAGGGGAAGGTGTGGCATGTGAAGGAAGAAAGTAAAAAGTGGATGATGAAATATTATGACCCAAGGGGGAGAAATATGGTCACGAGATGGACTTTGTGCACAAATTAGATAGGATTGTAACATAAAATTCCCGAGAAGGGAGAAATTATGGTCCGATAGGACTTTGAATACACAAATTAATGATTTGAATGTAGAATTAAAATTCCTAGAGGGAAAATAAATATGGCCACAGATGTGGAATTTCAGAGTAAATAAGAATAGATATATGAAAGTAGTGGTGCCCCAAAAAAGGACACAAATATGGCTAAAAAGGAAAGATAAAAAATGTGAGATATGGTGCCCCAAGAGGGAAACACAAAGATGGCCACAAAAGTGGACTTAAGATGTGATGGATTGGATAAGATTGGATGATATTTGGGATAGATGTGACTTAATAATGGTAACCTATGGATATTAATGACATGAAATCATATCAAGCAACACATGAGGAAACGATGCCTCTAAATTCATTGGAGGTAAAAATGAGGGGATCTAGGTAACAAAAGGCACATGTGACTAAAACATATGTTAGTATATAATGAATGACAGTTAGTTATAAAAAATATCATAAGGAAGAAATGGATGAAATGAACTCATACACCTAGTGTCGAAATGATAAAGGGGTTTGAGATGTAACTTGTACATGGGAAGAGGGATATTTTAAAGTGATGTTCCCTAAAACTATGCCCCAACTCGAGAATGGGAAGAGAAAACTAATCAATGTGGGAATTCTACTAGAAGAAAGTTGAACAATGCGGGAAGCTTTCTTAGGATGCTGATAAAATGAAAGGTTGATCAATGTGGGATGCTTGTGAATGCCACAAGGAGTAGCCATACTAATAGGATAAGGTCTAATTTATACAAAATATGTGGATGGAAAGAATAATACATGATAGTCATCCTTCGAGGGATTGGTCTATTTCTTTTGATTTGATTTTAAATTTGATTTTTATTTACATGATTTTTCTTTTATTTATTTTTACCTTGAACATCGGTCATTTGACAGATTATTCTATTTTTTATAACCTTGATTTATGAGAAGAGCATCCATGAATTTTGATTTTACATGGGGGAGAGTTGGGACTAACTAGGTAGACCACTTAGGAGGGAATAATGAGTGTACAAAAACACCTCTGGACCCTTTACATGGTTCCAATAGGTGAATAAAATGGTGATAGATGTAATGATTTCAGATTTCTCACCAAAGGGGAGAACCTATCCATAAGAAAAATTCTATGGGCAGAGCTGTGGTGCCTATACTTAAGGTCATATCTAGAAATTGACAAAAGACCACATGATTCCAAATCATCATGATGACATATGGAAAAGGCTAAGATAGAGGAATGATCTAAAGCTATGACTTAGAGCACTGGTAGACATGCTAACAATAGAATGGTAACAAGTGTGATGCGTGAAGCGGTTCCACTTCCAGTTTACCACCAAGGGAGGGGAGACATTAAAGTTGTGACATGATGAGATGATAGCTTGAAAAGGATTAGATGTGATAGATGAGTGAGAAATAAAAACTATGTGCTTAAGGAAGTGAAAATATGCGTCCCTAACGAGATGAAGATATGGTCCCCCAAGAGAGAGAAAAATATGACCACAACGGTGGATTTTGATGAAAATAAATGGTGCCCCAAGAGAGGCACAAATATGGCCACAAAGATGGAATTTGATGAGAATAATGGTTTCTCAATGGAGAAATAAGTATGGCCATAATGGTGGGCTTAGGATGAGAGTGAAATATTAGATAAGACGTTATGAGATAAATAAGATGGAAACTATGTGCTACCTTTAAAAAGTGAGGAAGCGAGGAAAAGATATGTGTTCCAGTAAGATGAAAAATGGCCACAAGAGTGGGCTTATGATGAGAATATGGTGCCCTGAGAGGCACAAACATGG
The DNA here is from genome assembly GCA_018340775.1 of Taxus wallichiana var. yunnanensis. Classification (NCBI taxonomy): domain Eukaryota; kingdom Viridiplantae; phylum Streptophyta; class Pinopsida; order Cupressales; family Taxaceae; genus Taxus; species Taxus wallichiana. The sequence goes on from CM031234.1 coordinate 856,112,035, forward strand.
CCACAAAGGTGGAATTTGAATGAAAAATATGGAGATAAATGGTCCCTCAAAGGAGGAACAAACATGGCCACAATAGTGGACTTAGGATGAAATAGATGGCACCCTAAAAGAGGCACAAATATGGCCACAATGGTGGACTTTGATGAAGATGGTGCCCCAAGAGAGGCACGAATATGGCCACAAAGGTGGAATTTTATGATATGAAGTGGTCACTTAACAGAAGGAAAAATAGGGCTACAACAGTGGAATTTGATGAAAGGGATGGAAATATGGTGCCCTAAGAAAGGCACGAGTATGACCACAATTGTGGAATTAAAATGAGATGAATATTTGTTCAAGATTAATTTGGATTTAAGATTGGATGAGATCACGAAAAGTGATTTTAAAAGGTAAGCACCCCAACATCAAGGGAGCTATATGGGTTGATAAGAATATGCATTGATAGGATTCATGAATGAGAGGATAAAAAATGAAGGGAAGGTACTCCCCCAGTAGAAAATACTATGTCTCATTTGGGTGATTTGGATGTGGATGAGCATGTGTAAGCCATAGTAGATTGGATGTGATTGTTGATTATAATTTTAGATTTGGATTGGATAGATGTTCGGGGATTATAGGGATGATTAGCAAGGCTCATAGTATCAATGAAGAAGGGAATATTTTCCTTAGGGGAATGCCATGTGTAGGAAAGATTTGAAATGATAGTGTGGATGAATGAACCTCAAGAAACCCGATGGAAGAGATACAAATTGGATTGGTTGTAAATGGAGAAGGATGTTTCACCTTAGTGAAGAAATCATTTTCTCAATAAGGTTATGGAATATTGTCCAAAGGCCTTACAATGCTCAATGTCATGGCCTAGAGTACGATGATAAGCACAAATTCAATTGGGATTGAACCATAATGGTTTCTTACTATGTGGATTAAAGGATATGATAAGAGGAAGTGTGATGGAAGATATTCAATTTAAATGTCGAAGGATATTCCCGTGGGACCCAATCAAAGTGTCATGGGGAAGATAAGTATTGTGGATTTAGATAGGGTAGTTTGAATTGGATTTAGGGAAGGGATGGATGTATATTGGATGGGTATATTAATTGTATTGAAAGAAAAATCTATTTTGAGAGGAGGGTTGGATGGTTTGGATTTGGGTTTATCATTGGGAGATGTCTTAGATGGGGGACTGGCCCTAAAATAGATGTTGTAATATTGGATTGCTGAGAAGAGGGAAGACCTAACTTCTTATGAGGATGCATAGGATACTTTTGGGGATTTTTACCACGAGTCTTAGATTTTGATCGAGAAGATTTACCCTTGGTAGGGATGAAAATAATCTCAACTGGAGGATCCGAAGGTGTAAGTGTAGGTTTTGGATTGGTTGATGTAGAAACAGCTTAATTCTCAGAGATGGAGAATGAAGCCCCCTTGTTTTTTCTTAGGTGGAGGTACCCAATCCATGAATATATCAAGAGGTGTCGTTGATGTGTTTGCAATTAGAGGATATGTGATGGGTGTGATAGCAGTAAGAGATGTAGACACTACGATGTTGAAGGGTTAAGTATAGGATATTGGGCTAAGATAGGTGGTGCAACCATAGGAAAACATGTTGGTGTATGTGATGAAAATTCCAAGGTGGATGTAAGTGGGATTGTAGATGTAGTAGATGTGGATGTAGTTGGGATAGAAAGGGGTGTAAGTGAGGAAATGATGGATGTGTTTTGTGCAGATGTGGGTATAGTCAAATTCGGTGTGGTTGTGGTAAAGGTAGGGATAGATGTAGATGTAGAGAAAGTGGTATAAGTCAATGGGATAGATGTGATGATTGTGGACATGGTTGATATAGGTGTAGGGGTAGGTATTAATGGAGCCATAAGAACTATTGCGGGGGTTATTAATCAATGTTTCAAAAATATGAAGAATAAATGGAACCCCAAGATGAATCAAGGAGCCACAAATAAAGGAATAAAGTCTCTGAATATTGTAGAAAGTCATGGATAAAGGAAGAAAGTCGTTGAAGGTTGTAGAAAATTGTAGATGAAAGAAGGAAGCCATCAAGACTATAGAAAGCCACGGGTAGATAAAGAAAGTCGGGAACGAAGAAGAAAGCCACCAAAAATTATAGAAGTTGCGAGAACATGAGAAAGACCCGTAAATAATCGGAGAAAGCTGTGCTAAACTGAAATAAGTTGATACTAAGCTATGGATTGAAGACAAATCAAACCAAGATGAGAAAGAATCCAAAAAGGCACAAGTTAAACGAAGTGTCTTTTTGGAGTCGATTGTATTTTGTGTATTTATTGTAACTAATATATTTTATATGGTCATGTCACAAGAAATATATGTGTGAGTGCCATTTTGAGAGATTTTGTATGAGAGTTGAGATAGATAAGATAGAATGAGAGATTATGCATGTACTTGAGAATGATGTAATTATTATTGATAAATAAATAAAGACTAGAGTTTGGGATGAAATATGTTTTATGCTTTCCTTTAAATTTTTGTTCTTAAAAGTAAATGTGGTGTATTTCCTGAGTAAATCCTTAACTAAGGTCAAATTTACTAAGTCTCACAATTTTGTCAAGGTTTTAGGTGAACATTGGTGTACGAGCCTATGTTCCTTGTGTTAAGAAAATATCAAGAAAGATTTCACCACAAGGCTATTGGGAACCCAAATTATTAGAAATTAAAAAGTGGTGGGAGAAACAAATCGACATATTTGTAAAAGTAGAATAAAAAAGGAAGAAGATAACTTATAAAGTAGTATAAGAAGTGTTTGAGGAGTACGAAGAAGAATTTTTGGCCCTATTTCCTCATTATTTGTGGCCCTATTTATTAACACATGCAAAGAGGACAAAATGGTCACGGATGTACTTAAGACAACCTTTTGAGTGGATTGTAAAATAATTACCTATAGTAAAATACATTGATGAACCATGGACCAGAGAAATTGATTACTAGTACGAAATTACTCTAGATTTCTACATAATCAATCACGTGGGCAATTTAAGGTTGGACTAATTTTTATAATAAGAAACAAGAAGTTCTAAGTGGATCCTGCGATCAATTTATTTAGTCAGTTCCATTCTTAATTAAAGTGTTAATGATTGAAAAGGGATTAATTAGAGAATCATAAAAGTTCCTTTATAGGACAGTACGAGAATGATGGTAGACATGAAAGGGAGCAATCCAAGAGACATGAATTATCGAATTAATGGGGTGCTGGTTGGGGTGGTAGAAATAGGATGACACAGGGAAAAAGAAAAAGAAAATAATTATATAGTTAGCAAAGAGGAGATTAAGAAAATTAAGGGGAGTTAAATTAAGAAGAGTAACTAAAATGAGGAGGATGGAAGAAAGAGCAAGGATAGCTGTGGAAAAGAAAGAAGTAGAGAAAAAGTTGGAAAAATAAAGGATAGCACGGGAATAAATAGTGAAGGAAATGAATGAGAGGAAGGAAAAATTTAATAAAGATAAGAAAGTATAGAAGAAGATAGAAGGAAGATTCACCCACATCAAGTGGAGGCCAACAAATGGCTACCCCAGAAATGGAGGCAGACGTATAATGTTATGCTATAATTCATGTGTTAAGAAGAGACCATAAATCAATGGTTACACCGTGGATGGAAACCACCGTGAGACAATTTTAGTAGATAGAGACAATGTGGAAGAAGAAGAGAAGAATGTTGAAGAAGTAGAAAAATAAAATAAGAAAAGGAGAAGTAGAGAAGGATACATAGAAGTAGGTTTAGAAGAAGGATATAGATTAAGAGATATTAAAGGTAGAAAGTTATTTGTGGAGAAATAAAGTTATGAATAGATGCCATGAAAAGCCACATACCCCAACTAATCAAGAACCCAATGGAAATGAACCCCTTGGAATGGTCATCATCCCTTATGCCAAAACAAACATTGTTAGGAAATATATAAATAAGAGAAGACATGGAAAGAAGATACAAATAGCTGAGAGAAGAAAAAGAGAGAAGTACTAAGACAATTTTAGGAGATTATAGGAGCCATATACTTTGAGTAATTAATTGTGAATGAGAAGGAAGAATTGTAGTAGGAAATATGAAATGGTGATTTACTTGATTGAACTTATTTTGCAAGACCAAAAAATGTTAATAGAGTTATTCATCACTTGGTTGTCTCAAAGATGAGACAACATTTGAAGTCGATGGATGATGTTGACAGGGTGCTTCATCAAGTTTTGGAAAAATTTGCAGAATAAAGGGAACATGTGATATGAAGCAAGGAGCCATGGATAAAGGAAGAAAATCTTCGAAGATTATAGAAAGTCGTGGATAAAGGAAGAAATTATCTGAAGGTTGTAGAAAGTTACAGATGAAAGAAGGAAGCTACTAAAGACTAAAGAAAGCTGCAGATAGATAAAGAAAGTCGGGGATAGAAGAAGAAATCTTCCAAAGATTGTAGAAGCTACAGAACATGAGAAAGACCCACAGATAACTAGAAAAATCTGTGATAAACTGAAATAAGCCATGGATTGAAGACAAATTGAACCAGTACGAGATAAAATTTGATAGAGGCACGAGTCAAAAGAAGTTTCTTTTGATTCAATTGTATTTTGTGTATTTATCGTAACTAATATAATTTATATGGTCACATCACAAGAAACATGTGTGTGGTGCCATTTTGAGATATTTTGTACGAGAGTTGAGATAGATAAGATAAAATGAGAGATTATGCATGTACTTGAGAAGGATGTAATTATTATTGATAAATAAATAATGACTGGAGTTTGGGATGAAATATATTTTATCCGTTCCTTTACATTTTTGTTCTTAAAAGTAAATGTTGTGTATTTCCCAAGTACATCCTTAACTAAGGTCAAATTTCCTAACTCTCAAAATGTTTTCGGGTTTTAGGTCAACAAGCACAATGTCCAATAGGGGTAGATGATGAAGTAGATGAGATAGGTAAGGATGAAGGTGTTTGATGTATCATATTGATTGAATAAGGATTGAATGTATAAGATGTGAAAGGTAGATATGGATTGGTTGATGGTGGATTTGGGAAGGGTTGTCAGAAGGTACCAGAGAGGTGGAGATTGAATTGGCTGGGGGATTATATAATGTTGAAAGTAGGGACATAATAGGATGGTTGAATCTATTGAACCATATATGGAGTAGAAATGTCAAAAGATGGTGATTGTTGGATAGGTATGGTAGATGGAGTGGGGATCACATTCATATAATATTATGGGGGTGAAGTAATATTTACTTATTGACACTATCGAGAGATGACTCTATAGTGAAAGTAGTCGTAGATGGGGCTAGAAGGAGAAAATCATGAGATATCAATCGTGGTAGTGTTCGTGGAGCAATAGTTATGGATGTGACTTGTATGGTTGTGGGTGTAGGATAAGTGTCAGATAGGTTTGGTTGTTCAATATAAGGGGTGGATGGATAAGGATGTAAGGAATCTTGGTGTGTTAAATTCAAAGGGGATGTTGGATAGGATGTTTGGGGTTGGTTTGAAATATTTAATTGTTGAGGCACACAAGAAGTGTGAATATGGATGGATTTGGGTGATTGGATGGGTATACTATTGGCTATATGTATTAAAGTGGGGATAATGTTCACATGAGAAGATGTAGGTGGAATAAAATCCTCTGATTTAATGGATGGATAAGATTGACATATTTTAGGGGTTCTACGAATTATAAATTCATAGACGTGGTTAGATGGAGACTTATAGGCCTCTAAAGGAGTTAGAGATGGTGGTGTGGTATGTCAAAGGGATATAAAATGAGGGGAAATAGGTGAATCTGTTTCAAAAGGGGGATCTATTTGAATAATATGGTCTTTACAGGGTTGAGAAATCTAATGTGGAATCTCAAGATTACTAGATGAAGTGGTAGAATTGTTAGATATATCACACTTTGCTACATGGTCCGATTTTGAAGAACATAAATAGTACTAGGTGTGAAGTAAGGAAAGATTTTTTTATGAAATGTATTAAAATAAATAAATCAACACATTTTTCATTATCTAGATTTAAGAAAGTGTGAAAGAGGGGAATGGATAATAGGGTACCTAGGAGAAGGAAGCCTAGATCCGGTTTCAGGATTGTTTTGGCTAGGGAAGTCTCAAGCAACTTCCTGTCAGGTCATGAAATCCCAATCATTCAACCGGTAGGGTATGTTTTGATGTGTTGATTTAATGTGTGAGTTTTAGGTTGTGTGTGATCAAATGTGAGAATAAGAAGGTCAAACCCCTAATTAAGCCATGTAGGGAAGCAAGATGTAAAAATAAAGGGTTCCTTTTAATCCAAATTGAAATGTGATTTTTTGATGAGAACACACACAAGAAAAGGAAGTACGATACAAAAAAAATATAAAACAAGGGAAAAGAGGAAAACCTGGATATGGATTTTTCTTTTTAACTGATATATAGCGGGAAGAGAAATCCAATAGGTGAACCAACACGAGAAAGAAAGAAGAAGGGCCTTGCAGACGCAAAGATTAGTAAAAAATAGAGAAAATCGAGAATATAGAAAGAAATGAAAAGGCTCACCTAAAGGGTGGTCCTACGGGTTGTGCCAAGAATGCTGTAGTATTTCCTCATTCAATTAAAGTTAATGAGCTAGCTACTAAAGAAATTACACAACTCAGAAATTTTGGAGGGTTTATTTTACCTTAGATGCGATGTGATGGATATGGGCACTAAAGTGATTGATCCTCTTTGTTGTAAGCTTAATAAACCTATAACTCAAAGACACTAAAGAAAATTTATTAGATAAGATATGAGGGGGTTTCGACAAAGAGGATCCAAGAAGTGTAACTTCCTTAGCGGGTGTCAACCCTATTTTAAAGAAAAAATGATATAAAGGATTGATAAGAAAACCGCATGTACAAACATAAGTATAATTGAATATGAAAATAATTAGGATTTGATCTAAATACTGATTAGATTGAAAGAAAAGTAAATTAAATGGTTACCTGGTCTGGTCGATGGTGACCCAAATTGTGTAGAGGCATGTCGATGGCAACCTAAAAGTCTAGTTCTAGATTGTAAAGTTGAATATACGAGATATGGAAGAGTTTGAGTACAAAATAGAAGGTGACAGAATCCTATGAATGTTGTGAGCCACATACGTAAGATAACTAGAGGAAAAAGCTCCAGAAGGTAATAGAAAATATAAGTAAGGGAAGGGTGTATTGGGAATCAAGACCATGGCCGATGATGACTAGGGTGAAGTGAAGGCGATTAGGATGCAGAGGGGCTGATTTTAATGCAATAGAGGACTGGATGGCGATTTATCAACTCGAGACAGATATAAAACTCATGCAGAAGTTAGAGATGGCTTTGGAGATGGAAAACATAGTTATAGAGAGTTGATTTGATGATGACTTAGGTCAAGGCGACGATGATTATAGTAGAATAAGGCAAGGTTGAAGGTAGATTGACTGAAAAGGCAACCTGTAAATAGAAACATTGATAGAACAATCTAATAATGGAGTCTCAAGTGTTGTTGGACCTACAATGTTAGATTTAACAAGATAATAATTAAAAATGATATAAGATAGTAGAAAAAGCAATGTAAACATCCCAATGTTATGCAGATGATCAAGAAAAGCTTCCAAGGGTTGCAAGAGGGTTGTTTAGATGCTCTGGTTTGAAGGAGGAATTATAGAATGGAAGGAAGTAGCACTTGTTTGTTTTGTTCTTGTTGCATTCTTGTAGTGTTCTTGCAACATTGGCTCTATCTTGTCTATCTTGGGAAAGGAATGAGCTCAAATTAATAGGGTTGATGGTGACTAGGCCGGGTAACCATAGATTGCGGGAAAGTTTCCCAATGGGCCTAGATTTTTATTTTGATCTTAATTTGGTCTTTTGATGAGTAGAAAAGATGCTTTAAAGCAAACAGATAGGAAGGGATGTGATAAGGATGAGTTGGAGAATAAAGATAGGTTAGGAAAAGTATGGGGATATATATTAGAATGAAAGCATCCTAAATAGAAGGTTTGATTAGGGCATGTGGATGTGGATACCAATTAATTAATTAACAAAAATGAATTAATTAATTAATATGAATTAATAAAGATTAAATGATTAATTAATTAATTAATGGGGATTAATTAATTAATGTTGATTGATGAGGATTGGATAATGATAGGATAAATGGGCATTAAATTAAATAAGGGGGATGAATTAAATAAATATGCGCACACGGAAGATTAAGGGTATAGATACTAAATTTAGGTGTCTACAAAAACGTTACTTTTACAAGATTAGGTTGTTCTGAGATGGTTCAATGCCATTCTTCACATTATTGTTGTGATTACCCATAAATTCCTTTTCAAGAATAGCCATACACTTGGTGTATCTGAATGACAAGGAGAATCTCATCCAATTTTTGCATTATGACTACTTCGCTAGCTACAAGTTGGTTATTTGCAATATTTCCTCTTGTTCTAAACATGTTTTCTCGTTAGATAAGAATTAAATTTTAATTAGCGTGAGGACTCAATAGGTCAAAGAGTTGTAACCTTCACTCGATACCAAAACTTAATATTTACTTTTCAATACTTCAAATTATGGAAAAAAATATTTCCCATACTAGCTATTGCCTTTGATGATTTAAATGAAAGAAATTTAAATCCAAAAACTATAGAATTACAATTCATCATGTGTTATTGTCATGCAAATGTGTAACAAATAATTTAACAATTTCTGAGCATAAAACCTATACCCATGTGTTTATTTTTTCAAGTCTTACCATTCCAAGGCACCTCGGGTATGTCCAAATCAATCTAGGTGACCTCCCAATTAACATTATCTCATCCCCTAAGTGACTTAGGAAATTCCATTCATTCTCCCCTAGGTGATTTTAGGAGTTCATTAAAATTTGCAAGCTTTAGGCAGTTGTGGGAAGGGCTATCACTAGCCTTCCTAGGACTAGTGAAACCCCATGGAGTAGAGAAGAAAATCCAAAATGGATGTGGAGGTGATTAAAAGGCCTTAGGACATCATGCAAGTGATTCGGGAGATTCTCGGAAGGACTCGGAGAAGTAGGGGTAGTTTCACCAAAATTAGGATTCATGGGCCTAAGTAGTACACATGCCAAAAAAACTATTGAAATTTCAAAGGTGATTCTCGAAGCTCCAGGTGGAGTTAGGAGAAAAAAGGATCATCAAAAATTTAATTCCTATCCCTACAATATGGTGAAATTAGTTTATTCACAAAAGTTTGGTGCATTAGGTCTGCAAGAATTTTTATCATATATAGGTGGAGTACCAAATGAAAAATCTGAATTTTCAGGGATCAAATGGAAGAATAAAGACCTGAGACCCAAACCATTTGATGCAAAAGGTCATTTCAAAGAAGGAGCATATAAATCTTCATCAAAAATTCCATTAACAACTTAAGTTATCGTCATTTCAAGTTGTCCTCCTTGAGCGAGTTCGGGAGTTAATCAAATTTTGGAAGGACACGTGTCTTCTGCAAACACCTTCTAGGATTTTTTTCCCTCACATCCCTCAAGTTTAGGGACATCAACCATGTAAAAATTCACCTAGCCCCCATATGATCTTTGGATCCTCATGTGACCTTCAGATTGCCGCTCAGCCCCTGTGCTTATGAGAGCTTAAAACCTTCATCGTTGGATCGCTGCCACATGTCATCACCTGGAGTGCCATGGAATTTGATGTCCTTCATTTCCCTTTGAGGTGAGGGACATAAAAATGGAAAAATCACCCAACCCCTAAGGGAGACTTTTGGTCATCCATATGACCACTTTCTCACCTCTCCATGCTTTAAAGCTGATTTTTAGCCTTCATTCTCTACCATCGGATCTCCCCCATGTGTTTTCACCTTGCTCACCATGGAATTTAATGTCCCTCATGTCCATCAAGGTCAGGTATATCAAAAATTGAAGAATACGCCCATCTCCCTTCTCACTTTATTTCAAAATTTTAAAAACATGCCCGCTTCCCACTTCTAACATCTAACTCTCTTGTGCATAGCTTCATTCCACCATAGCTCTACACTTGTCTTGCTCCCACCAAGTCACACCATTGATGAAAATTTAACCAGCTCAATAACAATAACCAAATCCTCAAAAACATAAAAACATGTAGGTTCCGAAGAAATGTTGATCAAACAAAGAACATAGAAGAAGTTTGAAAATCTTCATTGTCATGAAATCGAAAATTGAAAAGATATTGCAAACCGGTGCACGGATTGAAAAATCATCTATTTCTGAGTTCTTATCTCTTGAAGGCCATTAAAAAATCATATTCAAACCTCCATTTCATAGAAAGGAATGATCACAGAAAAAAAAATTCATTTCCAGTCCACGAAGAACAAAGCTCAATTTCCGTCACAAGCCGACAACCGGATCAAGAGAAATTTCACCAGTGAGACAAGAAGACAAAACCTAACGCAATGTTGTTGATTTAATCATGAATAGAGACAAAAAATAAACCTTAAAATTTCCATCTCCATTAATGTCTACCATGACATAGTAGTGGAAAAACCTAGCGAGATACCTCTCCACTTGTTAGGGTTCAAATGGGTGAAATCGTGCAAAAATTGGAGGGAAAGATCATTGAAAATTCTAGTTTCACATGAACCAGTTTTGCACAATGAAGTACCTATTTTTTATGGACACAGAGGAATTATTTTTCATCATATTTCTTCCCTATCACATGAAGAACATCTACAAAGAGGAAGCAAGCTACCTCTTCACTTCTTAGTGTTCAAGTGGGTGAAATCGCATGAAAATTGAAGGGAACGATTGTTGAAAAACCTCATTTCACGTAAACTAGTTTTCATGCCATGAAGTCCCTATTTTTTAGGGATATGGAGGGCTATGTTTTTTCTAGTATTCTTCCCCACCGATGAAAATATCATTTTCCCACTTGTTCAAACGAAGGAATTACTCAAAATGCGGAGCATGGAACCCCAAAATAAAACCTAGATTTTCAAGACCTATTTTGTCACAATCTAACATCTGCAGTGAACTTACTAAAAATAGAATGCATTCCTAAAAAGGAGTCTCACTTTTTGGCAATCCACCATTTGAAGAGGATACAAATAAGGAAGTGAACATAGAGGGAGTATCGCAGGCAAAGTCATCAAAAAGGTCATCTCGGCTCGTAATTGACACTTACTTAAAATAGTAAGTGGTTCCACAAACCCCTGCTATAAATAGAAAGTTGGTCCAAAAGGTGAGATGAATGATTCAGGAGTTATGGTCATCAGCGGAGTAATTCATTCAACTTGGCAAAAATTCATGAGATAATTTGAAGGAGTTTCTTAGGGTGCAAGGAGTTTGAAGATTCAAAGTCTCACTACACTTGAGTTTTCAATCAAAAAGGATCTACAGACTTCATTAGGGGCAACATCCTTTCTTTTCCTCCTCCTTCTTCCCCCAACATTCTCTCTCCTCTATGTTCTAATTTTGTGTTGAGGGTTTGCACTTTTTGATATGTCTTAAAGTGACTTTAGAGACATGATGTAAAATTTAAGTCACCTTATTTTTATAAAAGGGACTTAATATTCGAATAGGAATATGAATAATCTAAAGTCAAAATGAGGAATATGAAAGAGCATCAAAAAGATGAGGAGTCAAGTTTAGCACTGTGAATTGTAATGAGCTCTTCATTCTAAGGGGTTATAATTATGAAATTCTTCTAGTTGGTTGTATTCTTGTAAGTTCATGAGAGAGATTTTTCTCACTTGTGAGTGAAAAGAGTTAGCCACTTTTCCCATATTCTCAATTTCTTCCATTCTCATACTATGTACAATTTATGTTTGAGAATCAATACAAGAAGGATTTTTAGCCTTTTTTGACTAAGGGGTTTACTGATACTTTATGTTCATTAAATTCTAATTGGTCTTATTCTGTTGCAATATCATTTCTTCTTGTTTTTAGTGCATGTGATAAAATTTCTAACTACGTGTGCGGAATCTACTTTTCTACTTGCAACATTAATTCTCCTACCTCTTTTCTCACTACCCTTTCCCACTCTTCAAATAAAGTCTTCCCTACAAAAATATTGCTAGCTTTGTCACAGGTTTAGTGGAGTGCCCCTGTTAGATCCCCAGCCACAAGGCAAATAGGAAAATCCACCTTTACTTGTATATGCATATCCGATAATTGCACCGATTAAGTAGAATGACTTAGATTCCCAGTGTTGGCAAGAAATCCACAAGTTCATCCACCCAAAAAAATTCTCACCAATATTTTTTGGCACCCATTGTGGGGCAAATGTGGGTGCATCTGCAACCAAAATATGACCGCAAGGTCTGAAAATCAAAACAAAAAAATCAAATTTCAAAGGAAAATCATTTTTGAAGGTGAATCTATCAAAGAGCGAACCCCTATCACATTCATTTCCCACATCATGAATAAATTTCTAGATTAGAGTAAAGTCCAAATGAGTTATAGTGAAGAAGAATAGGAAGATGTCTACATGTCCCTGGGAAAATAAGATCGTTGATCAACCATGGTTCTAGACTAGTGTTGACAAAGGAAAGAAGAAAGAACATGTCACCGATGAAGAGGAATGGATTCAAAGGAGACATAAGATAAGGTGTGAAGCTTGAGAATATGCCAAATTATTACACGAGATGAATGAGTAACTTAAAGCATCCCATAGTGAGGAAGAAGAAGAGGAGAGTTGTCCTATAGAGGAAGATCCTGAAGATCATTTGTACCATAGTGTTTTCATACCTGAAAGGTTATTAAATTCCACTGAAGAAAATCATTTCCTTGATCCTTCTGATGAAGATAAAATCAACATTTAATAAGATGACAAAAGAGAGGACGGTGTAAGATCTAATTAAGAAGATTTTTGTAACCTCATGTATCTCACAAAGAAAATTGAGAACATTATCTTTCTTCCACTACTCAATAGATGAATTCCTTGCATGTAGTGATGAAGAAATGAACATGTTGAAAAGTTAATATGTGGAAATAATTTGGAGCATAATAAAAGGAAATTTTGACCCCAAAGTCTTTGATGAAATTTGGAGGTATGCTTTAGCTCTACAGATAAGATATGAACATATTGAAGCACCACATCAAATGGAGGAAGACCCCGATGGCTTCCCATATTATGAGGTTTTCATTCTCGGAAGATTATTTTATGCTTATGAAGAATATCTTATCACGGAACCTTCCGATGAAAGCCAAAGCAACGTCATAGAGGAAAAAGTAGAAGAGACTAATATAGAATCACCATTCAACAATTCCATTTGGCTCACATCACAACCCATAGGTGGAATAATATATTCAATAAAGGAATATCCTTTCTCAGCATAATGGATGATCCAATGCTCTCCGAAGAATCCACCAATGATGAAGAAGATGACCCTTTCAAAGTAAGCATGGATGATATTTTTTCATGTTTTGATCTTTCAATTAATGATAAAATGGAGAGATTTGAGGAAGTGTAAGAAATTCACCTGACATCATGGTCTGAAGATGATGAATTCAAGATGGTCATATATAATCTTCCTTCCTATTTTAATTCTTCAAGTGATATATAAATGTTGCATGAAGAAATGGAGGAAGTCAAAGAATCAAAATCTCTTCTAGATGTGATCATGGATGATTGAATGGAATAATCCCATTCTCTTTTCAAAGATGAGGAGAATGAACAATTTAAACACAACCTCTACTCACTCGAGAATTTGAATCATCATCATGGTGAAAACATATCCTTTCATCTTTCACATGAGAAATAATATTCAATAGTTTATGGTCAAGATGTAGCTGAAAATTCTTCTCATACTACTTCCCCAACATGGTTCTTTGCTTCTTACCAAGAAGAAGATGATATGGATTTTGATCTTGAAGGAGTGCCCTTCCCACAAAGCTTGGACCTCTTCTCTTTGTCAGTAGGTGTCATGAATCAAGTATGCCCATGTTTACAAGAAAGTGAATCTTTGGCAATACAAAGCATGGAAGAGGTGAACGAGGATGTTTCAAATGAATCATGGGCCCATATGGATCAGATTTTTAACCATCTCCTAGAGGCACAACAAGAAGATTCTTCCAATGAAGATAAAAATGAGCCTATGGAAATTTCAGAAGAACTATCCGTATAAGATATCTTGAAGGCTACAGAACAAACTGAAGATCTTCAACTTAGTCTTGAAATCTTAACCCAAGCCATGGAGATACAAAACATGTATGAGTCAATTTGTGCTTCCTATTTTGGTGCCCCAATTTTTATGATGAGATGGAGCATTTGGATAATCTTGATGACTTCTCTAATACTTTGGTTGATGAGAATGAACATGAAAACATGTCTTTTTATTCCACATAGTGTGAAGAAGTTAATGACTGTAAACGAATAAAGGTTCTTGAATCTCCTTCGAATATCCTCAATATTAGAAATGACGCGTCTCTATTGTGGGAGATGATAACATGGAAAATATTGAGCTTATTTGCATCGAAGAAAGTCGTTCAAAACAAAATAAAAATCTATGAGAACATTGGGAGTGTGATCAAAACCAACTTATTCCCATCATTTTGGAATGGTCCATCAATGAAAAGAAATAGTTCATATGGAAAAATCCAATGAAGGGTGAATAATGCTTATACGGTCAAAAAATAAACTGTAATTTTGAAAATGATATCAATATGCGCTCAGAAAATATGCATATTGGCAACCATTTCTCTAGACAACAAAGCGAGGAGTATGCACGATTCTTGTAAAATGATCCAAAATCAGACTGCACTCACCATCCTCTAAGCTCGATTCACCTTGAAAATGTTTCCATGCTATAACAATATCTCAAGGATGATGAAGATCTCTATCTCAATGATTTAACCTCCATGTTTGAAAACACTTTCTTAAAGAAACAAAGCGGGATGTTCGGGAAGTTATTGAATGGGAATAAAATACATTTGTTCTCACTCCTTCCAAGTGTTTTGCTAATATAAGAGGAAATTTGAAGTTTCAAATCGAAGGAGATGATTTTTTCATGACAAGAGAAATTTCCCACTCTTGAAGACATGGAAGAACGATGTCACATGGTCGTAGGACGTAAAGTGGGAACATCAAGGTGCAAGATTTTTGAGAAAGTGACGAAGTGTTCATTAGATGAAATGACATTCTCTATGCGGTATGAGTATGAAGATGGAATTATGATCAGCCTTATTCTTCTCAAGCCATTCAAAGCCATCACTAAAGAATGTTTTGATCAAACAATATTTTTTTCTTAAATGTTTATACTTTAATCCATTATTTCATAATGGCGTGTACTTTTCTCAACTTGTTTTCGTGTATGTATATATCCTTTCCCCACATCTATAAATTTCCCTCCCCTTGTATATAATTTCATTTATGTAGTGTGTGTCTTTCCTTTATGAGTGTGTTGTGTGTTTCCCTTTCTCCTTGTTTTGTGTGTGTTTCCTTCTTCTCTCTCTCTCTCTTGTAAGTTGTACATGACTCCACAGGCCACAATGGATAAGACATTGGTTTTATTTTGAAATGTTGAGATTATAGTAATCTCCATGTTATGTCTTGACTACACTTAGTCCATGGCATGTCCCCAAGCTAGAGCCAGTTGTCATATAAATGTGCAACAAGGAATTTAACAAATTTTTAGCATGAAAACTATACCCTTGTGTTAATTTTTTCAATTCTTACCATTGCAAGGCACCCTGGGTCTATCCATTTAGTATAAGTGACCTCTAAATTAATGTTATCTAATCCCCCTAGGTTATTTAGGAAAGTCCATTCATTCACCCTAGGTGATTTTAGGAGTTCATTAAAAGTTGCAAGCTTCAGGCAGTTGTGGGAAGGGTTATCACTGGCCTTCTTAGGACTGGAGAAACCACATGAAACAGAGAATAAAATAAAAAATGGATTTAGAGGTGATTCAAATGCCTTGGGACATCTTGGAAGTGATTTAGGAAGGACTCGGAGAATTTGGGCGCTTTCACCAAAATTAGGGTTCATAGGCCTAGACAAAGGCATAGGCCAAAACAATCGTTGAACTTTCGAAGGTGATTACGAGAGATCCGAGTGGATTCAGGAGAAAAAAAAACATATTTAGAAAGGTAATTCTAATCCCTACAATGTGGTGAAAATATTTTCTTCATAACAATTTGGCGCATTAGGTATGTAAGTAGTGTTTCTCATACAGAGGTGGAATACCAAATCAAAATTTTGATTATTTTAGGGATAAAATGAAAGAATAAAGATGTGAGACCCCCAAAATTGACTTCAAAAGGTCGATTATAGTAAGGATCATATAAATTTTCATTAAAACAATCCATCATGAGCTCAAGTTATTGTCATTTCAAGTTGTCCTCCTCGAGCGAGTTTGAGGGTTAGTCAAAATTAATGAGGACACATGTCATCTCTAGGAGCCTAGTAGTATTTTGTGTCCTTCAAGGTTAGGGAAATCAACCATGGAAAAATTCACCTAGCCCCCATATGACCTCCGGATCCTCATGCGACCTCCAGGATTGCTAGTTCAACCCCAAGTGCTTGCGGGAGCTCAAAGCCTTCACTATTGGATTGCTACCACGTATCATCACCCTGAGCATCGTGGAATTTGATGTCCCTCATATCACTTTGAGGTGAGGGACATAAAACATGGAAAAATGTGCCTAGACCCTAAGAGAGACTTCTAGTCACCCATATGACCAACTTCTAGCCCCTTAGTGCTTTAAAGCTGATTTTTAGCCTTCATTCCCGTCGTCGGATCTCCACCACATGTCGTAGCCTTGATCACCATGGAATTTGATGTCCCTCACATCCCTCAAGGTAAGGGAAATCAAACATTTAAAATTCATCCATCTCCTTTCTCAACTTTATTTCAAAATTTTAAAAACCCTATTGCTTCCCACTTCTAACATCTAACTCTCATGTGCACAACTTCATTCCACCATAGCTCTGCAACTTGCTCACACCAAGTCACACCATTGATTAACCTTTAAAAAGATCAACCAAAACAAAAAAATCTTCAAAAATATAAAAATGTAGGTCCTAAGAAATATTGATCAAACAAAGAATGAAGAAGTTTGAAAATCTTCATTCTTTGTGAAACTCGAATATCAAGAGATCTTGCAAAAGGGTGCAGATTGAAAAAAGTTTGTTCTTGAGTTATTCTCTCTTGAAGGAAATTAAAAAATAATATTCAAACCTCCCGTTCCAAAAAGGAATTTTCACAAAAATAAATTTTTCTTCCGACTCCACGAAGAACAAAGCTCAATTTCCCATCAAACCGACAACCAAATCAAAGAGAAATTTCACCAGTGAGACAAGAAGAAAAAACCTATCACAATGGAGTTGATTTCATTGAAAATGGAGAAAAAAACTAGACATGAAAATTTCAAGCTCCATTAATGGTTTCCATGACACGGTAGTGGAAAAAATTAGTGAGCTAGCTCTCCACTTGTCGGGGGTTACAAAGATTAATGCGAAATCGCGCAAAAATTAGAGGGAATGATCGTTGAAAAATCTAGATTTGCATGAACTAGTTTTTGCACCATGAAGTACCTATTTTACCGAGGATTTATTTTTCATAAAATTTCTACCCTATTACATGAATAACATCTACAAAAATGCAGCTAGCTACCTCTTCACTTCTCAGGGTTCAAGTGGGTGAAATCGCACAAAAATTGAAGGGAATGATCATTGAAAAATCTAGTTTCACGTAAACTAGTTTTTGTGCCATGAAGTACCTATTTTTAGGGATATGGAGGGTTGTGTTTTTTTGTTAGTATTCTTCCCCCATTGATGAAAATATCATTTTCCCACTTGTTCAAACAAAGGAATTACTCAAAATGTGGAGCGTGGAACCCCAAAATAAAACCTAGATTTTCAAGACTTGTTTTGTCACAATCTGACATTTATGTGCACTTACTAAAAATAGCATGCCTTCCTACATAGGGGTATGTTGCTTTGGGTAAGACACCATTTGTAGAGGCTACGAATAAGGAAGTTAATGTAGAGGGAGTATCACAGGCACATCAAAAAGGTCATCTTAGCTCGCAATTGACACTTACTAAAAATAGTAAGTGGTTCCACAAGCCCCTATTATAAATAGCCATTTTGTCCAAAAGGTGAGAGGAAAATAGTAATAATAAATATTTCAAGCCACCATATCCATTTGATTTTGGGAAAATATAAACTACAAAACTTAATAAAAATAGTAAGTTTCCCCATTTGTACTTACCAAAAATAGCAGGTTGTTCTTAAAGGGAAAGTTTGGCACAATGGGACATAAAGGGATGATCATTCAGGTTAACACCATCATTTTGGATTATCCATGGGCATTGATCATAGGTAATTTAAGGTATATCTCAGGGAGCTGTACAATATTTTTTGATATTCACTACATAGTTCGGGTCACTGGTATATCATATGCAGGCTGGGAATTGTGGTCATCAACGAAGTAATTCATTCAACTTGGCAAGAATTCATGCACTAATTTGAAGGAGTTTCTCAAGGTGAAAGGAGTTTGAAGATTCAGAGTCTCACTGCACTTGAGTTTTCAATCAACAAGGATCTACAAACTTCATCAGGGGTGACATCCTTTCTTTTCCTCCTCCTTCTTCCCCCAACATTCTCTCTCCTCTATGTTCTAATTTTGCATTGAGGGTTTGCACTTTTTGATATGTCTTAAAGTGAATTTAGAGACATGATGTAAAATTTAAGTTGCCTTATTTTTATAAAAGGGACTTAATATTTGAATAGGAATATGAATAGTCTAAAGTCAAAATGAGGAATATGAAAGAGCATCAGGAAGATGAGGAGTCAAGTTTAGCACTATAAATTGTAATGAGCTCTTCATTCCAAGGGGTTATAATTCTAAAATTCTTCTAGCTGGTTGTATTCTTGTAAGTTCATGAGAGAGATTTTTCTCACTTGTGAGTGAAAAGAGTTAGCCACTTTTCCCATATTCTCAATGTCTTCCATTCTCATACTATGTACAATTTATGCTTGAGCATCAATACAAGAAGGAGTTTTGAGCCTTTTTTGACTAAGGGGTTTACTGATACTTTATGTTCATTAAATTCTAATTGGTCTTGTTGTTGTTTGCAATATTGTTTCTTCCTAATTTTAGTGCATGTGATGAAATTTATAACTAGTGTGTGCAGGAATCTGATTTTCTACCTACAACATTAGTTCTCCTACCTCTTTTCTCACTCCCCTTTCCCACTCTTCAAAAAAATTATTCCCTAGAAACATATTTCTAGCTTTATTACAGGGTTAGTGGAGTGCCCCTATTGGATCCTTAGCCATAAGGCCACTAGGAAAATATACCTTTACTCATGCATGCATATACGACAGATGCACCGGTTAAGTAGAGGGACTTATATTCCCATAGCATTGGCAAGAAATCCACAAGTTCTTCCATATAACATTTTTTCTTGCCAACTTGTGCATAAACTTATGGGTAAATTGGATCTACCCTATCCCCGATTGAATACTCTTTTGAGTCTCAGTATACAAAGTATACAAGTGGTGTCATTCTCAAAATTGATTTACATGTGATATTTTCTAAGTGTCTACCTATAACTAAGTCCATCGAATTCCATCCGGCATCTTATGCTATTGATTATAACTTTTTGAACTTAATAGTGTAATATATTACACTACTTTTTCCAAAGTTTAAGAGTCATGCATTGCATGCTTAGTTTCTAGACAACACATTCATCAACAAAAACATGTCCTTTCACCATATCACCTTTTCAGGTTATTAGAATTGAATCAATTAGTTGAGTTAAATTTAGTTGCAAGCTAAGCATAAGGTAAAAACTATTCAACCTATGTGAAGAAGCACATTTGTGCCAACTTAGGTTTCCTATGGGAGAGAAAATGCTTACGTAATGAATTTCATCATTATGCAACCATTTCCTTCCCATAGCCAACATAAGTTAGTACCGAGGTGGCTTGTTTGTGTAGGACAAACAACTTCATATCTTTAGCGTAACATGCATTCTTTAATGGATTGTAACTTACGTAATAAGTGGACCTTAAAAGGATAACTTAGGATATGTATTATATGGAAGTATTCAATTAATGACCTATGTCACTAAAAAGATACTTCCTTATGACAACCATTCGTATTTGGCTTGTCGAGTTCCATATATTAGGAATGTCGTAATACTTAACTAATTAATTAGAAATGAATTATTTTATGACAGGTTCCCTTATATCATAGCGATACTTTTATCGTATATGAATACATCCCTAAGGTCCATAACTTATTTTAAATATAGATTATAATCATCTTCAAATTTTTATTATTATTATCATCAAACGCTTTTGACCAGAGCTATGAACCGCAGGTTTGGTGGGGCACCACCTTACAACAACGTCCCGAGACAAGATATAACAATTTAAACCCACATAAACCGCAACCCCTAAGGCCACACCGACGATGAAATTTTTTTCTTCCAATTCCATTTTTAGAGCCACAAGCTACCGCCAACACCAATGCCAATGATGAAAATTCCACAACCATCGAGAACCACCAACTGAATCCATGAGCCACTTCCATCAATGATGCAACACCCGCCACCACTAGTAAATTACCCTGAGGGGGATCGTGTCTAACATGATTTAAACCTCGGTGGATCTAGAAATAACCATCCTTCTTAATTGATCCACCCAAACCCCATTAGAAATCTTCAAATTTATTTACTCCCATCCATTATACATCTTAAATGTAACATAAGACAATTTTTGCATTGTTATCACAAATTCATAATTAACTATTTACAACATTGTATAATTAATCAAAAATTATACATATAATTGATCTCACTATTAAAATAGTTAACTAACATTCCTCTTTATAATTTTCCCACATGTACAGCTTATATCATATTTATTTGTTTCTCATTAAACATGATAACTCATAACCCAATAAGACCATTTAGCACTTAATCAAACATATACAATATTAAGCTTAATTTAAAAGTACGTCGATATAAACATACAACCAAAATTGAAAACTTAATAAATAATAGTTCAATAGTATCACATGTCTAAAATCCCCTTTTATAATAGTACATCAACATTTTAAAGCTAAATTACCTTTTAATGAAATAGGGCATGGAACAACTTAAAATCATAATAAAATATATTTGCATCAACATAGTCTTTATAAATCATCCACCATTAATGAATTAATTTCCTCCATCTATAAAATTTTAGAAATTGGTAAATTCGAAAGAACTGACATGAAAAGGTTATCCACCTCATCTTTACAATTTATAGCACTAAAATATTTCAATGAAATAAATCCAAATATCCATTTATTTACCAAAATCAAATAAAAGAGAACCTTTTAACATTTTCCCCTTTTACCCTTTTCCTATTTTCAAAATAGCATTACATATAGGAAACATTCAATATTATGATTTCACATAATCATTTAATGATCAATTCCGATACAAAAGTAGATCATAATTATAAACCACTAGTTTCCACAAACATATTAAATATGTTTTACTCCACTATGGTTGTATAAAAACAATGAACTAATTATAGAACTATTTTTATCGATTACACCTTTACATATACTTCCATCATTAAGTGTTCCTTTTGCTATGATAATAAATTTCAATATAATATAAGAAAATCCAAATAACCTTCAAGACAATAGATCATTCATTTTTCTTTTCAAAGATAGGTAGATTCCCATAGTAAACTTAAGTAATGATAACCATCAAAATATTGTCAAAGTTAAGCATCTAGTCAATAAGAATTACCTTAAAGACATCAAACATACCTTAATAAATCTGAACCATACAAACTTAACCTATAAAATCCAAACATTCCATCCATAACATCATTATAGAAATATGAGTGAATTGACTAACCTAAACAATCAACTTAGGGCCTTCAAGATTCGAACCATTCCCATTTTATTCACTCGGTGGTCCAAGGTAAATATGAAACTTTACCCATTCTCAACTAAATACATCCACACAACCTCCTGTGTCATGGTTCCATATAAAAACATTCATTATATTTATATAAAAGTATTTATATATAACTTCAAAAGCTTTAATAGTGGATGGTTCACTGTAATATAAAACCATGTACATCACAAAGGAGAAAATATAACACAAATCCAAAATGGGTTTTGAAACTAGTCAAATGTATTAACCATTCGATGGGATTTAACTACATCCTTCTTATTTTATGTAAAATGGTGATTGTATTTATAATATACTCACCTAAACAATAAAACACAAAAGTGTATGCCTTAAACCCAGATGGGTTCATTATATCATACCCATATCTAATCAAACCCACTCTTTGTTTTATTTACAATGTCAATAATATGATGATACCATTGTGGATATGAAAGCACAATAATATAACATTACTTCCTTCATATAGTCTATTCGAGAAGGAAAAATATAAATCCAGTATATTCATCTAAGACAAAACTTTAACTCCATCCGGTTATTTTCTCCAGCTTCACAAAATGCAAGAAAAAACTAAGTGCAAAAGACAAGAACTTATCACATAGACATTCAAAATCTCTTCTAATGATAATAGTTGAATCTTTCTATAGAATACATCCATAATCATTTAGAAAGAAAGATCAAATAGAGTTTATCTCTGCAATAACCAATGGAAAATTCACTCTTTCTCATAGCCAATAACATAGAAGAACAATTTCAAACCACAAGCCATTAAGATATTTGAATGCTATAAATAATAAAGATGGGGAAGAATGATTTCATGACTAATACGTTTTCCCAAATCCCATCAATTTCCTCTCTAAGTCACTTGGGTACAACAATATCTCCTCCAACAAACTCTCATAGGTGCTCTCAAAAATCCAAGAAAGAATTGCCTTCGAAATGACCAAGAAACCCCATTCTTATCTTAACAGATCATCTTAAATATCTTGAAGGAATCTCACAAATAGTTATGTAGAGTTTCTAATCATGCATGTAGTACATTATAGTCAACATAAAAATATCTCCATACTCTTCTTGAATGTAGAGCTCTTTATAACTTGAAAAAATGATAACAAAAAGAATGAACCAAAGAAATACCCATAACTTTTCGTTATCTTCCTCGAGAAGCTTCTTTATTCTTTTGAGGAGAATAATTACCTATTGAATGCATGCTAGAACAATTGAAAATTTCACCACCAAAATTTCCTACCAAAAAATCTGAATAAACTTATCAACTATCAATTAGCCATTACAGGTTCCAAAAAAACCTATCATTTGATCAAGACCCTAAAATTGGAGTGTGTGAAGGAATCAAACGGTCGAAGACAATTTGAAAAATATATATTTTTAGCATGGCTGATCTAATGGCCCACACAATAGCCAATTTCTATATTGAGACGTAGCTTAGGTGGCCGAATCAAAGGCTAATTAAATAAACTTTTAAAAAAATAATTCTTGGATCAATATTTAACCTTACTATATATATATATATATATATCAATTTAATCGATAATACAAAGGTCCTTATCATGTTCAATTAACCATTGAAAACAAACAATTTAAATAATAAAATCCATAAGCCCATTCCAACTTATAAACTCCACCTTATAATTTATTATCGAATTTCATAATCATTCGTTAACTCTATAACCAAACAATAATATAGTTGTTATGGCAAAAAAATAGCACCCAAGGATTATGCATTGCAAATCCCTACTTTTTACTAACATGGGACCATCTCTTAAGTTTTGGGACTTACTACTCGAAATGGACCTTCGGAGAAGGCTGAATTCCTCTACTTAATCTAATGTTAAAACTACTCCTAAAGAAGGAAATGTAGATGACTAATCCTAAACTAAAAATTCCAAGGTACCGGGAGATAAAGAGAGGGTAAGAAAGATGCATGAAAATGAAATCCTAAGCTAAAAGGAGTGGTGATAGCAAAAAAAAAAGGTGTGAATTACTCACCAAAAGGAGAAGGGAAGAGAGAAAATATGGGAGAGAAGGTAGAAAAATGTGCCACATATCCAAAACCATGTATTCTTCACTTGCCCACACACCGACAACATAAAAAAATTGAACATGCGAGTAACGAATACACATAACATGCCAAAAATGATCGAGAGGAAAGACTGAAAATAAAACAAGTTATGGAAGACAGATGTGCCATAAAATAGATTGTATTTCTTAAAAGTATGCACAACTTCATTACATTTATGGCGAAGGTGTGAGTACATTTTAGAGACCAAATTCAAGGTCTGGAACTTATGGGAAGTCGACCAAAATTTTGGCATGGTTTCATTACAACAAAGAGTGCTCCTTAAAAATGAGTGGATTTTACATATATATAGAAAATGGGTTGCCACCCATCAAAAACATGCATTAATTTCCTATCATGAGGTATGAGGGACCTTACAAATATGCTTCCCAATGGTATTTTTCCCTGGAAAAGATGACATGGGAACTATACCTCATTAAATTTGGTTATTGAGCTACCCTATGCTACAATATTTAATGCCTAACCCATAGTTTGAGGTTCCTGTTGTTGTAAAGTAACATTCTCATCTACTTTCAAACAGTTGCATCATTTCTTCTACACGTTCCTATGTTGGCCCACTACTTTGTCCTAGAAAGTTGCATCATGAAGTCTCCCAATTGCATCCCGTGTAGGGAAGTTATGGCTAGGGGATAGTTAGCTACACTTTTTCTCTTGGGCGGTTGCATCCCGTAGCCACTCGTTGTATTTTTACCTGTCGCCTAACTAGAATCATACTACTACAACCACCCAGCTTATATTGTTGAACAATTATTGAAACCCAACTATAATTTTTTTAGGAAGTTGCATTCTTGCTAACATCTAGCCACATTTTTGTTGACGCTTGATCGTAACCATACGGACATCTAGCTACATCTAGCGTACTTTGTTTGCTTTGCTCTTTGGGTCATCCTGCCCTGCGGGTAACCAAAAAGTTTGAGGAGCTTGTTCCTTGTGTGTCATTTTCTTCCACCCAGTTCGCATAACACTATTCTAACCCCAAACTTCTTCTCCAAGACCCCATCAAAATGCCTAAGTTCATTTTGTGCAAGTTAGCCAATTTTACAAGGGGTGTAAAAATTGGATAATAGTTTGTGACCTCTAGAGGACATCTTCCTACTAGATAAAGAGACCAAGAGCTTGAAGCATCCATTGGGCATGAAGTCAACATGATAACTTGAAATTGATCTAAAAATCAAAACTCAACCCCTCAATCTACATGAAGAAGTGTTGAACTTGGAGTTGATCTGTTATTTCTCAAATTTTCCATCCACATTATGAAAATATTCTAAAAGGGTTTTATGCGAGTGGAAAACTTTTTTGAATTTGAGGTTTCACCTCTTTCCTCTTCAATTTGATATATTGAGACTTATTGAATTCATTTGAAACTTGTCTCAAATATAATTTCTCTACCAAGTTTTGAATAAAACTCGAACTTGATCATGATAAAGGATGGAGCGTTGCATAGGTTTTAGAACACATGTTGATTTAGAGATACTTGGAAGTGCCTTAAAAGGACTGATTCACCCATGAACACTTCCTCCCATGAACTCGTGCAACAAAAACAATAGAAAAAAAAACTATGTACAAAGATAAAGATCATACATGTCTCAAGTGAAACATGTAGAGTGTGCACAGAACTTCTTCTACTTGAAAAACAAACCTATTTTACCCTACTCTAACCAAGGAAAATGATGATAAACAAACCCTACAATGGGATATGAGAAGTAGTTTACCTTCCTCACAATTCAACACCATGTGACTAATTTGACACTAAACATGGTTTATAGTAAGAGTGAAAAAATGACTAGAAGTTGGTTCTTCACTCTATCCATCAAGGTATCAACTTGAAGTAGAAAAAATATCTCTTTTAGTCTCTCTACATTTGGATTTGAGAGTTATTGCAGTTGATACTTGGTACATTGACACTCTTCCTCATGCTCTAAAACGAGCATGACTTGGTTGCATCTCTGATTTTGGCTCCAAGCTTCCCAAATACCTGATTGGGAAAGGGGATTTGGGAACCATTGGGTTGATCCTTATGATTTTCCCATTTCTTTGAAGCTCAACTCCATGAATGGAGTCATCTTGTAGACTTTCCTAAAGAAGGTGGCTGTTTACATGCTGATTTGAACTTTGTGGACAAAAAATCATCCTCTTCCAACATTGCCTTCTCCATGATGACTTATGATTTTTCAATGGTGTCATCATCTTCCTCCTGCTAAAGTATGAAGTTTGAAAGATCAAACTCTTCTTCATTTTCTTCATGAGGACAAATTTTAGTAGGTTCTTCCTCAATGTTCTCCTCCATGGATGACTCTTGGGAGTTCTTTGCAGCAAGATACTCTTTGTGTTAGAAGGAGGATGGTGGAATTGAGAAGGTAGTGATCTCAATGGGATCTTCCTCACCAATACAGTCTTACAAGTCTAATAATAAATCCTCCTCTTCGTTATCATGATTCATAACACACTCATCTTGGACATCATCCTCATTGTGCTCCTCTTATTTTGGATTTAGAGCTGATTATTATTTTTTGACTCATATGTGTTGAGATAAATCAACAACTTCGAGAATATGGTGTCATCATGCACACTACACTTAGAGCACAAGGACTGTTGATCATATTCTTCTTGTTCTTTTTCCTCTACAACATCATATTTCACAACTTGTTATTTGATCCTAACCTCTCGTTAAAGGCTTAACCAATTGTGGTATCTAATTGAACTTCAAATTTATAGACCACTCTCTAAGATTTCTTCCAAGTTCTTCTCTATTGGGTTCTTCAACTTGCTTCTCTCCTTGATGACTGATTTTCTAATTTTGTTCCTCGCAAAATGGATTTGGGAATGTATGAGGAGGGGTGTGTTAGGTCTCAACTAATTTTTGCAATGTCTCATTGGGGAAGGGAAGGTGTAGTATCTTCTTGTGGAGGGGATTAAGGTTTGGAAGGGAAAATGGTAGAGAATTGAAGGTGGGATGGAAGGGTAGAAGGTATAGAAATGGAATCCTCAACGGGGCAACAAGTAGAAGGTTAAGGACTTTAACCTTAGGCTAGGTGATTGATAAGACATAGGCACTCGGATTTTGACATGGTAAAGGCTTAGGAACATCCCATTGATAGGGTTCTTCAACCTTAGATCCATTAGCCTCTAATGTTTGCAATGAAGAAATGAAATCAACCATTTGAATGAGAGACTCACTCATTACCTCAAGCCTTTGTTGTGGGCTAAGCCAACTAGGTATAAGATCTCCCCATTGATAGGGCTGCCTAAAAATAAGTTGTTTGACATGCAAGACTTGTAGTTTTCCCTTAGGAGATTGAAATATCTTCTCCATTCTTTGAATTCTATCTTTAAAATCTTCATCTCTAAGCGTAGAATGGCCTCCAAAACCTATATAATCCTACTCTTGAACAACTTCATAGTTTGGTGAATGACCAAACTTATTTATATTTGGCTCATGTGGATATGCATACTAATTTTGATAATCATAAAATTGATTTTGATGTGTGTTATAATAGATTGAAGATGGGTTTGAATGGTATGCTGCTTGCTATTGCAAATGGGGATTCCATGGAGGGAATGAAATCATGATTTCACAACTTCATGAATGGAAGGAAATGGGAAGATATGGAAATAAAAAATGGATGAAAATGGATGTAAAATGAAAGGGGAAAGTTCTACAACTCATAAAATGGGTTGTTTGGATCATTAGAGTTGTTAGTGGTGCTTGAACATGCCTCCAAAGGCTGATATTTCACCAAGAGAACAACTTGATGAAATGAATATGTAAATCTCTTCAAACTTGTCTTGTCAGTGTGTCAAAAATGTTATGGAAAAAAATTAGGACCCTAGGATTACGTTTTGTATATCCCTACTTTTTTCTAACTTGGGACCATCTCTCAAGTTGTGGGACTTACTACTTGAGAAGGACCTCTAGAGAAGGATGACTTCCTCTACTTAATCTAATGTTAAAACTACTCCTAAAGAAGGAAATGTAGCTAATAAATCCTAAACTAACAATTCCAAGGGACTAGGGAGAGAGAAATGGTTTGAAAGATGCATGAAAATGAAATCCTAAGCTAAAAGGGGTGGTGATAGCACTAGAAAAGGGAGTGAATCAATCTCCACAAGGGGAAGGAGAGAGAGAGAAAACATGGGAGACAAAAAGGCAGAAAACCATGCCAAAAATCTAGAACCATGTATTATCCACTCTCCCACACATTGAAAAAACAACAAATATGGAACCCGTGAGCAAGGAATACACATAACATGCCGAAAAAAGAATAGAGAGGAAAGACCGCCAATAAAACAAGCTATGGAAGAAAGATGTGCCACGAAATAGATTTTATTGCTTAAATGTATGCACAACTTCATTACATTCATGGTAGAAGGCATGAGTACATTGTAGAGACCAAATTCGATGTATAGAACTCTTGGGAATTTGGCCACCATTTTGGCATGGTGTCATTACAACAAAGAGAACTCCCTACAAATGAGAGTATTTTACATATATATATAAAATGGGTTGTCACCATTGACAACATGCATTTATTTCTCGATAGGAGGTATGAGTGACCTTACAAATATGCTTCCCAATGGTAATTTTCCTACTGAGAAGATGACATGGGAACCATAACTCATTAAAGTTTGTTGTTGAGCTACTTTGTACTACGCCTCTTTGATTCCCACCCGTAGTTTGAGGTTCCCGTGGTGTTGGGAAGTTGCATGTTCATCTGGTGTCAATTGGTTTTATCATTTCTTCTCCATGTTCCTATTTTAGCCCACTACTTTATATTAGGTGGGTGTTTCATGTAGCCACCAGTTTGCATCCTATGTTGGGAAGTTATGACTAGGGGTTGGTCACCGTGCACTTTTGCTATCGAGAAGTTATATCCTGACCACCTAGTTGTATTTTGTTGTCTCATGACTTGATTCATACTACTATAGTCGCCCTTTATATTGTTGAACTATTGGTGATGCCCAACCGCACTTTTTTATCGGGAGGCTACATTATTGTTGAATCCCAACTTCATTTTTTTTCTAGTCGGTTGCATTTTTACTAACACTCGGCTGCATTTTTTTATGTTGGGTGGCTGCATTTTTTTATGTCAGATGGCTGCATTCTTACATATGCCTAATCGTAACCATATAAATGCTCGGCTATATCCTATGTACTTCATTTCTTTTACTCTTTAGGTCATCCTAACCATCAGGGAACCAAAAGTTCAAAGATCTTGTTCCTTATGTGACATTTTCTTCGCCTACCTACATAACATTTTTCTAATCCCAAAATTCTTCTCCAAGACCCCATCAAATTGCCTAAGTCCATTGTTTGCAAGTTAGCCAATTTAGCAAGGGGTACAAAAATTAGATAACAATAACCTATTTTTATATGGTTGATGACCATTGATTTATTGCACAATTATAAATATCTCCGGTCATAAATACTATCACTTTTAATTATCATCCAATCAAGCCATAATGAAGGAATAATAATTTATTCTTACCAAGGTCGTTCATACTAGCCTAATCATTAAGGCCTCATCCATTTTTTCCTAAAAAGTGGTTAGAGAAACTTAGATCAACAAACGCTGATATAAAAAAATTGCAATATAATTCTGACATAAACCATAATATTATAAAAATATCAAAAAGTATATTCAATTGACAATGAAACTATAACAAACTCGTTGTCATCCTAATCACCCTGCTTCCATTATCAAATTTATTTGCTATATAGAAAGCATAAATTTGATAACATTCCAACCATCACACAAGATTAAGATAACCAAACATATTATTGTCTACAATAAGATAAAGTATATACTCATCCAAAAATGAAACTAGTGGGGATATGATACTTCCACTTCCTCTTCTCGAAGGAGCTCCCCAACCGTAAGGATTATACACTTTTCTGTGGTTTTCTTTTTCACTCGATTTCATTTTCATATTCTTCTCTTAGCACTTAGTTGCTAGGTTACTCAATCACACAAATCTCTTTGAATGCAAGGAAACAAATAAACTCGGTTTTCCCCTTTTTATAGTTCTTCCCACTTAATATTCCACCGACTCACTTTTGGCTTTAAAACATGTGTTTACTTTTTCTACCTTTTATGTTTTAAAACACTTTCCTTTTTTATTTTAAAATTACTTTTTAATTTTCTCCATGTTTTTCTCTTCCACATGTGATAGTCATAGCCTTCAAGTGTGCCCCTACTTCCTAAGCTACGCCTCTTCTTTACATGCACCTTCTTATGTCACACACCATATTTCGTATGCCACTTTCCAAGTAGTTTATCCTATTGTTGTCTCCTTTGTGTTACACTTTGTGTCACTCTCTTTGGGTGTGGTTATCATTTTGAGCAATATATATCCCACCGAGCACCTATTTTCCTTTAATGCGCTTTCACATACCAAAATTTTTCTTACGTGCACCTTTTTCATATTCATGATTACCCCCGAGCCAATTCCAATAGCCATACAAGCACTCCATGGCCTTTTTTCACACATACGCACCTTTTTACCCCACACTAAAAGTATGTTCAGTCCTCTAAGCATGAACCTAACAAATTGTAATCAAATCCTTCGTGCGAACGTGCATATTACAACAAAATAATCAAAACAAAACACAAAAAGGGAAATATAATCTAAATGGAAATATTTCCTTATTATAAACATAAAGGTATCTTATTTATAGTAGTTCTTTAGCCTACTTCCCATTGAATTAACTAGGTAATATGGTGTCATCCAAAGACTGCAATTGACATGTACCTGATTCTAGTATCTTGGTCACTACAAAAGGTCCCAACCAATGAACCTTCAACTTCCCTGGATGGTGCGCAAACTTGGAGTCATACAGAAGTACCATCTTTCCAACTGCAAAATACTTGTTCTTGATGTTCATGTCATGTCAAGCCTTCTATCTTTCCTTTTCTATATTATGAATCTAATTCAAAATAGCACACCTCTCATCGAGTTGCATCAAATTTTTAATGCACTCATCAACTGCATGTTCATCATCCAATCCACCTATGTGCACAATACGCAGGATGGTAACATAAATTCCATGGGTAGTAAAACATCCATTCCAAACACCAAGTGAAAGGTTGTGGCCTTATTCAACCATTTATAGGTTGTCCTATATGACCAATCCCAATCCTTTCTTCCAACATCACATATCTTCGTTAGTATCTATCTCAATATCTTGTTAAAATCTTCATCAATTTCATTATCCTAGAGGTGATAAGGGATAGAATTATGGTGTGCCACCATAAATTCTACCAACTAATGGTCTTATTTAAAAAATGAGTTCCTCTATCACTCAATAGGCTCAATGGAAATCCATACCTACTGATGATGTTCTCCCAAAGGAACCTTGCTGCTATTGTTTTCATCTAATATTTTGTAGGTGCAACCTCTACCCAATTGGTCAAGTAATCAATGCATGTGATGATGTAACATGTACATGTCTTGCGTGTGGGTTGTGCAATAGGTCCTATAAAATTAATGGCCCATTTCTCAAAAGGCTCGCACTTGTTATTTTCCATAATGGAGTTTCATCTCTATTCCCAAGATTTCGATTCTCTAATAGTGATAACACACTTTGAAAAAATCTTTCGTATCTTTGTACAATGTCTCCCACCATAGACTTGCTAAAAGAATCTTACATGGAGTGGCATCCCCTACATAATGGCCTCTAACTATTCCTCCATGAGACTCCTCCATGATGGATTTGTGCTCATGCTCTAGAACACATCTGCATAAGACCTCATCTCTACCCATTTTATACAGGTCTCCTCCAATGAGTTGGTATGGTGCGACTCGAATAACAAGTTGTTTCTTTTCCAAATTTTGCATACCTTCTCGGTGCAAGCATAAATCAGCTTGTGCATGATTTAATCTAAATAATTATGTATTTGACATGGTGTCCTCAATGATCTATGCTTCCTTCCTAGAGTTATGTTTCACTCGATTCTAGATCGCTTCTTCAAATGTTGATAAAACAGATAAGGGTAAAGGGCTAGGAGGGGTACCTATCAAAATGTTGGTTGTAGGTTGTTGCACGTATATGAATTCTTGATCTATAGCTGATAGTGGGATATTCCTTTTTTCTGGGAGGAACTACTTGAAATAGAAAACAAGACCACCAAATAAAAGTTAAATAGTATATGCAATAGACTACCTAGCGTATGCTAGATCCGGGAAGTGTGATACTCCCTAGACGGTTGTCAATCCACTGTCTAAAACAACTCAATGCTAATAATAAATGAAATCCTACTGTAGTTAAAAGGATTTAGGTGTCTCCTTCAACTACAATAAGCAAATTCATTCACATCAGGCTAAGCTATGACTAAATTTGTAGGTCAAGATCTTTGTTAGAGTTCTGTATTGGTCAAGGTCCAGTTCAAGGCTGTTTTGAGTATTTGGTGGGTATTTTAAGCTCTGTTCTTAGTCTGAGGGTAAAAACATAGAGACTGACATTGGTATGGTATGACCGATGTCAGTTTATGTGAACCAATAATGGTTGTGGGTAACCAAAGGACGATATGGTTAGGGTATAAGAAAATCAATAAAAACTTGAGGTGAGGGCAGATCTAAGGCTAACTGGAAATGTAAAGACCAATGACAAGGTCTATGTAGGTATTAGGTATACTCAGAGGTGATTAAAATATGGGTATGGGAAGTTCAAAGGTGTGGGTGAAGGAACGGTCAATTTTGCATGGAGGTAGATGGTGGGGGAATGGGAATGGGAGTAGAAACTAATAATAAAAATAAAAGAGTCTACTCAAATGACAATGGACAAGTGTTGGTTAATAAAACACTTACTATTGTATGAGCTTGATGTCTAGTGGGAAATGGCAGGTGATCAAATGGAAAGAACTTGATGTGGTGATGGTGCTTCCTAGATGCTCCCGTGAATGCAAATGGCTCTATGATTGCTTCTGGTGCTAGCTGTGGATGCTCTGATGCGTGTACGAATGTTGATTCTACTTGCATGCAACTCTAGTTTTGTCTCTTGCTCTTAGAAATGTGCCAACCTCAAAATAAGGTTATTTTGGGGATTAAATGGTAACTGAAGATGGTTATGGGTTGACCGGTGGTGGTTTAGGGTAACCAAAGATTGGTTATGGCGGGATTCCCTAGCTTTACTAAACTAGGGATATCCTCTTGATTTTTTAGGATCTCGTTTGTTTGCTCCCATGGATTAGAATGGAAGCGTCCTTTCTAATGGGTGGGAATGTGGCTAGAGGGAATGTAGGATTTTATTTTTAGGGTTTAGGTAGGTCTTAGTTAGTTATGACAACATACTAAGAATAGGTCTTAGGGTGAGGTGGCTAGATGAGGTGTATAGGTTAGGTGGTGGTGTGGGCATTATCCAATTATGATATTTAAATAATAGATATTTGTGAGATCATAAATTAATTTAATCAAATTAATTAAATTAATATTAGAGTGGGGTGAAAGGGGCCATGGTTAGGTGAGTGTGTTCGAGTTGGTTATTTGTCGAGGGACCTAGGGAAGTGTGACCCAATTTTGGTGTCTACATTTTTCCCCTTTTGTTGCGTAGCTTGTATTGGTAAGCTAGACTAACAAAAACAAGATGTGGTTTTTTGGTTTTGGGAAGTCATGCTTGATATGGATTGTATCCTCTTTGCTCTTGAAGATCTTTGACTGAGCCGGAATATGCTTGGACTCTTTTGTTTCTTTCATTCTTCGCACTTGAGTTCAATTTGATTTCTGGATGAATTGTGGATTTATCCACCTTTATGACTCAGCCTTGGATCAGTTACATTGATCCAAGGAATGTTTTAAGTTTATTCAGATGAAAAAAATTTATTGACCTTACGAAAGTTTCGGGTCGATTGAGTTTTGAATGATCAATCCCGAGTTTAACTCAGCCGATCATGATAAATGGGATGTGGTTCCGTATATCGTAACATCTGGAAAGGCCTGGACCTTAAGCCAGGTAAGATGTTTATGTTATACCAAAAGCTTAATTTAGTGATGCCAAATAGAATCCTTTACAGGAATGTTTTACCCTGTATGGACTCTAACACTGATTGGTCCTATTTTGGAGACCTAGACTAGATTCATTAAGGTTAATAATCTTAACCTAAACTATAACCTATTGGTTAAAATAATTACTAATCTAACCTAGCCCTAAACTATAAGCTTAATGCTCCTAAGAGTTAACTACACCTAGCGCTATGGAAGTGAGACTAATGTCTTACCCTATGATCTAACCTATGTTTCTAACCTATCTTAACTAATGATAAGAAGGGAGGGGGACCTAAGAAGGGTCATGAGTCATGGGCGGTGGTTTCCATGGCATTTAAGAGGGGGATAAGGTTGAAGGACTTGGAATGCTGTCAGGTTTGGCGGAGGTTACAAATGGCTAATGTAACCTGACGTGGCAGTATCACCAAGTATGGGAATGTTTGTTTGTTTTCTTTTGGTGATCACCAATTTTGGCGGTCGGTGGAAATGGAAAATAGGTGGGAGGATGGAAGTAAATGCAATTAATGAACTTTGGTTCCCGAGTGTGGATTGCTTGGGAAGGCATGCAAGTGGAGTATTGTTTGGCTGTTTTGTTTTCCATGCATTCCATTTTTCACTCTACTTGAGCACTGGTTCTTCGAACCAGTCGTCTACTCTATGTTGCATGGCAACTTTGAGAGTTTCTAGCTTCCTTCTCTGATCGGGAAAGTATATAAGGCATGGAGGTAACAATATTTTGTTGTTTAATCTTTCGTGGAAGAAGAAGAGAAGGTGCGAGCACATACAGAGGTCTTCTTCAAATTTTTAAGCGACACTATCAGGCATGATAGGCCCTAACTTTTAAAAATCTTGCTTTCCTTTAAATGCTTTCATTAGAACAACTCTGTTTAGATGATTTTTGTATAGTCGGCCTAGCTGGTAGCAATGTATTGGTTTTCTTCTTTCTTGATGATTTGGGAATCCCTAGTTATACGTAGACCCTGTTGAAATCTACTTCTTTTATCTTCTCTCCTTGCTGTGATTACAATATGGGTTCAACTTCTGTAGAAGTGTTTGTTGTGATTACATTATGGGTTCGACTTGTGAAGTGATTACATTATGGGTTCGACTTCTGTAGAAGTGTTTGTTGTGATTACATTATGGGTTCAACTTCTATAGAAGTGTTTGCTGTGATTACATATGGGTTCGACTTCTATATATGTTGTTTCCTTGTCTCTTGTTCGACTGAGGTAATGAGTTTCCTAACTGTACCATGTTAGACATTGTGTTGGATGATTTCATGTTTGAAGAATGACACGGAAAGAATTGTTGTGTCTAATTTGGTTGGTTTATTGATTATTGCTTGGTCGTATGAGCTTTTTTTATTGCTTGACAGCTTCAGGTGAATATATAGTTGGATTGTGATGAAACTGTAGTTCCTTCTATTGAGCTCGACTAGTTTAGTCGCATGCATAAGAAATATGTTGATTACAAGCCTATACCTCTGTGAAAAGGGTCCTGGATGGTCAATGATTATGGGTTCTGTATGTGATGAAATATTAGTGAAGCTATTGTTTTCTTTACGACTTTACTTGGTTAATGGGAACACAACCTGACCGAGAGAAATCTTTCCTTGAGGAACTCTGTCCCTAACAACGTGTGGGTAATCCTAGATCTGCATGGATGGAAATTAGGTTTTGTATTTGGAAGGGATGGGATTGTGTTGATGTCACCTGTAGTGACCTTGAAATCTATCATTAGAAATCATCTAGTAGCACTAACTGAGCTATTTGTTTGGTATCCTTGAACACAATAACAAATTATCCACTGTAATGGCTGGAAATAATTAGTGTTACCTATCGGTAAGTAATGATAGCAGTTACCCTAACTCGTAGTCT
Source organism: Taxus wallichiana var. yunnanensis (assembly GCA_018340775.1). Taxonomy (NCBI): domain Eukaryota; kingdom Viridiplantae; phylum Streptophyta; class Pinopsida; order Cupressales; family Taxaceae; genus Taxus; species Taxus wallichiana. The sequence continues at coordinate 856,147,870 of CM031234.1, forward strand.
AAAATGATTCGAGTCCTGGGTGAAGGGTAGACTGTTTTATTTGGATCAGGATTGTGGACTGATATTTGAACGTATATGTATTTCGTTTATAGCATTCTATGGCTTTTGTTAATGTGCAATTGCAAGACCCTTGGGATCTTAGGGTGACCTTTTAAACAATTCTACCAGATTGGAGCTAATGGTAAACTTGGGTGTTGATTTTCTTGCTTTCTCTTCTTCTCTAATTGAATTCCAGATTGATTGTATATGCATTACTCCTGAAAGTTGGTACAGTCCTGAACTTGTTTGGAATGGAGATCTGAATGCCTCTGTTTCTTTCTCTTAAATTGTAAAGTATATGTTGATATAGGAATTTTGGAATACGAAAGTATTCTCTCCCTTTCTGAAATTATGAGTGCTCCCTTCTTTTGTATTTCCATAAGAACTCTACGATAGGGGTATAAGATGATTAGACTGTTAAATTTATGAGGAAAGAGTGGTAAGTGCTTAGTCTTGACCGAAGTTTCCTTTCCTTATCTACAGTTATATTAATACCTTGTTTGAGTTATTCAGTTATCTACTTTTATAAAAGTAGTATTGTAGTAGAAGTTGGTATACTTATCAATGTCATTGAAATAATGCAATGAGTATAAAGGAATTCCATCAGTTGAACTTGCTAGAGGCTATAATCTGTCTTTGCTTGAATTGTTAAATGCACATCCGTTGATACATGTATCTTGGTAAGAATTCATTCTTGAATGGAGTAATTTTATTGGATTGTTACTGTCCTTGGTTTTCAGATGGATGGATATTTTAGATTCATTTTGTTTCTTCTTAGTCTCTAACATAAGATGAATCATCCGAAAAGATTAAAGTTGATATGGTAGTTATATTACGAAATTATGTTATAAAGTCATGTATGGTAGAAGGATAATTAGTGTGATTCATGTTTATAGATTTGATGAAATGATTTCATTTAAACAGATTGTTTAATGGAAACAATTGGTGGAATGCAATTGTTTTAAGAATTAGTGCTTATCATGCTCAGTTCACTGAACTGACCTATGCTAGCAATTTTGCAGATGGTCATCGTAAGTGGTAAAGGCACGCAGATCTGATATGATGCACAATTGTTTAATCTGTTTTTATGATGAATTCCAACTTGATTTCTCTAATTGTACTATAGGAAGAAAGTTATTCTTTTGTTGTTGATTATTGTATCAAATATGCCGAAGTGCATAAGTTGTAATTGTATGGCTTGGAAATAAATGAAAAGGGGAAATTGTTACTTATGTGGCTGCATTTTTATTTGTTGAATTGAACTTCTTATGTCTGAATGAATGAGAGTGCATTTTTATTATTATGCCATGGGAGCTAGTTGGATTCCCTAAGTAAGCCTTGTAAAAATTATGTGACCGAATACTTCATGAATGAATAGTAAATTCCTTTATATTATGAATAAGGCTAAATTGGAAATTAGTCCACTGCCTTTTAGGGAAGTTAAGGTTAAACTACGCCCTGATATGTAGCTATAACAGGAAGAGTAATCTATTACTCCCTAACAATGATCGAAGTCAAGGCAACGTAATTGATGGTTTTAAATCACCATGTCTTAATAACAATAAGTCAGATATATTTCAGTCTTCGAGATGATATAAACCCTTACGGGTTTAGTTAGCTTCCTTATGAGAGAACTTAGGGCTATTGCCCAATTTTGAGGAATAAGATTATTAGGAACCGATGGACACCTTGACGAGGTCTCAAATCTTATTAAACTTCTCTCTGTGAAATTGAACTTAACTACGTAAGGCAACTCAATGGTATGAAATTATGGGTGGGAAAAGGACTATCCAGTTAGGAGGGCCTTTAATACAAATTCAACTCAACTTAAGTAACTTTTTGAAGTTATGTAAATCTTTCGAGGTAGTTTTGTAGGATGTTGACACATGTCAACTGTAGGGTTGTACCTTCGAGAAGATTAGGATCTTCTCGAGGATACAACAATGCAGGTGACATATGGCAACACCCTTTTGCATTGATCGTTAAGATTTACACCTAAAACTCGAACAAGATTTTCCTTTGGGACCGGTTAGGACCATAGACATGCTATGAGGCAGCCCTTTGAGACTCGGGGTACCTTGACACATGGGGTTAACAGTGGTTGACCCAGTATGTCAGCTTATCCCTAGTCTTCAAGAGCATCCTTATAACGTGTGTTATGATATTAACCCGTTCCTGAGTGAATAACTTGGGACAGGGAGGCTGACAGAAGTCGGTCGGTATAAGACATTCTATATAACATCGAGTGGGGTGAAGGACGTATTCCAGATTGACGAGTATGCCATCAAGGAATATGAGACATGAACAGTATGTTTCAAATCTTTGGCCAAAGTATCGCAAGCTGCTGATTGCGTTGTCCTATGTCACCTAGTCTAAGGGACGTGATGCCGATGAATGATGGTAACAATTATTCAGATAGGTTCCTTGGACAGAGCATTCTGAAATCCTAGATTAGGGAAGAGAACCGCAAGAGTGAAGTGTTCAGATAAAAATGCCAACTCTATGATACCCATGAATAGATCGGTAGTTCACCGAGTCATGGAATGAATAGATCGGTGGTACACCGAGTCATTACAGCTGCATATGGTTATCTGTTATAAGAATGATTGTTATGATCTGTGAGTTCTAAATTATGTATTTAGAACTAGAAAGCACTTATCAAAAAAAAAAAAAAAAAAAATCTCTTGTTCTAATGTTCTAAAATGAGGATGTTACATCTTGGTATCAGAGCTGAAGGTTGCAGCTCTTGGACCTATTGTGTCCATAATCTGATAAAAACCTAAATTTTCTTGTAACAAAAAATGGTTAGAACAAGGGGGAATGTTGTAATAATGCTCCACCAGAGGGAGGGGTGGAAACAACCCAAAAACTTGATGAGATCCTTGCTGCCCTATTGGACACAAGAGATCGTTTGGCTATACTTGAACAACAAGTAATGGGAAATGAGGAGGATGATGAAGCTGGTAACAACAATTAGCTACCTCCTGAGGACAACCCCGATATGGGTGTTGGTAATAACACTGGAAATGTACCTATCCAACCAGAAAACAAAAAGGCCAGGTTGGCAGCAGAACTCACTAATGATATAAAAAGGATAAGTCCACCTAAATATGATGGCACCACATTAGGAGATGGAGCTGAGAACTGGCTCAGTGAGATGGAGAAGTACTTTGCAATAAGAAACTTCTCGAGGAAACCAAAGCTATTTGGGGAGCCTATCAGCTTTCCCACGAAGCATCTTCATGGTGGGACAGCCGTAAAGCTGAGCTAAATATTGATGAGACCAATATTACTTGGGATCAATTTAAAGGCTATTTTAGGCAACGTTGGCTGCCACAACTTTTCTATGATCAGAAAATGACAGAATTCCAGAACTTAGTTCAAGGAAAGCTAACGGTAACTGAATACTGGGAGCGGTTTACGAAACTCCTCAAGTATGTACCGCAGTATCAAACTGACGAGAAGTTCAGAATATGGAAATTCATCATGGGACTAAATCCCATGATAGGAGGAGAGGTCGATGTTCACATCCCAACCACTATGGAAGGGGTTGTTGAAAAATCCATAAGGCAAGAACAAAAATTAAAGGCTATTTCTACTCATAAAGAGGAAGTGCGGAAGAAGATTGCAAACCCTTCTTCAACTTCACTTGCACCCAAGAAGGGGCCATGGAAAAAGTTTGGAAACAGAAGTAAGTTTCCAGTGGATAATAATAAGAAAACGACAACGAATAAACCTGCTGGAAATGTAAGGGATAGTTTTGCCAAGAATTATAACAATGGGCAGAAGCCCTATGGAGGACAACGTGATAATTTTAAGGCTGGAAGTAATTTTGAGCCTAAAAAGGGACCTGTAGGAGGCTGCTATAATTGTGGCAAAGACCACTACGCAAATCAGTGCCCTTTGAAGAAGGATGATCGTAATCAGCAGCATAAGATACATGCTGCAGTAGCAGACAAGCAAGCTGAAAAGCAAGTGACACCTATAGAAGTTCCGGGTAAGTTATTTGGCATACCTGTCACTATTCTTTTTGATACAGGAGCTACTGAATGTTTTATTTCTAGTAAACTCGCTTCTAAACTTAAAAGAAAAGATGGAAAAATGGATAAATCTTGGACTGTACAGTATGGTAATAACTCTGTTCATACAGTGAGTATGTGTCTTTTTGGGGCAGTCCTTGACTTACCTAACTTTTCCATGGAAGTTGACCTCTATGTTGCACCTTTGGGATCCTATGACGTTGTCATCGGCGTCAATTGGTTAGCTGACCATAAAGCAAAAGTAGACTACTTTGAAAAGAATATAAGATGTTTAGATGATCGGCTGAAAACAACAGAGATTCAAGGTGTGAAACGGGAAATTTCAGTTAGGAAACTGTCAGCTATGCAACTTAAAAAGGCTAAGAACAAAGGATGTACCTTATATGCAGTAAAGATATCTGAATTTGTAGAAGAAGACGGTGATTCCATGAAATGATACCCACTGTTGCAAAGTTTCAAGGATGTATTTCTAGAGGAATTACCAGGTTTACCACCCAAAAGGGAATTTGACTTCACCATTGAAATCAAACCAGGGATGGAACCTATTTCTAAAGCACCTTATCGGATGACTACTACAGAGTTAGTCGAGCTTAAGGCACAATTGCAAGAAATTTTGTCTAAGGGTTTGATTAGACCAAGTGTTTCACCTTGGGGAGCGCCAGTAATATTTGTAAAAAAGAAAGATGGAACACTTAGACTGTGTATTGATTATCGGATGTTAAACAAAGCAACAATTAAGAATAGATACCCACTTCCAAGAATTGACGATCTATTTGATCAGATGCATGGAGCATCGTTTATTCCAAGATAGATCTTCGATCTGGTATCATCAATTAAGGATTAAAGAAGAAGATATTCATAAAATAGCTTTCCGAACCAGGTACGGACATTATGAATTCACGGTTCTACCCTTTGGATTAACTAATGCACCCATAACTTTTATGAACTTAATGAATAATATCTTTCAAGAATATTTGGACAAGTTTGTGCTTGTATTCTTGGATGATATTCTCATATATTCTAAAAGTGTTGAAGAGCACAATGAGCATTTGAAGATAGTTTTGGAAATTTTGAGAAAAAGAAAGTTATACGGTAAGTTATCCAAATGTTCTTTCTTTGATACTGAAGTTCACTATTTGGGTCATGTCATTAGTAAAGAAGGAATTGTAGTAGATCCTTCAAAAATAGTGGCAATAACCGAGTGGCCTACACCAAAGAATGTACACGAAGTAAGAAGCTTCATGGGCCTTGCTGGTTATTATAGAAAATTTGTTAAGGATTTTTCTAAAGTGGCTGCACCGATAACTTCATTACAGAAGAAGGATAGGAAATTTATTTGGAATGATAAGTGTGAAACTACTTTTAAAAGTTTAAAAATTCAGTTGACTTCAACACCTATATTAGCTGTACCGACCCTAATGGGAACTTTAATGTTGTAACGGATGCTTCTGGGGAAGGCCTTGGAGGTGTTTTGTTACAAAATGATCATGTCATAGCTTATGAAAGTAGAAAACTTAAGTTACATGAGCTGAATTATGCCCCTCATGATTTAGAGCTTGCTGCAATTGTTCATGCGCTTCAAGTTTGGAGACACTATTTACTTGGGAAACCTTTTGAGTTGAAAACTGATCATTTAGGGCTGAAATATATTTTCACTCAGCCTAATCTAAATGCAAGACAACGAAGGTGGTTAGAGTTTTTGTCTCAATATGATTTTGATATTAGCTACATCAAAGGAAAAGAGAATAGAGTAGCAGATGCTCTAAGTCGTAGGAAGCACATTTCTGCTCTTATAACATTAAGAACTCAGTTTAAAGATGAGGTAAAAAGTGCCTCAGAATCTGATATATACTTTCAGCAAGTAAAAGCAGCACTTGCTGCAGAACCAAAAGATGAAAGGTATAAAGGTTTTCATTTTGATAATGAAGGAATCTTACGTTATGAAAATAGAGTATACGTACCTTTGCTAAATGATTTGAGAAAGAAATTGTTAGTTGAATTTCATAATTCACCCTTTTCTGGACACCCGGTATTACTAAAATGCTCGCTGATCTAAAACAACAATACTTCTGGAAAGGAATGAAAAAGGATGTTATTGATTTTGTGACTCATTGTCTGGAATGTCAGCTGGGTTAAGGCAGAACACATGCACCCTGCTGGTCTATTATATCCCCATAGCATACCGCAGTATAAATGGCAAGTAATAAGCATGGACTTTGTACAAGGGCTGCCTATGTCGAGAAATAAACATGATGTTATCTTGGTAGTTGTAGACAAACTAACAAAGGTAGCTCATTTCATCGCTGGAAATCTAAAGGATGATTCTCCAGTGTTAGCCAAAAGATTTGTGCATGAAATTTTCAGGTTACATGGAGTACCAGAATTGATTATATCTGACAGGGATCCTAGAATGACATCAAGATTTTGGCAAATGCTTAATGCAGCTCTTGGAACTAAACTAAACTTCAGTTCTGCATATCATCCAGAAACGGATGGACAAACTGAGAGAGTAAATCAGGTGTTGGAAGATATGTTACGAATGTATTGCATGGATCAACAGTATAAATGGGAAGAGTATCTCCCATTAGTTGAGTTTGCATACAACAACACATATCACTCTTCTCTTAAAATGGCACCTTTTGAGGCACTTTATGGAAGAAAGTGTAGAACCCCTGTTAGTTGGGATAGTATTGAGGATAGAGTGGTAATTGGACCAGAAATCCTCACTGAAATGGAACAACAAGTTAAAATGATACGTGAATGATTGAAAGAAGCAAGCAGAGATAGGTAGAAGAGCTATGCTGACCTAAAGCGGGTTGATCGAAAGTTTGAGCTTGGTGAAAAGGTTTTTCTTCATGTTAAACCCAGAAAGAGTTCTATAACTTTTGGCAAGGCTGCCAAGTTGTCACCTCGTTATGTGGGACCTTTCAAATTGTCAAATAATCAATCCTGTAGCTTACCGATTAGCATTACCACCTGCTTTGTCTCGCATGCATGATGTTTTCCATATTTCTTTGCTTAAGAAATACATTTCAGACTTGTCACATGTTTTAAATTGGAATTCCTTGCAGGTCCAAGACCCAGGGATAATCATGGTTAAACCCACACGAGTGCTGGAAACTCACCAATTGCATTTGAGAAATCATGAAATACAACAATGTAAGGTCCAGTGGGACCAGTTTAACGAAGAAAGTGCAACTTGGGAAAATCTGGAAGAGATGAAAATTGCTTTTCCCTTTCTTTTTTAACAGAATGGAATCTGTTGACTAAAAAAAAAAAATATTTATTATGAATTTATCTTTTTCATATCTTTATGTAAGCCAGCTTTGAGGCAAACATTATTCAGGTTGAATAAATTGTATCATGACATTGATTTCTGGAATTATTCAAGTTGGAAATAGTCATTTGTTTTGTGAACTAATAAATTGATTGACTTAAGATAAATCAAAGGATGTAATCATCGGGACGATGAATCTTTTAGGAGGGAAGCATGTAACACCCTGAACTGTTGTTACTTTCTCCTGAGCATTCAAGTGTTGATATATGATTTCTTCTATATAAGGACATGTTCCTTTGGTTTTGGGAAGTCATGCTTGATATGGATTGTATCCTCTTTGCTCTTGAAGATCTTGACTGAGCCGGAATATGCTTGGACTCTTTTGTTTCTTTCATTCTTCGCACTTGAGTTCAATTTGATTTCTGGATGAATTGTGGATTTATCCACCTTTATGACTCAGCCTTGGATCAGTTACATTGATCCAAGGAATGTTTTAAGTTTATTCAGGATGAACAAAATTTATTGACCTTACGAAAGTTTCAGGGTCTGATTGAGTTTTGAATGATCAATCCCGAGTTTAACTCAGGCTGATCATGATAAATGGGATGTGGTTCCAGATATCGTAATATCTGGAAAGGCCTGGACCTTAAGCCAGGTAAGATGTTTATGTTATACCAAAAGCTTAATTTAGTGATGCCAAATAGAATCCTTTACAGGAATGTTTTACCCTGTATGGACTCTAACACTGATTGGTCCTATTTTGGAGACCTAGACTAGATTCGTTAAGGTTAATAATCTTAACCTAAACTATAACCTATTGGTTAAAATAATTACTAATCTAACCTAGCCCTAAACTATAAGCTTAATGCTCCTAAGAGTTAACTACACCTAGCGCTATGGAAGTGAGACTAATGTCTTACCCTATGATCTAACCTATGTTTCTAACCTATCTTAACTAATGATAAGAATGGAGGGGGACCTAAGAAGGGTCGCGAGTCATGGGCGGTGGTTTCCATGGCATTTATGAGGGGGATAAGGTTGAAGGACTTGGAATGCTGTCAGGTTTGGCGGAGGTTGCAAACGGCTAATGTGACCTGACGTGGCAGTATCACCAAGTATGGGAATGTTTGTTTGTTTTCTTTTGGCGATCACCAATTTTGGCGGTCGGTGGCAATGGAAAATAGGTGGGAGGATGGAAGTAAATGCAATTAATGAACTTTGGTTCCCGAGCATGGATTGCTTGGGAAGGCATGCAAGTGGAGAATTGTTTGGCTATTTTGTTTTCCATGCATTCCATTTTTCACTCTGCTTGAGCACTGGTTCTTCGAACCATCCATCTACTCTGTGTTGCATGGAAACTTTGAGAGTTTCTAGCTTCCTTCTCTATCGGGAAAGTATATAAGGCATGGAGGTAACAATATTTTGTTGTTTAATCTTTCGTGGAAGAAGAAGAGAAGGTGCGAGCACATTCAGAGGTCTTCTTCAATTTTTAAGCGACACTATCAGGCATGATAGGCCCTAACTTTTAAAAATATTGCTTTCCTTTAAATGCTTTCATTAGAACAACTCTGTTCAGATGATTTTGGTATAGTTGGCTTGGCTGGTAGCAATGTATTGGTTTTCTTCTTTCTTGATGATTTGGGAATCCTGGTTATACGTAGACCCTGTTGAAATCTACTTCTTTTATCTTCTCTCCTTGTTGTGATTACATTATGGGTTTGACTTCTGTAGAAGTGTTTGCTGTGATTACATTATGGGTTTGACTTCTGTAGAAGTGTTTGCTGTGATTACATTATGGGTTCGACTTCTGTAGAAGTGTTTGCTGTGATTACATATGGGTTCGACTTCTGTATATGTTGTTTCCTTGTCTCTTGTTTGACTGAGGTAATGAGTTTCCTAACTGTACCATGTTAGACATTGTGTTGGATGATTTCATGTTTGAAGAATGACACGGAAAGAATTGTTGTGTCTAATTTGGTTGGTTTATTGATTATTGCTTGGTCGTATGAGCTTTTTTTATTGCTTGACAGCTTCAGGTGAATATATAGTTGGATTGTGATGAAACTGTAGTTCCTTCTATTGAGCTCGACTGGTTTAGTCGCATGCGTAAGAAATATGTTGAATACAAGCCTGTACCTCTGTTGAAAAGGGTCTGGATGGTCAATGATTATGGGTTCTGTATGTGATGAAATATTAGTGAAGCTGTTGTTTTCTTTACGACTTTACTTGGTTAATGGGAACACAGCCTGACCGAGAGAAATCTTGCCTTGAGGAACTCGTTCCTCCCTAGCAACGTGTGGGTAATCCTAGATCTGCATGGATGGAAATTAGGTTTTGTATTTGGAAGGGATGGGATTGTGTTGATGTCACCTTATAGTGACCTTGAAATCTATCATTAGAAATCATCTAGTAGCACTAACTGAGCTATTTGTTTGGTATCCTTGAACACAATAACAAATTATCCACTGTAATGGCTGGAAATAGTTAGTGTTACCTATCGGTAAGTAATGATAGTAGTTACCCTAACTCGTAGTCTAAAATGATTCGAGTCCTGGGTGAAGGGTAGACTGTTTTATTTGGATCAGGATTGTGGACTGATATTTGAACGTATATGTATTTCATTTATAGCAATCTATGTGGCTTTTGTTAATGTGCAATTGCAAGACCCTAGGGATCTTAGGGTGACCTTTTAAACAGTTCTACCAGATTGGAGCTAATGGTAAACTTGGGTGTTGATTTTCTTGCTTTCTCTTCTTCCCTAATTGAATTCAAGATTGATTGTATATGCATTACTCCTGGAAAGTTGGTACAGTCCTGAACTTGTTTGGAATGGAGATCTGAATGCCTCTGTTCTTTCTCTTAAGTTGTAAAGTATATGTTGATATAGGAGTTTTGGAATACGAAAGTATTCTCTCCCTTTCTGGAAAATTATGAGTGCTCCCTTCTTTTGTATTTCCATAAGAACTCTACGATAGGGGTATAAGATGATTAGACTGTTAAATTTATGAGGAAAGAGTGGTAAGTGCTTAGTCTTGACCGAAGTTTCCTTTCCTTATCTACAGTTATATTAATACCCTGTTTGAGTTATTCAGTTATCTACTTTTATAAAAGTAGTATTGTAGTAGAAGTTGTATACTTATCAATGTCATTGAAATAATGCAATGAGTATAAAGGAATTCCATCAGTTGAACTTGCTAGAGGCTATAATCTGTCTTTTCTTGAATTGTTAAATGCACATCTGTTGGATACATGTACTGGTAAGAATTCATTCTTGAATGGAGTAATTTTATTGGATTGTTACTATCCTAGGTCTTCAGATGGATGGATATTTTAGATTCATTTTGTTTCTTCTTAGTCTCTAACATAAGATGAATCATCCGAAAAGATTAAAGTTGATATGGTAGTTATATTATGAAATTATGTTATAAAGTCATGTATGGTAGAAAGATAATTAGTGTGATTCATGTTTATAGGTTTGATGAAATGATTTCATTTAAACAGGTTGTTTAATGGAAACAATTGGTGGAATGCAATTGTTTTAAGAATTAGTGCTTATCATGCTCAGTTCACTGAACTGACCTGTGCTAGCAATTTTTGCAGATGGTCATCGTAAGTGGTAAAGGCACGCAGATCTGATATGATGCTCAGATTGTTTAATCTAGTTTTTATGATGAATTCCAACTTGATTTCTCTAATTGTACTATAGGAAGAAAGTTATTCTTTTGTTGTTGATTATTGTATCAAATATGCCGAAGTGCATAAGTTGTAATTGTATGGCTTGGAAATAAATGAAAAGGGGAAATTGTTACTTATGTGGCTGCATTTTTATTTGTTGAATTGAACTTCTTATGTCGGAATGAATGAGAGTGCATTTTTATTATTATGCTATGGGAGCTAGTTGGATTCCCTAAGTAAGCCTTGTAAAAATTATGTGACTGAATACTTCATGAATGAATAGTAAATTCCTTTATATTATGAATAAGGCTAAATTGGAAATTAGTCCACTACCTTTTTGGGAAGTTAAGGTTAAACTACACCTTGATATGTAGCTATAACAGGAAGAGTAATCTATTACTCCCTAACAATGATCAAAGTCAAGGCAACGTAATTGATGGTTTTAAATCACCATGTCTTAATAACAATAAGTCAGATATATTTCAGTCTTCGGAGATGATATAAACCCTTACGGGTTTAGTTAGCTTCCTTATGAGAGAACTTAGGGCTATTGCCCAATTTTGAGGAATAAGATTATTAGGAACCGATGGACACCTTGACGAGGTCTCAAATCTTATTAAACTTCTCTCTGTGAAATTGAACTTAACTACGTAAGGCAACTCAATGGTATGAAATTCTGGGTGGAAAAAGGACTATCTAGTTAGGAGGGCCTTTAATACAAATTCAACTCAACTTAAGTAACTTTTTGAAGTTATGTAAATCTTTCGAGGTAGTTTTGTAGGATGTTGACACATGTCAACTGTAGGGTTGTACCTTCGAGAAGATTAGGATCTTCTCGAGGATACAACAATGCAGGTGACATATGGCAACACCCTTTTGCATTGATCGTTAAGATTTACACCTGAAACTCAAACAAGATTTTCCTTTGGGACCGGTTAGGACCATAGACATGCTATGAGGCAGCCCTTTGAGACTCGGGGTACCTTGACACACGGGGTTAACAGTGGTTGACCCAGTATGTCAGCTTATCCCTAGTCTTCAAGAGCATCCTTATAACGTGTGTTATGATATTAACCCGTTCCTGAGTGAATAACTTGGGATAGGGGAGGCTGACAGAAGTTAGTATAAGACATTCTATATAACATCGGAGTGGGGTGAAGGACGTATTCCAGATTGATGAGTATGCCATCAAGGAATATGAGACATGAACAATATGTTTCAAATCTTTGGCCAAAGTATCGCAAGTTGTTGATTGCGTTGTCCTATGTCACCTAGTCTAAGGGACGTGATGCCGATGAATGATGGTAACAATTATTCAGATAGGTTCCTTGGACAGAGCATTCTAAAATCCCAGATTAGGGAAGAGAACCGTAAGAGTGAAGTGTTCAGATAAAAATGCCAACTCTATGATACCCATGAATAGATCGGTAGTTCACCGAGTCATGGAATGAATAGATCGGTGGTACACCGAGTCATTACAGATGCATATGGTTATCTATTATAAGAATGATTGTTATGATCTGTGAGTTCTAAATTATGTATTTAGAACTAGAAATCACTTATCAAAAAATAAATAAATAAATCTTGTTCTAATGTTCTATTATAGGTCCAAGCATCTAGGGCATGACATGGGTAGGGTGAGGGATGGGAAAAATAATGAGTCCCCAACTGAGGACAAGGTGAGGGGGTCAATGATAAGGTCAAGAAGATAAAGTGAAGTGTCCAAGTGAGGTGTGGGTGAGGTAAAAAGGATTTAGGTCAAAAATTATAGGTAGGGGTAGGAAAAAGACTAAGTAGGTAAACTGATGTCAGTTTGAAGGCACCAATACCACTCGCAAGGATCGACCATGATAAGCTAGGGCACATGAATGATGTCGTTTAAGGTAAAACCGTTGCTGGTCAAGTCAGGTAGGTTATAAAAAAGAAAAAAATTCCATATTTTTCAAATCATTTGTCTTTTACTGAATTGGGGAAAATGACAAGTGAGAGAGAGAAAATGGAAAGCGCCCATGCAGAATAGAGAGTTGAGTTGGCGAGCGGTGTAGCGGGTGAGGGGAAGTGGATAGGCGGGTCCATGAGAGTGGATTGAGTGATTCGATTAGGTGGAGGTGAGGAGGTTGATTGGGTGATGGTGGAGGTAGGAGAGGGATTAGGTGGACCACCGGTGTAGCGGCTGACGTGCCACCACAACGATGGCAACATGATGAGGTAAGGGTCAATCCTACTCTTTATTTTGTTTATTAGATTGAATTAGATGTCGGGTGGATAGAAATGGGTTGTTGGGGGAATGAATTTTGGATTGGTGGGAGGGAATATCGGGGTAAATATGAATGAGGAGAGACATGATTAGGTGAAGGAAGGGTAAAGGCTAAAGGGCTAGAGTGGGGATTTGGGTAGGATTGGGTGGGTAGAATGGAGCAAAAGGGAGGTTTGAGGAAGAATGGGGGTTTGGACGTCGCGGTTTTGTGGTGACAAAGACCAAAATTGGTTGAGGGTTAGCCGACGTCGGTGATAGAGAACCAGTATCGGTCACGCAATAGGTGACCGATGTTGATTTATGGGGGCCTCGAGGTCGAGCTTATGGGTAACCAATACCGGTCATAATTTGGGGAATTAGGGGAAAAAGGTATCCTAGGTTGGGTGGGTGAGGTAGGGAGTGGGAAATAGGGGATGTTTTGGGGAAAATCCTAACATAGGTAAGGGTGAATGATAGTAGGTTAGAGGTGGGTTGGGTAGAGAGAAGATGTGATACAAAGGTAAGGAGGTCTAGGGAAAGAGAGGTAGGGTGGTAGGTATAGGTGAGGTGCCAAGTGAGATCATGGTTATGAGTAAGTTATATTAATATGATGTTTTTACTAAATGCAGGTGAGAGATCAGTTGAGGATGCGAGACAGGGTGCCACCCCTACTCGTGATACTTCATGGGCAAAATGACAATGAGGAGTGGAGGTATGTCACATATGTTGGCCCGAGTGGGTTCAAGCACTATTGGCATGTATTCCGGGCAATTGAGTCTAATGGTCACTCTCATTGATAGATGGGATTTTGCAACCAACATGTTCCACCTACCGATGGGGGAGATGACCATCACCCTGGAGGATGTGTATAGGATCCTATGATTACCTATATTGGGGACATAGGTACATTTGATCTCCTCAGAGGCATCTGAGGAGTTAATGTTGACAGTAGTTGGTGAGGGACTAGTAGAACTGACATTCAACAATGCCATCCTGAGCTATTGAGAGATGTACCTAGCCCATCTAGAGAAGACGAGGCTAGTAGTATTATTGATAGAGGCAGTATGTTGTTTTACACTGTGTTGGTCCAAAAATCTATCGGGTGGGCAGATCTATGGATAGACAAAGCCAACAAAGTACAGGGCATAGCCCCTCTTTGAGTCAAAGAAATTGAAACTAGTTTATTTCTATTCTACCAAGAGGAATCATGTAAGTCTTACAAGATTCTACCTTCAGGGGGATTTAGGATCTCATCCTGGTGGAATTAGTTCCAATGAAGAACAGAAAGAAATGAAAAAAGGAATAGAAGAGAGGTGGGTCTGAAGGGGGAAAAGAAATGAATTCCAAAGTAGAAAGGTCAGAGGGTTTATGTTTTAGGCTAGTAGTAAACAAAGCAACACTGATAAACAAATGACAAAATATACATGAATTCAATAGAATAATCATGCATATCTAACTTAAGAAAGATCTAACTCGTAACATAGGAATTCAGCACAAAGTCTCAATTTTGTATTAATAATGTTCTGTTACAAGAAAGCTCAAAGTCTTTCTCTCCTCACTCTATTTTTCATACAAAATTTCTCACCCTGAATACTACAAGTATCCAAGTATTTATAGAAGGAGAAGAAGAAAGAAGAAAAAAGGATCCAACAACTATTTACAAAATATCTAAAAGTCAAATGTTGACTTTAGGGCAATTTTGTGGATGACAACATCTCATGGTGCAACATGGATGATGTCATCATTTGTGCCAACATTATTTTAAATATTTTTACAAAAATGGGATTTATCCCAGGAGGAAGGAACCTATTCGTCGTCATCCCTTGGCTAGAAAGGAGTGTCCTACTTCTGCTCAGGAGAGGAAATGTGAAACTGAGCTCGATACTCCATGAACTTGTTGACCATTGCTTGAAGTTGATCTTGAGCTGGACCCTTGGTGTGATCCCCGATGACTTCACAAGTTTCCCATTCATCTCTGAGTCTTTCCAGGAGTTTGAAGTATTCATTGCCTCGCTCCCATCGTGTACCCAACAAAGTCGCAGTAGGCCAGAAGGTTGTTGATAGATTCTTTATCAAAAGTGGCCTCTGACGCTAAACCCTGCGACACAATTCCCTTAAAAAGCTAAATAGTATCATTTGCCTTCCTTAAGGTGTACGCTAGACCAAGCAACCCCGGAGACATTCTTAAGACGATCTGCTCCATTTGATGCATTGCATCCAGGCTTCCTCCTTGATTTTGTCTATTTTTTCCAAGACAAACTCCATCTAGTCAACCCGATAGTCTAAAGCAGTAAGGACTTTGTTGGGTGCTCGCGGGTGATCAAAAATGTAGAATTTCACCAAGTCATCGACCAGGCAGTCGAGCATCTTCTAGAATGTCTCGTGTTGCAACCTAGCATGGTCTAAATCTTCGGAGATAGGTCCTGCTATTACAGGAGTTCCTTATTAGCTTGATCTATATTCTGATAGAGCTCTGTGAACTTTTTAATCACTTCCTCACTATCTTTGAGGATTTGCTCTCTCCAGTGGACACTACTATACCTTTCTCGCCGACCTTGGTGTACTCATTTATCTTCTCCTGACTAAGAACTTCAAGAGGGTCGGTGACAGTCATAGGAGGGGCATTTCCCATATTTTGCAAGGCTTGGAGAAGATACTTGTTTTATTATTTTAATATTCTATTCTCTTCCTTTGCTTCTTGAAGCTTTTTACAAAGGGCATCCACTGTGGATAAGTCCTCTCCTTGTAGGCTCTCTGATGATGTTTCCATTGTGATCTGAGTCACTATAAAATCTATAGGAGATAGATCTTATTTCTTCTTTGTGAGATCAGGGTATGTGATCTCAATAACCCTTTCTCCTGAAGTGCTTTGAGAGAAGGGGGTTATAGCCTTTTTCTTCTTAGGCCCTTTGGTGGAATAACTGAGAAGTTCATAGGTGCAATAGGGACTTTCCTCTTATGCTAGCTTAGGTGTTCGGAGATCCATTATGGACTTAAGGGAGTGGGACCAGAGGAAGAGGAGGAAACAGGGGTGGAAGAAGGAGCAACTACAGTGGATATGGGGAAATGCATAAAGAAACTTCATGGTGGCATTGAGAAAGAGGCCAACACTCCAATGCTCACGGTACGTAGGAGTGACTGCAAGAGAGGAAACCGTGGGGGTAGAAGGGATCTGTGAGATGAGGGAAGAAATGTTGTGGGACAATTTGCTGAGGGAAGAGAAGATGGAGGAAGAGGAAGGGGGAACAGAAGAAGATGAGGGAGAAGACACAACCAAAGGAGTGGTTGGTTGAGCGACATGAGGAGGGGAAGGAGGAGTGAGAGAGCGGTGGGCTGGGAGCTCACCATTTGTAGTAGTGGCAACATCCTGAGTGGATGTGCCCGTTGGAACACTTACTGCTTCTTCTTCTCCTGGGGATACCAAGTTTACTACCTACTCCTCGGTGGCGGAAGGAGGGCTCTCAGGAATTTCCTCCTAAGTAGTGCTTGTCTCTCCTTCTTTATCTTTTCCTTTTCCTTTAGGCAAGTGTTTTGGCTTGGTGGGTGCATCACCCAAGGGAGACATGGTAAATTCTACCCCAAGGTAGATGAGACCATTTTTCTTGAACCAATGCTCGGTGCGTTGTAGAGTGCCTTTGACCCTTTCCTCAATAGTTTGAGGGGCCTTGTTTCTATCAATTTTAGCAAATGCCAATTTTCCCCATCCGTTTCAAGATAAACCTGATCAACTTCTTGATCAGTTGCTTGGAAACCCTTTGGGATGATGGCCACACCATATTGAATGATCTTTGCCAGGGCTAGGCGGGAGTGATCCTTTCATCTGAGCTTAACTTTGTGATATAGATCGATGTAGATATATTTGATCTGAGGGATGTGAATTGGATCGATATTTTCTCTTGGGAGGCAATCACGAGGATCAAAGGTTGGCCTTACCAGAAATTATGCTTCAAATTGAGTAATTCAAGCTCTACAAACATCTCCCAAGATTTTCTCTGTGAAGTGTAGGTGTACCTACCCACTGTGAGGGGGAATGGAGTCCCACCCTTCTTCCTTTTCAAACATTTCTCATGGTACGTGATGAGCTATCTAGAAAGCTCCAACATGATTAGCTTGGGTCCCGCATACCTTGGCAATTTGGTGGGCTCTCCCAAGAAGTTAACGGCTCCTAGATAGGTGAAAGTGGGGAATTGTGTGAATAATGCTCCCCACTTCTCTGTGGTAGTGACCACGCTTTTGGTCATCCGACCATGAGTCATGTTGGGCCTCAAGAGATAGATGATGCCATAGAAGAAGATGTCGTTGACTTTGCTGAATTGGGCTATGTTATTTTCTAGTCTTAACTCTGGATAGTACTCATATATTTTGACCTAGGGCCATACCCCATATCGATTCAATGCTAGGTAGTCCCTCTCTAAGGCAACAACATATACCACATAGGAGTTCATATAGAACCTCCCAGTTGTTGAAAGTTGTTGAAGCTGCTCCGAGATCGTACTATTGATAATCTCTCCCCATTCGAAACATTGATCAGGAACATTTTTACTCATGGTTTCTAAATACCTGAGCATCCACTTGTGAAAGTAATGGGCATCGGGAAGCCCAAACACCCTACTCAAGAAAGTGATGGTGTCACTCAGCTCCTCTGAAAAGTCACTATGATGAATGACTTGTGGCCACCTACTTGTTACCTTCTTGTTCTTGAGGTACACCTCATTCATCAGCTGCATGCATTTGTCTTCGTTTTTGTTCCATGTCTTCATGTAGTCCTCTTGGCTTACCGCTACAAAATGTTGGTGGTGAGGGATACCCAACATGATCTCAAAATGTCAAGTAGTGAGGTTGATTATTACCTCACCCTTCTCATTTTCGACACATCTTGTGTCCTTATTGTAACAACAGCCCACCAACATCATGAACTCATTGTTGATTGCACTTATGGGGATCCCTGCAACAAAGTGCAAACCACTACCAACCAATTTATCCATCCATGGGCTACCTGTGACCTTCTTGGTTCTGGCCTAGAAGTCCTCCATGTCAATGTGCCCGAGTTCTAATCTCTGATATCTAGATCACATTCTGCAAGAGATTCAAGCATCCTGACCCTTTGGTATTTATATTTCATTTCTTCTTTTGTTAGCCTGGCTTTACCCTTGGACTTAGTTGGCTTCTTACTCGATGAAGACATGTGTGGATCTGAGTTCAGCTGTTGATCTGCAAGAAGAATCAGGGAAGTCCATCACAAAAGAGCCATGTTAGCTGTTAAGTCGTCCATCAAAGCTTACAGAATGAAAAGTTATCAATTTACAAGCCTCTAGGCGCAAGGCGTGGTTCTACTATAGGCTACAAGGTCTTAGAAAAGTAAGGTGCACTTTGGGAAAGTGTTTTATGGGAGAAAAAAGCACCAAAAGGGGTGCAAGGTGTTGAAATTCTACACACAACATTCAAATGTTGGTGTCGAGGGATGTGTGCCTGTGCCATTAGAAGTCCTTATAAGTGGGGCATAGATATGGTTGGTGTTGTAAGGTCCCAGGATGCGCTATTAGCATAGATATGGTAGATGTTGCATGAGAGTGAGGTGCACCAAGGGTTTAGTTTTGTGTGGCGTGGGAAAGGTTTACACAACATGCGCTTTTTGTTATTGTTTTTTTGCGTCGGGCTTGCGCCTTGGGAAATTTATAATTTTTATAAGGTGCGGGAAATGTTTATGCTACCTGGAAGGATAGTGCACCTATGGCATGACTGTGTTTGGTGTAACAAGAATGGATCTCGCATGAAGGAAAAATAGTGGGTTTGATTTGTAAAAATTTCATGATTTTCACTCTTTTGGCTCGATTTTGATGGCAAGGGGGAAAACCCAGCAAAGTAGGGAATAAGGGCCAAATGAGTCTGAGTTGTTTCATGGCAGAGGTCTTCTAGATTTGTAGATCTGGAAGGAGGATGGAGAACGGTTTGAAGTGGGTTGCACAAAATATATTGGGATTGTGTTATCTTCTTAGGTTCATTGTTTATTAACAATCCTAACCACCTAAACCAACATAGAAACCACAACAAATCCACAAGAAGGGCAAGGACCACTTACCAGGAATATATAACGATAAAGGAGATGATGTGGGATCCATGAACATGACAAATGGCAACACGCAGGGCTGACAAGAATGCTGACAAGTACAGAGGAATAACTTTTTCACATTTTTTGAATTGTGAAAATGATAGGTCGACGTGCCTATATATAGCAAAAAGGTGTAATAAATGCACCACCAACTTTTTCTATGGCACACTTAGGGAGATGTCAACACAAAGAGATTTGTGCCATAGCACAGCTTTGGAAGTGTCGACACTATGTTTTCAGCGCCTTGGTGCACCATTGAGGGGTGCAACATTTGGAGTGTTAACACTCAAGAATGCGCCAAAGGAAAGGAGGGGCGCAATTTTGGTAAATGTAACGCTAATGAAAATTGTGCCCAACCCAAAAAAGGTTGAAAATGACCAAGTTCTAAAAACTAGATTTTCTAGAAAGGGATTTTATGCCATTCCGAATGCTAAGAGACCTCAACGGGAACCAAAATGGAAATTTTGGTATGGTTACCTGCGAAATTGCCCTTGTCAATTTTACAGGATAACAGCTGGCTCTTTCTGGGGACTATCTTTGAGTGAAGTTTAAGGGGAGAGAATCCCGATCAACATGTGCCTATCCATTGGGTTACAGAGTCAAAAAAAGGGCAATGAAAAAAAAAGAAAAGGAAAACACACAACCAATAGGAAGCAAACACACGCCAAGAAACAACACACAACTAAAGTAAACTATACAAAGAAGAGAGAAAGCTCTACTTCCTAAATATTTTGAGATGTTTCCCGCTATAGGGGAGTGGGAGCTCATTTCATGTCTAGATATGAGAGATAGAAGCTATTCTCTCTGTTGAGCTACTTGATCTTGAAAGGCCCTCTCCAAAGAGAGTCAAATTTCCTATGCATGCCCTTTGGCTCTCTTTGCTTGTCCCATAAAAGGACGAGATCTCCCATCCAGAAATCCCTCTGCTTAGCCTTTTTATCAAACAGTCTCTTGACTTGATTCTGATGTTCGGTGATCCTATCGACCACTCTTACTCTCTTTTCTTCAAGTTCTGTTAGATACATGATCCTCTTTTCAAGAGAATTCTAGAAAGTCTCATCTTTGATCACTCGTGCCAAGTGTAGAGTAGGGATTTCTGCGAAATAGGGAGCTCAGCGTCAATTCCATATAATACTTGAAAATGTGACATACCAAGAGACCTCTTTGGAGTAATATGGTCTACCCACAAAGCATCATATAATGACTTGTGCCAGGACCACTGATTCTCATCGACTAGCTTCCGTATGATGGTCACTAGGTTCTTATTATTGGATTCTTCCTGACCATTTCCCTGGGGTAATAATCTGAGGCATGGGCCAAGGTTATCTCGTATTCATAGCAAAAACTAATAACTTCCCATGAGGAGAAGTTGGAAGCATTATCAACAACTATCTTGTGTGGGATGCCAAATCTCACGATGATATTTTCTTTGATGAAGTTGCAAACAACTTCAAAGGTGGAATTCTTGAAAGGTATGGCCTCCACCTATTTGGTGAAGTAATCTGTTGTTGTTAGGACATAACTATGTCTAGAACTTGACTGGGGATGTAGTGATCTGATAAATTCAATACCCCATTGCCTAAATGGCTTGTCAATAATGATGGGCCTGAGGGGAAAAGCAGCCAATTTTGGTTTGCCGACAAACTGTTGGTAGAGATCACATTTTTCTACCCAGGTGGTTGTATCCTAAAATAGTGTTGGCCAGTAGTACTTGGCCCGGATGATCTTATGTGCTATTACGAAGAGGAGAAGTGACCGCCGTAGGCCGAGTCATGAAAAATTTCAAGCAATTTGATCTGCTGTGGTTTATCAACACATCACAAGAAGATGCCATCAATACCACGCTTGTATAAACCGTCATCCCATATGACATATCTAGCTGCCCTGAGCTTTACAATTCACTTCTCCTTTGAAGTTAGATGAGCTAGACACTCACTGTAAGTGAGAAAGAAAGTGATATCGAATACCACTCATCGCTGGTCGCAACAAATAGAACCATAGGTAGAGAATCAGCTTTCTTCAATTTACCCTGCGCTCCATCGATGCAATCATCTTTCTCTTTGGGGACCTCTGAATCTTTGTTTTCAGCCATAAGCTGACATAGGCCCTTGCCTCTTACTAGCTTGGTTGGTTTTATGTCTAGATCATACTCTTGGACCTTTGTGATCCAATTCCCTCGTAAGCTTCCTAACTCTTGTTGAGTTAGGATAGACTTAACTGCCGTGTCAGGAACCAACACTACCGTATGAGAGTTTAGGATGTAGTACCGGAAGTTCTTGACTGCTTTGACTACTGCAAAGGCATGTTTTTCTAACTGAGACATCTTCAATTCATGAAGCTTGAGAGGGGAGCTCATGAAAGCGATTGGAGATTCAACATCCTTAGAGTTCTTTTGCATTAAGATGGTTGATACAGTATGTGCAGATGCATAACTGTACATGATAAAATCCTTGGAGAAGTCAGGACATACCAGATGGGTGCATGGGAAATAAAGGATTTTATATCCTTGAATGACGCCTTTCCTTCTTTGCTCCACCGAAATTTTGTGACCCTTTCATCATATTTGATATGTGATGAGTCTTTTCAGTGAAGTCGGGAATAAAGTGTCTGAGAAAATTCACCTTTCCGAAGAAGGAGTGAACACCGATCTTGCTTGTGGGTAAGGTAAGGCTCTGAATAGCCTTAACCCTTTCAACATCTATATTTTTCCTTCCTTGCTGACAACGTGTCCCAGCAAATTTTCTTCAATGACCCCAAAAACAGACTTTTTTAGATTTAGGGAAATCTCATGTTCTCGGCATCTAATCAATACTTTCTCTAAATGATCACAGTGATCACTTCACTTTTTAGAGAACATAGTTAAGTCATCTAAATAAAATACGATGACCTTTCCCATCATACCTTTGAATGTGAAGTCCATTGCTCACTGAAAGGTGGCACTAGCATTGGTCAAGCCAAAAGGCATCCTGCTTTGTAGGTGAATGTGCCCTAGGGAGTAGTGAATGTTGTTTTGAATTGGTCTTTAGGTGAGACCTCAATCTGATTATAGCCTAAAAACCATCAAGCATGGACAACATCTCTAAACCGGTTACTGCCTGCAGAACTTGATCCATTATGGGCAGTGGGTAGTTGTCCTTCAAGGATGCCTGATTCAGATTGTGAAAATCTACGCATATGCGTATCTCGCCATTCTTCTTTTGTATTGGTACAATGTTTGTGACCCAAGTACTATGATGGATAGGAAAGATAATCCTTACATCCAACATCTTTTATATTTCCACCTAGATGGTACCCGAGATCTTGGGGTTATAGTGCCTCTATTTCTGGCGAAAGGGTTTGACATCATCTTTTAATGGGATGTCATGCTGAACATCCTTAGGCTTGAAAGACTTCAGATCGGCATAAGACCATGCCAATACATCCATATATTTCTTCAGCAATTTGACAAACTTCCACTTTTCCTTGGGTGTACAACATTTCCCGATGTTCACAAACTACGGATGTTCCACAGTACCCAGGTTGACCGATTCGGTCTCCAGAGAGGAGTTAGGGTCATCTTGTCACTTCTTCTTGACAAAACGATCATGTTTGTCAAATAATCGCTCTAGAGAGACTAAACCCTTCAGGATTTTATTTCCCTTGAACTAACATATGCCATTGCCTTCTTTTGATTTGTTTGCTTGACCAATGACAGATTCACGACATGCAAAAGTAGATCCCTCAAAATGAAGCTTATTGAAGTTATCTATTTTTTCTAGAAAAGTAACAAGCTGATTGTCATCATTGAATACCTGCCAGTGCTGAGAATTATCTGGCACACTTGGGTGGAAGACTACCTCAATGGTATATGTGTATGTTTCAACCCTGGGTGAGGGAGCATAAGAGATGTTGAGATGGCCAATGAATCAGCCATGTCATTCTGAGCTCTTGGAATGAATTTTATTGAGAAAGCATCAAATTCCTCAATGTTGTCCCATATTGCATTGCGGTAGTGCCTGAGTCTGTCATTCTTTACTTGGTACACCCCTTTTATCTAGTTGATGATCAGTTCGGCATCACCCTATGCTCTTAGATTCTTGATTCCTCTTTCCTTTGCAGCTTGCATGCTGAGCAACAAAGATTCATACTCAGTGGTATTGTTTGTATTGAAAAACTACAATTTGAAAGAAAGAGGGAAAATCTCTTCTTCAGGGGATATTAGGACGGCTCCAGTGCCACATCCACTTGTTGCACAACTGCCATCAAACTGCAGTGTCCATATCTTGTTAAGGTCCTCCTCCTGGATGAGAATGTCCATTTTATCAGACTTAGTGGATAAGAAGTAATTCCCCATCCCTAATGATTTGAAGAGAATTTGGGCTTTGGGGTCATCAGAATTGGTGACTAGGTACTTCTTTTGTGATTTAGGCTCCAATGTTTGCATTACACCCTTGACAGGGATTCTAGATTTGGACCAGTCCATATGAATCTCTCCACCAACTTCTCTGCAAAATATTCTTCCTAGTAGAATTCCATATGCTGTTGGGATATTAGCAATGAGGATGGTCATCTTCACCCTTTTCTCTGGGAACGCTGCAAATGTGAACTGTGTGTCTTTGATCTAACCAATTAATGGAACCTGTTTGGTTTCCATGGAGTAACATCTACCGAAAGGCTTGGTAAGAGTGAGGCCCAAAGCATGAGCGACCTTCACCGGCATGACATTATCGAAGCCCCTAGAATCAATTATGTAGTTGCTTAGTTTGTGACCATTGATTAGGAGGGAGAGATAAAAAGGTTCAATTTTACCTGATGCGGAAGTCGAGGTAACATTTATGTGAGATACAGGAGGAGTGGAAAGGATTCCTTTCAGGGAGATAGGAGAGGGGATGGAAACTTGGCTTTAGATATACTCGGTCAATCTTACAAGTTGCTTAGGGTTAGACTGAAGATATTCAGCTTCAGACATTTGAATCTTGGTCTTTTTAGCATGATCGACTATGTCAAATGTGACCAAGGGTTGTGTTGATGAAGGAATGAGTCCCTCACTTCACGATGGTAGGGTAGGGTTACTAGTCTTTATGGAAATAGAAGAAGGCTGATTTGGAGGAGAGATGGGAGGAAAATATTTCTTCATAAAAGGCTTAATAGGAGGTTGAGCAAGAAGAGGATTACCTCTTTTAGCAATGGTTAGAGGCATGTTCGACACAGCCTTCTCTTTTTGTATCCTGGCAACAACTTCTGCTTCTTTTCCTTATGAGTGGGTGAAAACAACATATGACTATCCACTTACATACCCTTGGGTACCCTCTTCTTCATCAGACTCTTCATCTTCAAATTCCATATACCCGATTGTAGAGTTGCAGCTTACTTCAATGACATCTTGATCATCTTCACCTTGCGATGAAGGTTCTTCATAAATTTGCTCCTCTTCTTTGATCTCAACTAGGGCATTAACCAAAGGAGCCTCAAGTGCCAACCATGGAGTAGCTGCAGGAAAATGTAGCCTTTGTGGGGCATTGTTGGGAGTGAAGTTTCTCATGGGATATCCCAGTATGGAGTGTTAGGAGAAGCTTGAGCTAATTGCTTCTTTAATGCAAGCAAGTCGTTTTCCATCTTCTGGAATGTCGGATCTAATGAAGTGGCTTGAGAAGGAGTTGAAGCCTTAGGTTTGGATGGCTCTCATTTTAACTCACCAGATATAAGTAGGTTGTCTTCTATCCAAATGGCCATAGCTTGAGCGAGGACTAAGGTGGTGATTTTTTCTTGTAAGAGTAAGAAACTTACTCTTGAGCTCATGGCATTCACAAAGAAACACTTTTGATTTTCTAGTGTTGGCAACATGGTAGGTGGCACACAGTTAATCAGTGAATTGAAACGGGTGATAAAATCACGCATGGTTTCATTGGCTTCCTTCTTCAGGTGAGTGATCTTTGACAGTAATGCAAATGCATCCTTTGAAGGCTTATACCTATCTTCAAATGTAGTTCGTAATGTGGCCCAACTGGTGATAGATCCGGCCGGTAAGTGTTGGAACCACTCTGCTTGCATGGGTCCTTGCAAGGTCTCTAAAAAGAGGTGTCTTGACATGCCTTCATGGCTCACATCTAGGATGTTTGTATGACATAATGAATGCAGATATATGTGAATCCATGCTTTGATTTCCACTCCCATCAAATCTTGGGAAATTCTTGCGGTTTCCATGAGGGAGCACGTGAACTAGATGTGGTAATGTGAGAGGGCCCATAGCATTTCCCCATGGTACTACCATTTGAAAAGATGGAAAGAGGACACAAGCCGGAAGTGCGGTTCCGAGTGAGTAACAGAGCACTGCAAAGGGATGTGGAGGCTCCTTGTGAAAACTGGTTCTTTTGTGGGGTGAGGCACTTCTGGCTGACCGATTAGCTGAACTTAGCGATGAGAAGCATGTTGGTGTAATATTGAAGTTGTGCCTTTGAAGTAGATCAAAAATAGGATCAACTTCTCCATGAGCTCTCCTGCTACGGGTAAATGGCTCACCCGCTAGTGTATCTTTTCAGATCTACAAGTGATTTTTAGAGTAGATTTATGAAACTCTTTTTCTTGTACTTGCTAATTTTTTTATTTTTCTAACAAAAATCAGCAGCATGTACTTTCCTAAATATTTAATTTTATCCCTCTTTTGAAAACCGATTGCGGTTTAATGACAAAGATTAACGAGGATAAAATAATGGTTAACTTAGTAAGCTGATTTTTGGATCTTAGATTTGACTTTTTGTAAGGGTTTGAAAATATTTGTAAAAATATCTCAAATCTATGGAAATATATGGGTTTCTATAAAAACTCAGCGAACTAAAGGTTTCTAACTGGTCCAGATCTATGGATCTCTTAAGAAAATTTTTAGTTTGGATCACTTTTGCAAAATTTTTGGATTTTAAGCAAAGAGCTAAGATTTGCAAATAGGTAGTGATTTTTACAGTTTTATCTATTTTCTTAGTCACCCCAACAACTTTAAAAACTATTAGTGTCTTTTAGCTGACATAACACTCATATAGATCTGGTTCTTTCCCAGTGAGAGTCGCCAAAAACTGTTGGTCTGAAAATATGTCAGGTGGGTAGATCTATGGATAGACAGGCCAACAGTGTGCAGGGCATAGCCCTTCTTTGAGACAGTAAAGCGAAATTGGTTTATTGCTATTCTACCAATACAAATCTATCCAACTCTTACAAAGATTCTACCTTCAGGGGGTTTTAGGATCTCATCCTCGGTGGAATTAGTTCCGACAAAGAACAAAAAGGAATGAAAAAAGGAATAGAAGAGAGGTGGGTCTGAAGGGAGAAAAGAAATGAATTCCAAAGTAGAAAGGTCAGAGGGTTTATGTTTTAGGCTGGTAGTAAACAGAGCCAAACTTACTCACATAAACAAACAAAGCAACACTGATAAACAAATGACAAAATATACGTGAATCCAACAGAATAAGCATGCAGATCTAACTTAAGAAAGATCTAACATGTAACACAGGAATTCAGCACAAAGTCTCAATTTTGTATTAATAATGTTCTGTTACAAGAAAGCTCAAAGTCTTTCTCTCCTCACTCTATTTTTCATACAAATTTTCTCACCCTGAATACTACAAGTATCCAAGTATTTATAGAAGGAGAAGGAGAAAGAAGGCAAAAAGGAGCCAACAACTATTTACAAAATATCTAAAAGTCAAATGTTGACTTTAGGGCAATTTTTTGGATGACAACATCTCATGGTGCAACATGGATGATGTCATCATTTGTGCCAACATTCTTTTAAATATTTTTACAAAAATGGGATTTATCCCAGGAGGAAGGAACCTATTCATCATCATCCCTTGGCTAGAAAGGAGTGTCATGCTTTTTCTCAGGAGAGGAAATGTGAAACTGAGCTTGATACTCCATGAACTTGTTGACCATTGCTTGAAGTTGGTCTTGTGCTAGACCCTTGGTGTGATCCCCGATGACTTCGCAAGTTTCCCGTTCATCTTTGAGTTTTTTCAGGAGTTTGAAATATTCATTTCCTACCTCCATCAGGTATCCAACAAAGTCACGGCAGGCCAGAAGGTTGTTGATAGATTCTTTATCAAAAGTGGCCTTTGGCACTAAACCCTGTGACGTAATTTCCTTAAAAATCTGAATAGTATCATTTTCCTTCCTCAAGGCGTATACTGGACTGAGCAACCCTGGAGACATTCTTAAGAAGATATGATCTATTTGATGCATTGCATCCAGGCTTCCTCCTTGATTTTGTCTATTTTTTCTAAGGAAAACTCCATCCGGTCAACCTAATCGTCTAAATCGGTAAGGACTTTGTTGGGTGCTCGCAGTGAAAAAATGTCAAATTTCACCAAGTCATCGACTAGGTAGTCAAGCATCTTCTAGAATGTCTCGTGTTGCAACCTAGCATGGTCCAACTCTTTGGAGATAGGTCCTGCTATTTCCTGGAGTTCCTTGTTAGCTTGATCTATATTTTGATAGAGCTCTATGAACTTTGTAATCACTTCCTCACTATCTTTGAGGATCTACTCTCTCTAAGCGGACAACTCGTTATATGTTGCTCACCGACCTTGGCATACTCATTTATCTTCTCTTGACTAAGAACTTTAGGAGGGTCAATAGCTAGTCATAGGAGGGGCATTGCCCATCTTTTGCAGGGCTTGGAGAAGATGCTTGTTTTGTTCTTTTAATATTCTCTTCTCTTCCTTTGCTTCTTGAAGCTTTTTGCAAAGGGCATCCACTACGGATAAGGCCTCTCCTTGTAGGCTCTCTGATGATGTTCCCATCATGACCTGAGTCACTATAAAATCTATAGGAGACAGATCTTCTTTCTTCTTTGTGAGATCAGGGTATGCGATCTCCATAACCCTTTCACCTGAAGTGCTTTGAGAGAAGTAGGTTATAGCCTTTTTCTTCTTAGGCCCTTTGGCTGGAATAACTGAGAAGTCCATAGGTGCAATAAAGACTTTCCTCTTGTGCTAGCTCGGTGTTCAAGATCCATTCGGACTCAAGGGAGTGGGACCAGAGGAAGAGGAGGAAACAAGGGTGGAAGAAGGAGCAACTATAGTGTATACAAGGAAATGTGTAGAGACACTTGGTGGTGGCATTAAGAAAGAGGCCAACACTCCAATGCTCATGGGGGTAGGAGTGACTGCGGGAGAGGAAACCATGGGGAAAAAAAGGATCTCGTGAGATGAGGAAAGAAATGTTGGGGGACAAATCTGTAAGTGAAGAGAATATGGAGGAAGAGGAAGGGGGAATGGTAGAAGACGGGGGAGAAGACACAACCAAAGGAGTGGTTGGTTGAGTGACATGAGGAGGGGAAGGAGGAGTGAGAGAGGGGATGGCTAGGACCTCACCAATTGTAGTAGTAGGAACATCCTGAATGGATGTGCCCGTTGGAACACTTACTACTTATTCTTCTCTTGGGGATACCAGTTTACTACCTACTCCTCGGTGGTGGAAGGAGGGCTCTCAAGAATTTCCTCCTGAGTAGTACTTATCTCTCCCTCTTTATCTTTTCCTTTTCCTTTAGGCAAGTGTTTCAGCTTGGTGGGTGCATCACCCAAGGGAGATGTGGTAAATTCTACCCCAAGGTAGATGAGACCATTTTTCTTACACCAATGCTCGGTGCGCTGCAGAGTGCCTTTGACCCTTTCCTCAATAGTTTGAGGGGCCTTGTTTATATCAATTTCAGCAAACAGCCAATTATCCCCATCCGTGTCTAGATAAACCTGATCAACTTCTTGATCAGTTGCTTGAAACCCTTTGGGATGATGGCCACACCATATTGAATGATCTCTGTTAGGGCCAAGTGGGAGTGATCCTTTCATCTGAGCTCAACTTCGTGATATAGATCGATGTAGATATCTTCAATCTGAGGGATGTGAATTGGATCGATCTTTGCTCTTGGGAGGAAATCACGAGGATCAAAGGTTGGCCTCACCAGGAAATTATGCTTCAAATTGAGTAATTCAATCTATGAAAACATCTCTTTGGATTTTCTCTATGAAGTGTAACTTTACCTGCCCACTTTTAGGGGGAATGGAGTTCCACGCTTCTTCCTTTTCAAAAATTTGTCGTGGTACATGATGAGCAGTCTAGAAATATCCAACAGGATCAGCTTGGGTCCCGCATACCTCGGTAATTTGGTGGGCTCTCCCATGAATTTAACAACTATGAGATAGGTGAAAATGGGGAATTGTGTGAACAACGCTCCCCACTTCTCTGTGGTAGTGACCACGCTTTTGGTCATCCGACCGTGAGTCATGTTGGGCCTCAAGAGGTAGATGACACCATAGAAGAAGACATCGTTGACTTTGCTAAATTGGGCTATGCTATTTTCCAGTCTTAACTCTGGATAGTACTCATATATTTTGACATGGGGCCATACCCCATATCGATTCAATGCTTTGGGTAGTCCCTCTCTGAGGCAGTAGCATATACCACATAGGAGTTCATATAGAACCTCCCAGTTGTTGAAATTTGTTGAAGCTACTCTGAGATCGTGCTTGATAATCTCTCCCCATTCAAAACGTTGATCAGGAACATTTTTACTCATGGTTTCTAAATACCTGAGCATCCACTTGTGAAAGTAATGGGCATCGAAAGCCCAAACACCCTACTCAGGAAAGTGATGGTGTCACTCATCTCCTCTGAAAAGTCATTGCGATGAATGACTTATGGCCACCTACTTGTTACCTTCTTGTTCTTGAGGTACACCTCATTCATCAGCTGCATGCATTTGTCTTCATTTTCGTTCCATGTCTTCATGCAGTCCTCTTGGCTTACCGCTACAAAATGTCGGTGGTGAGGGATACCCAACATGATCTCAAAATGCCGGGTAGTGAGGTTGATTATTACCTCGCCCTTCTCATTTTCGACACATCTTGTGTCCTTATTGTAACAACACCCACCAACATCATGAACTCATTGTTGATTGCATGTTAGGAAATAAGAGATAAAATATGCGAGAATAATCCCTTACACAATTGCAACAATAGAAACTAATATGCGAAAATATTACGATCTCAAATAAAAGTGTAGAATAAATAACACAACACGAGAGACAAGATTTAACATGGTTCACCAATTTGGGCTAATTGTCCACCAAGAATCACTTGCTCATATTTTACTACAAGCCTCCACTCTCTCAATACAATACCTAGATCCGTTTGGAGCTATGCCCAACAAACTCTACATAATTCACACCTGAATTAAAAACACATATGCAATACATTTTCTAGTCTATGTATGATATGCATAAGACCATATAAATAGACAATTGCTTAATTAGTTTGATACAAAATCGTGGTATCAAAACCATGGGTACCAAAAAACCATGGGCCCCAAAACAACCCTAACAGATTACCCATTACCCATGTGTTAATAAACCACCCATGAAAATTTTCTTGAGGGCTTCACCCCAAACCCCCCCACCCACTCACTGCGAGCAGGAACCACGCCATAAAAATACCCGAGTGTAACACATAGAAGGTGTACCACACTCTAACATGAAAATAGTCTCCACAAACATAACATTGCACTTACGGGAATCCCTACGAAAAGAAATTTCGTAACACTACCAACCAATTTATCCATCCATGGGCTACCTATGACCTTCTTGGTTCTAGCCCAAAATTCCTCCATGTCAATGTGCCCAAGTTCTGAATCTCTGATGTCTGGATCACATTCTGCAAGAGATTCAAGAATCCTAACCCTTTGGTATTTATATTTCGTTTCTTCTTTTGTTAGCATGGCTTTACCCTTGGACTTAGTTGGCTTCTTACTTGATGAAGACATGTGTGGATCTAAGTTCAGTTGTTGATCTGCAAGAAGAATCAGGGAAGTCCATCATAGAAGATCCATGTTAGCTATTAAGTCGTCCATCAAAGCTTACAGAATGAAAAGTTATCAATTTACAAGCCTCTGCAGTGCAAGGCACAGTTCTACTATAGGCTATAGGGTCTCAGAAAAGCAAGGTGCACTTTGGGAAAGTGTTGCATGGGAGAAAACAACGCCAAAAGGGGCGCAGGCGGGAAAGGCTACACACAACATTCAAATGTTGGTGTCGAGGGATGTGCGCCTACGCCATTAGAAGTCCTTTTAAGTGGGGCGTAGATATGGTTGGTGTTGCAAGGTCCCAGGATGTGTCGTTGGCATAGATGTGGTAGATGTTGCATGAGAGTGAGGTGCACCAAGGGTTTAGTTTGCGCGGCATGGGAAAGGTTTGCACAACATGTAGTGTTGTTGCTATTGTTTTAGCGCCAGCGCTTGCACCTTGGGAAATTTATAATTTTTATAAGGTACGGGAAATGTTTATGCTACCTGGAAGGACAGTGCAACTGTGGTACAACTATGTTTGGTGTAACAAGAATGGATCTTGCACTAAAGGAAAAATAGTGGGTTTGATTTGTAAAAATTTCATGATTTTCACTCTTTTGGCTCAAATTTTGATGGCAAGGGGGAAAACCTAGCAAAGCAGGGAATAAGGGCCAAATGAGTTTGAGTTGTTTCGTGGTAGAGGTCTTCCAGATTTGCAGATATGGAAGGAGGATGGAGAATAGTTTGAAGTGGGTTGCACAAAATATATTAGGACTGTGTCTTCTTCTTAGGTTCATTGTTTATTAACAATCCTAACCACCTAAACCAACATAGAAACCACAAAAATCCATAAGAAGGGCAAGGACCACTTACTAGGAATATATAATGATAAAGGAGATGATGTGGGATCCACGAACATGACAAATGGAAACATGCAGGGCTGATAGGAATGCTGACAAGTACAGAGGAATAACTTTTTCACATTTTTTGAATTGTGAAAATGACAGGTCGGACGTGCCTATATATAGCAAAAGGTGTAATAAATGTGCCACCAAATTTTTCTATGGTGCACTTAGGGAGATGTCAACATGAAGATATTTATGCCATAGCACAGCTTTTGAAGTGTCGACACTATGTTTTTAGTGCCTTGGCACACCATTGAGTGCGAAACATTTGGAGTGTTAACACTCCGAAAAATGTGCCAAAGGAAAGGAGGGGCATTTTGGTAAATGTAACACTAATGAAAACTGCACCCAACCCAAAAAGGTTTAAAATGACCAAGTTATAAAAAGTAGATTTTCCAAAAAGGGATTTTATGCTATTCCAAACGCTAATAGACCTCAACGGGAACCAAAATGGAAATTTTGGTATAGTTACATGGTAAATTGCCCTTGTCAATTTTACTGACATGACACATTACCGGATGTAGAGGGTGGGAGATTCCCACGATCATTGAGTGGGGTACTACATGATATGATAATGGAAAGGACATACTTTGCATGGGCGTTAGCATTTTAGTGCAGCTATATAGGGAGATATGGGAATATGGGTGGCTCCACAGTTTAGTATGTGTTGCACGTTTATCCTCCACCGTGTTGGGCCTATGAGCACATTATTTTTGTTCGTCGATTGGTATGCCCTGAGAAGATGCATTTAAGCTTTGTTTTATTCGGATGGGGTATAGGTGATGGGTACCATGACGAGAGCACCGAATAGGTAGGGATAGACATGATGTGGCCTATTACAGGTAGAAATTGGAGGGTTTTTCTGGTGTGGAGATTATTTGGAGACCGTATATGGACTATCCCTCATACAGACAGATGGCCGATGAGTTGGATGGATTTTAACTACTTAGATGGATAGAAAGGCACCATGTAGGGGATCATGAGATGATCCTAGTTGATAGGGTTAGATGGTAGTTGGGCTACCACAGATATACCTCCACCCTTCCCATAGTATAGGAGAGATGATGTGGAGAGGCCATTGCCTCTACCACAACCGACCGTGCCTATAGAGTAGGAGGAGTAGGTGATAGATCGACGGATTGACAATGTCGAGTGACAGATAGATACAGATAGTGGTGGGCTGCCCATTTATGAGTAGTACCACCTAGGCAGGGCAGCCATATTCAGCCACTATCATGGTGCAGAGAGATGCCCTATAGGGCGGGTGGTAATCCCGATTACACATTTGGGGATGGTAAAGGGGTAGTTAGTAGGTTTGGATGCAGAGGTGGCTACATTGCATGTGCATGTGGTTAGTATGTAGGCCCAGATGGCCTAGGTTGGAGATGGATATGGAGATGATGAGCGGTGGCCACCCTACGGGTGCGGAGTTAGAGGTTTGCAGGCCAATTGGAAACTCCACAGGTGTAGATTTAGGCACTACAGGTTCAGGTATAAGCACAAGGTGTGAGGTTGATGGAACCACCACATGGACCGGGATAGGGTCCCAACTCACAGGAAGGGGTGGTATAGGGTCCCATAGGTCGATTCTACGAGGTCGAGGCCGATGGGGCCACCATAGATAATACCCATATCTAGCTTATGGGATGCCTTAGGTGAGGTTAGATATTACCAAGATTGGTTGATGGCAGTGGGGATATATTTTCTATCCTATGGAGAGTACATGGCATAACAAGCCTCGAGTGAGAGGACCAGATCCCATACCCACAATGTGGAGAGAACAAGGGGCCATCAATCTTTGAGATAGGATCGGGTGAGCCACCGGTTCATGGAAGCAAGCTCCAAACAATGTACCAGCGAGAACCCGGTCATGACCCATGATGGGCGGTGAGATGTTATCAGACCGCGTGACGAGGCAGCCCGGAAGGAGGAGGAAACAGATGAGATAGATATGGAGGATTTCTGGTAGGATGATGCTTGATGCACATCTCTTCATTTTGATGTATTTTTATTCATTTTTGATATATACCGGCCTACGTGTCGAGTGGAGTGAGGATGTAAACAAGAGATTTGTATATTTCGATCATAGACCAACCTGCGTGGCCAAGATGGTGAGGCTATATATGAGATTTTGAGAGATTTTGTTGTTAGGAATTAGAGAACAAATATGTGAAAACAATTCCTCAAACCACAAAGCAGATAGGAAACTATATAGCGAGAATCATACTTGCATAAATATAACAACATAAATGAATAGTGCACAAAAGAAGACAAGACAAGATTTAACATGGTTCACCCAATGTGGGCTATGTCCACCAAGAAATTTCTAAGATTTTATTATCAACAAGAGTAAAACAACTCTCACAAGATATTCTCTCGCTTATAAACTCACAACAGAATTCTAAAGATGTTAAACCACATCTAAACCATAATTGACACCCAATTACATAACCTTGATCACTCTTGATCACCTCTTGATCATTAAGACTCAAGACCTCTTGAACACTCAAGATATCTTTAAGATACCCTAACACCTCTATTTATAGGATTAAAATCCTCTTAAGAAGTCCTAAAGCTGACCCTAGAAGTTTGAAAGTCACGATCTTTTAACTTCCCACGATGGAAAAAAGTCTCAATGTTAGCACCAATTAACAACATGTTAACAACAAAATCGTAGGAACGACATAGTGACTACACAAAGAACATCACAAAAACGACTATAGAATGCTCTTGAAGTCTCCAAACTTAACCGTTCAAGCTCCAACACTTCAACACTGATTCAAGAAGACCAAAAACAAGCTCCACACCCTAACAATCTCCCACTTGGAGATTGTTTCCACTGAGAAAAGTTTGTAACCCTTCATTATCAACCAAGAAGGCTAATCAAAGTTGAGCACAACTTCAACTTCTCCTTTGTGACTCGCCTTGGTCATCATATCTATAGGATTCTGACTGGTATGAATCTTTTCCATCTTCAACTTATCTTCTTCCAAAGCTATCCTGATGAAATGATATCTCAGTTGAATGTGCTTCGTCCTAGAGTGGAAAGAGGAGTTCTTCACTAAATGAATAGTGCTCTAACTATCACTGTGTAGTCTCCCAACTTTCTTCTTATGACCCAACTCATCAAGCAAATGTTGTAACCAAATCATCTCCTTTCTTTCCTCTAGTGGTAGCAATATACTCAGCCTCTATGGTTGACAAAGCCACAACCTTTTGTAACCGTGAAATCCAACTCACCACTGTATCACCAACTATAAATACATAGCCTGACATGCTCCTCCTACTGTCTAAATCTCTTGCCATGTCTGAATATACATATCCATGTAACATAGTGTTTGATCCACCAAAACACAATGCTACTCCCATGGTCCCTCTCAAATACCAAAGGATCCACTTTACTGTTTGCTAGTGCTCTCTACCTAGATCACTCATAAACCTTCTCACTACTCCCACTGCATGGGAAATTTTAGGCATAGTGCATACCTAGCATACATCAAGCTACTAACTACTGATGAGTATGGTACCCTGGACATCTAGATTCTATCCTCCTTAGTCTTGGGACTCTGCTCCTTTGATAATTTAAAGTGACCTACCAAAGGAGTACCAATTGATTTAGCATCCTGCATACTAAACCTCTCCAAGACCTTATTTATGTACTCTTCTTGAGATAATACCAGCTTCCTCTCCTTCCTATTTTCAGATATTCTCATACCAAGGATTTTTTTTTGGTGCCCCCAAATCCTTCATAGTAAAGGAGTCACCTAGCTGCTTCTTGAGTACCTTTATTTCCTGCATGTTCTTCCCTACAATAAGCATATCATCTACATACAAGCACAAAATAATATAAATACCATCAAGAAAATTCTTGATGTACATGTAATGGTCTGAGTGACACCTGGAGTAACCCTTCTCCTACATAAAACTGTCAAACTTCATGTACCACTATCATGGAGCTTGTTTGTGCCATACAAGCTCTTCTTCAATTTGCACACTAACCTCTCCTTCCCTTTGACCTCATAACCCTATGGCTACTACATGTACAATTCCTCCTCCAACTCACCATGAAGGAATGTAGTCTTCACATCCAACTATTCTAAGTGTAGGTCTTCTACTGCAACTAAACCAAGAATAGTCCTAATAGAAGTCATTTTAACAACCGGAGAAAAAATTTCATCAAATTCTATACCTTTCTTCTGTGTAAATCCTTTGACCACCAACCGGGCCTTGTATTATTTCCTACCTCCATCTTCCTCTTTGATTCTATACACCCACTTGTTCTGCAATGCTCTCTTACCCTCGGGTAGCTCCACCAAATCCCAAGTCTGGTTTTCCATAAGAGATCTATGCTCTTCATCCATGGCCTACTCCCACTTTTTCCTGGCATCCACCTCGCACTACTTTCTCAAAGCACTCGGCTCTCCACCGTCTCGGTGATCAATATATAATTCAAAGATGGATTAAATCATTCAGGTTCCCTTCTTACCCTAGAAGACCTTCTCACCTCAGGAGTTTGGGGTTCCTGATGAGTAGGTACCTGAATTGGTTGTGCAAAACATGTTGTACCTAAACTAGCCCCTTGGACACCTTGTTGTCCGTAATTTCCTCTAACACTATGTATTGTTTCTTTGATTCCTCTTTACTGCTCCTACAATTGATCTTTTTACATTAAAGACAATATCTCAGAGACTCAAATATTTTCTTGTCTTTAAGACTCCAAACACGGAAACCAAAATCATCTTCACCATATCCAACAAAGGTGTATTTCTCGAGACTTAGCATCTAACTTGGTCCTATCATCTTTATCAATGTGAACAAATACCTCACATCTAAATACTCTAAGAAATGAGTAATCAATTTTCTTACTGCACCAAGCCTCCTCGGGTATACCTCCATCAAAGGCCATAGAGGGTTGTCTATTAATTAGATAAATAGTTGTGCTTAGTGCTTCCACCAAAAACATGAGTGGCACCTCGCATGTAACCTTGCGCACCTAACACGCTCCATGATTGTCTTGTTCATTCTCTCTCGACACTCCATTTTCCCATGGAGTGTTTTGAACCGTTCTTTTCTGCGGATCCCATTTACTAAACAATAATCAAGAAATTCATTGTTCTAATATTCCCCTCCATTATCTCGACTTGAGACATTTTAGCTTGAGACATGTTTCATTCTCAACTAAGGCTTTCCATATTTTGAAATTTTTACATCAGATTTCTTTCTAATGCAATATACCCAAAATTTTCTAGTTACATCATCAATGAAAGTGACATAATAACATGAACCACCAATAGAGTTTACCTTAGCTAGCCCCCATACATCTGTATGCACTAACTCCAACTTACCCTCCTTCCTGGTAGGTCTAACCTTGAGGAATCTCACCCGCTTCTGTTTCCCATAAACACAGTCCTCATAGAAGTCCAAATCTAACTCCTTTAATCTAGGCAACCTGTCCTTTATAATCTACATGCCCTTATGACTCATATGAATAAGTATTTAGTGCCACAAAGTTACATCTCCATCTGCAGCAACTAAATTACAATAATCAACACCACTGGTTAAATACAAAGTACCAGTTTTCTTACCTCTTACAACCACAAGAGCTCCCTTGGTAACCTTCCAAGAATCTGCTGTAAAAATAACATCATGTACCATCACTACCCAACTGTCCCGCTGATATTAATTTCCACCTCAACTTAGGCACATGTCTGACATCCTTAAGTATCCATGTGTTCCCATTCTACATTTTCACCCAAACACAACCTTTCCCTACTATGCTGCATGGTTCATCATCACCAAGATATACATGTCTAAAATCACCTTGAACAAAATTAGTAAAGTGATGTCTATGTGGGGTGGCATGGAAAGAAGCCCCTGAATCTAACACCCAAGATTCAGAAATATTATCTAAAGAAAGAATTAAGGCATCTTGACAAACATCACTTGCTACCAAATTTACCTATTTAGTTTCCTCCTTGTTCTTTTTACCCAAAGAGCCCAACAATCTTTCTTAGCATGACCAACCTTCCCACAATGCCAACATTCTAACTTACTCTTGGAATTTGACCTTTTGTGATCATTCAAATTCCTATGGTTACCTTTCCCTTTGTTCTTTTGTCTCCCTCTACTCTCCACCATCAAAGTGTTTTTATAAGTAGAAGAATCTCCAGTGCTCTTCCTTTGCATTTCCTCGCTTAGGATCACACCTATTACATCCTCAAACTTCAGCTTTGAGTTATTAGAGACTGAATTACTTACATCCATAACCAATTTGTCCCAGCTATCTAGCAAGGAGAAAAAAATCAACAAAGCCCTGACCTCATCATCAAATTTAATTTTTACTGAGTTTAACATACTCACAACCATATTAAATTCATTCAAATGATCAGCAACAAGGACCATTCTCAGAAATCTTCATATTAAATAACTTTTTCATCAAAAATATTTTATTAGAGGCAGAGGGTTTTTCATATAACTTCCCCAACGCACTCATGAGACCTTCCGTGGTCTTCTCCTACAATATGTTAAAAGAAACTCGAAGATGCAAGGCATAAACGAATTACCCCAAGCACCTTTCTATCTAGCAACTCCTAATCCTCATCCGACATGGTTGTAGGTTTCTTTGATTTTCCAGCCAAAGGAACATGGAGGTCCTTCTGATATAAGTAATCCTCCATTTTCATCTTCCACAAACCAAAGTTCTACCCATTGAACTTCTCAACCCTTGATCTGCCCTCATCCGCCATAGCTCCCACTCAAGCTAAACTTTCCTTGTGATTTACAACTTCGAAAAAAACCACCAAAGCTCTTATACCAATTGTTAGGAATTAGAGAACAAATATGCAGAAATAATTCCTCAAATCACAATAGTAGGAAACTATATAGCAGAATTATACTTGCAGAAATATAACAACATAAATGAATAATGCACAAAAGAAGACAAGACAAGATTTAACGTGGTTCACCCAATGTGGGCTACATCCACCAAGAACTTGCTCATATTTTATTATCAATAAGAGTAAAAGTACTCTCGACACTCTTCTCGTCTTCTCTCAGTTATGAACTCACAACATAATTCCAAAGATACTAAACCACATCTAAACCACAATTGACACCCAATTGCATAACCTTGATCACTCTTGATCACCTCTTGATCATTAAGACTCAAGACCTCTTGAACACTCAAGATATCTTTAAGATACCCTAAAACCTCTATTTATAGGATTAAAATCCTCTTAAGAAGTCCTAAATCTGACCCTAGAAGTTTGAAAGTTGCGATCTTTCAACTTCCCACGGCTGGAAAAATAGTCCCGACATTAACAGCCAATTAACAACATGTTAACAGCAACATCGCAGCAATGACACACAAGGCTGACTACACAACAACGTCACAAAAATGACTACGAGAATGCTCCTGAAGTCTCCAAACTTAATCGTTCAAGCTCCAACACTTCAACACTAATTCAAGAAGAACAAAAATAGGCTCCACACCCCAACATTTGTTATATAGATCGGCTTGCATGTTGAAGATATTTTTGAGTTATGTATATGGATACACATGTTTGGATGTTTTTATTTATGGAAATTATGATGATTATGGTCATTATGTGTATACATGGTTGTGGCTATCTTACTATTTTGATTTGTATATATGATGGGAACTAGGCAGTGTAGGCATGATAGAGTCAGGTCATAGGCATGGATCAAGTCATGATAGGTGTGTTAGGAATGGATAGAGTTAGGATAGGTGTGTTAGGCATGGTTGAGTCAGGTCATAGGCATGGATTGAGTCAAGTCATAAGCATGGTGGAGTTAGGTTGTGGTCTAGGCATGGATGGAGTCATGATAGGTGTGTTAGGCATGGTTGAGTCAGGTCATAGGCATGGATTGAGTCAAGTCATAGGCATGGTGGAGTTAGGTTGTGGTCTAGGCATGGATTGAGTTGAAATTGGTTGAGTTTGTAATTCATTAATTTGTGTAATTAATGATGATATGGGTCATGTTTGAGATGTTTTATAGTAACATGCATGATAATGGCAAAGAAATGGTAGACATAATGAATGTATGTATGATGACGATAAAAATGTGGAAAATAATTTGTTGTTTTTTTGCTTTATTCCCAATTATTGATTACAAGGGTAGATTGTGATTTAGGAAAATGAAAGGTGAATTGGTTAGGGTAGAGAGTGGCTGAGCTAACCTCTAAGGGCCCCATGCCCTTGGAGTGTTGCCTACATAGTCTCGGTGAAAAGGTACCTCAAGCCGATGTAGTTCTCTCATAAGCTAGGAAAGAATGCAAGGAGGTAGGAATAAGGGTTGGTAGGTTATAGGCATGATTGAGTCTAGGTCATTTTAGGTATGGGTGAATTGTGGGCACATTGGTATGGGTGAGTTGGAGTTGATTATGGTGAAAGAGGAAAGTTTACCCAAAGATAAGCATCGAAGATCTAGTCCTATATAAGGTAATCAATATGTAATGAAGAAGGTTAAAATACAAGAGGAGG
Source organism: Taxus wallichiana var. yunnanensis (assembly GCA_018340775.1). Lineage (NCBI taxonomy): Eukaryota > Viridiplantae > Streptophyta > Pinopsida > Cupressales > Taxaceae > Taxus > Taxus wallichiana. Next base: position 856,188,460 of record CM031234.1, read on the forward strand.
CAAGGGAGCCACCTAATTAGTAAGGATCATAATGAGTAGGTCATACCTTGGATAGGCTGATGAATGTAAGACCCTAAAGACATTGCATGATTGATTATTCAAAGGTGAAGAGTAGTCACAAGATCACCAGATGTCACAGTTTTAGCAGGTCCGTTGAGGTGGTAGGAAATGAAAGTGCAAATGGTGAGAGGGGAAAAGTGATTAGTGTTATATGGTATTTGGTAGCATGATTTTTGGTGAGAGATCCAAGATCATGATGGGAAATTCCATGATGAAATAGTTTTCTGTTTGAAATGTATTTGAGATAGACTGATCGATGTGGGAAGTCTATATGGGAGGAGGAAATTAACTCCTTGAGGTCTTCGCAAAGCTGATCGATGCGGAAGCTTCAGATTCTTTTCTCTTTTTTTTTTTTAAAGTGCTTTACATAGTTGTCCTTTTAGGGAGCATTCTATTTATAGTAGAAGTGTAGAGAGAAAGATATCCTTTTGAGCGAGTCATCTTTTTATTGGATGTTTGACTCAAGGATTTGATTCCCATGTGAGAGCTTTTGAGTCATGGAAAAGACTAATGTGAAGAATTAGATTCTTGTTCAATAATAAAGGTGAAATGACCATGGGATCTCATCTAAAAGAAGACGGAAAATTATGCATGAGAATCATGCCATGTGTAGTGCCAGGGTACACATATTCAAGAGAAGATAAAAGAGTGATGGGTACACACATAATTCTTGTTTAATCATTGTTTATGGCGTAGGAATTGGATAGCACTAAAAGGACGAGCATGGAAAGAGGTAGAAGGTGAGGTAGGACTAAAATTCAACAAAGAGAATGGTCAAAGATGCAAAGAATTGAGGGGCTTAGGTTTAGGTTTACCATCAAGTGAAGATAAACCATAAGCACTTGATCCATAAGCATGAGTCACGATTTATGGTCCAAGCCAATTAGGAGAAAATTTGCCCCATTTAATTTTTTATACTTTGGTTACATGTATATTTTCTTTAAGGACAAGGTCATCAACTTGGAAGGTTCATTCATGGACACATTTTTGATAGGCATGGTTGATACATTTTTGGTAAACTTGAATATGGTCAAGAGCATTATGACATATTTTGTCTAATAACTCAAGTTGTGCTAAACGGTCCTGGTGAAAGTCATCATCATTGAGCATGTCATGGAGAGAAATACAAAGTGAGGGAATTTAGACCTCGAGAGGTAGAACAAACTCTGTATTATAGACCAGAGAAAAAGGGTGTGGTAGTAGTGGAAGTGTGGATACTAGTGTGGTACACCCATAGGGTGAAAGGAATGTGCATATGCCAATCCTTCCTAGTATCATTAACCACTTTCATGAGAATTTTTTTAAGGTTTTATTAGTGGATTCAGCTTGGCTATTGGTTTGTGGGTAATAAGGTGACAAGAAACTTAACTGGATGCTGAAGGTGTCACAAAGTTTTTGCAAGGTTTTATTTTTGAATTGTTTGCCATTATCAATGATGAGGCAATGCAGAACACCAAAGTGACAAATAATGTGATGGTTGATGAACTCACATATTTTCTCATCTTTCATGGAGATGAGAGGTATGGATTCAACCCATTTGGTGTAATATTTGGTAGTGGTGATGATCCATTGATGTCATTGTGAAGAATGGGGATTGATCTCTCCGACGAGATCCAAACCCCATTAAGAGAAGGGCCAAAGGTCATGAGTGACCTAAAAGGCATGACTTGGTGTATGATGAAGGTTGGCGTGTTTTTGGCATTTTACAAAATGCTTAACGTAGTCACAACAATCATGGTTAAGGGTCACAAGAATAGCCTAGGTGAAGAATACGCTTAGCAACAACAAGGCCATTAAAGTGACCTCCACATATGCCATCATGAACTTCCTTAATGGTATAAGGAATTTTAGAACTCATAAGGCATCGTAAGAGAATGCCATCGAAGCCATGCTTATAGAGGAGGCTACCCATGATGACGTAATGAGAGACCTTTTTAATAAAGTCACGTTGTCCATTACGAGTGAGGTCGGGAGGCAAGATGGAGAGGGAATGGTATTTTGAATATTCTTTATACCAAAGGTCACTCGGATCAGGGGTAGTAGTTATGATGGAGTAAATTTCATGAGGTAAATAAGAGGGTGATTGGAGTCTTTTTATGGTGACAAATGTTTTGGAATTGACAGGCAAAGTGGGGATTTGAGAGGCTAAGTAGGCCATGGTATCTACAAAGTATTTGGTTGAACGGGGGATGGTTTGAAGGTCATAACAGTTGAAGGTGGTCAAAAGTATGTCCACATGATGTTTATAATTTTGAAGTGTCTCATTATGACACTGGTATATACCATTGACTTGGTTTACAACCAATTGAGAATCACCAAATATGTTGATTGACTTAATATCTAAGGCATAGGTAGCTTGGAGACCTAATACAAGTGCTTCGTATTCGGCAATATTGTTTGTACAATAAAAATTGAGTTTGAAATATAAAGGCATGGGTTCACCATCAAGCAGAATGAGGATAACACCATCCCCACCCCCATGATGACACTTGGAACCATCAAGAAGAGTGTCATTTGGTAGGCGGTTCATCTAAGGAAAGGGTAGCAACCGAATCATCCGGAAGTCAAAATTAGAGGGTTGATCCCCAGAAATAGGTGTGTCAGCCAATTGGTCAGTGATAGCTTGTCCCTTGATGGACTTTTGATGGATAAATTTGAGGTTGAGGTCAGCCAAAAGCATAAGCCAGTGTGTGGCACATTGATTTTGGTAAGTTTTGGCATACATGAAGTGTAGGGGGTTGGTGTTGGTCACAACATATGTTTTGTGGTTGAGTAGGTAATGGCAGAGTTTTGTGGCAACAAAAACTAAGGCTAAGAAAAAAATTTCTACATGGGTGTATCAGGTTTCATAGTCCAAAAGATTATGGCTTATGTAATAAACCACCTACTCCTTGTGTTGTTCATCACAATGAGTGAGCATGGTTCCTAAGGAATGATCGGTAGTTGAGATGTATAGGTAGAAGGGTTGATTTTCTTTAGGTGGAATGCATACGGGTGGTTGAAGAAGGTATTTTTTAAGGCCTCATAAGCTTTTTGACATTCATCATCCCATTTAAATGAGACATCCTTCTTGAGAAGATGATGAAATGGTTGACACCGATCAGACAATTTCAAATGAAATGGTGAATAGACTGCAACTTACCTTGTAGGCTACGGAGTTGCCTAAGGTTAGTGGGTGGAGGAATTTCAAGAATGGCCTTGACTTTAGCAGGATCAACCTCTATACCACGTAAGGAGACTACAAATTCTAGGATTTTTCTTGAGATAACTACGAAGACACACTTCTTGGGTTGAAGGCGAACGCAATACTTAATGAGGTGGTCAAAGATAGTTTTTAGGATGGTGAGGTGCTCGAGTGGCATTTAGATTTGGCCAGGAGATTGTCCACATAATCTTCTAATATGTGATGCATGATGTCATGGAAGATGTAAGTCATAGCCCACTAATATGTGGCACCAACATTTTAAAGGCCAAAAGGCATGACTCAATAGCAGAAGGTCCCCCAAGGGGTGATGAATGCAGTTTTGTGCTGATCCTCTAGGGCAAGAAAGATTTGGTTATAACCAGAGAAACCATCCATGAGTGATAGCATCTTGTGACCAGCGGTAAGGTCAACCAATTGGTCAATACCAGGTAGAGGAAAGTTATCTTTCGAGAAAGCTAGGTTGAGGTCATGGAAATCCATGCAAATACGAAGTCCCCCAATCACCTTAGTGACAAAGACAATGTTAGAAATCCATCGTGGATAATTAATGGGTAAGATGAAGGAAATAGAAAGAAGGCACTGAAGTTCTTCTTTGACCAAAAGTACAATGTGAGGGTGCATTTTCCTCAACTTTTATTTTACGGGGTTTGGCATTGGGAATGGTTATAATATTGTGGACCACTATGGTGGGGTCAATACCAGGCATGTTTTTGTAAGACCAAGAAAAAGTGTGGTTATGATCTTTGATAAAAGAAGTGATGGCTTCCTGTTCATCAATATCTAAATATTGGCTAATTTTTAGAATGTGTGGGTCATCTTGAGTATGGATGTTGATTTTGACAATGATTCGTTTAACTTGGTTTGCATCTCAAATGGTAATGACCAATGAATATATGAGTCTTCAGTACCAAGGTAGGTGAGTATAGATTCATCATCCTGACATTGAATGATGTTAATCAAACGTGTATCATCATCGATCATTTCAAGGTATCGGAAGGGAAGAGAGGAGGGAGCCTCGTCCTCGCATTGATAAGTCGAGGCCCCAAGGAAATGGTTTTTATGAAAAAAATTTTTTAGGAGGAATGGATTCTAGATCCATCGACTCACTGTCGAGAATGGGGTGGAGAAGGGTTGATGTCCTCAATGGGTTCAATACAAGCCTTCTTGGTAGATGGTTCAATAAAGCCGATACCACTTGTGGTCATTATGTTTGTGGGTAGTACATGGAATAATAGTGTGGTGGCCTTGCTCATAAAATCCAAAAACAAAACCCTTCCATACACATTGGTGTAGGAAGGTGTGGGTGAAATGAAAATCGGTGAGTGACTGGAGGTCACAGAAAATGGGTGGGTTTGTGATGGTGGTTCAGGTGTATAAGTGGTAGTATCAAGTACCCCATAGGTGATATTGGTATGAAGGTGGGGAGGACCATAAAGGAGGTGCTCTCCTATACGGTGATCATAGTAAGGGTGTTGGTGAAGACTTCCATACTCTTGTGGAGTAAGGAATGTGTTGACACTATATAAACGATACTCCCCCAGAGTGAGGTGTTGAAAAATTCCTTCTAAGGGATCGGTGGTCAATATGCGGGTAGCTGGGATTGATGATGTGTTAGAGGTTCAATCGGAGGTAGATACAACTCGATTAGGAGTCCGATGGTTTGGTTGTGGAGGTTGTGGCAGCGGTAGGAATGGAGGATGTAGGTGCGGTCGAGGTAGTGGTGGCACTGGTGAGTGGAGGTGTAGGTGAAGAGGCAGTGGTTATGGAGGTAGATGCTTTAATGGGTATAAGCACGTCATTGGGTCGGTAAAGCATGTTGTAGGTTTTGAAGGGTGATGGGGCGGACAGAATGGTATAGGTGTGTCCTTCATGCTCAAAATTTACACAACGATGAAAAGTGGAAGGAACACAACCCATGACATGAAGCCAAGGTCTACCAAGCAACAAGTTATATTGAAATTCCCACTCCAAGATGTAAAATAATTCTAGAATAAGTATGGGGACCCACGCGGACATGGAGGATGATGGTGCCAAGTGTGAAAGTGATAGAGTCATTGAATGAACATAACATGATGAGATGTTTATGCATGTAATTGTCAGTGTATGCACATTTGGGCAAATCATGGGAAGAGATGATATTAATGTTAGCAGCACCCCCATCAATCATAACATGTCATACACATATATCATTGATGTGGACAGAGATGAAGAGAGTTAGATCCGGGTCATTTGTTTCGTGGTGGTGTGATCTCTTCATCTAAGAAGTTGAGTGTGGCTACTTGGTGAGTAGGTGGAAGTGTAGATGAAGGTGGTAATTTGCTGAGAGAGGCTACATGATGGGGTGTAATTATGGATGCCATGGGTGTATGGTCATCGCGTAAGAGCTCAATAGAGTGAAGAACCTCCATGAGATCTTGGTGATGGGATTTCAAGGTTTTGATGAGATCATACGAGACATTTTGAGGAGGGATTGGTGTAGTTTTTTAGCATCACGTGATGTGTAACCCCATTAGAAATAGGATATGTGGGGTTGTAGATAGTGATTTTAGGTGTGGGTGTAGATGGTATGTTGGGTATAGGGTTGGTTGGTGGGTTGGTTTCCTTTTCCTTTCCTTTATCCTTCTAAGCATGGGTAGCAATGTGGATCATGTTGATTTGAGGGGAGTTGGTAAATGGAGAAGGTGTAGGATGAGTGGTATAACGACATGATGGGAAGAAACCTACCGGGGAGAAAATCCTTGTGAAGTGAGTTGGGTGCAATGACATTTAGGTGGTGGTTTGGAAAGTTCTCTGATGTGAACCATGTTAATTTCGAATCTTGGGGGTGGCTCTAAGAGTTGTGGGGGTGGAGGTCTTGGTCAATCGAGTAGGTAATGAGAGAAGAACTATGGAAATGGGTGCTTTGTCGAAATGGGATCCTCATCGAGAAGGTCATCATCGTCAAAGTTGTCTTCAAGAGGACATAACTAGATAAGAATAGTTTTCAAAGCCTTACAGTTCTCTACATCGTGTCCTAGTATACGATGCTAGGAAAAATTTTGGTTAAGTGGTAATGTGATGATAGAAGTTTCAAGGAGGTTGGTTAAGATTTTGGCATAGGATGTTGCTAGTGGATCACAATGGGAAGTGAAAGTGGGTTTGGGTGTAGGTGTGGCTAATCAGTAGAGGAAGGATCTTTACATGAGGGGGAGTAGGTTAAGCCATGGTTTTAGATTTTGATGTGGTCCTAGGTGTTAGTCATCTTTGCTTGGGTAGGGGTATGGTATATGAACCGGTAAGAGGGTGTGTGGTTGGTTTGACTACCTTATTGGAGGATAGTGGAGTTTTGTATTTAGGTTACACCTTCTTGGGTAAAGATGATATGGGAAAACAAGATCTAGAGGGAAAAGCAGATGGTGGAAGAGGGCGAGTTACCCATGGGGATAATTGAGGTGCTGTGAAGGTGGATGGTGTGGGTCGTGCAGGAAGTGTGAGGGAAAGAGACTGAAGTGTCATGGGTTGTGAAGAATTTGTCGATGGTATTGGAGGCATGGATTGTAAAGATGTTGCAGGTGTGGGTAGAATTCATGTTAGGCGCTTGGGTATGTTAGAGGTCTGCGAGGGAAGAATGGGCTGTTGTGTTTTTAGTTTACCGATGGGTGGAGGTTTCTTAACCATGCTAGAAGGGTGAGGTCCTAAGATGGATAGAAGGGGTGAAGGTGATGAAGATGTGATCAATGAGGTTGGGGTATGAGATATAGGGGATTGGTTCTTTTGTTTGGGCGGATTAGGTTTGGTGTTAGTTTTGGAGGATGTGGCTAAGTCTAATTTGATGGGTGGATGAGTAAGGTTGGCCGTTGGGATGACCCCTAAGGTAGTAATAGGTTTAGGAAGGAAGATGAAGGAGTTTTGGGTTTGGATGTAGAATCATGTTGAGTTATGGGTAGAGGGGTGAGTTGAGCCATGAGTGACATCATGGGAGAATTCGTGATAGTTGTGGTTGTGTTTGGTTCGAGTGGCCAAATTTTTTTGGATAGATAGTGGAAGTGTCAGCAAGTGACATCTGCATTCATGTTGAGACATGGAGTAGAAGACACCCCCAAAGTAAGTCTCTATCCACATAATCTAGGTGGTCAGCAAATCATGAGAATGGAACTGTTTTAGGTGAGGTCGATCTGGATCTAATGGTGATTCCCATAAAACATGTCTTAGAAATGGGGAATTCACTAGCTTCAGCCTCTGTGGGTAAGAGAATTGAAAGTAAGTCCGTAGGATCTTGGGTAGCTAATGGAGAATGGTTACCTAGAGGAAATGGAATTTCTACTAGATCTTTGATAGGTGGAGGAGATGATGGGTGCTCCTCTCTGGGTGGAGGAGATATAAAAACATCTTCCATTGGGTCGAGAGGTACTATGGGTGACAATTCTCTAGGTGGAGAATCCAAAGGTGAAATGGTCTTAATATTAATAGAAGACTCCCTCACAAGTGAGGGAGGAGATGAAGGGTGTTCCTTTCTCGGTAGAGGAGTAAGTGAAGTGGGTTCAATTTTATGTGGAGGACTTCATGATAAGATTTCCCATATGGAAGGAATATGTGGTAATTGGGAAGCCACGGGTGCATCATTGAAAATAGCATGGACCTCATGGGTATGGCTATCATGAGTTGAGGTCTCTCCGGGTTTATCAGAAGAAGGGGCATGATTAGGAAATGGTTTCTTGAAGATGTGTAGGTTTTGATTGGTAGATGCATTAGGATTATCCAAGGTTAACTCACCTTTCTCAAGCATTTCTTGGACAATGTTTTTGAAAGTGATGCAATTGCCATTACTATGACCTTTTACCCAACGATAGTTATAGAATTCATGTTCTTTATACCATGCGGGTGTGGGGTGAGCAGGGTCAAAACTAGTGTGTGGTTTTATGGGAGTAAGGGTGATGGCCCCAGCTTTAATGAGATTTTCTAAGATAGAACAATAAGGTTCCCCAATAGGGGTGTATTTCCATTGTTCCTTTCTGAATTGAAAATCTATACAAGAGAAATATTAGATGAGGGGCTAGCCTAATTTTATGGATGAGTTGGGCCGGATTTGAGTACTACTACGTTAGTAGTTCCCTTAACTTTTGAGTAATTTTTTTGTGGTTTCAATAAGAAGAGGTATCATTTGACTTAAATGCCGAGATTTTACTACGTAGTTATATTTTCTTTTCTTCAATGGCCTGAATCTCTAGCTTTTGTGCCATGGTGAATGCCTCATCAAAGGTTAGAAAATTTTGCACTGCAAGTTTGGCGAGATATGTCTAGCACAATCTCGTGTAAAGAGCTCTATGAGTTCAATTTGTGGTAATTAGAATATGAGTTGATTGATCAGCTACACCAATGAGCAACAAAATCTGTGATAGATTTATCGTCATATTGACATGTAGAGTAGAGGTCATTCATGGTAGCCTTCTTAACAATATTGATGGATAAGTGATCCAAGAAGGCTTGGGCTACCTGATCAAATGAGAAGATATAATGTCTAGGCAACCCACTATACCAGTCTAATGCAGGCCTATCGAGACATGGGAAAATTCCTCAGGAGCAAAGTATCATCATGGGCAATAAGATAACACCCATGTTTGAAAGAATGCAAATGTTGTTGCGGGTCCTCTTTGTTGTTGAAGCGGTTAAATTTAGGCATTTCCCAATGTATGGGATATGGACAAATAGGAATGGATGGGTGGATGGGCTCATTACAAATCTCATCGTAGGTGAGAGAATTGTGTGTGCCAGAAACCGATGCCTCCAGTGTCTGCATCTTGTCCATCATTAACTTGATTAGGTCATTGGTAGGTTGTGATTTCTAGGTACCTCTTGTAGTGTAAGGAGGTTGGTGTTGGACATATGATAGAGGTGGCATTCCTATATATGGTGATGTTGTATAGGTAGATTAAGAAGGAGGTAGTGAAATATGGGGTATGTACCCGAATGAATGAAAAATGTAACGGGGGTGCGATAGTATGTATATGGAGGTGGAAGGGTCGTGGTGACCCTAGTAGGAATGGGGGCTAAGGATTGTGGAATAAAAGGACAATGTTTTGAAAAGGTGTAGGGGTCATCGAAACCAGGGGTGATTGTGTAGCTATGGTTATATGTGAGAAAATAGGTGTGGATGAGTTTATATTCTTGGAGGTTGGTGAAGGTATATTGGATGTGGTGGGTGTAAAAAATGTGGCAGACACGGTGGTCATAAAGGTATAAGGCCTAGCTACGAAATGACTAGCGGCAAGGAAAATGTCGGCAATGTGGAGCTAGCAGAGGTTGGAGAAGAATTAGGAGTGAGTGTCGGGGGATAGATATGGGCATGTCGTATATCAACTGACCTGAGGCATCTCGAGTGGACGAGTGGGAAAGATAGTATTGTAAGGCAGTAGGGTTTTGGTCAAGGAGTCATGCAAACTCCTCATCCCCTGTGGTGATAGTGATAGGTTGGGTAGGATCCATGGGTGATAAAATAGAAGGTGGCGAAGGACTAGGTGAGAGTTGTGGATAGGCGGTGTGGAATATGAGGGCATTTTTTGGCTACGCGTCGGTACCATGTGAACAAGTACCAACATGGTAGGATTGCTTTCTCAGTAAATGATGCGAAATACAGCAGAGATAGGAAAAATAGGCTGTAGTAGGTGGATTATGTATAAAACTACAAATTTGAATAGGTTAACTAATTCCGGTTAGGGTAAACTAACACCGGTCACAAGTAACCGAGATTGGTCACTATGGAAAATGGATAGTTTGTCAAAACAAGGAAAAAGGTTGACAAGATGCTAAGTAGACAAGATGCTGATAGAATTTACCTGGACAGTGAATATGATGAGAGTGACAGAGACTTTAAACAACAAAGAAGGTGAAGTAGGTGTCCTTTTTGGTAGGTTAACCAAAAGCACAGTTAACCGATGTCGGTTAGGTAAAATCGATGACGGTCAGAGGGTAACCGGTGATGGTCGTTGTACCGATACCGGCTACTGTGAAATTAAAACAAAAATGAAGAAAAAGTGGTTGTGAGTTAAAATCAAATATGGAATCAAACCTAGAATTCTGAGAATGATGAGAATATGGTCTAGGCACACTCAGATGAAGTTGGAATACACCAACTATGATGAGGAGCACATAAGGGGAAATAAGAAAATGAAGAACGTGTCCTCTCACCTCAAAATGCAAGCCAAACGGAAATGCTAAGAAAAAATTGATCTTGAGAGTGCTTTTTCTATTATGTTTGTTTAGCTTATGCTATCTAAGAACCGACTCATGAACTTTAGAATAGAATTTTTGGTGAGGATTGCTTCCTACAAAGAAGGAGACCTACAAGGAGAGGTTTCAGGTTATGTTATGGTGGGTACAGGTCGTCCTCGATGGGGTACTAGACGAGATAACCAGCCGAGTGCCCACTATACCATGATCATGTGATCACCGACAACTTCTTCCAGGTGAGATGTTGTTTAAGAATGTGTGTATTTTTTTAATTTTATGATGTTTGGTAAGACTCAGAGAGAGAGATGGAGAAAAAAAGTGATTTTCTACGATTCGTTTTTCAACCATCAGTTGGGCATGACTTCCAGTGTATAGGTTGCCCTCATTTAATGTGAGATAATGCAGCAAAGTAAAATGAAATGCAATTAATTTCAAGCCCAAATCAAAATGTTGAATTCGATGACACAAAAGATGAACAGGAGAAGGGATACTCTTTCACTAATGAGATACTAATGAAAGGAAAGAAATGTTCATTTTAAAGCACCAAAATACAATTGATTTTAGACAATAATAAAAGAGAAGGTTCCAAAGCGAGAAATTTAATGTGAGAACCTTTTAGAAAGGAAACAAAGTTACAAATTTTCACCTAGAAATGAAGAAATGCAAAGAACTCGAATGGGTCCCACCAGTGCATGCCAAAATGCCTCACCGATTCTAGATCATTTCTTCGAATGTTGAAAAACATATAAGGATAAAGGGCTAGGAGAGATACCCGTTGAAATATTGGTTGTAGGTTGTTACGCGCGTATGAATTATTGATCCACAGCTGATCGTGGGAGCTTCCTTTTTGCTGGGAGGAACTACCTAAAATAGAAAACAAGACCACCAAATAAAAGTTAAAAAATATATGTAGTGGACTACCTAGTGTATGCTAGATCCGGGAAGTGTGATACTCCCTAGACGGCTATCAATCCACTATCTAAAACAACTCAATGCTAACAATAAATGAAATCCTATTGTATTTAAAATGATTTAGGTATCTCCTTTGACTACAATAAGCAAATTTGTTCACAATAGGCTAAGCTATGACTGAATCTGTAGGTCAAGGTCTCTGTCAAAGTCTTGTAATGGTCGAGTGGTCTGGTTCTTGGCTATTTTGAGTATTCGGTGGGGGTTTTAAGTTTTGTTCTTGGTCTAAGGGTAAAAACATAGAGAATGGCATTGGTCTAGTATGATCGGTGTCGGTTTATGTGAACCGGAGACAGCTTATGGGTAACCGCGATGGTATGGTCAGGTTCAGAAAACTCAATAAAAACTTGAGGTGAGGGTAGATCTAAGGATAATTGGAAATGTGAAGAGCAATGGAAAGGTCTGTGTAGGTATTAGGTATACTCAGAGGTGATTAAAATTTGGGTATGGGTAGTTCAAAGGTGTGGGTGAAGGAACGGTCAAGTTTGCATGGAGGTAGATGGTGGGGGAATGGGAATGGGAGTAGAAACTAAAACCAGAAATAAAAGAGTCTACTCAAATCACAATGGACACGTCTTGGTTAATAAAAAAATCATTATTGTATAAGCTTGATGTCTAGTGGGCAATGGTGGGTGGTCAGATGGAAAGAACTTGATGTGGTGTTGGCACTTCTCCTGGATGCTCCCATGAATGTAAATGGCTCTGTGATTGCTTTTAGTGCTAGCTATGTATGCTTTGATGCGTGTATAAATGTTGATTATGCTTGCATACAACTTTGGTTTCATCTCTTGCTCTTAGAAATGTGCCAACGTAGAAATAAGGTTGTTTTGGGGATTAAATGGTAACCGACAATGGTTACGGGTTGACCAGCGGTGGTTTAGGGTAACTGGCATTGGTTATGGTGGGATTCCCTAGGTTTACTAAACTAGGTAGATCCTCTTGATTTTTTGGGATCTCGTTCGTTTGCTCCTGATTAGAATGGAAGATTCCTTTCTAATGGGTGGGAATGTGGTTAGAGGGAATGTAGGCTTTTATTTTTAGGGTTTAGGTAGGTCTTAGTTAGTTATGGCAACATACTAAGAATAGGTCTTAGGGTGAGGTGGTGGTGTGGGCATTATCCAATTAGGATATTTAAATAATAAATATTTGTGAGATCATAAATTAATTTAATCAAATTAATTAAATTAATATTAGAGTGGGGTGAAAGGGGCCATGGTTAGGTGAGTGTGTTTGATTTGGTTATTTGTCGAGGGAATCAGGGAAGTGTGACCCAATTTTGGTGTCTACAAGTTGATCCTTAACAAGAATTCAAGTCCCGATTTCTCTTTCTGGCTTTACCACGATTGTAAATTAAAATTCATGGAAAATTTGTATCCACTAGAAGATGTACCCTTGTAAAACAATTTTCTTGACCAAGTACTTCAGTTCCATATGATCTCGTATAAAATATGAATGGTGTCTCCAATAAGTAATATCAACAATTTTAAGTGTGTAGATAATGGATAATGCCTTGCGATGCAAATTGTCGTCGTATAGTTTTTCTCTCTGGTGTCAACTTCATACTTGCAAAGAATTTGGGATGATCCATATTTCCTTCTCCTAGTTCTACCAAGATCGCACTAATAGCCATGCTTTAGAGGCATATACATGCACATGAAAAGGTTTGTTCCAATAAGGGAAGCATAAGATAGGTGAATTGGTAAGCTTCTCCTTCAAGGTCTCAAATGCCTACTACTGTGTGTCACGCCAATAAGACTTTCATTTTTCCTTGAGAAATTCCTCTAAGGGAAGAACAATATTTACATAACCCTTAATGAATTTTCTACATTCACTAGTGTGACCTAAGAAACCACACACTTTAATCTTGTTGGTAGGTTCTTCCAACCCCAATATAACTACAATCTTAGCAGGGTCTACCAACAGTCCTTTACAAAAGATGTGCCCAAGCAATGTACCAAAGGGGGTGGAAATGATGCACTTCTTAATGTTTAGAGAGATGATAACCTACATGCATCTCTCAAACATCAATATCAGATTATCATAGCAATCCTCTACTAGCCCATGAACTATCCAAAATCCATATATACCTATAAAAATTATGAATGAAGTCTTGGAATACCTTAAAAATGATGCGTAAGAACACCACTTTAGTGCATTCTTCAATCTAAAGGGCATTACAAGATATACAAATCTTCCCCATTCATTTTAAAAGGTGGTCTTCTCTTGGTCCTCGCACACAATGCATACTTAATGGTACCCTAAAATCCATCGGTGAATGAATAGATTTAGTCCTTTGTGACTCCCTCAAGAATTTCTTCTGTAAATGGCATAGGAAAATGATCTATGACACATGAAGCATTGATTACCATGTAGCCCACACAAATCTTTACTTGACCATCCTTCTTGATACTTTGATCACCATGGGATCGACACACTCGATTCCACAATATGCTCCATTATCCCTAACTTAAGCATCTTTCTAATCTCCTCTTTTACCTTCTCGCGTAGGTTTAGGTTCATCATATAAGGCCTCTTCTAAACCAAATGTGTACCTTCTTTCAAATTAATCTTCATCTCTCCTAATGAGGGATGGATGCCCTTCACCTCATGATAACCCCTTGGGAGAAAGTCCCATAAGTCACACAATAGCTCAATGATATTCACAACCTCTGGCTCTGACCAATAATCTCTAATAATAGCCTCCTTATGCACATCCTCAGTGTCAATATTCACCTTCTTAGTCTTCATAGGTAGATGGTATGCATGTGCCTTATCATCTACATATTTCATCACTTCACATGCCTCCTTTTTTTTTTATATGTCCAAATATTCAACTTCCTCATCATCAATGAGGTAGACCATTTTCCTTTTTCCTTCTCTCTCCACGCGTGTCCTAACTAGATCTCTTTTATTTCCACTACATCCTTGCATGCCTTAGTATCGGGATCTCCCAAGATTTGAACCATGAGTTCCTCTGCCTTTGTGTAATCTTCCAACATAATGCACTTCATGATCTGTAAGGCCATATGTATTGTTGGCTTATTATAAAATTAATAAAAAGTGTGAGCCATACCTCCAGGTCATATCATGCCACATTTTAGTTTCTTTCTTTATCTCAGCATGCACACACAATGCACACGCCCATCTGTAAAAATTGGAGTAGAACTTAAGCACCCGAAGGGATGGTGGTATTGCCTCTTGTCCTTGTGCCCATTGTCTCTCACAGTTTTGGATGTGTACCAAAGAAAGAGTCTTTCCATCATACTCATGTACAATAGAAGGAATATTACTCTGATTAAAACTTTTCAAAAAGGTGACCCTAACCTCGTGCCATCCCAATAGATTATTCTTATGTGTCTCCCACCATCATGCTACTATCTCATGCAGGTGCATAAACCATCATATTCTATTTATCTCCTTTTTTCTCGACTATTATTCCATCACGCGTAAATGGGAGTTAGGTTTCTCTTCTCCAGTGTACCTAGGTAACTGATTCTTTCCCAAATGCCTAATCATGCATGGCCTAATCATCCTAGAAAATATTCCCTTAACCTCATGACCTACCATCTCATAAGCTCCATGGGTCTAATTTTCATAAGAAACACCGGTATTATCACTAATAGATTTTTCATTCTCCCAATGTAGGATGTCCTCCTTTGATGGCTCTACATTCTCTAGATCATGCACAGGATGTTCATAGATTCGATTGAGATCTTCCTCACTAATAAGATAAACATATGGACAAAAATTCATCTCATCAAGTGGTATTTCCACTCACTCTTCATTATTCTCAAAATTGATATATCTTTTATTTAAGCGTAAATCAACATTGTTCACATAACACCATGGATGGCCTAAAACCATTGGGAAGTTATCTACCTCTATAATTTCTAATGCCTCAAAATCACATGTCAATTTGGCACCCTAAATAGTTATGGAGGAATTTTTCAAAACACCAATGACCATGGCCCTTGTATTATTTTCCATGTACAACAAATTTGAATATGGCTATAATTATGGCCTTCCCATTTGGTTCCATGTATCCAAATTTAGAACTTTGACTTCTTTGCATGTGTTAATAAGAATGTTACTCACCTACAAACTTTTAATCACTGCATCCATTGTTATTTCCTTATCTAACTCATGGTCTTGTTGTGGTAAATTTGTATGAAGGATCGAACTCTCTCGTGTAATCCCCGCACGTAGTACTTTCTCACATAGCCATTCTCCTAGTAAAGGAATGATGTTCTCCTGGCTCAACATCCTACATACTTCCTTCATGTCATCAATATATTTTTATAGGAGCTCATATTCCCTTACTTGTTATGTCTTTTGGACTTATTCCTCAAAATTCTATATCTCCCCTTATAGATCCCCACAACACCCATAGTTTCCTGGTACACCTCCCTCTAATGAACAGTGTCTCAATATTTAACATGTATGACTTCCTCTTTCCTGATCAAATGTTTTTCCTTTATATGATCACATGCATGCACCACTTCAGCATGAGTAGTAGCTAGTATAGGTTAGAGCTTTGGATCAAACATATTCTTAGGTTCCCATTACTTAGGATTTGTGCGCTCTACTTTAATCATCCCATTTACCTTGTCCTTCTTCTTTCTCTCACACATATGTTCACAGAGAGTCTAGAAAATCCTCAACCTTGTGTGTTTTTCCATAATATGTGGATACTAGGTTCTTATGGCACTTGTGCGATAATGACCTAGTGATCCAAAAGTATAACATGTCCCATGCATGAATCTTCCTCTACTACCATGGCCTCCAGTCGATATCCACCTCAAAATCCACCATTCCCTTTTTGTGTGTCTCACCGGTCTATCCTTCTTTCTCTTGAGAACTTCTTTCCATAGTGGTGCAGCACAACCCAATCTCACATGCTTCATGAATGTGGTCAATCAAAATATAGTCAAGTTATATCATGGGTATGTATATCACAAATATTGCAATACATAGATATGTTATTTTTGTGGCACGTTGTAATAGTGGGAAATTTATAACATCATGATTCTTGTGGAAAATCTCACAAGATGTCGAGTAATGTGTGTACACTTCCGCATGGGAAACTATCTTTTGTATTTACTTCTACCACGCATTCGTACACCATAACCGAGTATGTGTCTCATACATCAAAATGGCATATATATTTTCTAGTTGTGTAGCCATTGATGTTATTTGTGCCTCAAGAAAAGGGCTCACTCATGTATCAACACTTCCTCTTTGCTTCGGTGTGCATAGTTGCTTCCAAAGACTTGCACGAGATGAGTGAATTTCTTATGAGATAATTCCCTCATAAATGGAGTCAATAAGCCTCAAACAAACCCCTATGTGTGTTGGCTCAGATGAATATCATAAGATAACTTAGATAAAAATGTTTTAAACTGCACATCATACTCCCTTACGATCTCTAAAATACCTTGATTGATGTCCATTAACACGCTAACACTCTATTTTGTGAACTCAAGAATGTGAAATTCAACTAAAAGGCGGTGTGTAATGCATCATAATCCACTGCAGTTTGGTGTGGATCATACTTTCTATACCAGCTATGTGCATGCCATTGAAATGTGGTGGAAAATTGACGTGCCTTCCTATCAAGTCAATATTCCTTTAGCCCTCCATAATAACTTGTTGGACAAGTTTCTTCATTCCTAATCAAATGAATGAACTAGTAATGAAAGAAACTATCAACTCATAACATGGAGGTTTTATAGTACCTCAAAATCATGATATATGTGGATACATGGGTGCCAAATAGTTGATCCTTGTTGTAGATGATGACACTTTGTAAATAAGACATAATGAAAAGGAAATTGATTAGATAGGATATATGGGGGTTTCCCAAACAATTCCGGCTCTAACAAGTGTGACCTTCCTTTCACTAATTTCAACCCTCATTTGTTTAGAAAAATCAAAGTAAAAGATGAATAAAATATAACATGCAAAAACATAAGTACTATTGAATATAAGAATAATTAAGATCTGATCTAGAAGCTGATTTAATTGAAAGGAATGTAAATTAAATGATAATTGAAGTAAGTATGGCCTCAAGAGTGGACTTCAAGAGTATAAATGGTGGTGAAATAATATGACCCAAGGGGGGAAGTAAGTATGGTTGCAAGGAAAAAAGGAAAAAAATGCCCCAAGAGGGGAAAATTATGGCCACCAGGTGGACTTTGAATGAGAAAATGGTGCCCCAAAGAAGGGCACAAATATGGCCACAAGAGTGGACTTCGAGAGTAGAAATGGATAGGATTGTGAAATAAAATGCCCGAAGGAGGAGTAAATATGGCCATAAAGGTGGACTTAGAGAGTATAAAGGGATAGTTTGAATGTTGGATTAAAATTCCTAGAGGGAAAAAAATATGGCCACAAATGTGGAATTTGAGATGATATGTGGAGGATGAAAAATATGGAAACAAAATGCCCTAAAGGGAGAATATAGGTGGCCAAAAAGGTGGACTTGAATGTTAGAGATATTGAATAAGGTCAGATGAGGTGTAGGATAAGATGTAACTTAACAATAGTGACCTATAGGTATGAATGACACTACATCATATCAAGGAAATTCAAGGAAAAAATGTCTCCAATCACATTTGAGGTAAACACAAAGGGGATCAAGGGAGCGCAAGGCACGTGTGACCAAAAATGATAGCAAATAATTGTTTATTGCAAATCAGCATGACCCACGGATGCAAATCAAGGTTCTAAGTTGATGTTTTGGGCATCCAGTGTGATTGCACAACATTGAAACCTCTCTCCAAGTGTGGGACTTGCAAGATGAGAGAGGAATCTCTAGATTAGAGGCTAGTTCCTCAAACTCCTCTGATTAGATCTATTATTTGCACAACTGCAGAGGTTCAGATCCTAATTTTATCCTAATTTGCAAGGAGACAGGGATAAGAAATGCAAAAATTGAAACTAAACTGATAAAGGTGATACACCAAAGGAGTGGTGAGCACTTCTTGCTCATGCAAATTGACACAAATCAGAAATTGTAACATAAAACATCATGCACAGGTTGATAAGTGTGATCAAGGGTTTGAAATGAAGCAAACAACACATACAAAGGACTGAAAGCATTCACAGAGCCTGCATTGTGATTTTCAACATCAAAATCCTTGTATTCCAACACCAAAGAGGCAGAAAAACCTGTTACAATCCCTGGAAGGTCTGATACTTGCCAAAATCACTTGCTGAAGGTGAAAACAGAAGCTTGTTGTGCAAAAAAGTGTTCAACCTTTGAAAAATGAGCCAAATCTGGCTTTTACAGTGCATGGGTCGAGCCCAGGAGAGAGAAAACATGAAAAAACATGGGAGCCATTCCCCATTGAAAAAATGCATTAAAAATAGCATGGAGTTCCTTAAAAACCCATGCCACGACATTTTGACCATCTTTGGAGAAGAATTCGACCCATTTTGCATTAAAATTGGTTGTTGAAACGTCAATTCTGTCCATAAGCACGTACCAGAAGAATTTTTGATTTTCTCCCTCCAAAATGAACCAAAATTCAAAATTTACCATGGAATAATGTAGATAATTTCACCATCTTTCCATTGATATAAAGAACGTGAAAATATGAGCTCTGGATCGAAAGTTATGGCCATTTGAAGATTTAGGGCAAAAACAGGCCCAAAACGGATCGGCGGGAAAAAATTTCAAATTTTACCTCTTTTTTGCATTTGGAATTTTTTTCAAAAATCCCTGCACTCCACCACTTGGATGCCACGTGGCATGATGTGATTGGCCATGGGCTCATCCTTGAAATTTTTCTTACGGGCCCTTCCTTAGAAATTTTTTGCCACTTGGACACGTGGCACTACTTTATTGGCTCGGGCCTGAGGGGCGCAATTTCCCTTTGAAAATTTGACATTTTTACTTTTGGGAAAAAATTTCATTTTCTCCCCACACTCCACCCTCATAGGACACGTGTCGGCATCTGATTACCTGACAGGGGCCACGGGCTCATCTTTCCCTTTTGAATTTTTTGGCGGAACTTAGTCAAAATTTTAAAAACTTCTCCGAGCTCCAAACTTCCCTGCCCCTCCTGACACGTGGCTCACTATCATTGGGTGCGGGCCCTCCATTGAAAATTTTCATTTTGAAAAACTCTACAAAACACTTAGCCAATTTTCCATTTCTCCCCCCGCCGCTCTGACTGATGAAGACACGTGGCACAACCCAATTCACCGCGGACCATGCGGGCAAAAATTTAATTTTGAATTTTTTGGCAAAAACTTGGAAATTTTCTAACCTTTCCTCCGACGTCCACGACCCTCCTCTGGACACGTGGTGAGTTCCTATTGGCTACGGGCCAAAATTCAAAAAATTTCCTGCGCAAAACACTTAGCAAAATTTTTCACTTCGCCTCCCCTGCCGACACGTGTCACATCCTGATTGGCTCGGCGGGCCCACGGGCAAGAATTTTCCTTTTGCAAATTTTGACCAAAACTTGAAAAAAATTCTAAGTTTTTCTCTCCTCTCCACCACCTCCTGGGACACGTGGCAGCTTCCTATTGGCTGCGGGCTTCCAAGGGGAAAATTTCCCACAAAAACTCCGCCGAGCCATAACTTGAAAAATATGAGGAGTTAGGAGGAAAAATTTACCTTTCTGGAAAGCTGAGAGAGAGCTCTATCCAATGGTGCCATTTCTAGAAAGATTTGAGTGCCTAAAAATCAAAAAATGGAGACTGAGGCACAAGAGAGGTAAGAACACAAGGAGTTAGCCACAAAATTGAGCAGGGGCACATTTTGGATAACAATTTTAGCGACTCGGAGGGTCATCACTGCTTTAGATGAAAATACTAGTTGCTCAAGTAGTCCATTGGGCATGGAGTCATCAAATTTTCTATTTTGAACCCCAACCGACTTAGAATGTTGCGAAGGAGGAAGATGGAATATCACCGATGGAAGCAAGGACTCGCAAAACATCTCCAGGGACTACAAGCTATGCCAAAGCACTTAGGGAAAGCAAAACTAACCTATAGCAAAACAATGTGCAAAAGCACTTGAAGGAATGGAAACTATTGAGGTAGAATCAGAGCACCCCTGGATGTAGATTAGGCTTCTAGGTTGATCACTCAGGCATCCAGTGTGATTACACAACATGGAAACCTCTCTCCAAGCGTGGGACTTGTGAAACCGAGAGAGGAATCTCCAGAGAAGGCTGGTTCCTACTCCTAAACTACCTGCCACAAGCTATTCCAGTGCAGGCAAGCTAATCTAATCCTAATCTAACCATGCCAAGGAGACAGAGAGAGAGAGAGAAGGGAAAAACAGCAAAAGCCTACACTAAAACGGTGATACACCAGAGAAGGAGAATGTTGAACATCTATCAAAAACTACCATGGAACAAAGAGAGGTGAGCAATGGGAAGGATGGACAGATGCATCACAAACCCAAGGATAGATTTCACACAGAAAATGTCCCAAAACTCCATGAACATAGCTCCAGACCTGCAATGAACATTCTCGCACAAATACCTGCAATGAAGAGAGACAAGAAGAAAACAAGTGAAAAATGAGCAAGGATGGACAGATGCATCACAAAACACATTTTTGTTGCTTGAAGTTTTACACGAACATCATTCCATTAATAAGAGGCAAAAATGCCATTACGGAGCGGGGAGGAGGTTCAAGCTCCATTTTCAACCCCGGAGAAGAAAAGAAGGGAGGAAGAGTAGAAAGATGAACAACTACTATAAAATGAGCCAAATCTGGCTTTTACATTGCATGGGTCGAGCCCAGGGGACAGAAACGTGGGAAAACGTGTAAGCCTATTCCTCATTGACTACAGATGCATTAAAATGGCATGGGATACCTTACCAACCCATACCCTGCCATCTTTGACCGATTTGGAGGAGAATGCGACCCATTCTGCATTAATTTGGTTGTTGAAACGTCGCTTCCGGCCATGCTGAAGAAGAATGTGACCCATGTGCATTAAACTGGTTGTTGAAACGTCGCTTCCGGCCATTACTACGCGCCAGAGACGTTTCTGAATTTTCTCTCTCTAGACTACACTAAAATGCAAGATTGACCCTGGAATCATGTAGAGCATCTCACAAGCTTTCCGTTGATATCAAGAACGTGCGAATCCGAGCTCTGGATCGAAAGATATGGAGGTCTGAAGATTTAGGGCACAAAACAGGCAAGAACAGGTTTTAAAATCTTTTCCCGCGCTCTGCCATCTGGACGACACGTGGCAGGCTCTGATTCACTGAATAATTCTCTCTCCTCCACCTTTCCGTGGGCTTTCCTTTGAAATTTCCTTGTGGGCCCTAGCTGGGACACGTGGCACTATCCCATTGGTTCGGGCTGACCCTTCAAAACTCGCCCTTTGACTTTTTGACCTTTTCCCTTGTGACACGTGTCATGATTTGATTGGTCTACGGGCCTGGCTCTTTCACACCTTTCACGTCTTTTTGTCCCGGATGTCCTAGTCTTTTCCTAGACAAATTCCTCCAGCTCGCCCGATTCACCCGGTTATCGTCCTCACGGCCCGAGATGTCCCATTTGCTTCCTGATGATGTTGTTCTCATTTCGGCCGAACCGGCTTTGGTTCGCGTACCTTTGTCCCGATGTCCCAAAGCGCTTAGTGCAAAAGTTCTCCTCTTTCGGCTGGATCGGCCTCTCGCGTCTGCGCGTACTTCTAGCCCGATTGTCCCAAATGCTTAGCGGGCCGCTGGAGGCTTTTCGGCCGATCCGCACCTAGATGTCCCAAATGTCCCGACCCCTAGAAATAGGACTTAGTCATTTTTTATGATTTTTCCTGGATCAATCTACTTGCCTTCTGCAACTTTTTCCGCATTTTCTCAGAGCTCATTCTTTTCAACCTGGACAGGGAAGTTAGAAAAATTTCTGAAGGGACCCTAGAAACATGATTTTTGCCCTGGATCAATCAATTTTCCTGGGACTTGAGAATTTAATGCATGTTATCAAAATTACCCGGGGTGAATTTTGGATAACAATTTGGCGACTCAGCGGGGTCATCTACCTGCTAGATGAAGTTACCAGTTGCCTGAAGCATCCATTGGGCATGGAGTCATGAGTTGTAACCTGCAACTGATCTGAACTTTGAAAACTTCCCTCTGAGCCACTTGAATCCCATCGGACATGGAGTTGTTCTCACCAAAATGCCACTGAAACAAACTGTGCAAGAGCAGAACCAGCAACACCAAAACTATGTACAGAACTGAAAATCATACATGTTCCAAATGGAACATGCAGAGTGTGCATAAGCACTTCTTCTACTGAAAGCAAACCTACCTACTCTACTGTAACTGGAGCAAAGGCAAGCTAAACAAACCCTGCAACTAGTTGTGCAAAATAGCTTCCTTTCTTCAAAATTGGCAGCCATGCAAATGATTTGGAGCTGATCATGGCTGTTAGGATGAGTGGAAAATCAACAAGAAGCTGGTCTTCTACCCAAATTAGCAAGGTGTCAACTAAAAAAATCCAATACCTCTTTTAGTTGCTCTGCATTTGGATTGAAGAGGTATGACAGCTGATCCTTGGTACTTTGTAGCTCATCCTCATGCTTAGAAGCAAGCATGACTGGTTGTGGCTTCTCCTTTGGCTCCAATGAAGCCAAATACCTGATTGGGCAAGGTCTGATCCGTTTGATATGCCCATAGCTCTGATTTTCAACTCCAAAATGGAGTTCTCTTGTAGACCCTCTTGAATGGATGATGTGGAAGAAATGGTGGAATCCTTCTGTCCTTTCTCTTCCTCCAATGAAGAACATGGAAGATTTAAATCTTCCAATTTTGATTCCAAAGAGCTGCTATAAGATGCAGGCTGCTGCAAATGAATGTTCTCCTCCATGACAGCAGGCTCTGGTGTTTGGAATGTGGATGATGAAAGAGAGAATGGTGGAAACTCAACCGGCTCTTCTCCATCAAAACAGTCCTCCAAATCGACGAGATAAATTACCTCATGACTGTCATCCTGTCTCCGCGCTCGTGTTCAAACTTCTCCCATGGTGTCCTTTTGATCTGCAACTTGACCACCATGGTTTCTCTCACCCTTCAACATTGAGTTTGAGAGATCAAACTCTTCTTCAGCATTAGAACTTGAGAGAGGTGAAGTAGAAAGAAGAACTGAAGGTCCTCTTGTAGCCTGCTTTGTGCTCAAAGCCCTTGGATCTGCACTTTTCTCCTCCACAACTAGAATGTGCTCCTCTTCTTTTGGATTTGGAGCAGCTTCTCCCTCCTCTATTACTCGAAGGCAATCTTGCTCTTGATATAACTCTTCCTCCAGCATGAAGTTTTTTAAGTCAAACTCTTCAATCTGCTGCTCTAGAGGACAAGTTGGGACTGCAAGATCTTCTTCTTCTGCTACAAAAAATCAGCCCTGGCCACCATTTGTTCAACCTTAGCCTCTTCTGTAGGTTTAACCATCAAGGGGATCTTTGTCATCCCAAACTTGGCAGCCCAAACCTTCAAGTCGTCTATCATTTCTTTTCTGTTGGGCTCCTCTTCTTGCTGTCCTTGATGACTGATTTTTGCAATTTCTTCTTCCCCACATGAAATTGGGAATGCAAGAGGAGGGATGGGTTGAAACTCAACTGATTGTACAATTTTCTGTGGTGGTGGAGGCGGTGAAACCTCTTGTTTCTTTGGAGGAGGGGGTATTTATTTTAGCTCTTATGGAGAGGATGACTGTTTGGAAGGAAAAAGGAAAGAAGAATTGAGGTGTGGTGGAAGACTGAGAGGTGGAGACATGGGATCAACATTTGGGACAGCAGATGGAGAGTTTAAAATTTGCAAGTCCAAATGAGATGATGCTGCTTGAGTAATGGGAAGAGAAAAACCAGATGATGGTGTAGAACTTACCCATTGACAAGGTTGTTCAACACCGAATGTATAGGCCTCTATTTCTGCTGTCCATTGTGCAAGTTGGGGCAGCATCTTTATCATGAAGTCCAGCTTCTCTTGAGGGCTGAAGTGTCTTGGAAAAGGGCCTCCCCATGGACAAGGAGTCCTGCAACCAATTCTGAAAGCTCTCATCTGAGCTGTTGCTCTGGACTGCACCATCTTTGCCTCCATCTTTTGGATTTTCTCCAACAGACCAGCATCTTGGATCTGATGGTCTTCATTGTATGCATACTCTTGCTCTTGGAAGGCTCCATAGCCAAACTGACTTTGGCATTGCTGCTCATATGGGTATGCATGCTGATTTTGAATTTGTTCAAGATGCTGATTTGGAGGATTTGTAAAACATGTTGGAGGTGTGATATACTGCTGTTGTAAATGTGAGTTCCATGATGGAAATGAAGTCATGATTACACAACTTCATGGAATGGAAAAGAATGAAAGGGATGGAAAGAAGGATGGATGAAAAACAGGTCTGCAACTTTAGAAATGGGTTGCTGATCAGATGGAGTCGCCAGATGTGTTTGCAAGTGCCTCCAAAGGCTGAAATCTTCACAGGAACACACCAACCTGTCAAAGATGAAGTGAAAGACCTCTAAGGTCCCACCGGCGTGCCAAAAATTGTTGAGGTAGAATCACAAAGACCCCCGGATACAAATCAAGCTTCTAGGTTGATCACTCGGGCATCCAAGTGTGATTGCACAACATGGAAACCTCTCTCCAAGCGTGGGACTTGTGAAACCGAGAGAGGAATCTCCGAGAGAAGGTGGTTCTGCTCCTAAACTACTCGCCACAAGCTATTCCAAAGTGCAGAAAGCTAATCTAATCCTAATCTAACCATGCCAAGGAGACAGAGAGAGAGAGAGAAGGGAAAAACAGCAAAAGCCTACACTAAAATGGTGATACACCAGAGAAGGAGAATGTTGAACATCTATCAAAAACTACCATGGAACAAAGAGAGGTGAGCAATGGGAAGGATGGACAGATGCATCACAAACCCAAGGATAGATTTCACACAGAAAATGTCCCAAAACTCCATGAACATAGCTCCAGACCTGCAATGAACATTCAAACATGCACAAATACCTGCAATGAAGAGAGGCAAGAAGAAAACAAGTGAAAAATGAGCAAGGATGGACAGATGCATCACGAAACACATTTTTGTTGCTTCAGAAGTTTGCACAGAACATCATTCCATTAATAAGAGGAAAAAATGCCATTACAGAGCAGGGGAGGAGGTTCAAGCTCCATTTTCAACCCTGGAGAAGAAAAGAAGGGAGGACAGAGTAGAAAGATGAACAACTACTATAAAATGAGCCAAATCTGGCTTTTACATTGCATGGGTCGAGCCTGGGACGAAACGTGGGAAAACGTGTAAGCCTATTCCTCATTGACTACAGATGCATTAAAACGGCATGGGATACCTTACCAACCCATACCCTGCCATCTTTGACTGATTTGGAGGAGAATGCGACCCATTCTGCATTAATTTGGTTGTTGAAACAAACGCCGCTCGCCATCTTCAAGAAGAATGCGACCCATGTGCATTAAATCGGTTGTTGAACGTCACTTCCGGCCATTACTATGCGCCAGATACGTTTCTGAATTTTATCTCTCTAGACTACACTAAAATGCAAGATTGACCTTGGAATCATGTAGAGCATCTCACAAGCTTTCCGTTGATATCAAGAACGTGCGAATCCGAGCTCTGGATCGAAAGATATGGAGGTCTCAAGATTTAGGGCACAAAACAGTAAGAAACAGTTTTAAAATCTTTTCCGTGCTCTACCATCCTGAAGACACGTGGCAGGCTATGATTCGCTGAATAATTCTCTCTCCTCCACCTTTCCGTGGGCTTTCCTTTGAAATTTCCTTGTGGGCCCTAGCCGAGACACGTGGCACTATCCCATTGGTTCGGCCTGACCCTTCAAAACTCACCCTTTGACTTTTTGACCTTTTCCCTTGTGACACGTGTCATGATTTGATTGGTCTCTGGGCTTGGCGGCTCTTTCACGCCTTTCACGTCTTTTTGTCCCAGATGTCCCAAAGGTCTTTGCCTCGGGAAAAATTCCTCCAGCTTCACCCGATTCGGCCGGTTCAAGCGTCCTCGCGGTCCGATGTCCCATTTGCTTCCAGACCGTGTGTTCTCATTTTGGCCGAACCGCCGGTTCGCGTGCCTTTGTCCCGTGATGTCCCAAAGTAGTTAGTGCAAAAGTTCTCCTCTTTCGGCCGGATCAGCCTCTCGCGTCCGCCGCGTACTTCTCGGCCTTTGATTGTCCCAAATGCTTAGTGGGCCGCCTAGAGGCTTTTCACCCGATCCACGCCTAGATGTCCCAAATGTCCCGATTGCCCTAGGACTAGGACTTAGTCATTTTTATGATTTTTCCTGATCAATCTACTTGCCTTCTCAGAACTTTTTCCGCATTTTCTCGAGCTCGTTCTTTTTGACTCCGACAAGGAAGTTAGAAAATTTTCGAAGGGACCCTAGAAACATGATTTTTGCCCTGGATCAATCAATTTTCCGGGACTTGAGAATTTAATGCATGTTATCAAAATTACCCTGGGGTGAATTTTGGATAATGAAACCTAAGCTAATATTTACAAGGTGGAGAATTTCCTTTATAAGTAATGCTTGAGATAGATTCCATTGATCGAATCTATAGTTCTTCACCATCTAATGAAGCCAATTGGAAAGAATTGATGTTCTTACACTTCTTGACCATGTATGGGCCACTCCAAATGGCATCAAATTTTGAATGCCTTCCCGCTTTGCTCTATCTCGCATCCCATTTTAACATTAGATCTCCAACTGAAAAGATCTACTCTTGGCCTTCTGTCAAAAGGTCTTCTTGATCAAAGCTTGATCCTTCTCCATTGCTTGGGATGCCTGATCTCTGATCTCTTGAAGCTCCATCAACTCTGCATATCTCACCTCCATGGGCTCAAACTCCAACAGCTCCAACTGTTTCATGAGTTCCAATGTTGGCAACTCAAGTGACATGGGTAAAATTGCCTCTCTTCCATAAACAATCCTAAATGGAGAGTTACCTGTGGATCTCTTAGGAGTTATCCTATCAGCCCATAAGGCAGATTTCAATTTGGTATGGCAAGACCTCTGATTCTCATCAAGAGTTCTCCTAATGATCCTCAACAAGTTCTTATTTGTAGACTCAGCTTGGCCATTACCTTGAGGGTAATAGTTTGATGAAGTACTTAGGTAGATCCCGTTCTTGACAGCCCACTCAGTCACCTTGGATCCAATGAATGCCAATGCATTATCTGAGATTATTGTAGCAGGTATGCCAAATTTGGTTACTATACCCTCATAGAAGTCTAAGATGCTAGACTCATTTGCCTCTTTGAGCACTACTGCTTTAGTCCACTTGGTGAAGTAGTCTGTGGCTTTCAAAATCCATTTTTGCCCTTGACTTGAATTGGGATTAATGACTCCAATGAAGTCTAAACCCCATTGCATGAACGGTTGGTCAACTAAGATTGGATGCAATGGAAGGGCAGCAAGTCTCTCTTTTCCTGTGAAGAATGCACAATTCTTACACCTCTTGATCCATGCAAAGCAATCACTAAAAATCTTGGGCCAATAATAACCAGCCTTCATAATTTTT
Organism: Taxus wallichiana var. yunnanensis; assembly: GCA_018340775.1. Classification (NCBI taxonomy): domain Eukaryota; kingdom Viridiplantae; phylum Streptophyta; class Pinopsida; order Cupressales; family Taxaceae; genus Taxus; species Taxus wallichiana. The sequence continues at coordinate 856,216,416 of CM031234.1, forward strand.
AGAGTTGTCACTCTCGGTGCAAAATGACCACCAGCTGGTCCACCATGGAACTCTTCCAACACCCTATGAATCTTATTTGTGCTAATGCATCTCAGCAGCACTCCATTCACATCTTTCTTGAACAAAACTCCATCAACAATGGCATATGGGACAGCCTGCAATCTGAAGTGTCTTCTTTGGGTCTTGTTCATCTCCGGAGGGCATAGGCCTGTGCTTAGGAAGTGTATTATACCTTGGGTCCAGCAAGGAGTGGGGACAACATTATTTTCTTCTTGAGTGCCACTTGGCTCATGGCTGTCTTGAATTACAAAACAACCTCTTCTTCATTGCATACTTCTTTTTGCTTCCCCAAAATCAGCTGCTCACACAATCCTTTTCCTCTTACCAGCTTGGTGACCTTGATCTCAATGTCATACTCCATGACATGAGTGATCCAACCTACCCTTTTCTCATTCAAATCCTTGTTGAGGAGGAAGTCTTTAACCCCAGCATGAGAGACCAGCAACTGGACCTTGTTGTTTGAGACTAAATGCTTGAATTTCTTCAAGCTTCTAATTACTGCAAGTACATTCTTCTCAATAAAAGAATACCTCACCTCATAGTCATCTAGGCTCTGGCTAAAGAAATAAATTGGCTGCTCATCGTTGTCCTTGTTCTCGCTATACCAAAATGGAAAAAAATAGTATCATTACCTCCAAATGCATAGAGGATGAAATCCTTGGAGAAGTCCAGGTTGATGAGGGTTGGTGCTTGAGAGATGGCTTCTTTGATTACTTCAAAACTCTCCTTGCCTTCTGCTATCCACTTGAAAGCCATGGTTTTCTTTAACATTTTGGTGATAGGTTTGACAAGGGCTGCAAAATCTGGGACAAACCTCCAAATAAAGTTTATCCTCCCCAGAAACTCAAGGGATTTCTTGTGGCTTGGTAATGGTAGTGCTCTTATGGCTTCAACCCTCTCTGGATCAATTGATAATCCTTCTTTGGAGAGAATATGGCCAAGGAGCTTTCCTTCATGTGCAAGAAAGATACACTTCTTAGGATTCAAAGACACTCCAAATCTCCTGCACCTCGTGAAGACTTGTCTCAAATGAGAGAGGTGGTCTGCTGCATTTTTGGAAAAAACAGTGATATCATCAAGGTATATCAGCACCATGTTGTTAATCAAACCTTTGAACGCCATGTCCATTGCTCTTTGGAAGGTAGCACCAGCGTTGGACAGCCCAAATGGCATTTTCCTGTATGCATAAGTTCCCCATTTGGTTGTGAAGGCTGTCTTGAACTGGTCTTCTTCCTTCACCATAATCTGATTGTAGCCTGAGTAGCCATCAAGTAGTGAAAACCTCTCGAGCCAGCCACAACTTGCAAGATTTTCTCCATGGAAGGGAGTGGGTAATGGTCCTTGAGAGATGCTCTATTCAAGTCTCTGGAAGTCAACACACAATCTGATCTCTCCACTCTTCTTTCTGACTGGAACCAAGTTGGCAACCCAACTAGAATGCTTGATTGGGAATATGATCCTTGACTCAATTATCTTCTTTAATTATTTCCTCTTGAGAGGCTCCATGTGTGGATTGACTAGTCTTTGTTTCTGTTCGACAGATTAGTATTTGGATCCAATTCAATGGTATGCTGAGCTAAGTTGGGATTGAAACCTTTCAAGTCTTCATAGCTCTAAGCAAACACATCGAGAACTCTTGAAACAGCTGCATAAACTCATACCTTTCTTGTTTATTTGTCATCTTTCCAATTTGAAATGGTTTGTTCTCTTCCACCAAGATGGATACCGAATCCTCTCTCTTGCCCCTGAATGTTTGCTTTCTCCTTCCCAAACTAATCATTGGGATTAAAAATGGACTCCAAAGTGATAAGTCCCTTGGGCAGCTTGTTAGTTCTCAGCTATACCACTTGGTCACCATACTGTTGTTCCAATTTTTCTTGATTCTTAGCTGAGAACTCGGTTTCTTCTTACAAGAAATGGATGATTTGCTGGTCATTTTCAAACACTTGCCAACTGACATTGTTATCTAGCACTGAAGGCCTCACAATCATGTGGATGTTTGGCTATACCTTGTCTTGTTGAATGCTTTCCACAATGTCAAAGGCTGCCCCTACTGCTGCAAGCCTATTAGCAGCTTTGTTCTCTTTCCTAGGAATGGATTTGATGCCAAAACCCTCAAAATCTTCCATGAGGTCCCACACCCTGTTCTTGTAGCACTTAAATAGATCATTCTTGGCAGCATGTTGTCCCTTGACCTAATTTACAATCAATTCACTGTCACCAAAGACTTGCAAGTTCTTTATTCCTCTCTTTATTGCCCAATGCATCCCTTGCACCAAGGCTTCATATTCAGCAGTGTTATTAGAGCATGCAAACTGAAATATAAAAGCTAAATAGTACTTTACTCCTTGAGGTGAAACAAACATAGCTCCACCTCCTTCACTTTGTCTACTCCTTGATCCATCAAAAAATAGCTGCCATACCTCATTGTCATCCTTATGGTTTGGCTTGGTGATGCTAGGAATGGGCTGATCTTCTTCATGTATGCAATAGACCCCTAGCTCAGATTCTTCTACTTCTTGATAAGGATCAAAAGCATGTACCTTGTTTTCCCATTCATCAAGAGTTAGATCTAGGATGCTTCCAACCTTGGTGTCAGCTTCATCAGTGCTTGGGTGATCTTCTTGATCAAATGCTGAACAATTGGCATTGATCTAACTTAGAGTGTAGGGCTCAATGTGGAAGTTTACAATAGGTTCAGACTTGATTGTAGCTTTGGTTCCATACCTCGTTCTGAACAACATGTGTGACCAATCAGCAGACAAATATCCTCCAATCTTGGCTGTGAAGTCCCTTGACAAGCATAGGGCAAAGAGTGGTGGAAGGTCTATAATTGATACATCTTGTAAAACAACAACATTTGGACATGCATGCAAGGTAAGACTCAAGTTTCTAATCACTCCAACTATTGTTACTATTGTCCCATCTAGTTGCACTACCCCTTTGGATATGGTTTCATATTGGAGCCCTAGCTGATCAGCTATTTGTTTAGGCATCACTGAGCTACTTGCCCCGGAATCTATCATGCAATTGTGCACTAACTGATTTCCAATGATTAATGAAACATAGAAAGGAGGGGGCTTCAACATTTTACCTTGCTATCCTCCATGATTCCCCTCAGGCTGACCAACATTTGTGAGCACCTTCTCTTGCATCTGAACTTGTTGATTCGAAGTTGGACAATCCTTCATGGCAACTTGTACCAAATCTCTTTGGCTTGGGATAGATAGGGATTCTCACATTGATATATTTAAATTTGTCTTCTTCATCTGATCAATAATACTGAATGGTGATGAAGGATCTCTTTGTTGTCCCTTGGTTGGCACATTCACTCCTTGCATGTGGGCAGCAACAACTGGTATTTGAGTTGGTCTAGGAGTTGTTCTTGGCTGCCCTTGTGCATTTGAAATTGGATTTTGTTTGCCAACCATTTGTGGAGCCATAAAAGGTTGGAGATTGGTTGGAGCTAATGGCTGCTCTTCACCCAAATTCCTTCTTTTTGACCTTGTGTTGGCTGCAACACCTTGAGAGACTATCTGATTCATGCCACAAAAATCCTCTGCCTGCCAGTTCACAAGTGTGGTGTCATTTGGGGCTGATTGCTGTTGGAATGTTTCTTGTTGTTGGTTGTTTCCTTGACTGCCCTCACCTTCCACACCAGTAGTTGTCACCATTAATGCTTGATTCAAAGCACCATTGAAGCACATGGATTGGTTGTGAGGTTCATTACATGGAAAACACCAATCATACTCCTGAGCAACGTTGTTTTGTGTTGGCACCAATGCCTTAGAGGTAGATATGGCATTAGGATTATAGGGCTGAAATGGTCTATTGGCAGGAGGCCTTGTTTGATTTATATTTGCAGCTGGATTAGGTGGTCTTTGTGGTTGGTATGGCTGCCTGTTAGGCTGAGCTTGGGGCTGATAAGAAGGTCTAAAACCTTGGGCTTGTTGCCTCTTGAGAGTAACCAGCTCATTGCCTAAATTTTGCAATTGCTTCATGACTTCTTGAAGCTCATTTGGGGCACTTGGAGATGAAGTAGAAGCTTCATTTGAACTCTGATTTCTAGGAATGGGAGAAGGAGCCAAATTAGGTGTTTGATTAGTGTTTGGGCTCTTTAAACTTGGAAACAATGGCATGGGAGGTCTAGGGGCTAGTTTGTCACTTGATCAAACAATTTTCAGCCCTAATGGCAATGCTATAAGCCATAGGGATAGTTATGCCTCCCATGGACTGAATCAACATAGAAATATCAGAATTTAGAGATTTGAGGTAGTAGAGAAAAGCACCTTCTGCTATTGGCCTGACTGCCACTAGAATTCTCTCTCAAGTCTTTTGAAATCTAAAGCTGAAATTAGTCAGCTGCTCATTGGGAGCTCTCTTGATGGTTGTCAGCTGCTCCAAAAGAGACAAGTTGTCTCCCTTCTCTCCAAATTGATCATGAAGTGCTATACATAGCTGGTTCATATTATGAATAGAACCTAAGGCAAGACTTCTAAACCATTGCAATTCTTTCCCCTTGAATGAAGATTCCAGCAATTTGACAACCACTTGCATCTCATTGATTTCATGAATTGCACAAAGATTGGCAATGTCTTTAACATGATCACCTGGAGTAGTCTGATTCTCTCCAATGAAGTATGGAATGTTCTTCAAGGCTGCAATTGGAATTGGATGTTGTGCATTGACGGCAAGAGGGCTGCAACCTGTGAAATTGACATAGGGGGTGTTTTGTGCCATTCTAATTGGTCTTAAAACCTTGTTGACTCGAATGAAAGGCCTACTAGGTGGAGGAGTTTAGAGAGTTCTGTTTGGTGGAGATGGAGACCTTTGAATCCTTCTTCCTCTTTGCCTTCTTCTTGGAGATAACTGTAAGTATTCAAACAAAACCTCTTCTTCTCCAGCTCTTGACCTTGTGGTGATTCTTCTCATGAGTTTTCAGGCCTGCACTGCTGAAACCAGTTGATTCTTCCCTTTGGAGTCGCCAGATGTGTAATTTATAGCTCTTTTGAAGCAAGAAAATTACAGCAGATGCACATCAACTTTGCTGCAATAAAAATGAGACCTCTAAGGTCCCACCGAGTGCATGCCAAAACTATTGTTGCAAATCAACAGCACCCCTGGATGCAAATCAAGGTTCTAAGTTGATGTTTAGGGCATCCAGTGTGATTGCACAACATTGAAACCTCTCTCCAAGTGTGGGACTTGCAAGATGAGAGAGGAATCTCCAGATTAGAGGCTGGTTCCTCAAACTCCTCTGATTAGATCTATTATTTACACAACTGTAGAGGTTCAGATCCTAATTTTATCCTAATTTGCAAGGAGACAGGGATAAGAAATGCAAAAATTGAAACTAAACTGATAAAGGTGATACACCAAAGGAGTGGTGAGCACTTATTACTCATGCAAATTGACAAAAATTAGAAATTGTAACATAAAACATCATGCACAGGTTGATAATTGTGATCAAGGGTTTGAAATGAAGCAAACAACACATACAAAGGACTGAAAGCATTCACAGAGCCTGCATTGTGATTTTCAACATCAAAATCCTTGTATTCCAACACCAAAGAGGAAAAAAACCTGTTACAATCCCTGGAAGGTCTGATACTTGCCAAAATCACTTGCTGAAGGTGAAAATAGAATCTTTCTGTAAAAAAAGTGTTCAACCTTTGAAAAATGAGCCAAATCTGGCTTTTACAGTGCATGGGTCGAGCCCAGGAGAGAGAAAACGTGAAAAAATGTGGGAGCCATTCCCCATTGACAAAAATGCATTAAAAATAGCATGGAGGTCCTTACAAACCCATGCCCTGACATTTTTGACCATGCTGGAGAAGAATGTGACCCATTTTGCATTAAAATTGGTTGTTGAAACGTCAGTTCTGTCCATGGGCGCGTACCAGAAGTGTTTTTGATTTTCTCCCTCCAAACTGAACCAAAATTCAAAATTGACTAGAAAATACTGTAGATAATTTCACCAGATTTCCATTGATATAAAGAACGTGAAAATCTGAGCTCTGGATCAAAAGTTATGGCCATTTGAAGATTTAGGGCAAAAACAGGCCCAAAACGGATCGGCGGGAAAAAAATTCAAATTTTACCTCTTTTTTGCATTTGGAATTTTTTTTAAAAAATACCCACACTCTGCCACATGGCATGATGTGATTGGCCACGGATCATTCTTGATATTTTCTTATGGGCCCTTAGAAATTTTTGCCACTTGGACACATGGCACTACTTTATTGGCTCGGGCTAAGAGAGGGGGCAATTTACCTTTGAAAATTTGACATTTTTACTTTGGGGAAAAATTTCATTTTCTCCCTACACTCCACCCTCACAGGACACATGTTGGCATCTGATTACCTGACAGGGGCCGTGGGCTCATCTTTCCCTTTTGAATTTTTTGGCGGAACTTAGTCAAAATTTTAAAAACTTCTCCGAGCTCCGAACTTCCCTACCCCTCCTGACACGTGGCTCACTATCATTGGGCACGGGCCCTCCATTGAAAATTTTCATTTTGAAAAACTCTACAAAAACTTAGCCAATTTTCCATTTCTCCCCCCGCCGCTCTGATGATGAAGACACGTGGCGCAACCCAATTCGCCGCGGACCATGCGGGCAAAAATTTAATTTTGAATTTTTTGGCAAAAACTTGGAAATTTTCTAACCTTTCCTCCGATGTCCGCGACCCTCCTCTGGACACGTGGCGAGTTCCTATTGGCTGCAGGCCAAAATTCAAAAAATTTCCTACGTAAAACACTTAGCAAAAATTTCACTTCGCCTCCCCTGCCGACACGTGTCACGTCCCGATTGGCTCGGCGGGCCCGTGGGCAAAAATTTTCCTTTTGCAAATTTTGACCAAAACTTGAAAAAATTTCTAAGTTTTTCTCTCTTCTCCGCCACCTCCTAGGACACGTGGCGCCTTCCTATCAATTGTGGGCTTCTAAGGAGAAAATTTCCCACAAAAACTCCGTCGAGCCATAACTTGAAAAAATATGAGGAGCTAGGAGGAAAAATTTACCTTTTGGAAAGCCGAGAGAGAGCTCTATCCAATGGTTCCATTTCGAGAAAGATTTGAGTGCCTAAAATCAAAAATGGGCGAGAGGCACAAGAGAGGCAAGAACATAAGGAGTTAGCCACAAAAATGAGTAGGGGCACATTTTGGATAACAATAACCAATGATAGTTAGTTATATCAGAGATCATAAAGAAGCATGGATGAAATGAACTCATAAACCTACTTTCAACACAAAAACAGGTTTTAAGATGTGAATTGTACATGGGAAGAGGGTTCTCTATAAATGGAATTCCCTAAATCAATGCCCCACTCTAGGAAGGGGGAAGAACAAACTTATCAATGCAAAAAGTTTTCTAGAAGAAATCGATCAATACAGGGAACATTTATTAGGATGTTAATCAAATGGAAGGTTGATTAATGTGGAATCCTTCAATTCCATGATGAATATCCATCCTTCGAGGGTATGTTCTACTTTATACATAATATAAATGATGAGAACAATATATGATGGCCATCCTTCGTGGAATTGGTCTATTTCTTTTGATTTTTATTTGAATTTGATTTTCATGCTTTTATTTTTTTCACAAACATTTGTCCTTCGAGGGAGCAATTTGTTTTTAATAACTTTTATTTTTGAGAAGAACATCCATGAATTTTGATTTCTACATGGGGAGAACTAGGACTAGCTAAGTAGACCACACATAAGGGAATAACAAATGTATAAGAAACACCTCTGGCCCCTTTACATGGTTCTAATAGGTAAATAATAGGGTGATGGATGTAATGATCATGGATTTCTCACTAAGGAGGGAGAACCTATCGATAAGGACTATGCTACGAGGCATAGCCAAGGTGCCCATATTTGAGGTCACATCTAGGAATTAATAATAGAACACATAATTTCAAATAATCACAATGGAAGATGGGAGAAGTTAAAATGGAGGAATTCTCTAAGGATATGACTAAGAGATAACTGGAAGACACACTAAAAGTATATGGTATGAAGTGAAATTTGTTAAGTAGTTCCACTTTCAGTTTACTATCAAGGAAAGCCAATCAATGCAGACTCGTGAACCATACTTTTGAATGATAATGTAAGGTCTAATCTAGTTGGGGATAAAGTTTCCATGTTGGCTCCTTTCTAGAGTAGTGCCATTCGATAGGATAAAATGATAACTTTCAAGAGATTTGATACAATGATATGAATAAGAAAAGATAAAAACTATGTGCTACCTTTTCAAAAATAAGGAAGCAAAGGAAACATGCATCCCTGAGTAGATGGCCAAAAAAAGTGGACTTGGGATGAAGGTAAAAGGTCTCTCAATGGAGAGAGAAATATGGCCACAACAATGGAATTTGGATGAGAATATCAAAAGATTAAAATATGGACACAATGGTGGACTTTGAACGAGAATAAATGGTCTCCCAAAGGAGGGAAAACTATGAGCATAGTACTAGATTTTGAATATATGGTCCCCCCAAGGGAAGTATGAGGTGATAAGAATATTTTATTTATATTGAATGAGTTTGATGGAGATTGGAAAATAATCAGTGGCGAGGAATAGAGAAATACACGTTTTAAGTAATGGCCACAAAAGTGGTCTTAAATGAAGTTAGGGGTGGAAAGGATTTAATTTGTAAGTGGACTGATCTTAGAATGAAGTCCCCCAGCATGTATGGATGAGGAAGATGCAAGGGGATAAAAAAGAAAGGGAGGATGCTCCCCCAACATTGGGAAACTTAGATGTATATGAGATAATGAACTCCAAAGGATTTCAAATAAGATTGTCTTGGATTTAGATTGGATATATGGTTGGGGACAACAAGCATAATAGACAAGACAAATAGTATCAACAAATAAAGGGGGACCGGGGACCTTCACATGTAGGAGAGATGCTAAGGGATGATGTGGATGGAGGAGTCTTAGGAAACCCAATGGATGGGACACGAATTGGATTGGTCATGGATGGAGAAGGATGTTCCCCTAAATGAGGAAATCATATTTCTTAATAAGGTCATAGATGATGGTCTGAAAGGCCTTACAATTCTCAATGTCATGACCCAGGGTACAATGATAAGCACAAATGCAAGTGTGATCAAACCATGATGAATTATTACTATTAGGATTAAAATATCTAATGGGAGGAAGCATGATGGAAGATATTTAGATTAAGTTTCAAAAGATGTCTGCATAAGACCCAACTAAAGTGTCAAGAGGAAGATAAATCTTGTGGGTTTTAATAGGATGCTTGGGATTAGGTGTAGATGTAGATTGGATGGGTAAATTAGGTGTATTGAAATATGAATCAAATTTGGGAGGAGAGTTAGATTGTTTATATTGGGATTTATTATTATGAGATGTCTTAGATGAAGGTGTTGGCCCTAAAATAGATGAGGGTGTGCCTAGGATGGATTTTTAATGTTGGATCACCAAGGAGAGATAAGGTATAATTTTTATGAGGGTACATGGGAGAATTTTGGGGATTCTTATAAAGAGTCTTAGATTTTGATCAAGATGGTTTACCCTTATCATGGATGACTATAATTTCAACTAGTGGATCATAAGATGTAGTTGTAGGTTTGGGATTGGTTGATGTAGAAACCGTCAATTTTGAAGAGGGAGAATGAACCCCCTTGTGTTTGTCTTAGATGGAGGTGTTTGCTTCATAAATGTTGTAAGGGGTATCATTTATATATTCATAAATCGAGAGGATGTGATGTGTCCGTAGTAGGCATGTGCCGGTTATAGATGTAGATATATGAATGCATGTTGGAGAAGGAGTGGGTGTAAAATATTGGGATGGAATGGATGATGTATTCATATGTAAAGATGTAGGTACATGCGTCAAGATAGGTTTTGGGATAGTTATAGGTGGGGTTGTAGAGGTATATGTGGTAGAAATGAGTGTAGTTGGGATTGATGTGGAAATGAATGATGTAGGTGTAGTAATAAGTTGTTGGATGCGATCTTTGAAGGAACTACATTTTTCAATGTCGTGACCTTTGGCTTGATCATATTTACAATATCGGGCTTTTTGATACCAAGTTTTCTTGGGTCGTGAGTCATCCACGGGTCGTATGGGAGGAAGTTGGATGGATTGTATTGCCATCAACTTGTCAAATACCAAACTATAGGATTCCCCTAAGGGGGTATAGTTAGGATATGGTCTAAAAGATCTTTGTGAATATTCAAAGTGTGAGAGGGAGATGTGGATGGAGATTGAACCGAGATGGTATTGGTGGTAGTTTTAGACTTGTCACTATGTGTAGTGGGTTTGATGAACTCGTCTTGGGATTGTTTGATCAAAGCTTGAGTTGGCCTTGCTCAAGGGCATGAGTTTTGATTTTGCAAGCCATGGTGAAGGATTATTTGAATGTTTGGAAAGATTAGATTTACAATGTAGAAGAAATATGCTTCACACAAGAATGTGAGAAGAGTTCAATGATTTCAGCTTGTGGAAGAGTAAGTGATGATTGGCTTATGATGTCATGTCATCGAGTGAGGAAAGCTATGATAAACTCGTCATAAAATTATTTAATGGTGAATAAGTCATTGATAATCATTTTGCATGCAATATTAATAAAAAATTCTCTAGGAACAATTGTGTGAGCTTGGTAAAGGAGAATAAGGAATGTTGAGGAATATCATTATACTAATCCAATGTTGGACCAACCAAAGACATAGGGAAGGTACGAAGCATAAGTTCTTGATCATGTGTGATAAGGCAGCATGCATGTTTAAATGTGCGGAGATGCTATTGGGGATATTCCTTACTATTGACCTTGGTAAACTTGGAAAGATCCCAATGAGGAGGGTAAGGTTTGATTGGAACCAATGGATGAATACATTCATTATAGATTTATGCCTAAGATAATGTAGCCTTAGGTCCTAAGGTAACATCCTCTAGGCTATCCAACCTATTCGTTAGGAAATTAATAGGACCGTTTAATGTGATGATTAGTTGGGATTGTGGTTGTGTGGCATGAAAAGTATCTTGATAAGTTTTTGGATGTGTGGGGTTTTAGGAATCATTTTTATAAGGATTAATATATGTCATGTGTTGAGATTAGATAAGTTGTTTCAATGATATATGTTGAGAAATAGGGAGATGTTGTGAGTGTTGATATTAGACAATTTTCTACGGTAAATAATGAGTGGGGATATAAGTGTTAAGAGGTTGAGATGGTGGGAGCGTATGATTGGTAGGAATGTAAGTGTTAAGAGGTTGAGATGGTTAGATAGGCATACTTGTAGTGGATGGAATAGAGATAAAGTTGACATAAAGTGATGTGGGTGGAATAGGATCCACCAATTGAGTAGATTGATATGATTGAAATCTTGTGGGAGATTTAAGGAATAAGAAGTCATACATGGGGCTAGAAGGAGGTCCAAGAGTTTATAAAGGATATGGAGATGGGGGTGTAGTTGGTCTAGAAAGGTTAGATTGATGAGAGATATGAGGATTGGTTTAATGAAATGGATGATTTTGAATGACATGGTCCTGGAAATGAGACCATGTAGGCAAGGGGTTGGGAAACCGAAGGTGTAGTCTCAAGTTTAGAATCTTGTTGGGAAGTATTGTTAGAGTAAGGGATGTCATTTGATGGAGTAGATTGTTGTGTTATCTCAACTTGAGAAAGGGTAACAATAGGCATGAAATAGGTGAACATTTTTTTTATGTAATTTGTTAATAAATAAATAAAGTAACAAGTTTATTATCAACATGATTAATTAATAAATGTGAGAAAAATAAAAGGGGAGGTGGATAACAAAGGAACCTAAGGAATGGAAATATAAGGTTGGTTTCAAGTAGTTTTGGCTAGGGAAGTCTCGGGCATCATTTGTTGGTGATGAAATCCCAATCAGCCTCTTTGAGTAAGAAGATGTCTAGATGTGTTAATTGATGTGTGAATTTTAAGTTTTTTGTGATAAAATGTGAGATGCAACAAGTTAAATCCTTATTTAAACTATGTGAGCAAGTAGAATGTGAACAACAATGGTTTTTTAAAACCAAATCTAGATGTGATCTTTCGATGAGGAAAAACACAAGAAAGGAAAATTATGATGAAAAAAGGGGAAAATAAAAAATGAGGAATACCTAGATAATTTTTTCCTTTTTATTTGAACATTAGTTGGAAGAGAAATCAAGTAGCCAAACCAACATGAGTAAGAAAAAATTGAAGCCTTATGTTGCAATGTTAGTAGAAGATAGAAGAAACACATAAAAATAGAAAGAAATGCAAGGGATCACCTAAAGGGTGGTCCCACCGAGCATTCCAAAATGTTGTAAAATTTTCTTCGTTCCTAATCAAATGAATGAAATATCAATGAAAGAAACTAGCAAATCATAACATGGAGGGTTTATAGTACCTCGAAGCATGATATACGTGGATGGACAAGCACTAAATAGTTAATCCTTGTTATAGCTAATGACATGCAAATAAGATAGAATGAAAAGGAGATTGATTAGATAGGATATGTGGGGTTTCCCGAACAATGTCGGATCCAAGAAGTGTGACCTTCCTTTCATAGATGTCAACCCCTATTTTTTTAGAAAGAGTGAAGTAAAAGATGAGTAACAAATAACATGTAGAAACAAAAGTACTACTGAATCTGAGAATAATTAAGATCTGATATAGAAGTTGATTTAATTGAAAGGACTGTAAATTAAATTATACCTATTCCAGTCAATTGTGACACAGGAGTGAGGATCTAGAATGTAAGATAGCTATGTAAACCCTACAAGATTTGGGTATAAAATGGATGCAATGAGAGATTTGTGTATGATGGAGTCAACCTACAAAAGGATATTTGGGACAAAAAAGCATAAAAAGGGGTAGAAACCAGAGATTGGAAAGAGCATATTTAGAATCATGACCCTAGTCAATGGTAACCAACGTGAAGTGATGGTGACTAGGCTATAAATAGGTTGGTTTATGAAATAGAGGAACTGGATGAAGTTTTTAGCAGGACTCGAGTAGAAACAAAGTATATGTAGAGATTGGAGAAGGCTTTGAGATAGAAAACATAGTCAAAGAGGGCCGATTCGATGATGATCTAACAGGTTAAATGATGATTGTAGAAAAATTAGGTAATTTTGAGGTCAAAAGAATGAAATAGATGACCTGCAAGTAAAGAAGCTAAAAAAGAAGGTTTATGACAGAGCTTTGAATGTTGTTGGGGATGACCTACTCCTGCAAGATATTAGATACGATAAAAATAATAATAATACAATAAAATATGAATAAATTAAAACAAAGATAATGATAATATCATTACGGATGATTGTGAGTGATGCAAGCACATTCCAAAGAGGTATAGGAGGTTTGTAACTATTGTAGGAATGCTCAATCACGAGAGTCAATTCAAAAGTCATGAGAAAGATCCATAATTTTCATGCATCTAATGATTTATGATTGATTATGGAAAGATTTAACTTATTTTTATAGGTTTGATGACGACTAGGTTGGGTCATGCACCATTGCGTGGGAAAGTTTCCCCAATTGGCTAGTTTTTGTGTTTTTGGCATGATTTCATGTTTTTAAGAGTTGGAAGGGTGTTTTAAAGCATGTGTGTGGGATTATATTTCTTGGGGATAAATCATGGGTAGTTAGGGCATAAAAATAGATAGGAAGAAATCTAGGAAAAGTGTAGGATAGGGATTTAGGATAAAAGCATCCTAAATAGAAAGTGGATTAGGGCATGATATGATGTGGATATTAATTAATTAATTAATAGGAGTTAATTAATTAAATTAATTAAAGGTGATGGGATGGGAATTTTAATTAAATTAAGGGGATGTATTTAATTAAAAGGGGACCTAGGTAGGATCCTAATAAAATATGTGCATGTGGGAAGACAAGGGTAGGGATACTGCGATTTTATGCATCTACATAACTCACACTTATGCACATGCTCATACATTTTCCACACCTCTATACTCACAGTAAGTTAAGTGATATATCAAAGAGTAATTTAGGTGTATGTTATTATGATTTTTGAGGCTACAATAGTTTGTAGGGTAGCTATTGTGGTGGTGGCCACTATCATAGAGTGGGACCAGGTCCTAAGTTTGATCCTCCATCAGGATTTCTTCCATGTGGTGGATGACCTAAACCTCATGAGCCTCATTTCATGCCTTGTAATCATATAGATGAACTCCCTTATGTTCCAATATTCATGATAAAATAGACACCAACCATCTATTCTATATCAACACCTATAGGATTGATCTTAACAGTCTACGTGCCAATGCTCTATCCTAATGATGCACCTATGAAAATACCTCCAAAAGTTCTCATTCCTAACACTTTTTCCTATTACTCTTCCATGTGCTCATCTTTAATTTGTTTTGATTCCTCAGATGATAATAAAATATGTCTACCTATATCACCTACTAAACATGGTGATCCTCCTTGCTTTCCTTCACTATGATGCTCTTCTACAATTACCTCTAGATTCTGAACACCTTGTCTAAGGGCTAGGTAGCTAGGTTGGGTAAATTGTGTTCATGTGGTTTTTATTCTCTCCTTAGATGCACTCTCATCATATTTTGATTGGTCCTTTCTCTGCACTTTCCCAATGTCGATAGGACATGATCCTGCCAGTCCCTCCCCTTCAGGGGCTCTCATTAATTTTTATATCATCTTTTTTCTCAACCTCAATTCCTCATCAACCACCCTCTGTCATACATCGTTATACCTAAATTGTCTATCCTTTCTCTTTATTTATTCTACCATGGCCTCTCTCATCCTTCCCAAACCTACTTCCTACCCCTACACATGGTTTGGTTTTATCCTGCCTGCCATAGGTAAGGTCTCCATTCCCAATTCAATCATAAAGATATTGATATCTAATGGTGTTTCATGTAGATAAGATCCCTTGGATCATGTGAAAACTATAACTCTTCTTCCTTTAGGAAATAGTATGTTGAAATCCTGTTCTCTAAGGTATAACTACATAACACACCTTCCCACCGATGATCTACAATTTTGGCCCATGCCTCATCCCAAATTAGAGAGTATTTGATTGTGTTCTTTCCTCCAAACTTTCTTTCTACTAATCCAAACACCTCTTTTCACCATGTAAGTTAACAACCATTGGTATAATTCTACTAGGAAATAGTTGAATAATTTCTCATACAAAAATTCATAGACATTATCTTCCACCCATTAAAATTAGGTCTATTGTTATACCTCTATGCAAAAGCATCCTGAATGTCATATATCTATTTCTCAATATTATCTATAGAAAATAAAAACACCATTTGCATGCAACATCCTGGTAGACAGATCAAAAGGGGTCCCAATAATGGAACCAAAATGTAGTATTTTTATTAATCAACGTAGCTACTATGTGCTTTTGCCACTTCATCCAAACAAGTCATGAAGCTCACCCAAAGAATGCACAACTTCCGGTCCCTCCTTTATTATGCTTACCAAGATATTATCATGCATTTTAAAACAACTATAACCATAACAACCATATATACAAGAAGAAATGTCATATCATGAAATATCAATAACACATATGATAAGGAAGATCAATCAACGTAAAGAATGATCAATACTACTTGAATCCCCATAATCTCATACTCGGATCTAGTTAATCTAGTAACCCATATGCAATTATCAATGGTAAAAACATCAATTGATTACATAAAAAGTTACTGATTACATCTCCATTGATTACAACCATTCACTTGACTCACGTGCTTACATACGAATCTGAGAACACTTTCAAAACCTTGTATACACTGATTCCCTAAACCTCTAGAACTATAGAACTCACAAAATCCTCCCTACATAGAAGTCTTACCTATATATAAGGTGGGGACTTTCCCTTCACCACCTACTTTCACCTTCTAAATAATAGATGTGCTTAAAAATATCTTGCGTGATTTTACAACTTACGATAATAATAGAATAAGCTATATTTACATAAAATCTTACATGTTTTAATCTGCTTTAATCCTATTATTAGATTTCTCCATGTAGGTTATTTATCTTTTCTTTGCATGTACTTTTCCTAATTATAGATTCTTTATGTGTATCCCAAGTTACCCTTCTTTTTTCTATTTTTGGATCTTTTCTTGGACACCACTCCATCTTTGCTTTGCTTTTTATAGTTGTGCTCTATAAAATTAGCTAAGCCCAAAATCTTATATACTCATGCATGAAGCTTTGTGCGCTGATCCTCCATACTTGTTAAAATCCCTTCACACACCCCTTGCACGTAGTCCCTAACCTCTGTGCATGGCTAGTACTTATCCATTTTCACCACTCAATAAGACTTTTTATCCCACATCTAAGATCAAGATGATATTTTCTTTAACTACATAGTTCAAATGGAAATTTCATCATATTGGCATAAAAAATTCCTTTCTCAATGAACACTTACAGGATGATGTCTACATGACTCAACCAGGTGGTTTTTTCATGTCAGTAAAGAAGAAAAAGTATGTAGACTCATTAAATCATTATATAGTCTCAAACAGTCCCACTTTGGGCATGGTATATAAAAATTGATGAGCATCTCATTTAGCATGGATTCCATAGGAATCCCTATAATCCCAATCTCTACCTCAAAAAGAAAGGGGATATTGTAATTATTTTTATCTATGTCGATGATCTATTAATTACTAACAACATAATGAATATGATCAATGAAAAAATAAATATCTTAATCAATCGTTTGACATGACGAGGTCTCGAGTTAATGCAATATTTTTTTTTGCTTGGAAGTATGGCGAAAAGAGAATCACATCTTTGTTTCTTAGTTTAAATATGACAAGACCAAGCTCGAGAAATTTTAAATGATGGATTTTATTCCCATTTCCATACCTATGGATACAAGACTATATTTTTCATGTACAAATCCATCTCTAGAGGTAAATACAACTCTATATCGACAATTGATTAGTAGTCTCATTTTCCTAACTTATATTAGGCTAGATATAAACCTTGTGTTAAATTATCTTTCACGGTTTTTACGTAAGAACCAAGATTTTATATCTACAAAGAAGGAAGGAGGATCTTGACATACCTCAAAGGAACTATGTATTTTTTCCTAGATTACAAGAATAATGATCAATTCTTATTACCAAGATATTAAAACTTAGATCATGCAAGTAACAATGATTATAGGAAATTCCAATGGGGTTTAGGTGGAGCGCTTAAGTCGGATAGTTGTTTCCACTCCACTCGGGTTCAAATACTACTAAGTCATGGTCCTTTTCGGGGGGTAATGTCTAAGGTGGCACAGATGATAGCTTTGTTTCACTTAAGTAGTTTCTAGCTCGAGAAGACATGAGCTAGATGTGTTTTAAATAATGGTGGTTAGTGGTTTGCTTGTACTATGTGCATGTGTGGTAGATAATTATTAGCTAGACGTGTTTTCAAGTGTGGTGGTTTGTAGTTCACTAATTTTTGAGCTTAATTGATATATCTTAGTTGATTGTACTCCAGTTCATATCTCTAGTCAAAAGTGTTTTTCTATCAAAAATAAACATTGATGATAGGAAATCAAATTTTGGATTTGTATTATTTTTTGGATATAGTCCAATATCGTGGGGAAGCAACAAACAAAAAATTATTTCTTAATACTCTATAGAATTTGAAAATCACACTGCATGTGGAGCTATCTACGAATTGATATGACTATGTCACATACTTGAGTGACTTATACTATTAAAGGAGAAACATAAAATATTTTATGTTGAAAAAGAAGGTGTTATCAAAAAATTTCATAATCTAGTGTTTCATGAGAGGATGAGGCACATTTAGGTATAGGTACATTTCATCCGCGAGCATGTTTAACAACATAACATTCAGCTTTATTGTATCCCAACATCTGAACAACGTGTAAATAATTTCACTAAATCACTTACACATGGAAAAATTGAAATGTTCATAGAATTCCTATTTTGGTCACTTGAGATGATGTAAAATTAAGGGGGGGTGTTAGGTAAAACTATGGGTAATAGTAATAATTTATGGTAAATAATTTGTCACTATTACCTTAGGTAGTTTAATTAGTTTCTTATATAGTTTAAACCATATTTTTTTGTATTATTTTCATGTAGGTTATATTGTTATATTATTTGTAACAATTATTTGTTTTAGAATCCTAGATATAATTGGAAGTTGTTGTAGCTAAGTTGGTTGGTTTTACAATGTATATAAACATTGCAAGCCCTATTACTCTATGATGATTTTCCAAATCAATAAAACCTACCAGAGCTTCCATCACTCAGTAGTCTTTTTACCCACAAAAGCCTAAGGTACGTGGCACATCACTCGATCGAGTTGAGCACTCACCTGAAGTGCACAAGGGTACCAAGTCCCTCTTTTATGTGATATTTTTAAGGAGTTAGCATGATGGATAAACATATATTGCAAATCCATAATATTCTTTCAAGAATAAAGCATAATAGAAACTAGATCTAGATCTAAACCATATGCAAGATTAACTTAAACAATAATGAAGATCAAATTTACCATGCAAGAACCATTAAACAATATGCCAATAACCAATATCTAGCCACAAAGATCCATTATATTATTTTTGTAAAACATAGAAGCTTCATACGTACATAATGTAGTCACCATAAGTTATGCGCGCTCATAAACCCGCAACATAACTCTACTAAAACATGGATCCAACTGAACCGTACAAATTAATACATATTGATAAGTAGTGGGGACTTTTCTATTACCTCTTAAGCACCCTCAAAATAGACTACATGTTAATAATAATCATGCACCCATACATGATATTTACAAAAACATGCAAGCTCACTAATAATAGATTATCTAATAATATAACTACGTGCTAATCCTTTTAATAGCTCCAAAACTGTGCATGGCACTTGATCTCCCACTTGTATAAAATAACCTTTGCATGATCTTCAAGTATTCGTACTAAACATGCTCTACACTCCATGTCTATATTTATCCTTACACTAAAAAATGGATAAATCCTGAATTCTCACTTTTCCGTGCATTCCTATTCCAATATTCTTTCGTGCACACATACGTGCCCTATTTATGCACACCTAATCCTTACGTGCCTTTTGTACTTAGGGTATATTTCATCAGCCCAACATTACACGCACACTTTCTTCATTGCCACCCCTTGAAATTGGTAATCATAACTCATCTCTCCATGATAAAGAATAAGGAATGAAATAATAATTGTATAAAATAATTAAAGTATATTTGGGTGTTATATACTTCTATAGAGAGAATCAATTACAAATATTCTACTTTGACTTCTACTTCTAATTCATTCCAATCACTCAAAGATTTGATTAGTTTTATCTGGGATTTCTACAAGCACCCAATCCATATCATCTAATGTCATGTTCTCCCCTTCATTTTGCAACACCCTAATAACATTGGACATACTTGAGACCATCCCTTCTATCACATCCATCGGCACGCTATCAATTTCCCAATATCCTTTATTCTTTCCTTTTGATGAACCTAGGATGTTGCGAAGCACATCGCACTTTTCTTCTACCAATATGAGCCTCTCCTCACACCCAAGTGCTTCATTCTTTGTTTCCTTAAGGACATCGTTCTCTTCTTCCATAGTCCTTGTATTGATTATTACATCAAGCATTGCGCACATATTTAAGGCCAAATCCACCTTTTTCAATTCATCTTTAAAGTTATGCCATATGGATCGATAACTTGTAATTTTCCACACAATAGTTTCCTTGGCCTTCTCTTCCTGTGTTGCAACATCCTTCGGTGTTGGCATACGCATTAGACCTTCTTCCATCACCATCTGAACAAGGGTGCACAAATAATGCATCACAGATGGGAACTTTTCTGGAACTTTTTCTTCCAAGTGCAACCTTACCTTCAAAATTTCATCTCCAATTTGCTCCACCATACTCACCAACGTGTCCACCTTCACCTCATCTTTTTCCTTCTCTTCTATCGGACACTTTTTGGTATATTTTTCCTTCTTATCATCCATAAGAACTCAAATAGTTGTTTCTTTATCAATGTTCCCATGCACAACCTTAGAAGATACCTTTTTCAAGGAGTTTCTCACTTGTTCATCCGATATTATAGGGGATTAACAATAACATGGTGTAAATGTGGTCCTTTCTTCATTCTATGTGAGACACATGATTCTTCGCATACGTCAAAGTTAGGCTCATCCATATGAGTCTACATGCTCCATGATAATTTCTTATGTGTGTGATTGGTCACCATTTCTGAGTCCATCAGCTCCCAGCCATACAATTCCTTAAGTTCCAAAGTTCTTTGAAACCTCACGCATATAATATTGGTTGGGTCATTCACATACCCAATTGCTAGTGTCTCATAGGTTTCTTCCTCCTTTCCCTTTCCCAAGTGCTTACCTTTAGGGATGTGCATGCCTGAATCCATCACTGGTCCTTCACATGTCTATGTAGTATGAGGCATGCCTGATGGCTTGCCCTTATCTATATCTACCTCTATATCCTGGAACAACTATCTATCTCCCTCTCTTTTAACTCCTCTACATCAATTTTCAATTCTTCTTCTTAAGGCTCTTCTACATCCTCTAGTGTGTACTAGAGTGTTTGGAACGCTATCCTTTGATTTCTCTCCATCGTCATCCTCCTTAGTAGGGATGTACCCGCACCTTTTCCTTACTAGTTCTGTCTTCACAAGAGAATTCCTAGGTGACCTCCTTAATGGTTGTGAAGGTCCCATGCTTTGAAATTTGGTTCTTCTTAACACTCTTTTGTAATAGGGGTCCACGATGCCCTCTCCTATCTCAACTACACCTGTCTCCATTTCCACTTCTTCACCTTCTTTCTATAATGGAGGGTTACCTCATTCTCTTAGTGGATTGCCTCATTCTCGTGATCAAAGCCACCACTGTCTTCTTTCTCTTGTTCCTCTTCATCTTCTTCTTCTTCAAGGGGAAAAGTGTCCTCTTCATCTTGCAGCGTGCCCACTGTATGTTTCCCCTTGGGTGGTCTAGGGAGCTTGAACTCATTTTCAACATACTTCCCATTTTCCAACTTGGGCCTTAGATATATGTATACAAGAGCTGCCCCAGACTTCCCAATTGCCAAGCTCATAGCTTTAATGTTAATATCATCTAAAATCAGTTTCTCAATGTATGCAGACTTACTTGGGTAAATGTAAGTTTTCCTGAGTGTGTGGTAGTCACAATCTACCTTGTCTACATTAAACAGAAGCCTTCACACATTGGAAAACCTATGCATTGATGCCTAAAAGTAGCGCATAATGAAATCATAGGGGATTTTACACCAAGGGCTCCACTTTCCATCCTTCAAACTAAAATGTGTTATGCAAAAGTGCTAGTATACTAAAAATTGTACCTATTTTCCCAATACCAAAGGAAGATCCTTAGGTATTCTCCATTCCTCCTCAAACATAGTGCATAGGTGCTCATACCACAATTATTCTCTCTACTTAAAGGGTCCACTCATGGATCCATCACATGTATACTTAGAAAATCTCTCTACAAGATATTTCTTCTCCTTAGGGTATTGCCATATTTTATCCTTTGGCCCATCGGGCACTCTAATTTATACAAATACAAGAGACAGAAGGATTGTAAAAAAACTTATTTTCTCACCTTGGTGTGCCTCCTCAATAATGGTTTCAGCAATGAAACTGGCCAAATTGTAAACTACCCCTTTATCATCTTCTTTGCTATATGCAACCATGCCTTGTTCACATGCGACCAATGCTCTTTATTATTTAACTTAGTTAGGAGGTGTATTGCTGCCTAAATAACTAGATATTTCTACAAATTGGGGATATCCACCCTGCACCCTCCCTTCATGTATCTAAGAGATTTATGTGTTGCTTCTATCGCCTCTTTGTCACTAAGGTCACTGTTAAGTTTTGTACCCAAACTCCTTGATCTTGTCAACCTCCCAATCAGGGGTGCGGTAAGCCTCATTCATCACCCAACAAAGTAAAATAATTCCTCATGGACTCTTCTCATCAACCATTGATATAACCTTTCAGGTTTTCCAAAATAAGGAAGTTCATATAGCTGCAAAACTCTTACATTTGACGATAAATTTTCACCTGCATCATCATATACCGCCATATCATTTTTTGTCCTCAAGGTTATCTTTACTACCAACAAATTATCCAATTCATATTTTTTTATCTTTGGTTATATGGTTATAATCACTTACTTTTTAGTGACGAACATGTGATTCCTAATCATGACCCATAAAAACCCCTTCTAGATATTTCATCCTTGAAAAACATTTTTTGGGGACATCTTCTACCTCAACCTCGACTTCCTTCTACTTCTTTCCCCTTGTGGCCACTCTAGGTGCTTGCTTAGGTTCCATAGAAACAATAAAGGTGTGTTCTTGCGGTTAATTCAAGCTCTACAACTCAAACCTACATGTCCTAGCTTGAAATTTGTGTTCCCTAGCTCAAACTCAAACCCTAACAAATGATTTCTCCTCCCTACATGCCTTTTCTTCACTCAAACACTTCTCTCTAATGGAGCACCAAACAATCCTATGCATAACTTTGAAAAATCCATCTAGTTTAGCTTGGTATCACCACTCTTCACATGTCACAACTCACTCTTTAGCTCGCTCTTCAACTCGCTTGAATTCTCTCAATCGCAAAGGTAAAAAGGATTTCACAACACTTCCTTATATAGAATTTAAAAATTCCTCTACATGAATTTCTCTCCACCTACCACCATACTAGACATTAAATTGGTGTTTCTTTCCTCTTTCACGTTGATTTTTCTATGCCATAGCTATAGCCTTTTGTCGCGCCTACTACTCCTCATCCATAGACCTCCATCTACGCACCTTCATGCACCTAAGTACCTATCCACTATGCCTTTCACCAAGTATTTTCCATGCCGCATGACTACCTCTTGTTACACTATGCATAATTCATCCGTATGTGGTCTTCATTCATGAGCAATCTTTCTCTATCCGTACCTTTACTTCAACTACCTACTCAAAAATTTTCTTGTGCATACCAAAATTTCATAGAATGTTCAAACTTGATACCTTTATCATGTATACACTCCACCCCACACTAAAATTATGTGTGGTCCTATGTGCATGAATGTAATATATAGTAATCATCTTCTGGCACGCAAACATGCTTATTACACAAAACACTTAACTAATTTAACAAAGCATAGCTACAATGAAAAGAAACACATATAAAGGAAATGCATTAAAGGTAAACCTAATCTAGCTAGAAATAATGCCTTATTATAAATACCAAGAAGACTTATTTATAGTAGTGTTTCTCCTACTCCCATTGAAGTAATCGAAACCATGTCCCATGCAATGCCTCTAATCGGCAAGCGCCTAAATCAAGTATGTAAGTCACAACATACTGTCCCAACTAATGTAATTTAAGCTTTCTAAGGTGTCCTGAATACTTTGAATCATATATAAGAACCATGTTTCCAACTACAATCGTCTTATCCTTAATATTTCTATCATGTCATGCCTTTTGCCTGGCCTTTTCTATCTTCTCGAATCCATTTTTAAATGGTGTGCCTTTCATCCAACTGCATCAGATTATCAATACACTCTTCAAGTGCTTTCTCATCAACTAATCCTCTTGCACATGTAATACGCAGAGAAGGTAACATAAATTCTATGGGAAAAATAGCCTCTACGCCAAACACCAACTAAAAGGGTGTGGTTTTGTTCAATCTTTTATATGTTGTCATGTATTCCCAAAGTATAGTAGAGACTTTATCATCCTAGTATTTCCTTTCAACATTAAACATATTATTCAATATGTGACTCACTATCATTTTTAAATCCTTGGCAATTCCATTTTCCTATGGGTGATAGGGTATTGTTTTATAATGTGCTACCATAAATTATGCTGAAAGTATCCTAATAATATCATTCAAAAAGTGTGTGCCCCTATCATTTGTCAAACTCAATGGGTATCCATACCTATTGATAATGGTTTCCCATAAAAAACCTTGTTGTTGTAGTTTCTATACAATCCTTTGTAGGCATTGCTTATGCCCACCTTGTAAGATAATCCATACAATTTATAATATAGCATGATCCATTCCTACACACGAGTGGGGAAATAGGACCCAAAAATTCAATTGCCCATTTTTCAAAAGGTTCTGCACTAGCAATAGGCCTCAAAGGCATTTCATCTCTATGCAAAGGATTTCCAAGGTGCTGACAATGGTCACATGCCTTACAATATTCTTTTACAATCCTTATATAGTGTTTCCCACCATAGTGTAGCCAATAAAATATTATGCATGAAAGAATATACTACATAATGTCCACCTAGAATATCACCATGAGATTCCTCCATAATAGCTTCATGCTCATGCTCAAGTACACACCGATAAAAATTCATCCCGACCTAGTTTGTATAAATATTTACTGATCAACATGTAAGGCACGATGTGTATGGCAAGTTGTTTCTTCTCTATACTCTTCATTCTTATAGGCGCATCACAAGTACGTAAAAAGACAACAATATCTTCTAGGTTAGATGGCTTATGGTTAAATATATATAGATGGGAATCCAACATCATATCCTTAATGCTCTATGTGTCCTCTCTTAATTTAATCCTTGATAAAATATATGGTCCAGAATTACTCTTTCCTAGTTTAACCACCAGTGTAAAATCAAATTCCTCAAATACCGTAACCCAACGACATATGCACCCCTGGAAAACAAGCTTGTTCACCAATTACTTAAGTGTCATGTGATCTGTATAGAATATAAATGGGGTATCTAGTAAGTACTATCTAAACTTATTCATTGCATAAATCATAGACAAGGCCTCTCGCTCTGTAGTGGTATAATTATGTTCATCTAGTGTTAAATTCCTACTTACAAAATAAATAGGATGATCAAATATACCTTCTCTAAGCTGGGATAATATCATGCCAATAGTTGTGTTATAGGTGTCCACATGCATATGAAAAGGTTTGTTTCATGAAGGAAAGTGTAGAATAGTTGTTGTAGTAAGACTTTCCTTCAATGTCTCAAACATGTGTTGTTACGCTTCACCCTAATGGAGCTTTCCTTTACTCTTTAACAATTATTCCAAGGGCACGAAAATCATAGCATACCCTTTGATAAAATTTCAGTAATAACTTTTGTGCCCCAAGAATCCATGCACCTTTCTCTAGCTAGTAAGTTCCTCTAAGCCCAAAATAACAACAACCTTAGTAAGATCTACCAACAAGCCTTCTTTGTAGATAATGTGTCCCAGAAAAGTCCCAAAAGGTGTAGCAAAAATAAACTTCTTAATGTTTAAGGATATGCTCAACTATCGGCACCTCTCAAACATAAGCCTTAAATTATCACAATGATCTTTCACTAGCCCATACATTATCCAATCATCCAAGTAAACCTACAAAAATTTATGAATAAAGTCTTGGAATGCTTGCACAACAATGCATGAAAAAACTACACGTGCATTCTTCAATCCAAAAGGCATAACCATGTATGCAAAAATTCTCCACTCATTGGTGAAATTTATCTTATTTTGATCTTCTTTATCTATTCTTACCTGATGATATCTATAAAATCCATCAGTGAAGGAGTAGATCTCATGTCCTATAATTCCTTCCAAGATTTATTCAATAAAACATGTGGGAAAGGGATATATCACACATGCAACATTTAACTCCCTATAATCCACACGAATTCTTATTCTTCCATCTTTCTTTACACTTATCACTATAGGGCTAACCCACTTTGACTCCTCAATAGGCCTAATGATTCCAGAATTCAACATCTTGTCAATTTCTTCCTTTACCTTGATACACAAGTTAGGATTCATCATGTATGGCCTCTTCCTAACTAGGCATGTACCTTCCCTTAACTTGATCCTCATCTCACCCAAAGATTGATATACCTCTTTCAACTCATGATATCTTTGAGGAAATAAGTCTTGAAGTCACACGGTAACTCAATTATCTTAACAACCTAAAATTCAAACCACTAATCACCAATGATGGACTCCTTAGGTTCAACATCTATCCCAATTTTGACCTTATTTGTTTTCATAGGATCATGATAAGCCCACGTGCGCCTTCTTATATTCACTTTCTAAGACCTTGCATGTACCCTTAGTATGCTCAACATCCAGATTCTCCACTTCTTCATCATCAATTATACAGACCATATTATCTTTTTCATTTTCTAGGTAGGCGCACCCAAGTTATTCTATATTTTTCTTCTTATTCAAAGTTTGCCCCTAGATATGACTCACCTAGTAACTCCTGAATAAGTTCCTCATCCTTTTCACTATTTCCCATAGTTAAGCACTTCATAACCTATAATGCCTCATTCACTAGAGGTTTAGTGGAAAAATATTCACAGGTTTGAATTATTTATGCAATCGGCTATTTCCAATTCCTTTTTTCTCTATTCAACTCTGCATAAACATATCATGCATTCATGTAACCTCGTAAAGTGAATTAGAACTTGTGCACCCATAGTAAAGGTGTTAATGCCTCTTCACCCTCTATCTAGAGTCTCTCACACTGTTAAATGTGATGTGAAGTAGAATCCTTCCAATGGAATTTACATGTCTTGGTAGGCACATTGATCCAAAGAAATCTAGAAAAAAAAGTGATTCTCACTTCTCTTCACTCTAACAGACCATCTTTGTATACCATCCACCAGCACGTTGTTGTCCCATGTGAGGTATACACTAGCATATTCCTTCTTTCCACTTGGTTTGTCCATTGGTCTTATATAACATGAAAAATACTTAGTATTTCCTTCGCCAAAGTGTACCTTAGTACCAGTTCTTTGCCTAACCACCTAACACAGAGTGGCCTACTTACATGTGTGATCGAACTCTTCATCTCACACCCAATCATTTCATAAGTCCCATGTGCCCAGTTGTCACAAGAAATTTTGGTTGTATCACTCATAGAATGTTCATCGTCCCATTGAATAGCTCCTTCCTTTGATGGCTCAAGTACTTTAGGATCTCTAAGGGTGCGCACATAAATTATGTTCGATCCTCTTCACTCAAATGTTCTACATAAGTTGCAGTTTTTCATCCACGAAAGGAATGATGACGTAATCTTCCTTGTTCTCAAAAATGATCTATACTTTATTGAAGCGTAGATCAAAATTATTCACATAACACCAAGGTCACCCAAATAATACTATAAAATTCTCTTCCTCTGCAACCTCCAAGACCTCAAAGTCCCCAATAAACTTGGCCCCTTGTATAGTAATAGTATCATCTTTCAAGACTCCAATGGGCCTATCTTTAGTCATGTTTTCCATAAAAACACATTTGAAGATGATTGTAATGGTGGCCTCCCCATCTAATTCCACACATTCAAAGTGAGTACATTCACCTTTGCACCTATATCAATCAAAATATTACTTAACAGTCATCCATCAACAATGCATTCAAAGTGATCTCTTTGTCATAATCCAAACTATGAGGAGGTAAGTTAGCATGTAGAATCTATCTTTCATGCTCAACTCTAGCACGTGGCATATTTTCCCTTAATCATTACCACAATAAAGTAATGATGTTTTCTTGTCGCAACATCCTACAAACCTCTTTCAATTCATCAAAATCCTTTTAAGGAAGCTTAACTGCATTGGCTTGCTCCATTTTCCACGATTGCTCCTTCAAACATTGTATCTCACCCTACAAGTTTCTAATAACATTGTATCCATGTTTATACTTTAGAAAATCATATGAAGAAACCTCATCTACCTGGGTGTTATGAAAATGGTTGAAAATTGTAATGTCGAAAACCTACATAAAATAGTTGTTTCTCATTTGAAAGATATTACTAGAATGTCTAATTATGAAATTGCTACAAATTTGGTATGCATTGGATCATATGGTGCATCATTCATGTAGGGTCAATGAATAGGGTTGTGTGTTAGATTATAAACATTAGTGGCCCCTTATATGTTAAAAATTCACTATATGGATCATAGAATGAATTTAGCTTATAAAATGGTAAGAAACTACGAAAATGTTGCTAATGTCGAAGAAATTATAAAATAACTTCATGCGTATATGGTTAAAAACCCTTAGTGATTTCTTGAGTTCTAAAAATTTGCAATTGGAATTATAGATGGAAAAAATATTTTGAAGGATGTTGAGATGGGATGGATTTCTTTGTATGAACCTACATGCAGAGTTCGTGACGAGTATGCTTCATTGGTTGGTTTCATGCAAAAATATCATCATGAAGTCTACAGGTGAGGGACTTACTTTTTTTTTTAACTGATTTGGAGATATTTATTACATTGGTTGGTATTCTTCCAGTATTACAAGAGATCAATACATTGATGAAGCATGCACAATGGAGATTAATCTATATTGTGTATTTTATACGAATGAGAAAAATTGTATGTCCAAATCTTGATATCTTGTACACTTCCCAAGATAGTTTTGATACACTTGTTTTCAATAATTAGAAATATTTATTATATCTTAAGAATCCCAATAACTATTTGATATTTAATATCCATGATCACCTCTGCATCAATGTTAATGGGAGGGACATACCACTACACATTTTGCAAAAACATCGAGCTATTATAGGATCACAAAGAGAAGAAGTTCTGTGAAACATAGTGTCTTTGATTCATTTACAATTGAGACAAGAATAAATATTAGAAAAATTCGAACCCTTATCATCAAAAATTAGAGAACGTTTCTCCAAGATAAAATTATTGAAGCAATGGGTATAATGAATCCTAAATTTTGGAATACTAAAGGTGCTAATGTAGACTTTGTAAGAAATAATTTCCATAAATCCATGGGTAAAATAATGCAACATTTCAAAAAGACTTGAGAGGTCAAGGGTTGGCAATCAAAGGTATACTTGAATTTTTATTTATTAAAGTCTCAATAAAAAAAATTGCAACAACAATAAGGAACCAATATAAAAGTTAGATGAACCTTCCGAGAGTGGTGTTATTATAAGGCTCTAGTGAGGAATCTATTAAAGTATTGTCTAAAAAGAAGACATCGGTGAATATTTTAGATTATACGAGTTATGCCAAACATTGATTTTGGGTTTTGTGGAGGATGAAAGGGTTTTCAGTGCTTTATCATTTATAAAATCAAAACTGAGAAACAGGTTGGATAAAAATATGTAAAGTTGTATGAGGTGTTATGTTTCTTGCTACTCCTTGGAAACCTTTCCTTTTGACAGAGAAATTTTACATTGGAATTCCCTTTTTGATAAAAGAGGTGTAAATTATACAGCTACAAGTACAATTTTTCCCGACGATGACACTTGAATTGGTGTATCATCACACTCTACGAAGAGAACATCGACTTTGAAGAAGCTATTGATAATGGATTATTTCAGCTTTAAATAGGTATCTCCTTGACCTTACTTTTATTGTTTGTCACATTACATTTTAATTGTGTTTATTTATTCAATTTCATATTAATAGATTCGAATATATTAGTCTCAGTAGTTAGAGGTAACAGAGAACACAATTGTAACTCTACGATGAAAATATTGATCGAGGAGGCTCTTTATAATATTCTCGTTTCATCTCTTTTCATCATTAAAGATGTTTATAGGTATATATATTTACATTTATATAATTACTATTTTGGATTTTTCGAATACCAATTTCCATTTTTAAAATATGTTTGTTACATACATTTGTCTAATACTAATTTGTAATGCCTTTAGATTTCATATCTGCATATTCTTCAACTGTTATACTCTTCCATACTTCCAGGACTTGCACCTTTGTCCAGGACATGTACAAGTTATCATTTGCATTTTCTTTAATTTTTATGTTTCTTACTTAATCCACTCAATCATTATTTCATCTTGTTTTCTTGAAAATGTGGGTTGACATCCATCCGAGGAATCTCTCACTTCTTAGGGATAATAATGTCGGAAACTCACCCATCTATATAGTAATCCATTTTTGTGTTGAGTTTTCTTGAATCGAAGGTTTTCTAGCATGCTACGAAGGATGATTTCTCATTTTCCATTCATATGCTTTATCATAGCCATCTAAAATACAAGAGGTAGCCTAAACCCTATCATATGACATTGCTTGAGTTTTAACAATTATGTTTAATTTATTTTTGTATTTTCAAAAGTCTTTGATGAAATGTTTTAACTTTGTGGTATGAATATCAAATTACATGTAAAATCACACATCCCAAATTTTCTTAAAACAATTATCCATTATAATCATTCATCATCATCTATATCCATTATAATGTCATCATATCATTATAAGTAGAGAGACAAATATTTTTAGAAGGTTTAAATGTCTCCGTCGTATCACATTCAAAATTTTCTTAAAACAATTATCCATTATCACCATCCATGATCGTGCTTGAAGCTAAATCTATGTACATACATAATTCATCATCATTCACATCTATTTTAATTTCATCATCCACATCTAAT
Organism: Taxus wallichiana var. yunnanensis; assembly: GCA_018340775.1. Classification (NCBI taxonomy): domain Eukaryota; kingdom Viridiplantae; phylum Streptophyta; class Pinopsida; order Cupressales; family Taxaceae; genus Taxus; species Taxus wallichiana. Next base: position 856,246,916 of record CM031234.1, read on the forward strand.
GTCATCATATCATTGATTCATTACAAGTAGAGAGAATAATATTTTGAGAAGGTTTAAATGCGAAGAAACCTGATATAGAGTTTTAGTTTTACAAGTAGAGAGAAGACAATTTTGAGAAGGTTTAAATGTCTCTGTCGTACATTCAGATTTAAAATTTTCTTAAAACAATTATCCATTATCACCATCCATGATCGTGATTGAAGCTAAATCTACATCCATACATAATTCATCATCATTCATATCTATTTTAATGTCATCATATCATTGATTCATTACAAATAGAAAGAAGAATATTTTGAGAAGGTTTAAATGCAAAGAAACTTGAAACAAAGTTTTAATTTTACAAGTAAAGAGAAGAATATTTTACCATATTAAGATGTTTGTCCTAACACATTCCAATTTTTCTTAAAAAATTATCCATTATAATCATTCATCATCTATATCCATTCTAATGTCATCATATCATTACAAGTAAAGAGATGAAGATTTTTAGAAGGTTTAAATGTCTCTATTATAATGCATTCCAAATTTTCTTTAAATAATTATCCATTATCATCATCCATGATCGTTCTTGAAGCTAAATCTACATCCACACACAATTCATCATCATCAATATCTATTTTTAATTTCATCATCCACATATAATGTCATCTTATCATTGATTCATTACAAGTAGAGAGAATAAGACTTTGAGAAGGTTAAAATGTGAAGAAACTTGATACATAGTTTGAATTTTACAAGTAGAGAGAAGAATATTTTACTGTATTAAGATGTTTTTCCTAACACATTAAAATTTTTATTAAAAAAATCATCCATTATAATCATTCATCATCATCTATATCCATTCTAATGTCATCATATCATTACAAGTAGAGAGAAGAAGGTTTTGGGAAGGTTTAAATGTCTCTATCGTACCAAATTCCAAATTTTCCTAAAATAATTATCCATTATCATCATCCATGATTGTGCTTGAAGCTAAATCGAAATCCACAAACAATTCATCATCATCCACATCTAATGTCATCATATCATTGATTCATTATAAGTAGAGAGATGAATATTTTGAGAAGGTTTTAATGCGAAAGAAACCTGATACAAAGTTCAAATTTTACAAGTAGAGGGAAGAAGATTTTAATGTATTAAGATGTCTGCCCTAACACATTCCATTTTTCTTAAAGCAATCATCCATTATAATGTCATCATATAATTACAAGTAGAGAGAAGAAGATTTTTAGAAGGTTTAAATGTCTCTATCATACCACATTCCAAAATTTCTTAAAATAATTATCCATTATCATCATCCATGATCATTCTTGAAGCTAAATCTAGGTCCACACACAATTCATCATCATCCATATCTATTTTAATGTCATCATCCACATCTAATGTCATCATATCATTGATTCATTACAAGTAGAGAGAAGAAGATTTTGAGAAGGTTTAAATTGGAAGAAACTTGATACAGAGTTTGAATTTTACAAGTATAGAGAAGAAGATTTTCTTGTATTAAGATATATTTCCTAAAAAATTCCATTTTTTCTTAAAATAATCATCCATTATAATCATTCATCATCATCTATATCGATTCTAATGTCATCATATTATTACGAGTAGAGAGAAGAATATGTTGAGAAGGTTTAAATTTCTCTATCGTACCACATTCCAAATTTTCTTTAAAAAATTATCCATTATCATCATCCATGATTGTTCTTGAAGATAAATCTATGTCCACACATAATTCATCATCATCCATATCTATTTTAATGTCATTATCCACATATAATGTCATCATATCATTGATTCATTACAAGTAGAGAGAAGAATATTTTTTGAAGGTTTAAATGTGAAAAAACCTGATATAGCGTTCGAATTTTACAAGTAAAGAGAAGAAGATATTACTTGTATTAAGATGTATGTCCTAACTCATTCCAATTTTTCTTTAAAAATCATCCATTATAATCATTGATAATCATATATATACTTTCTAATGTCATCATATCATTACAAGTACAAAGTATAAGATTTAGAGAAGGTTTAAATGTCTCTATCATACCACATTCCAAATTTTCTTAAAATAATTATCCATTATCATCATCCATATTCCATTATCTATGTCCACATATAATTCATCATCATCCATATATATTATAATGTCATCATCCACATCTAATGCAATCATCATTACAAGTAGAGAGAAGATTTTGAGAAAAAATAAATGTGAAGAAATGTGATACAAAGTTTGAATTTTACAAGTAGAGAGAAGAATATTTAATTGTATTAAGATGTATCTATCATACAACATTCTAAATTTTCTTAAAATAAATAATTAACCATTATCATAATGCCATCACATTTATATCAAACATAAACACCATATATAATCTATAATTCTATATATAATATATAACAAGATTTAAAAAATTAGATTATAAAGTATTTCAAATTTTGAAACACCATCACATTCATGTTTCATACTTTGATATATAAAGTATTTAAAATTCTAAAACACCATCACATTCAAGTTTCATACTTAAATATATAAAGTATTTCAAATTTTCAAATGCCGTCACATTCAAGTTTCATACTTCAATATATACAAATATTTCAAATTTGCAAACGCCATCACATTCAAGTTTCATACTTCAATATATAAAGTATTTCAAATTTTCAAATTTAAAGTTTCAATTTTTCAACCATCAATCATGAAATTTTTCCCTAGAAAAATTGGCTTCTTCTATACCCCTTTCCCTAATGGATTTCCCTCATGTACTCTCTACTTGAATAATCCCGAACTAGCTAGATCTCTACAACACTATTTAGATTATTTAATACTATTTATTCTTCCTTTGTCACATCTCCATGGGATACCAAACAAGCATCTGAAATTACCGTTGTTTTGAATAAAATGTCAGGGTCGAAGCCATTCTCTTTCATTATCCGCTTTAGTGTATTATTTTGTTTGTTAACTAAAATAATATTTTATTTCATCTTTATTGCTACAAAATACAATTTTCTTTGCGATTTCCAAGTGAACTTGGAACACCTTTGTTTGACTCTTCAAATTTTCATATCTCAACCGCAAAAAAATAGTGAGCTCTATTAATCATAATACTAAAATAAGAAAAATTCAAATTAACAAAAATATTGTTTCAAAGTGATAATACTTACGACTACTTTATCTCTTTCAATATTTGCAATTTCCACCGAATCCTTGTCCTTAAACCATTTGTTAAAATATGCCTAGGCTTCAACACTAATATTTTCAAAAAAATTAATGCTTTGTCTAAAATATTGTCTTTATAATTGTTGTTATACGTGATGAGTCCTCACCTCTTGCTTGGGTAAGTAAGGCATCCATCTTCACGAGGTTGATTTTGGAATGCAACATATAAACTATCCCTTTTCCAAAAATTTTCATAACAAATTATTATCTAATTGATCAAGACTTTCTCCCTTCTCTCTCATTTTGTGAGGTGACTAATATGAGGTACAATAAACTATTGGTCATGGGATTGATAATCATAACCAATCAAGTTCTCTAAAGGAAATGATGGCAATTATTCACCTTCACGTATCCGAAGAAGATGATGCCAATGGAGAGGTATGGGGATTTCAAGTTAATCATCATCTGCTACCTCTTTTTCCTTTGGGTGGCTTTGATCTTATTTGTGATAAAATAAATCAATATTCAAATATTGAAATTGAAAGTGAAATGTAAAAAAGTTGAATAAATTACGTTGAAATAGAAATATACCTTATGGCCTTGAATCATCTCACGTGTATTGAAAAATCTTGTTGGGTCATTGTTATCAATGCCCAAGTAATCTTCATCTAAATTTGTATTATTTAAAATTGATTCATCGGTTCACACTGGGCAAGCCACCGAGAGAGAGAGGGTTGGAATTCAAAATGAGGAGGAAATGTTTAGTGTCCTCGCTAGGGGCCAAAAAAATGGCATGCGTTTACCAATGTTATTTTTCCTAAACCTCTAGTTGGAATTTTGAATTGTAATGGTGGAGGATGTAAGCGGTGCCTTTGTTTTTACAGATGACGAAGGATTGCAATGTACTGAAAATTCCAAGAAAAATCAACAACATCATTACTAAATCATATGAAAAACTGTTAAACTATGCAAAAACTATGAAAGTATATGAAAAACTATCCAAACTTGTACTAAAGATGGTTGATTACACGCAATTGAACTGATTGAGTTGGCGAAGAGGGTTGAGAAGCACTCGTATAGTCCAAATTCCTGCAAGTGCAGCAACATTCGATTACATGTCAATTCAATATGGTAAATGGTAAATTGTAAATAGCAAATGTAAGGGTATTACATCTCTATTGTTTAACTAATGCAAACACTTGGGGCTTCTATGACGAGATAACTTCCATTTTAGATTGTGAATCTTTTGACGCCTTAGTGTGTTGTTGGCCTCTTCCTCTTGATGTCACCTTTTTCACGACGAAGGGCCTCCAAAATCTTCTCTACTTACGGTCAAGATTTAATTAGATTAAGAAGTACATAATGTTAGTACTTTGCATAAAGATTCAATCCACAAGTACATAATCGGGACAATAACTAGACTAAAGTCTAATGTTGAAATATAAACTATATACTTATTGTTCTTGAAATGAAATTGAAAAATTATTCATTGTCTCATCCGTGCAAGTAGGAATTGATATTTCTTTTAAATTAAATAGAGCTTCGTTATAAAGGCCAAGGAGATAGTTTGTGGATTGAATAACTGTTTTTCGAAAGCGATGCATTTGTAATGTCGACTTTTATTTTATTGGATAAAAAGGTGTACCAATCAAATTTTTTCTTTCCAATCGTTGTAAGAATTTATGCAATAGCCCAGTTTGGTATATCTATTTGCCAACCTTGCAAAACAATTCTGGATTGAAAGAAAGAAATCATGGCAGCAAGAAAGTGGTGCGCAATTCCTTGCATATCCACACCTCATCTTGATTTATTGACATGAGATGTAAAAATTCATTGGAATTAACATCAATTTGAAGTGTATCAAAACAAAAAACTTTCAAATTAAAATTGAAAACAAATTACATGTACAATCAACATGGAAACCGAAAGTAGATTAGTGGCACTTCTTATCATTTTTAACAAGGGTTACTTTCATTATTACTATGGGGGAGTTTTTAAAAGGAAGCCACAGCACAACTTATGGATATCAATTGGATCAACATTGAATTGGAATATATGACCATCGTCTACTATAACAATAAAATTACCATCTTCTATATTGTATGAGGAGAGAAGGTAGTTTAGAATGTCATGATCAATCTCGAATTGGGGCATCTTAATGAGCCCATCAAAATCACATGCATCTATAAAATCCTTGTATTCTATATTCATTTACAAAACTATCTGAATGTGGGGGCATAACAAGTTCTTGTATTGTATCTTTCCCTTGGGTAGGGCTTATGGGTTGATTAATGCCTCGTTAACCAAATTTTCCTTTGGATCTTGGTCTTGAGCTTGGGTTACACTTGTAGTATCCATTGAACTTGTGTTTAGTAACTTGGTTGCACCACTGGTGGAGTTACGTATGATTCTTGTAGTATTAAGTGCTAGGAGAATAGAGAAATTTTGGGAGTCAGGAAGTTTAAACGTGAAAATGATGGGAGGTGGGATATTTATAGGACAAAATTAGGGTTTCTCGAGACTTGGGAACACGATAACAAACTTTGTTAATGCATAAAAACAAAGGTTCTTTTTGTGCATCAGAAATTTTTGTTAATGCATGACAAGGGTTGTTGTCACACGTCAGCAAAATTTGCTAATATGCGACAACAAGGGTTGCTGACGCATGATAGCAACCCTTGTTGTCATGCTCTAAAAAACTTTATTAACGTGTGATAAGTAACCCTTGTTTTTGTGCATCAATTTTTTTTTTGACGCGTGACAACAAGCCTTGTTGTTATGCATCAAAAAAATTTGCTGACATGTAACAACAACCCTTTCTATCGTGCATCAACAAACTTTGCTGACGTACAATAACACCCCTTGTTTTCGTGCATAAAAAAACTTTTTTGACTTGTGATAGCAAGGTTTGTTGTCGAATGATAGCAAGCATATGTTGTCGCATGTCATGAACTCTTGTATTTACTATCATGTGACAATATTTGTACAACACTAATCGTTGGGTGACAATTATGCATAGATAGTGAACAATACTTGATTTTTTATGTCTCGCATAATTGTTTTTCCTAATGGCACTCACTCTTGCTCAAATAATATCAGGAGAAAATTTTGTTCTAAAAAATTGGTTCTAGGTATATTCATCAGGGATTTTCCACTTCTATTTTACTAGAGGCTTCTTAAAATGAACCCTACCACCATGTCTTCCATCTTTCACCACAACTACTCATGCCCCTACATGTGGTGGGGTATAGCTAGTCATAGGATGTTGTTTTGAATCCAGGTTCATGTCGACAATAAAATTTTCCTCCATGATTTATATTTCCTTAATGTATATATTTGGAATACGGTGTTCTTAAGTATAATTAGTAGTAGTGTCGGTAGAAGATAACGACGCTTCCAACATGGCAATGCCAATAATGTATAGTATGGTAATAGTCAAACTACAATAGGAATGTTGTGGTAAAAAGTAAATATTTTTGTAAGTGGTCCGATAATGTTAAAATTTCAAAGTTAGGGTAAATGGATGAGTAAGGTCTATATGATTTAGAATTAGAAATATTATATTTGTAATAGTGACAAGGAGTGATGTCATAAACATTTTATAAATTAAATTTTTGCAATATCTATAAATGTGAAACCCATGTGAGATGATAAGGTATATTTTATCTTAAAAGATAAGCCTACATATACATGTAAGATTTTAGGCATGGAATATGAGATAAGGTGGATAATCTTGAATTTCTATAAATAGAGAGGCCACCCCCTCTCATTTATCATGGAATAAAGTTTTAATAATTATTTTATGAATAAAGGATTTATTGTGAAGGTGTGTTAAGGAATCCATCAAGATGAGTAATTGTGAAGTTTCTCCCATAACTTTTGTTGGAAAACAAGTTGAGTTGGTAACACTTAGAGTAATTCATGGGTGATATTGTAACAATTTCATGTTAATAATATATTTTACGATTGTATTTCATATTTTTCATGATTTTTGTATGACATAGTCTGTGGTATTCTTGTGTTATGTCATTATTGTGTTTCCAAACTACTACCACCAAACCAAAATTTGTGCATTACCTTGAAACAATCATAGCACGAGGAGTTCCCGGTGAAATATTATTAGAGTGTTGGATTGGTGTTGACATTTTGGTTCCATTGTCGGGACCATTCCTCATTGGTGATTTTCTGGAGAGATATTCCCACTTAGTAAGAAATAATTTTGAGGGTAACCTTGGTTTACCATGTATAGTGTTTACCATAGTAAAGTCACTTTTTACCATGTATAGTGTTTACCACAATAAATTCTCTTTTATAGTGCATAGTATTTATCACAGTAAATTCACTTTTTATTGTGAATAGTATTTACCCTAGTAAAGTCACTTTTTACTGTGAATAGTATTTACCGCATAAGTCAATTTTACCATAGTAAATGTAAGTTTACCATGGTCTTTCCTATTTTGTTTTAGAAGGTGTAAAGTCATTTTCTATTATGGTGATTCTAATTATTTGTGCACATAAGTCTTTCGATTGTACTTGTGGGTTGGTATTTTTTCATCGTTACTTTTGAAAATGAGACAAAATCCTTTTTCATCAATCTAATGAATATGCTCCCTCTTTCATTCAAGAATTTAAATGATCTTGCATTTATATTTACATTATAAGAAGGGAACAATGGATTGAATTTTTCCTACCTTTTTGGATGGCTCAACCCTTAGGTGGTTTGAAACACTAGGTGATAATGTTAAAAACTCATGTGATTTATTTATTGAAATTTTTCTTAAAGAATTTGTTCAACAACAAAATTATGCATATCTAATGATTGAGATCAAAAAGCTAGCCCAAGGAGAGAAGGAGAAGATAAAGGATGATCATGCTTATGTTATAGAGCTAAGGAGGAAGCTCAATGTCTAGATTTAAAAGGAAGGATTAGCATATGGGTTAATGAATAGCGTGGAAAATATCCTCTGTAAGAACTTCATTCTTGGGATGAAGCCGGAGATCGAGACAACGAGTGAAGTATGATCATCCAGTTCCCCTCGAACAAGCAAAGGAGATTACATGAAGGCAAGAAGAAAGCATAGAAGAGGATCCCAATGAAATTGTTTCTAAGGTAGAGCCTACACCAACACATTTGGTCCAGAAGCCACAACCACTCTCGGTGAGCACAAATATTCCCCTAGTACATCTACTAAGTATGAAGATCTCCTTAGGAAGATGGGTTAGTTAACTATTAATATTCTTTAAAGAAAGGAATTTAGTTCCCAAGGAGGAGATAGAGGTCCAAAATAAATATATCTGAAGTTGTATGTTATGGTTGTTATAAAAAGGGTCATTATAAGTATAATTGTCCAGATAGAGCTTCTACATCTGGTACAAGAGATAATGATAAAGGAAAAACACTTGTGAATTCTTTTGATGTAGTAGATAGGAGCATAAATAATGAAGCAGATGTATTTGTAACAAAAATAAAGAAATAAAAAGATAACCAAGGTAGAAATTATCCTAAGAAGATGAAAGGAGATACTAGTAATAAACATAGCGAGAAGAAAGTTGGGTGTGCAAGATTTTTTTATTTCATAGGGGCAAGGATGATACTCCATCTTAGAAGATCTATCCAAAAGGCCTGAAAATATTACATATGGTCAACTTCTTGTTATGTCTTCTAAGAAGAAGCATGAGCTGAAAAGTGGACTCAAGTGCTTGATGAAGGAAGGAGGTTGAGGTCCATTTTTCGGAAGTAGAGGCAGATCCCTACGCTCCAAAACCTGAGGTATTATGTAATGGTATTTCAATTCATGATGTCTTAGTAGATGGAGGTCCTACAATTAATGTAATCACTGATTCTTTAATGAATATGTTGGGTTTAAAAATTGATCGCCCCTCAACACTTATGTTAAGGTCATTAAATAAGGGAAAAACTAAACCGAAGGTGTTGTTTCATATGTGGAAATATCTGCCATGGGTGTTTTATGTGTGGCATACTTCTAGGTGATAAATAATGGTACTGTTGTGTACGCAATGTTGTTGGGAAGGCCATGGCTAAGGATATTTCATGCAAGAAACTAATAGAATGAAGGCTTCATGACACTTGGAAGCGGCAGAGAGAGGGTGAAGATAAACATGATCCCTCGACATCATAAGACGAAACATGTGTATTCAAGTGATGATTGGACACCCTCTAATTACTCTAGTGCCACTAAAATGGATGCAAGAGATGAAGAAAGTGAGGTTGATGTGTCAGTCATGGATATCCTTCTAGTCACACCGACTCATGAACCCATAAAATTCAATGAAGATTAAATTGATGTGCATCTCTAATAAATAAATATTAGTGATGTTGTGATGGAGAATGAGAAGGAATCCTAAATCTAAATCTTACGAAGATACATTCACTTATTAACTTTTGATTACAAGGAACTCCATCAAGTAAGTTGGGTAGAACATCCTATTGAGATGGTAGATGGTGCTAATCCCATAAAGCAAATGCCATATAAAATTAATCCTAATTTTTCAAGACTCGTAAAAGAAGAAATAGATAAGTTGTTTCATACAGGATTCATATTTATTGTAGAGAATTTGGAATGTGTTTCTCCCATTATGTTATCAATAAAAAGGAATGGGAACCTTTGTATTTGTGTTGATTACCGTGTAACGCTCAAAATTACAAGAGCTAAAAATGAGGATTTTTTTAACACATAAACATAATAACAAATTACACATTTGTAATTGTGCAGATTTATCTAATCAAATTCATTAATTAATTTTTCTTTTTATCTATCTAATAACATCCATGTAAGCCATGTGCATCTAAGAAGGGTGTATATAGATCTCCACGATATCCCTTTGTCACTACTTTGAGTGATAATGCTTACTAGCATTTCGGCTCAACCTTTTAAAGGTCATGGGAACTATGTGAAAGTCCTTGGGTCTACCACGAAGCTAGTTTCCTAACTTTGTATTCTAGTATTTGACCATTTCCTACCTCATGTTTAGGTTACTAACAATTTTTTTATTTAATTGGAGCACTAGGTGATCAGACAATGCATAACCATCAATGCATTACTTTGGCCAAAGTTATCTGCCATGCAAGTTACATCTAAACTCAAGACAACACACTAGTCTTATGAGTTTTAAGTCTTCTACCACCTTAAAACTATCCCTTTCACAATTATCTAGATATTTATAGTCTGTTTTTATTTTATTTCCAATTAAACCTATCTTACATGAGTTTATATTGAGATAGATTCCAAAGGCCAACTAGGATATTTATGAGATAAGTCTAATGGATCTTTTCATCTATTTACCATCCCATTTAGTCTCTTTTTCCTGATGTTTGATTCTTTAACCTTAAATTACCTTTTTACAATGATACTCTTCCATTCTCTATACAACAGGATTTACAATCTTATCATATTAATACCAAGTTTACCGAAAGGACAAATTAAATATATATTAAAACATGTATATTTAATTATTCCTTCGATTTTCTATGCCACTAAATAACTTATTTAATTTATAAATTAAAGACAATTGATTATTACAATAATTTCCCAATTATTGGCTTCATACATTGATAACTATCAAATAAATGTATTCAACAATTTGTGAAAAGTAAAATTTCACAACTCAAGTATTCATCATTTACTCATATTGAGATATTATTACACACAAAGTAATCATCTCTTTATTAAAATCATATATTACATATGTCATTAAGGTGAAATATATAACCGGTATAATAATTCTCACATAGTGAGGTTTGAATATTTACAATGGGTCCAAGATCCCAATAATTCAGCCAATAAATCAAGTATATCATCCTTTCACCAATTGAAATCCAAGTATCTCATTTAAATCCATGCTACAATAAAACTTCACAAGACATGAGTTTCCACACATCCGAATGTAATGGCTAATGGTCCTGTAAGAATGGAGTAGTGGTATGATATTAGTTCAAATGAACTGACATGAATATTAACTCCATTTTCTAATGTAATTAATTAATAAAGGATGAAAGGATATACATGTTGTTTTAATAACAAGCACGTGGTAATACAACCAAAATGTATTACTACTGGTTTCTATAATGATACAGCTATGGATGCACACAAATAGAACAACCAATTTTTATTTCAACAATCATGTTTCCTTTAATCACAAAGGTCAATACATCTGTATTCCAACTTCAATAAATAAGCATTTGACATTAAAAATTTCTACATAACTTCGAAAAAAACAATATGATTAAGAAGAGTATTTTTTCACCAATGAGCAAACTCTACAAATTAGCACAAATATCACCATATTTACATCACTTTAACATGTTCTATCTAGTAAACAAACATCCCAACCAACAATATAGCAGCACCATGGTTACATCATTTAAACATACTCTTTTAGTAAAAAAATAGCTAATAATTTATTTCATAAGATATCATTATTTTAAACTCAATCATGTCTCCAAATACTCCTTGGTGCATCTCGGTCAAGTTGTCTTGGTGTTCATGCCCTTACCAAGACAAGAAATTTCTTTTTCACTACCTTACAAGAATCCAAGTCATATTTCCAAGTTTGAATTTACAAGATAAATGCCATTTTTTTAATTATTCACACATGACAAGACACCCTATTTTATACATGAACCAATTTAGCGGTCCATAATAATGAAATTTCGGAAAATGCAGCCCCATGCAAGAGTTTTGACACCCACAAATTATCATTCAAAAGATATCAATAAATTAAAAATCAGATCCGCATATAAAAACCAAGAAGAAAAAAACAAAACCCCAACCAGATTACATACCCATATTGATTGGGTTATCCAAATCGAATCCTTTATGCAAATCGATTTGCATACCCAAATCAATTTGTTTACGAAAAAACACAACTGAATTTTAGTTTAACAAAATGAAAACCCACAAGCACAAATTGATTTTAAATACACAAATTCACAAAACGTTTTCCTTCTTCTTGTATAGGAAAAACCCAACTCTTTTCATTTTGGGCATACTTTATTATAATGTAGAGAAGGAATTTTTGACCTTTCTTTTACTTTATTTTTGCTAATCAAAACCAAAAACCCCATCTCGCATATTTTTAAGGTTAGGTTAAAACCACACAAAGAAAACTAAAAATAATCTGAAATCCATCAATTTCCTTTTCACACTTCATCTCCAAACAATTAAATAAAAAACTATCCACAATTTCCTTGATTTCCATTAAAAATAGAATGTGTATTTCCTCTTTTTTTACAAATAATGCAACAGAGAAAGGAGAAGATATTCATGCCTAAAGTAAACCCAGAATTGGTAACCTTCAACTCTTCTCGCTCCAACAAGTTGAATCCTTCTTTCCTCCAAAACTCACGCAAGTATTCCAAAAGGGGAGAATGAAAATAGACGAAGGAAAAATAACAAAAAAATATAATGAAAGAACTATAGTTGGGCAGCATATTGAAGAATTTTTGGGCTTCCCAATGTTGGTACGTGTTTTAGTGCATGCCACACACTTGTGCCATGTGAAGGTGTTTCACTTTATAAATTTCAAAATATAAATTTTTGGCTTGCATGCAATAACTAAATAAATATTTTATATATATATATACATATATAAATCCATCTAATATATATATATATATATATATATATATATACATATATATATATATATATATACATATATATGTATATATATATATATATATATATATATATATATATATATATATATACATACATACATATATATATACTAATTAATATTTCATACATTTTTACTTTAGTTGTTATCCAACTTAATGGTTAAGTTAAAATTAACCTTCATAGTAAAATTCCACATATTTCCAACAATATATTACTATAAAAATTAGTTGAATTATTTCTAATTTGCTGGTTGGAAAGCTAATGTGTTATCCCAGGCTGGAAAGATTACCCTTCTCATTAGTTCTCTTTAGAGTCTACCAGTGTATACCATGCCCCTCTATCAACTTCCTGGAGGTGTTGGGCATAAACTAGAAAAAATCCAAAAATGCTTCTTATGGAGTGACACTGAAAGCAAAACAAGAATCCCTCTGGTGGCTTGGGACAGAGTTTGTAAACCTAAAAAGCTTAGGGAATTGGTCTCAGAGATTGGACTAAAATGAATAAATCCCTTCTTGCTAAAATTGGATGGAGGTTAACTAAAGAAAATAGAGTTTGGACCAAAATTCTAAAGAAAAAATATTAGATGGATGTTAATGACAAGAGATGGATTTTTAAACCAGCATCCTTCAATGGTTCATGCATATGGAAAGCTATTAACTGGGAAAAAGAAATTGTGGCTAGGGGAAGCAGGTGGAAAATAGGAAAAGGAAATGAGATAAGCTTTTGGAAAGATAAATGGGATGGGAATTTTATCCTTAAAGATCAATTCCCCTAATTTCTAGTCACTCGAAGATAAATATGGGGAAAAAATCATTAACTATATGGCTGATGAAGATAACTTTCAGACATGGAAACTCATGGAATTAGACAGGACATATGAACCAATGATTTCCTAAAAAATTATGTTTCTTCTAACAACAAGGACCAAGATAGAATAGTCTGGGACAAAGAACAAAGTGGTAATTTCTCTGTCAAATCTGCCTATTCCCTATTTTTTGAGGGAGAAACTAGAGAAGAAGATTTAAATGCTGGTAAGATTTGGAACAAGAACATAACCCCAAAGGTTAATGTTTTCAGTTGGGTTTCAATAATTAATAAAATTCTTACTTGTTGATAATCTTTTTAAAAGAGGTTTTCAGATGACCAATAGATGTAATTTGTGTGAAGTGAATATGGAAACTGTTAATCATCTTCTTCTGGAATATCCCTATGCCCATCTAATGCTTTCTTCTATTCTGGATTGCTTCTCGGTTTTCTGGGTAATTCCTAAAGAGATCAAGGATGCTTGGATTCAATGGAACTTTCCTTTCTCTAGTCACAGACTTAAAAATATCTAGGTTATGAGTTTGGGTCACCTATGGTGGGAATTATGGAAAGAAAGAAATAGAAGGATTTTCAAAAATAAGAAACTTCCCATTAGGGTGACTATAAACAAACTCCTACAGGCTGTTAGAAACAATTTTTCTATCCTAAGGAAAAATGAAATGGAAATCCTTGACAATGAACATCATTTCTTTAAGAATTGGAACCTTATAGGTGACCCTAAACCCAAAATATGTAATCCTCATTTGGGGATTAAATGGAATTCACCTAGGGAAGGTTTCTTTAAACTCAACTTTGATGGTGCAGTGAAAGGTAATCCTAGGAAAGCTGGGGGAGGAGGTGTTCTTCGGGACTCCTTGGAATATTTCTTCTTTCCTACTTCTTCGACATGGGCCTCTAATCTAACAATGTTGTTGAGGTAGATGTGATGTTTTGGGGGGTGAATTTAGCCAAGGAAAAAGGCTTAAAACACCTTGAAGTGGAAGGGGACTCTTTATATATCATTTCATGTTTGAAAGGAAAATCTCAACCTTCTATATCTATCGAGGACTTCATAAATAAAACTAAACTTTTAGCATCCTCTTTTGAGGCCATATCCTTTCATCATGTGTACCATGAAGGAAACTCTCTAGCAGATTTTATGGCCAATTTGGGGGTGAATGCTAGGGGTCTTAAGGTGGTAGAGGATCCTAATTTGATGCAAGCCAAATTTATTGAAATTATGAAAAGGGAAGGTATAACTTATAATACTCCTACAAATGAGGAGGCATTATTTTTTCAGACTCATGACATCTCTTTTTCATGATTACTAAACTCGTGCAAAATCTCTTTTCTAATCCTCAAAAAGGGCAGTCGGATATCTTTGTTTTCTTGAAGTGGGAAGATTGGATTGGGGAAGGTAACTATTTGCATAATAGAAAGAAGAACAAGGTCAGAAGCATGGGGGTGACTTAGTAAGAATTGAACCTAGCAAGAGGTAGGAGATGTCCATAGAGGTGAGACTCTGCTCAAAAAGGTGGGTATGTTACCCTTTTTCAATATATTTTATGGCTATGATGAAAAGTTGAGTGAAGCAATGGTGAAAACATGGAATGAAGGCCATGTTCGGTCAGCAATTTATCCTTTACCATTTCCCCTAAGATTATTTCCAAAGTCTCGGGTTTAGCTCTAGAAGGTAGATGCATCTACAAACCTAAGTCGACTACAGCCTGGAGATTGAATGCTTCATGCAAGGTAAGGGAGTGTATGTCTCTCTTCATAATGGTTATGCTCATTGAAATTTACCCCATCCTTTTGATGAAATTGCTCAGTTGTTTATGTCATACATTACCTTAGAAAGTTAGGTATAAAGTGATATATGGTTACCATTTCCCCATGTTGAACCATGTCTATAATGCTAAGCCCTACAATTTCCCTTTCTTCCTATATACTTCCCTTGCGAAATCTATAGGAATGGTCGAGAAAGGTACCTTTCCCCTTCCACTGCACCAGGGCCTCATTAAATCCCTTCTTAGGCTAGGAACTCCCTTTTGGGAAAAATGAAAAATTTGGGGCATCTGTCGCTAAAGGCTCGATGCCCAAGGAGGACAGTCTTAGTGAAGATCTATTTGGAAAACCAGTGGCTAAACAAACCAGATCCAATCTGAGTCATGGTGTCATCAACAAACGTAGCAGGCTGAGGAGGATCCTAAACCGGTTGAGGAAGTGGAGATTTTAGATTCGGTGAAAACCAAGATGGAAATTTAGAATTTTTGATTTCCAGTAAGGACAAGGTTGTTGTTGAAGGGGATAACAGTGATGAGGTGGAAAGCCTTGAATCTTAGGACTCTGCAATGATAAACATTCCAAGAATTCAGAGGATTCCATTGAGAGTCTACACACTCTTAAAATGGCCCAATCTAAATTATTTTCTACCCAGGACTCTGTTATCAAGTATCACACTTTCATGTGGTAATTTTAGAATTACATGCTTGATACTGATATCAACAGACATATTATTAGTATGGTCTCCATGGAACTAAAGGATCTGATAGATAAAGTGGAAAAGTTATCTTCTTTTGTCCTTAGTGAACAACTCAAGAATGCCAATGAGAGAAGTCTGGAGATGGCCAAGGATATGTTGAAGATGAAATAATTCATGTTCTAGATTCATGATGTCCATCTCCTCAATGTTAAGAGCACCATCCACCATCTCAAGCTATTAGTTGAGATGATTCATTCCATGGAACTAGCTAAGGAAAGAGAAAAAGAAGGAAAAGGCCCCAAAGTGGAGATCCCTGAGCCAAACTATAAGCATTGGAAAGCTACCATCGATTCCCTTGTCAAAGAATGGAACAATTGTATGAAATCAGTGGGGGACCTGATAAAGGAGTGATAAAGAATATGGGATATTGGTTTGCTCTTTGTTAGTTCTAAGTTGTTTTTCTGTTAGATTCTTGGTACTGCTACTGTTAGTTATTTCTCTGTTTATTTGTTGTTTGGATACTTTCCTTTATGTTTGTATCTCTTTGTAGTTGGTCTTGTGTTGTTTTGGGTTTGTGGTTGGGCTTCAATGGTATATCCCTTGGCCTTTTTGTAAGGAACTGGTAACATTTTGTATGGGGTAGGGTCCCCTCAACCCTTATTTACCTCTAATAAAAAAATTAGTTGAATTTCCAGGTTTATATAAAACATTCCAATACAAAAATCACCAAGTCTATAAATAATAATTTGAATATTCTCATAAATTTGGCTTGATATAGCATTGTCAAATAAAATAGAGACAATTATCATCACGGTCATGTAAAATTCAAACAAAACAAAAGACGACCAAACCGATTAAAATAAAGTAACCGAAATACAAATAATTGAAAGATTCAATATCATTTATGAACCATTTTACCTATGATTAAGGACTAATCATGTTTTAGGAAGGATCATCAAGGTGGGTGCAGGGCTATTCATTCCGAATGTCATGCCCCACAAAAAAAAATTTGGGTCATGATACGACGAACCAAATGAATTTTACACCCAATGATGATCTCGTCTAATCCTATTTAGACTTAACCATAGTTAATTTAACTTACAAGAAATTTTGGGATGTTACAATTACAGGAAGCTCAACAAGGTTGTAAACACCAAATTTGGTTCACACTCCCTTGGTCACCTTTAATTAATTAACATAACATATTCACATAACCATGACCCCTTACCTGTATTCATATTAATTCAATTACTTAAAATTGAATTAATGTTCATCCTCACATTATTAATTAATTTGATTACTTTAATTAAGTTAATTTACACATCACTTGGACACCTCACCATAGACTTATTCCTAGCCTATTCATTAACTAAGACTAGGTCCTCACTTATCCCAACCAATGGGACTTAGTCTTACCTTAAACTTAAATTATTATTCTTTCTCCAACAACACTCCCACTTATCTAATTTCCAACCCTCACTTGAGACCCAGTTAGCAATCAAAATCTTGCCAAAAATACTAAAGATCTGCCTATTTTTGGTAAACCTAGACTTACATGCCTTAACGGATGGTTATCCCTCAATTGGCACCGATCACCTAACCACCATCGGTTACTTTATATACAACTTGGAAACCTTTTACCTAGGTTGTTCATTCAGTTATTGTGGCCTTATTGCATTCAAGCGCGAATCTTCAATCCCTCCTACATCCAGATGATGAACACGCACAACCACAGTGTAAGACAAACATCAAATTATTCTTCGAGCATTGGAATACTCACAAAACCACACATGTTGTAATGTTGTTGCCTTTGGACTTAAACACCTCTTCTCGATCAACCACCAACCACTTCCACTCACAAGATCTGCAAGACACCAAGTAAGTATTGTGACTTTAATCATTCATGCTTATCCCACTGTAGATCTCTTGCTTCATTCAATATTTTATTTCTTCTATTACTCATACATCACCTTCTTCCCACCAACCCACTATTCAACCACCCCAAGCCTTTTCACCATTCTAAACCTCCTTATTATTCCCTGAGTCTTCTCAGCCATATTACGACCTAAACCACACTACCCTCACTCTCGTGTAATCACAGAGAGCCTAAAAACCCATTTTTAATAGTTTACTACCTATTGTGCCTACCGACATCGGTTCCCGACCACCATCGGTTTTATCCCCATACGGCATCATTCATCAAACCGATATCGGTCTCTGTGTCATTTCATATTCTCAGACCAACAAGCTTCCCACTCACCCAAAATCAACCCAGACCTCAACCAATCAGCCCCAAACCCTTACTTGGACCTTTGATATACCTTTCGACCTAAAAACCACTGGTTCTAATTATATTTAGTGTTATTTTAATATCTAGCATAAAATCTAGTGTATTGTGTGTATGAGAAACCTAAATCATTACATTGCAATAGGACCTATTTATTTCAGTTTCTTATTCACATTGAATTGTATTAAATAGAGGATTGACAACCATTCAAGGAAGCATCACACTTCCTAGATCTAGCCTTATTAGGTAGTCCTTTGAATCTTGTTATTTAATACTATTTGGTGATTTTGTTGTGTTTCTTATACATGTCGTTCCTCCTATCCAAAAGGAAGCTCTTCACGATTATCTTGGATCAAAAGTCGATGTGCGCATTCAACCTTTGACCTACATATCACCGGTATTCCTTCTAACCTTGTTTCCTATTCCATTTTAACCAAATAAAAATTAGGTGAAACATCTTGGCACACATAGTGGGACCCATCTAGAGGTTCTTTGCATTGTTCATTCCTAGGGAAATATTGTGTGTCTATTTTCATTCGAAATGAGTTCACATTAAGCTTCTTCTCTGGAAATATTCTTCTCTTTTAATTATCTTAGTGACACTTGTTTTTCGAGATTAAAAAGAATTCTTCTTTCTTTTCTTGTATTACATTTAGTGAAATTCATACCCTTAACCTCTTCATAATTTTTTCTCATGGAATATAATTTATGGATTTGGGTTTTAAAACTTATGCACTTGCATTGTTGAGTTTGTTGCATTATAGCTAATCTAAAATTGTGGGCAACCTATATGTTGGAAGTCATGCCCAATTGATGGTTGACAAATTGAACCGTAGCTCACATTTTGCACATTCTCTATACCAAATCACTAAAAATAAATTACACAATTCTTAAACAACATCTTCCCCGGAAGAAGTTGTCAACAATCACATGATCAAAGGATTGACAGTGGGCTCTAGCTGGTTTCTCTGTCCAGTCATCATCTCAGAGAAGGATCTCCTACGCTAAAACTTACCTAAAACCATCCATAATATTCAGCTTTTATAGGACACCCTTGTTAACCAAAAACTCTATTCTACTTATAATCAATGCTAAATGGCATAAGCCACAACATAAAATCTACAACATAGGATTTCGTGTTTGTTAGCTTTTTTTCTACTTGCATTTTGAGGTGTGAGTTATGTTTCTTCATTCATTCTTGTCCTTTTATACCCCACATAATGACTGGTGTATTCCAGTTATATTTTGGGTTTATTAGGACTCGTCGTAGCCATACTCAGTCTTTGGGTTGTCCCTTTTATTTGATCTAAATCACCAAAACTCCATTTTTCTTCTCTTCTCATATTTCATAGCAACTATTATCAATCCAGTGATTGGCATAAGTTGTATCATCTTATCGGCATTGGTTAAATAACTGACATCAGTTTATATACTTTTTGGTTATTTGTGTCGAATAGTATTCTTCACCTTCTTGTTGTTTTCATGGTTTGTTCTACCATTTTTATCCCACTCATGAGTCTTTGATATCATTTTCAAGATCCAGGTTAACCCATTTTCACATCTCATTACCAAATATTTGAATCTCTTATTCTTTATAGTAGCCAACATCGGTCTGAGCTGACCGGCGGTGGTTACCCTTATATCAAAATTAGTTTACCCTAACAGACATTTGTCCATGTGTTTTGATTTTACAATTGGGACAACGATATAATCACTTATTTTAGATTGATTTTTCCCATTAATTCTATGTTTTTGCATCATCAAAAAATATCATAATACCTTTTTTATCGTTAGTCACATGGTTTTGACTCATAAAAAGCTAATTCTCTTGTGTTTAATGCTAGCCACTAGACACTCCCACCTGAGACGATCACCCCATTCAATCTCATCATCCATTGACCCCAATCACAATATTTCTATACCCACTTGGTGATGAGGAATTCGTGAGGCTCCTTGATCACAACCCCGTTTTCTCTATAGTACTATCTCACTCATTCATCTACCTATGATTCATCGGGGCAGCTTGTATATAGCATGTATGTGTCCATTTTTCCTACCCTCGCACCCACTTCCACATCAACTACTACTAGCTCAGCCTTACCCTCTTCCACCTTACCACCTATGGTGTCCCAGCTTGACCCTACATCATCGATATTTGTTACACCTATGGAATATGTTGCACCTTTGACATCGAGTTTCTCAATGTCAACCATTCCTTTATCAACTTGCCTTGAGTGTAGGTCTATCTGCACCCGCCACCTCTCATATACCTATTACATCTCAGCCACCCATGGTGTCGGCAGCCCATACTCCCTTCCAAAACATTGTCCTCTCCATCCCACAGTCTCTTCCTCGATTTCTATGAGATTCATTACATCCACTCCACCTACCTACACTTATCACCAACAACTCCCTATTTCATCTATCACTTATTCAGGATACTTTCCATATACATCTATTCGAGCATATGTTCCTCTCTCAAAATTTTTATACTTGGCACCATCACATTCTAGGATACCGCCCATGTCATACCCTCCTCATTTACCCCCTTATACTATAGGGTTTCCCAATCATCACAACCTACCAATGATCTTATAAAAATGATGATGGACAAGATGCAGACATTAGAAGCATCTGTCTCTAGCTCACGTAACTCTTTGACATATAATGAGATTTGTAATGATCCCATTCACCCATCCATTCCAATTTTTCCATACCCTACGCATTGGGAAATGCCTAAATTCAACTAATTTAACAACAAATAAGACCCACAACAACACTTGTGGTCTTTTAAACATGGGTGTTATCTGATCGCTCATGATGACACTTTACTCTTGCAAACATTCCCAATGTCCTTGATAGGACCTGTTTTGGATTGGTATAGTGATCTACCTAAGCACTCCATTTTCTCATTCAACCAAGTAGCTCAAGCTTTCCTAGACTACTTTTCTATCAAAATTGTCAGAAGATCACCATGACCGACTTCTACATGATACACCAATACGAAGAATTTTTTCACTCATTGGTAGATCCTGATCAACCATCTCACATTCCAACTACCTCAAACTGAGTTAATATAGTTTTTCACTAGAGCTTGTGCTAGACACATATCACCAACTCTCCAAGTTCAAACCTTCCACATGTTTGACGAGGTGTTCACCATGGCTCGGAAACTTGAAATTCATGCCATTGAAGAGAAGAAAATACAATTGCGTAACAAGAATGCTACGTTTAAATCAAATGATACCTATTCTTCTTCCAAACCGAAAAATAATTAATCTAAAGCAAAAGGATCTGCCAACACAATAGTTTTGAAATCTAGCCCATCTCACCCATCTAACCAATCAAATCCTTCTTCCAATATTTATCATGTTTAGGCTTTCCAGTTCAAGTGAGAGAAATGAAAATATACTCCCATAGGATAACCCTACTCTTCAGTTTTAGAAAAATTCTAAAAGCTGGAGTGGTCACTCTTCCACCCCTTAAACCACATACTTGTTTTGAGCCCTCTCTATCCTATTCCTGCATGGTACAAATAAAATGATTGCTACAACTATCATCGCATCAAAGGTCATAAATGACAATAATCGTATAAATTTTAAAAATATTGTCCAAGAAATGTTAGATAATGGAGATCTTGTCTTAGATAATCCTAATACACTAGCTAATTAAAACCTTCACATCTTCAAGAATCTATTCCCAAATCACACCCCATTATCTAACCAAACTGCTGAAACCTCAAACAATGACAATAGCTTTCGTGAGGTTCATGTATTTTTTTGACATCATACCGGTTCCTCCTCAATTTCCTCCTACTCCATCTATCGAGGATATTTTTACATGAGCTCCATCATCCATAACGAGACTTGTTTCATCTTCTCCTTTACCCACAGAGGAGTCTCCCTTATCTCTTCCTTCACCCATGTAGGAGTTTTCCATATCCGTTGATGTAATTTCCCGACTCACCTCTCAACCCGATGAACAACCCATAGTACTTACTCTTCTACCCACAAGAGAGTCATGCTTACCTATTGTGAATCTAAGGCAAAGAAGGCCCTCCTAACTTGAACTGGTGTGATAGATCGATCAGCAAGGATGACTACTCGAAGGCTCCAATCAATATCGAGCTCTGGCATGATTCGGTCTATAGGTTGTGGAATACGTGGAAAATGTCTTGGGATAGTTTCGTGTATATCTCCAGATAAGGTCATAGGGAAGATGGTATAATTGACTCTATGGGTGATTCTCTAGCCTAGTCCAGAACTCCTTAGCTTTGTTAGCTTCTATGTCTAACCAAGATAACTGTTCGATAATGATAGGTGGAAGTGGAGTAGATCTAAATACTAGTGTACGTAGGCCAACATCTATGTCTGATTCACCTATGGATTCGTTGGGTTGTGGGATTTGTGGGTCACAACCATAGATTCATGGTTGTTGCGGTCCTGCTATGGTCATGTATGGAATCAGTCCCTAATCCCTAGTATCCAGTAATCATATGCTTTCTCAGCTTCTATATTCAGAATCAATAACTGTGTGATCTTCTCAGAATATCTTACAGGCGTTCATGCAACCTGGATTCTTAGGCTGGTATCTATATCTGTGAGAGTGTCTCCAACGTCATTTGTGGAACCAAAGGATCACAATCAAATGTCTTCTCTCTTTCAAACCCTTCTACAGTCATGTAGATATAAATCTAAGGTAATCTGTAGTTTGGTTGATTTGACCAAAATGTGTGTGCTTGGTCGTCTTCTATGTTTAACCCGTGCAGTTGGAAACTGATTTGTTGCAAGTTTACCGTTGTTCGGAAGACTTGGATCCTGAGATTCTGATCTATATCAGTTATGGCTGTGACGAGATTGGGTTGGGGCACGATTGGCTCGAATATGTATTCCCTAGGTTCTCTAGGTCCCGTGATTGTCATACAAAAGCAACAATGAAAATTAACTGCAGCAAAGTGAAATTTAACTACGTTAAGTATATCTATAGCATATATGATTTCTCTATTTTTGTATTTTCTGATGAACTATTCAAACGAATTTAAAGAGTAACTATTTAATATATCTAGAAATTGATGATTTAGAATAACAAATTAAAACAAACAAGATAACCGAGTATAGCTATTTGTCTGTGCAACTGTGAATCTATTCTAAATAATGAAATACTTGATCTAGTCTATTTGCAAGACTCTCGATCCTACCTCAGAAGTGAGGAATGAATCATAGTCTCTCAGAAACTATCAATCCCCATAGCTTCCCATAATACCAAAAGTAAAATTGACTGAAATAAAGTGATTAACTACTCTATTTGATATGTTTCTAATTTAGAACTTTGAAAGCTAGAACTTGGATTCTACAGAATAGTGGCGAATCCGATGGTGTGTGTGATCTTGTCCCCTCAGTGTGATCTCCTCGTTCCTTCGTGTTCACGTGGATCCAAAAAAGCGTGTAATGCTAGCATCAATAGAAGTAGATATTGGGACAAAGGCAGCTCAAGATACAGACTGAATACAATGCGAGTAGGAGAGGGATAGCGCAAGAGTACAGAGCTTGGCTTATGCAATTCCTAGCGGGATTTATTGCGAGTCATGCAATATAAAACGTCCAGAACCTGAAACTATCCTGTTTGAAGAGCAAAACCTGCAACTTTAATGGCTTCCTATTGAAAACACCTGCAATTTTACTCCAATGGATTGGATAAAATGTCAATAGCATTTGCACAAGATGGATATGTGGCTTACTAACAACAAAACGACACTAACTAAGCATGCAATGAAAGAAACTAGGAATTCTAAGCAAAATGAAAGACTAATCTATTGTAATGAGAAATTCAGAGGCAAATTTGAGGGGCCATTTGCTTGAGCACAAGCCAACTATTTATAGCATTTGCATTTACCCAAGGTAAAAACCAAATAGAACTCTTAAACTATAAACAATGGCAAAACACTATTCCAGGGAACCAGAATCATTAATGCAAGCTTATGGCGGTGAAAAAAGCTGGTGAATCATTGATTTTTACGTGAGTCATGTTAAAAGAGCTTTCTGGAAAATGCATAAGGACCTTCGCCACCACCGTAGGGTGGCGGTTCTGACCGCCACCACCTGCTCAGGTTGGCGGTGGGTCACGAGACCGCCCCAGCCCAGCGGGGGCGGTGATTTTGTCAAAGAGCGAAGGCCAAGAAAAGAGGGGAAAAGGGAAAAACAAAGCACGCGGGGGCTAAGCGGGGCATGCGGGATGTTAACGCATTCTTGGAGAGCTTTTCTGGATCCCGAACACCTTGCGAGGAGACCTGTATCATCATTGGGGAGCGTGTTACGTTGTTTTGGCAGCGTAGTACCCTACAATTTTGGGTACGTACATATTGCCCCCTCGGAGAAGCGTTTTAGCCATGAAGAGGCATAAAACGGTGGGTCCGAGTATGGCGGTCCCGAAATGGGAAGTTTGAAAGTTATACCTGATACGTCCTGTGTGTTGAAATGATGCCATCCAAAATTCCTGCCACCTGCAAAACGAAAAGAGAACTCAAGCGCAGATAGACACAATAATTTGGAAAATAAATGCTAAAATAATAGGAAACGAGAACGTACCATTCGTGCGGGGATAAAAACTTACCTCCATCGGCGCTCCAAACCTGCAAAAAAACATTTTAAAACAAGTCAGGTTTGCTATATATACGAAAGTGGGCCCATTTTCCTATTCATTTGCATGAGTTGATTTGATTGATTCTGAGCTCTGGAACCCACGGTGATGGTTTCTTGCGTGAGTAGAGTCGAAACGTTCGTGACGGGATAGTGATCATGCCTCATGAGCGGAACACCGACCCGAGATCACAGGTTAGTTTTCTTCAATTTATCCTTTTTACCCCCTTAACTTTAAAATGCTAAAATCTTTGTTGTGGGGGGGTAATTTTTGAAAATGCTAGTTTTAAAAGGTCCATCTAGGGGGCCTACTGGGTAGGCTTGTTTTTAGCCAAAACGGTCCTTTTTTAGCATTTTTAGGCTTTTTAAATTATAAAACCCGCGTGGGTTTTCGGCACATGACCGCCGCCCTACCCAGGGCGGTGGTTACATGACCGCCACCTTGTTCAGGGTGGCGGTTACATGACCACCGCCCTTAAGGTGGTGGTTCAAAACCGCCTCCTGCTCAGGGCGGCGGTTTTGCAGAATGCCAAAAGTACATCTGTTTGAGATTGTTTTTGCATTTTTAGCATTTCTACGTGTTTTCATGATTTTTCTAATATCACTCGGATGCTAACTTGCTTTGTTTTGTGTGTTTTGGGTGTATGCAGGTGAGAGAGGAGTATATCCGGTGGAGCCGAGAGAGGGAGTGTGACTGGCTCCCAGGAGTACTGGATGCACTTTCACAGGATGAGGAGGACACTCTTCAGAGGGCCGGGATACTACGTATCTCACGCGTTCCTCATGTTGCACCCTCCAGTCACATTCTTTGTGACCTATTCTCCTATTGGGATGCTGATCGAACACCTTCCGATTACCAGGGGTCCGCGGTGAGTGGACCATCACTTTGGAGGATGTTTATCACATTCTGGGGGTCCCGATCATTGGGAGACGTCTGACCCTTGAGACAACAGGTTCGCGGGCCCAGATAGCACAGTGGGCCACTTATATGGGAGATGTAGTCATCTCCACGGGTTCGAAGAAGGGGGTCAGAGTTCGATCCATTCCTAGCTTGCCCATCCCCTTGCTTCGCCAGGCCATTATGGGGATCCTTGCCTCGAGACTGATCGGGGACAAGGGAGGAGACACACTGTTATACTGCTTGGTCCCCCATCATTGCACAGATAGAGGGACACGGCCGGATATATGCCTGGGGAGCAGATATTCTTGGGACTACCTACCACGATTTATACAGGGTAGTCCATTTACGAGGCAATCCTTGAGCCACCCGACCCTGGTCATGAGTTGGGTTTACGAGCACTTCATTCCTTATGGTAGAGGTGTAGAGGTGATAGATCCCGGAGCTGTGAGGGCAGCTAGATGGACAGATATGTCGGTGCTCAGAGCACCTCATCAGCCAGTTGCTTCTCTTACCACTGCTGACATGGAGGCCACACCGTATCAGACTATGGCAGGTATATGGGGCGAGGAGGCTCTTACTTTGATCTCCTGCTCCACTACAGGGCAGCTTATTGATAGAGTGGGACGAGTGGAGATACACCCCTTTGGCCGAGTTCCTCAGCAGTTTGGCCTACCCTACATGGGCATGCTTCCCCAGTAGCGCCAGTATATAGGTCAGTTCGAGAGGCCAGAGGGGGTCCTAGAGGCGGGGTTGGATAGTGGTTACTCCTGGCATTCCTATTGCGGCCAGGAGGGTAGTACGTGCCAGAGGGAGAGCTGGTGTGCCTCAGGCACCCTTGCTTCAGATTTCCACGGGCCCTGCCCATAGTAGCGATGACCCCATTGACATAGACTCTGAGTCTGAGGAGTTTACAGGGGGAGAGACAGAGGAGGACAGTGATCCTGAGTGGCATGACACTCAGGATATTATGCAGGCAGCGAGGGCCGAGCAGAGTGCAGAGAGAGTTACTCTGGTTTCAGAGGAGCCACTCTCCCAGGGCCATGGCGGGGAGGATGAGTCCGTTGCGGGATGCTACGTTGCTCCAGTCACAGGAGCAGCACCCCAGTCAGCGGCGGCATCCGTGGCAGGTGCTGACCCTAGCGATCCATCCTGGAGGCCTGGTGATCCGAGTAAGTTACCATCCTTCCTTTTAATGTTTGTTTTTAGTTAGGATTTCCTTAGTTGCTATCTCTCTTTTTGTTTTATCTTGTATTTCTAATCTCTTGTTTTGTTTCTAATTTGTTTTCTCCTTTGTTTGCAGAGACCGATGAGTGGCGGGACTTGATTCATAGGGTATGCACCGATACCCTAATGATCCCCATGGAGAGGACCCACGCAGAGTTGTCTGTGGACGTTGGGGAGCCCTCAGCAGCTGGTAGACATACTGACATCTTTGCCCCAGTCTGGCATGTGGCTAGGATGGTATCGACTCTCCGCACGGAGCTAGCGGGGTATAGGACAGCCGAGCGCTTGATGAGGAGTCATTCTCATGGCGAGACTATGGCTGCCCCTCGGGATCCTGAGCCCTCCGTGCACTCAGAGCACCGGCGTAGCCGGAGTCCTAGGCATGGGCGTGCGCCTTCAGAGGGGTCTCGTAGGGATTGAGAAGCCACTTGGCTCTCCTAGATTTTGTATGATATATTCTTTTGTATATCCGGGCTCTTTGAGCGTTTTGACCATGCTTAGCGCATGATGGCATTGTATAGAAACTTTGATCATTTATATATATATATATATATATATATTTTTTGGATCAAAACCCTTGGTATTTATGGCTTTGTTTCCTTTCCAGTTTCTTCATGTGAGTTATGATGTTATGCATGTATGCTCCTTAGAATGTATGCAATGGAGAACAAATGATGCAAGTGTTTACTTTCCTTTTGTATTTCATGATGCTGATATATGATAATGTAGATACAATGTGATTTTGAATCTTAGTTTCTGTAAGCAATTTTGGATACTTCATATTTGTTTTGGCAAAGTGGTGAAGATAAGCTGATATGATGAGTAGATAAACCTGCCCCTACTCCTAACTCCACGCAACTAGTAAGATGCGAGGGCTCATCACCGAGAGTTGGGAAGGGCGCAAGTTATGAAATGTGTTGAAATGATAGTGATGAAAGATAGACAAAGCTTTGGCGGAACCAAATTAGGATGCCACAAGCCTACTCCACTCGAGTGACTTCATAGTTTTGGGATGCAACTTGCTTTGTGGTTTATCTAGACTTAGATCCGTAGATGGCCACATGGTAGACAAAATCTGGGCTTTAGGATTTTGAACTCTCTTGGAATTTTAGACATCCGATTCATTTGTTTTTGACTCAAGACTTCAAGATTTGAATTGTTTGTTTATGACCTTTTGCATTTGTTTGTCAAGAGGACCCCCTACACTTTGCCCCATGCTACTAGTAAGAAGCGTGGGTTTATCACCGTGGGAAAATCATAGGCGAGTAAGGGCATTTCCATCCTTTCCCAACCCTACGTCACTAGTAAGAGATGCAAGCTCATCACCAAAGGTTGGTGGGGCAAGGAAATGTGTAAAATTAAAATTTTCTGTTTGATCAATATTTGACTTGTTTACTTGAGTAAAATGTCAGTATGTGCTTATTTCCAAAGAGATATACATATGGGATAGATGTGACACCATGAAGCTTCTAGAATAGACCATAGGCAAGACACCTATCCTAAGAAGAAACCAAAAGTGAGAATAAACCCATAGATCTTGGCATGGTTACCGTTAAGACCTTGTCATATCTAGCTTTATTTGATGAAATGATTCCGAGATAGTTTGATGATATCATGGAAATGGAGAAGTATGATTAGAGTGTTTATGCCAACAACATCATGAGTTTGTAATGAATTGCTTTGAGAACAAATTCCTTGATCACACATTTTTTTGGTACGAAACAAGCGGACAAAATGATCTTAATCTATATGAAGATGCAATGTAGATGTAATTATAAATAGTGCTAGTTGCTTACGCGTAGAATCATTTGAGGTGTAGGGAATTGACTGTTTCACCAAATTCCTCACCTTCTAGCATACATAAGAGGTATGCCCCATTTCCATAGTCCTTCATGACTCGGTACGGGCCCAACCATTTGGGCGGAACTTCCTTCCTTCGCCGGTCTTTTTGTCGATCCGGTTGTCTAGCCTTAGAACTAGATCACCTTCATATATGTCACGTTCATAGACTTTCTTGTTATACTGCCGGCACATCCGGTCAGCATAGACTCTGTGCCGCTGTTCAACATCTAACCTAGCTTCATCTAGGCTTTCTAGTTGGGAAAGACGTGCTTCTCTATAAGCGTCTTCATCCAGGATCCCTTGTAATGAAATGCGGAGACTGGGTATTTCAACCTCAAGCGGGAGAACTGCTTCTGCCCCGAATACTAGCGAGAAAGGAGTCACTCCTGTTGGTGTTCTTATTGAGGTTCGGTGGGCCCATAAGGCCGGATATAACTTCAAATGCCAATCTCGTTTGTTTTCTTTCACCATTTTAAGGAGAATGGCTTTTAATGTTTTGTTTGTCGCCTCAGCCTGTCCATTGGCTTGAGGGTAATATAACGAAGCCGTATGATGGCTTATTTTAAATTTATTGCACAATTCATGAACTTCGTCATTCTTAAAAGAAGTTCCATTATCTGAGATAATGATTTGTGGGACACCGTACCTGCAAATGATTTGGTTCAAAATGAACTTGGCGATTACAGAACCGTACAGTAGTAAGAGGCATAGCCTCTACCCACTTGGTAAAATATTCGGTGGCCGTGATTATAAAATTATGGCCATCTGTGGATGAGGGAGAGAATTTCCCTATCAAATCTAGGCCCCATGTGGAAAAGGGCCACGGAGTAGCGATCGGTTGTAGAGCTTGTGCTGGCATGTGAATCTCGTGGGAGAATTCTTGACACTTATGACATCTGCGTACAAACTCTACTGCGTCGTGTTCTAGAGTGGGCCAGAAATAGCCCATTCGATGTATTTTACGAGTGGTGGCATGGCCACCGAAGTGACCCCCACACATTCCACTGTGAGATTCATGGAGAATCTTCTTGGATTCTTCTGTGTCGACACATCTTAGAAGCATTCCATCGAACACTTTTCGATAGAGCACTTGCTCTATAATGACGTATTTTGCTACGATAATGCGTAACCACCTTCTTTGTTGTGGAGTAGCACTTTCTGGATACGTATGGTCCATGATATAATTAATGATATCAGTGTACCAAGGACACTCAGAGATAGGAGGTCTAGTTTCAATGTAGTATACGCACTCATCTGGAAAATCCAGATCTACTAGATCACCTCCATCTAATGGGTTATCAGCTAACCAATCCACGATGATTTGTCCCTTAACGGACTTCTGATTTACAAATGTTAATTTGAATTCTCCCATTAAGGTTATAAAACATCCAGCCTTCTTAGACAAGGACCCTTGTGTGAGGAAAGTTCGTAAATGGTCCGTTTTTACCATGACCCTTGTTTCTTGATTTAGCATATAATGTCTTAAGTGTTTGGTTGCAAAGACTATAGCGAGGCATTCTTGTTCTGCTTGTGTATAACGTGTTTCATAGTCGAGCAACGTTTGGCTAATGAAATAGATCATGCATTCTCTCTTGTCATCGTCTTCTTGAGCCAGCATACAGGCTAGCGAGACATTGGTAGCTCGTGAATATAAAATTAACGGGTGATCTGGTTTAGGTGGCATTAGCGTAGGTGGTGACAACAAGAAACACTTAACTGTGTTGAAAGCTTCATTGCAGTCTTCGGTCCAATCAATGCTATAGTCTTTCTTGAGTAGATTGTTGATTGGATGAATGGCGAAACTTAAGTCCGGGATGAATCTCCGGATTGCACCAAGCTTTCCGAGAAATGACCTGATTCCAGATTCATCCGAGGGTGGGACCATTTCGAGACATAGCCCAAATTTTGGTTGGGTCAACATCGATCCCATGTGATGATATAATGTAACCTAGGAGCTTCCCTCCTGTTACACCAAAGACGCATTTTTCTAGGATTTAGCGTGACTCTGTATTCTATCAGACGTGAAAGAATGACGCGAAGTACTTCCGGATGGTCACAACACTTCTTGGCCTTAGCCAACAAGTCATCTACATAGGATTCCACAATTTTATGAATAAGATCATGAAATATATATGTCATAGCTCACTGGTATGTAGCACCAGCGTTCTTGAGACCAAATGGCATAACAACATAGCAATAGGTTCCCCAAGGAGTTATGAACGTGGTTTTAGCTTGATCTTGTTCAGATATTTTGATTTGATTGTATCCCGAGAATCCATCCATGAGAGACAAAAGTTCAAATCCAGCTGTTGCATCAACAATGACATCAATGGATGGCAACGGGAAGTCATCTTTAGGACACGCTTTGTTAATGTCTCGAAATCTATGCAGATGCGTATCTTCCCATTTTTTTAGAACGGGAATGATATTAGATACCCATTGAGAGTAATCGACTGGTTTGATGAATCCTACTTGGAGGAGCTTTATCACCTCCTCTTTCACCATGAGAGCTACCTTAGGTTTCATTGGTCTCGATTTTTGTTTAATTGGCTTTGCATCTGATTTAGTGATGAGGTTATGTACCGCAATGTGCGGTGTAACTCCTGTCATTTCTTTATAACTAAATGTGAAAGCCTTCTGATGTTCTTTGAGGATTCGAGTGTGTATTTCTACTTCTGATGGAGTTAACGAGGATCCTAGTTTTAAGATCCTTGGTTCATCCTCTGTTCTGATGTTAATATCAATTGTTTCTTCGATTAAAGAAGCGTTACCTTCTTCAAACTCAGGTGGGGCTGGAGGTAAATCTAAATCGTCTCCATTCTCGACTGAGTATATGCTAAGCTTCTTTTGTGGGGGAAGCTCCATCATAGGATTTCCGAAGTAGGAAGATGAATGCGGGATTAAGGACACATCTATCACGTGATGGGAGAGATGTAATGCCGCGTAGGTGTTTAAGTAATTCAGAGTGGTTGTATCACTATCAATGTGTTTTAGGATAGTAGATTTGTCCTCATCTTTGTTCATTAAAAGAGGGCTTGACATTGCTTTTACCAATGGTTCGGTACGAAGGGACACCATGAAACAGGTATCTTGGAATTCATTGTTTGGAGTGAAGCGTGATGCCGAGGTTGCTATTGAATCAGCGAGAAGATTTTTCTCTCGCGGGATTGCTTCAATTGATATGAAGTCAAACTCCTTGCTTAAATCTAATACAGCTGTTTTGTAAAGTTGTAAGTGCTCGGCTCTGGTTTCATATACTTCAGAGACTTGGTTTGCTACCAATTGCGAGTCTCCTAACACTCTGATGTTATCTACACCGATTCTCTTAGCTAAGATGAGGCCAAGGAGGAGGGCTTCGTACTCAGCGCCATTGTTTGTGCATTCAAAATTTAGTTTGAAGGCGAATGGTAGAACTCTTCCCTCGGGAGAAGTAAGGATTATACCTGCCCCAGCTCCATAATGACATCTAGCTCCATCAAAATGGAGAGTCCAATATTTAGCTGGGAGTATAGATGTTGGGATATTTGTTGTGTTAACATCTTCTACCTCTACCATGCAGAGATCTACCGCTGGGAGAGAACCGACACCTAGGGAATATCCCACGCCTACAGAATCAAATGGTAGGAACATTGGTAGATCCTGTTCTAATAATTCAACAATTTTTGTAGTAGTTCCTAATGATACTGTTTCTACAGTGTTAGCCTCATTTTTGGGGGCTGGGGTTGCCTTGGCTAGGCTCATAGTTTCAAGATCTGTCGTAGGTACCAACTTTTCTTCTGGTTTTGCGTTGGTAGGTTTATTAAGTTGGTTTGTTGGGAGTTCAAACTCCGAGTGCATGCCTAGTCTTTTCTTTAAGTCAGCTAGGTGTACATCGAATGGATTTGGATCACCTTTGGCTATGAACACTTTTCCTAAATGCAAGAACCTTACTTCTTGAAATAGCGTAGAAGGGATTGCCTTCATACGGTGTATCCATGGTCGGCCGAGGATCATATTATAGTTAGTTTCCCGATCTATAATATAAAACTCAGTCAGGATGGTTTTGGGTCCTAAGGTGACCGGTAATATTATAGTTCCAATCGAGGTGGCTTTAAGGCTATCATAGCCTCTTAGTGTGTTTCGAGTTGTGGAACAATTTGTTTCTCCATACCCTAGCTTTTGAAGGAAAGAGAAGGGGACTATGTTGACCGCTGCCCCATCATCTACCATTGCACACTTTACATAGTTGTTATAAATCCATACTTGCAAATGTAAGGCTGGATCACCTCGGCGTGCGATCTCAGCATCCGTCGGCATTTTGTTTATTTCGAATATGAATTCGACATCTTTATCCACCTGCCCCGGAGGATGAACATCAAAGTCTATGTGATTTACCTATGTTTCAGGAGGTGGGGTGATGTTAATTAAATGACCTAAACCTAATGCCTCTAAAAGAGCCCTGTGAGCAGGAGAGTTCTTTAGTAAGTCTAAAAATGAAATGTGCGAGAAGGTTTTTGTTAGGTCATTAATTAAATCATAGGCACCCACAGGTTTTGCTACTATTTGTTGGATGTTATCTGTCCCTGGCAGGTGGCTTGGACTTGGCTGAGAGGAATACTCTCGTGTCCTTGTTACAGCCTCTACGGGTAATTCGGCATCTAACTCCACTAAGCCGACTATCTTAGGTCATGGCTGACTTCCTAATTGTGGCGCAACTAATGGATTTAGCAAAGTTGAAGCTTCATGATCATTGTTTCCTGTCATTACGCTCTTGTTTGTCCCAGTTAGATTTAGCCTATTGTTATCGTGATTTGGGAGTGGATCATTGAAGATCTTGAGGGGTGCGTTTTGAGGGGAAACCGCCCCTGCAAAAGTATTTGATGCTGGTGACATAGGATCTGCCAAAAACATATCTATGAAAAGTTGTCTTTGTTCTTGTGGCAAGCGTTGCATGAATTTATTGTAGTCACGGCACGTTCTAGTGTCGTGGCCCTGAATTTTATGGAAACCACAATACGAATTAGGATTGTAATTCCTAGTTTGTTGGTTTGGTGCGTATTGTGGCCCAAAACTTTGACCAAACCATTGCCTATTAAGGTTTTGCATTTGCTGTTTTTGATTTTGATTCTGGTTTTGATAACCAGTTGAGCTTTGGCTTGAACCCTGTGTAAGGTTTTTCCATCGTTGTTGTTGTTGTTGTGGATGATTAAAATCTACTGCATTGATTGTTGGGGTAAGGTTGTTGTTTCATTGATTGTTTATTTGTGGTGGAGTATTCACAACGTTTGTCTTTCTAGCCTGATCAGTTACTCCATCCGTTGTTACGCCATGATTTTTATTAAGGACTTTAGGTCCTTGATTGACATTCGTGGTAGTAGGATAAGTTGTAGTGTTCTGGTTGGAGGTGATTAACCTCCCGTTTGCTCCATATGTTTTGCGGCCACTATCAATTGCCACTTGATCTATTCGGAGAGCGCTTTCAAGTACTTCATCGTAAGTTCTTAGTGGGAACTTCTGGACTTCTTCCTTCACTTCTCTGCTAAGAGAATGAAGGAATAAATCACATAGTTCCATCTGATCCATGTTTGGAGCACTTTCCAAAGAATAAAGAACTGTATGCCACCTCTGGATGAAATGGGCGACAGATTCATTGTGTTCTTGCTTGATGTGTAAAAATTCCCTGATTCCTGTTCTTAATAGTTTGTTCATGTCAAATGCCTTGATGAACTCTGAAATGAGTTGCTTGAATGAATGGATGGAAGCCTCAGGTATTCTATAATACCAGTCGAGAGCGATGCCTTCCAAGGTTTTTGGGAATATTTTAGCAACAACCCCATCCCAAGGGAGTAATTCTCGAATGGCTGTAGCGTAAGCCTTGATATGTGCATTCGGATCTCCCTCACCTTTGTACTTGGGTAAATCGGGAAGAGGTCTTGGAAGCATGATGCTTCGTATGGTGAAATCTAAAGGCTCTTTCAAGTATTCTGAATATGTCCCTATCGCATAGGTTTCGACCATTGATGGTGCCTGTTGAGGGAGCGGCGGTGGAATGGGTTGTTGACATGGCATAGCGTACATGTTAGCGGGGGCGTAAGGAAACCCCTGTGTTTGAGGAACCATGCCGAGAGGAGAACATATCCCCTTGTGGTGATTTGGAGTACATGTTTAAGTATGAAGGGGTATTGTCCAAAAATGGATTACTTTGTATTAGACCGGGAGGAGCGGTGTTAGAAATGGCAGCTCTTGTTGGGGTTTGTTGTGAATACTGAGGAGTCATGCCTAACGTACCTACTCCTGTGAGGAGGTCTATCTTGGCTAGGATGGTGTGGAGGATTAGGACTTCCTGCCTGCATGAATTGAGAATTTTGACTTGCTTGGGCAAGTTCTAACCCCCTAACCTTTTCTACTAGAGTTGAAATGACTTCATTTGGTGAAGTCACGATACTTTGCCTTGGCGGCGTTTGTTGTATATCATGGTGTTGTATAGGCATGTGATATCCTGCTATGAACTGATCACTGCCCTGCCAAGTTTCTCTGAGGGTATTTTCTGTATGCAGTGGCATAGAGGTATTTTCTCGAAAAAAGACCTCGGGTTGTGTTTGTAAACCTCCTATAGGTGGGTACATACCTCGAGAACATTGTTCATTCCTGGCATAACGTACCAGAATGTTCATCATCTAAACCTAGTATGAGTCTGATTGTCTACTAATTTGTGGTCTAAGTAGTACCTGAGGAGATGAACTTGATTCTCCTGTGAGCGTCATATTGTTCGAGCCTAAAGGCTCTGTTTGCCATGTTTGAGCGAACTGATCCAACTCCTCTGTTTGGAGGGATGAGGTATATCTAATCTTCGAGTTTGTGTTGACAACTAGGTTAGTTGAGTAGTTATCACCCCATACTGAGAGTCGAGGGTGATGATTGTCTATTCTGTTGGGCGTAGTATGCCTCAAGACCCAAGAGGGGTCTGCCATATGCATCGAATCCCGACATATTCGGGGGTATATGAATACCCGCAGAATAATGGGAAGGAGTGAAGGTGATGGTGAAAGCTGATGAGGTAATAAAGATGAAAGAGTCACTTTTAATTTGAAAGAACCAGTAGAAATCTTACTCCAGTACCGAGAAAAGTAGAAAGCTTCACGTCGGGTTCACCAATTTTGTATGACGGAAAAGTGACAAGTGAGCTTGGGAATCTACAAGTAACTCTTCCTCACACCCGACCTCCCGAGGTCATGCTGAGACAGCCGGTGGGGATGGAATATGTGTGGGATACAGACAAACTAGTTAGGAAATCTAATGTCTTCGACACGCACTAGTGGAAATTGTGAATCTAAGGCAAAGAAGGCCCTCCTAACTTGAACTGGTGTGATAGATCGATCAGCAAGGATGACTGCTCGAAGGCTCCAATCAATATCGAGCTCTGGCGTGATTCGGTCTATAGGTTGTGGAATACGTGGAAAATGTCCTGGGATAGTTTCGTGTATATCTCCAGATAAGGTCATAGGGAAGATGGTATAATTGACTCTATGGGTGATTCTCTGGCCTAGTCCAGAACTCCTTAGCTTTGTTAGCTGCTATGTCTAACCAGGATAACTATTCGATAATGATAGGTGGAAGTGGAGTAGATCTAAATACTAGTGTACGTAGGCCAACATCTATGTCTGATTCACCTATGGATTCATTGGGCTATGGGATTTGTGGGTCACAACCGTAGATTCGTGGTTGTTGCGGTCCTGCTATGGTCATGTATGGAATCAGTCCCTAATCCCTAGTATCCAATAATCATATGCTTTCTCAACTTCTATATTCAGAATCAATAACTGTGTGATCTTCTCAGAATATCTTACAGGCATTCGTGCAACCTGGATTCTTAGGCTGGTATCTATATCTGTGAGAGTGTCTCCTGCGTCTGGCTGTGGAACCAAAGGATCACAATCAAATGTCTGCTCTCTTTCAAACCCTTCTACAGTCATGTAGATATAAATCTAAGGTAATCTGTAGTTTGGTTGATTTGACCAAAATGTGTGTGCTCGGTCGTCTTCTATGTTTAACCCGTGCAGTTGGAAACTAATTTGTTGCAAGTTTACCATTGTTCGGAAGACTTGGATCTTGAGATTCTGATCTATATCAGTTATGGCTGTGACGAGATTGGGTTGGGGCACGATTGGCTCGAATATGTATTCCCTGGGTTCTCTAGGTCCCGTGATTGTCATACAAAAGCAACAATGAAAATTAACTGCAGCAAAGTGAAATTTAACTACGTTAAGTATATCTATAGCATATATGATTTCTCTATTTTTGTATTTTCTGATGAACTATTTGAAACGAATTTAAAGAGTAACTATTTAATATATCTAGAAATTGATGATTTAGAATAACAAATTAAAACAAACAAGATAACCGAGTATAGCTATTTGTCTGTGCAATTGTGAATCTATTCTAAATAATGAAATACTTGATCTAGTCTATTTGCAAGACTCTCGATCCTACCTCAGAAGTGAGGAATGAATCATAGTCTCTCAGAAACTATCAATCCCCACAGCTTCCCCGGCAATACCGAAAGTAAAATTGACTAAAATAAAGTGATTAACTACTCTATTTGATATGTTTCTAATTTAGAACTTTGAAAGCTAGAACCTGGATTCTGTATAACAGTGGTGAATCCGATGGTGTGTGTGATCTTGTCCCCTCAGTGTGATCTCCTCGTTCCTTCATGTTCACGTGGATCCAGAAAAGCGTGTAATGCTAGCATCAAAAGAAGTAGATATTGGGACAAAGGCAGCTCAAGATACAGACTGAATACAATGCGAGTAGGAGAGGGATAGCGCAAGAGTACAGAGCTTGGCTTATGCAATTCCTAGCGGGATTTATTGCAAGTCATGCAATATAAAACATCCAGAACTTGAAACTATCCTGTTTGAAGAGCAAAACCTGCAACTTTAATGGCTTCCTATTGAAAACACCTGTAATTTTACTCCAATGGATTGGATAAAATGTCAATAGCATTTGCACAAGATGGATATGTGGCTTACTAACAACAAAACGACACTAACTAAGCATGCAATGAAAGAAACTAGGAATTCTAAGCAAAATGAAAGACTAATCTATTGTAATGAGAAATTCAGAGGCAAATTTGAGGGGCCATTTGCTTGAGCACAAGCCAACTATTTATAGCATTTGCATTTACCCAAGGTAAAAACCAAATAGAACTCTTAAACTATAAACAATGGCAAAACACTATTCCAGGGAACCAGAATCATTAATGCAAGCTTATGGCGGTGAAAAAAAGCTGGTGAATCATTGATTTTTACGTGAGTCATGTTAAAAGATTTTCTAGATCATGAGACCGCCGCCAGCAGGCAACAGCAAAAGAGTAAGAAGGAAAAGAAAAGAGGGGAAAAGGGAAAACAAAGCACGTGGGGGCTAAGCGGGGCATGCAGGATGTTAACACATTCTTAGAGAGATTTTTTGGATCCCAAACACCTTGCGAGGAGACATGTATCATCATTGGGGAGTGTGTTACGTTTTTCTGGCAGCGTAGTACCCTACAATTTTTGGTACGTATGGTGACAATTCTCCATTGGCTTTCAAGGATCCTATTGATTTAATCTCATCTCTTTTACCCACATAGTCCGAAGCCAACCAATTCCCTATCTCACGGACATTCTTTATAAGGATTACTACCAAATCAACATCATCCCCCTACATTAGTGTCATTCTCATGTTTGGCTGACCACTTGGATTATGTTGACAATTCCATTCTTTGGGGATGCCTTTAGCTACCTTTCTCAACTTAGATGCAAATGTTTTCTACTGATACTTCCATAATCTATCCAAAGGTGTTTCAGATAACCAAACCCATAATTCCCATGCCATTTGTAGTGACCTCTTCTTCATCACCCTCGCCCACACCTAAATCTTTACCATCAAATGAAATTTTTCCTATGCCTAAAACCTTACCTGTACCTATATCTTCCTCCATATCTAGACCCATTACCACATTGGGAGTCATGCCGACATCAATCCTATTCCATCCTCCTGTCAAACTAGATTTTGTGTCCTCACAAGTTATCACAAAGACTATTCCCTCACCTAAGAGGAAGACCCAAACTCTTAGAGTATATACCCAGAGCTTCGCCCACTACCTCCCTGTCACTTTCACCACTTCCATCTATCCTAGGTCCGTGCCTATAGATCTTTCCCAAACATCCCCCTACCCATTAATCCAAAAGCAACACAACAGACGTACCTCTTCATGATCCTTTTTACACCAAAATTACCTACACAACTTAGGCCTTCACCGTCAACTACATCCTTTTTACCTCTTATACCTACATCACTTCCAGTACCATCATCATTACCCATGACATTCTTCTCTTTAACCATTACCTTCAAAATTTCCTCTTACCACAACCTTCACCACACCTCCATTATTGCCTTGGCTAACTCATTTCTTCCATCTACCTTCCCTTCTACATCTCGCAATTCTTCTTCACTTTTACCCAAGAAGGTGCAACCAAAGTATAAGAACCTACTACCCTCCAAAGAGGTAGTTAAACCTTCACCACCTTTAACAACTAGTTCACTTGATACATCTTTACCCAAGAAGGTACAATCAAAATCTAAAACCATACTATCTACCAAAAAGATGGTCAAACTTACTCAACCTCTAATTCCACCTCTAGTCACACATATCCCACCAAAGTCACCCACACTTCAATCTAGACACACACTTCACATTGTGATCCATTGGCAAGATATTACGCCAACATCCTAAATAACATTTTAGAAACCTTTTTCATCACATTGCTACCACTTAGACCTTATGACCCACTCAAACCTAAACCATAAGCGTTTGATGATACCAAAATTTATGCTTATCATCATGTGGCGGGGGCATGATGTGGAAAATTATAAGGCTCTAAAGACTATTCTTCTCCAACTATGTCCTCTTGAAGAAAACTTTGACAATGATGACCGTTTAGATGAGGACCCTATTCCACCTACACCTATCACCAAACATCCTCATCCCATAACTATTCAAAAGTGACATGGTGACTTATATATTTCATGACTTTATGCATCGCATATTGGAAGATTATGTTAATGATCTTCTTGCCAAATCTAAACATCAAGCCTAACACCTTATAGTCCTTAAGGTTATCCTTGACCATCTCATCAAATACTATGTTCGCATTCAACCTAAGAAGTGTGTCTTTTTTGTTCTCTCTGGCAACCTCCTTGGTTTTATTATTTCTTTGCATGGCATTGAAGTTGATCCCACTAAAATTAAGGCTATTCTCAAAATTCCTCCACCTAATAACCTTCATAAAATTTATAGTTTTCAAGGCAAGTTGCAATCTATTCATCACTTTATTTCTCATCTTTCTGACCCTTGCCATCCATTTCATCATCTCCTAAAAAGGATGTCTCCTTCAAATGGGATGATGAATTCCACAAATCCTTTGACACCTTGAAACAATACATCATCCAACCACCTGTGCTCATTCCCCCTAAAGATGAAAAACAATTTTATCTTTACATTTCAACTACTGATCATTCCTTGGGTGTCATGCTCACTCATCGTGACGAGAAACATAGGGAACAAGTGGTTTATTATATAAGCCGTAAGATTTTAGATTACAAAACTAGATATAATAGTGCCAAAAAAATTCTTGGCCTTAGTTTTTTTCGCCACCAAAATTGACCCCTTATATTACATGTACGCTAAGCCTTACCAACATCAACATGTTGCACATTAGCTCATGATTATTGCAGACCTAGATCTCACATTCATCCATCAAAAATCTATCAAAGGACAAAAAATTGTTGACCAACTCACGGATGCACATATCTTCGAAACCAATACTCTAACTTTGATTTCCCTAATGAATCCATTAATACCCTCTCCCGGACAATACCATTTACCGATGACGTTATTCTCTCGATGGTTCCAAATTTCAGCATGGGGTGGTGCCGAATTATCCTCATTCCTCTTGATGGTAAGCCTATGCCATTATATTTTAAACTAGATTTTGATTGTACTAACAATATTTCCGAAAATGAAGCACTCATGTTAGGTCTTCAAACTTCCATAACCTTAGATGTTAAATCAATTAATATCCTTAGTGACTATGAATTGTTTTTAACCAAGTTAATGGTATATACCATTGTCATAACGAGATACTTCAAAAGTATAAGAATCATGTTGACATAATTTTGACTACCTTTGACTGTTATGAACTTCAAACCACCCCACGTTCCACTAATAAATTTGTAGATACCATGGCCTGTCTTGCTTCTCAAATC
Source organism: Taxus wallichiana var. yunnanensis (assembly GCA_018340775.1). Lineage (NCBI taxonomy): Eukaryota > Viridiplantae > Streptophyta > Pinopsida > Cupressales > Taxaceae > Taxus > Taxus wallichiana. The sequence continues at coordinate 856,288,183 of CM031234.1, forward strand.
CCCACTTCACCCTCCAACTCAAAAATATTTTTCATAGTAAAAGGTTGAACTCAACTTCTTATCTAATTTGAGATGTCAAACTTGTAGGAAACATTGAAACTGACCCATGTGACCTTTGGTATAAGCAGTCTTTTGGCTACCTTTCCCTTTCAATTATTCCTCTAGATCTTACTCTCAATGGAAAATGAGACTTTCTCAAAAGTGTCTCTCGCTATGTCATCATGGGTGGTATTCTCTATAAATGTGGTTTTGATGCTATCCTCTTATGATGCCTTACGAGTTTTGAAATTTTATAAACCATCAAGGAATTTTGCGATGGGATTTGTGGGGGTCACTTCAGTGACTTAGCTATCACTAAGCGCATCCTACGCATGGGCTATTACTCGATAACCCTAAAACATGATTGTTGTGACTAGTTCAAGCATTATATAAAGTGTTCGAAACATGTTAATATTCATCACACCCATAGTCATGCCTTACAAGTCACTTGAGACCTTTGGCCTTTCTCTCAATGGGGTTTGGATCTTGTCGGAGAGATCAACCCTCATTCTTCCAAACATCATCAATGGATTATTACCACTACCGAATATTACACTAAATGGGTGGAATCCATACCTCTTATTTCTACAAAATCTGAGAAAATTTGTGAATTCATCAATCATCACATCATTTTTTTCGCTTTGGTGTTCCTCACCGCCTCATCACTGATAACGAAAAACAATTCAAAAACAAAACCTATGAAAACTTTGTGATGCCTTTGGCATTCAACTTAGTTTTTCTTCACCTTATTATCCTCAAACAAATGGCCAAGCTGAATCAACTAACAAAACTCTAAATAAAATTCTTATGAAAGTGGTTGACAATACTGGTAAGGATTGGCACACGTACATTCCTTTCTCCTTATGGGCTTATCGCACTAGTATTCACACCTCAATTTTTCCACACCTTTCTCTTTGGTCTATGGTACATAGGTTATCTTGCCTCTCAAATTCCAAATTACATATCTTTATAGCTTACTCAAATATATGCTCAACGATGATGGTTTTTACTAGGATCATTTGGCACAGCTTGATTTATTAGACAGAATCCATCTAAATGCTCTTGATCACCTCCGAAGCTATCAAAAATGTATCAAATGTGCCTACGATAAACATGTCCAAGAACTAACCTTCCATTTTAGTGACATCGTCCTAAAGGAAAATCAACATGTAACAAAAATGGAGAAAAGTAATCAAGTCAAGTTTGCTCCTAATTGGCTTGGACCCTATATCATTACTCATGCCTATGGATTGGGTGCATATCATGTATCTTCACTTGAAGGTAAACTCAAACCTGAGCCCCTCAATGCCTTTCATCTTTGACCATTATATTGTTTAATAAAGTCTTATATTATCTTCTGTCTATTAAACACTTGTCCCTTGAGCACCATTCACCTTCCACTTACCTATTTTAAATATCAACGGCTAAATAAGAATCATGTGATTACCTGTCACCTTTTCACCTTATCTTCAATATGAGTACCACGACTCTACTCATGACATTATTCTCATGGATTTTTTTGTCCTTTTCAAGATGGAATCCCATGTTAATTCATCACTTAAAACCTCTCTTGCATAGTTATCCCTATGTGTCATGGTTTTTTCTTCATAAAATAGCATATACTTCTCTATAGTCTTGTCCATGACCTAAAATTCCACAAATAATTCAAAATTAATATACGGGATTTTCAATCTCAAACTCCTTGAGTCAAAATTCTAGAAAAATATGACTCCCTCAAAAAGGACATCTAATATTTCTATCTTACTGCTATAAATAGACTACTCCCTTGAAGGACAACTATACAAAGCTAGCCATATTGTACATAGTCTATCACAAAAAGAAGACTATTCCTACAAAAATAAAATAAAAATATTCTGAATCTTCCCCGCATCGATCAACTTCATGAAGACCTCAAGGAGATATTATATTCATCCCACATATACTTCCCACATAGATCAATCTATAAAATAAAAGCAAAAAGAAAAAGATAAATTTTTTTGTCGTGGATTTTGATATTGGGTACCTTGCGAAGAGGCATATTATCTCACACCGGGATTACGATAAAACAACCTATTTCACCCCACCGCATTTCCTTTCTAATATTCTACCTCATCAAGGGATGTGCCACAAATGTGACATTTTTTTATCATGTGACCTTCTTCACCCTTAGAATAGTCAATCATGCAATGCCTTTAGGGTCTTACATTCATAAAAAAATCTTTGATATGATAGACTTGTAATAGTTCTTACCAATTAGGTGGATTTTTGTCTCCTCTTACCATTCACCTCTTTTATTACTTATTGTTCCTCCTTCACAAGACCAAACCTTCGACACTTACATTCTGGGAATTCCTCTTCCACCAAAATCACCCACACTTATTCAACATAGACTCAACCATGCCTAAACGACCTATACTCAACCATTCCTATATTACCTAAGCTCAAACATGCCTACATAACCTATACTCAACCATGCCTAAATGACCTAAGCTCAACCATGCCTAAAATTACCTAAACTCAACCATGCCTAAAATGACCTAGACTCAATCATGCCTAAAACCTACCGACCCATTCATCTATCCTCATCTTATTCTTCCCTAGCTTATGGGAGAACTACATCATCCTAAGGCCCCTTTTCACCGGGGCTATGTAGGTAGCACTCTGAGGGCATGGGGCACTTGGAGGTTAGCTCAGCCATTTTTTTCTTAATCAATTTTCACCCTTTTTATTCACATTTTACCCTAGTTAGTTTCCATTTTACACAAAACAAGGAAATTAATCTATCATAACAACATACATACCTACTATTTTATAACATAAACCATATCATACATCAATCATTAACATTTCCATGATATTAAATATTTGGAAATTTGACCACAACATACATATACATCACTATTTATTTTCCATAATACTAATAACTTGAAAATTAAATCAAATGAAAAACCATTCCCAAACCATGCCTATACCTAGACTCTACTATACCTAAATCACCAATACTCCACCACGTATATACCTCAACTTTATGCCTAAATCACCTAAACTCCACCATGCGTATACCTAACTCCAACATGCCTACATGACTTTGAATCAATCATGCCTAATTCAACTAGATTCCATAATACACAATAACAAAATAAAATAAAACAAGTACGTCATCCATCCAATAAAATCATCAACTATGTAAGGAAAGTGTCATGTATCAATACATATATACATAGATATAAATAAATATATGTATCTCAAAACTCTCATGTACAATTTCACTTCTTTGGCACATAGCCCGGTATATATATTAAAAAATAAAAATAATGGTACAATATCACATATGGATATCAATCATCTCCCGACTGATACTGTTAGCGCAAATCAACAAAGACACCCTAGATGTTTTCTTAGATTTCTAGTTTGATAATAGGCATCCAGTGTGATTACACAACATTGAATCTTTTCCCCAAGTGTGGGACTTGCAAAAATGGGAAAAGAGTCTCCAGGTTAAAGGTTGGTTCCTCTACTCCTCTAATTAGATGTATGCATGAAATTTGTAGAGGTTTAACTCAAAATCCTACTCTAATTTTGCCAAGGAGACAAGGATAGAAGGAAAGAAGATAAAACTGAAACTTACAAGGTGATACACCAAAGGAGTGATGGACATCTAGTTCTAAAAATTGACACAAATTATAGAAATGTAACAAAAATCATACAAAAATTGTTAAAATGTAATGAAGGATCAGCAAATAATAACAAACATAAGAAGAGGATTGAAAATCATTCACAAAGCTTGCATTATTATCTCTAGATTTGATATGATGCATTACATTGACAAAGAGGCAAAAATACATGTTGTAGATCATATGGAAGGTCTAAACATCCAAAAATTCTCTTTCTAAGGAGAAGAAAGGAGTCTACAATAACAAAAGAAGTCCAACCTTTACAAATGAGCCAAATTTGGCTTTTTAACAATGAAAACCCGAGCCAAGAGGGAGAAACATGGAAAAAATGAAATGAATGCTTCAACCACCAACCAAATCCATAAAAATAGCATGGGTACCCGTAAAAGTTCATTCCCCAATATTTTTGACCATGCTGGAGGAGAATAGAAGCCATATTGCATTAAAAATGGTGGTTGGATGTCAGTTCTACTCTTCTTCCCATGCCAAAGGTATTTTCTCATTTTTCTCTCACTAAACTCCACCAAAAAACAAAATTAAAGATTCCATCACATAGAGGACTTCAATAACTTTCCAACAACATCAAAATCAAGAAAAACTAAGCTCTGGATCAAAATATATGCCCCTTTAAAGATTTAGGGAAAAACAAGGCAAAAATCGGGTCAGCGGGCCGAAACCCAAAAATTTTCCCTCTTTTTTAAATTTGGGAAAATTTCCCCAAAAAGTTCCACCCCCACCACTCCGATGCCATGTGGTAGGTTTTAATTGGTCCATGGGTTCAAATGGATATTTTACGCCCTTTTTAAATTTTGGAAAATTTTCCAAAATCCCCCTATTGCTCAACCATTCCATCGCCATGTGTCATCCTTCTATTTGCTCAGTGCACACTCCAAACTTTCCCTTTGATACTGCCAATCACTTTTGGAAAAAATACCGAATTTTCCCCATGACCCCAACCTCCGATGAGACCAAGACACATGTCACACTTTGATTGGTCCGCGGATCCTATAAAACCTTCATTTTCTCCTTGGCGGGCCTGTGGGAACAAATTTTCCTTGCACCATTCGCAACACTTTGGTAAAATTGTAAAAATTATCCCTATGTCCCAGGACCTCCGACGGTCTGTAGACACATGTCACCTTTTGATTCACATGGGGGTGCTCCAAATTTTTCCCTTTTCTTTGGTGGGCTGCGGGCCAATTTTCTCCTTTTTTCCTTTACATTTTTGGTGAAAAGCCAAAATTCACTCTGTCGTCCCGATCCCACCGCCATATGGACACATGGTGGACTCCTATTGGTTCATGAGCCTCCGGCCTAAAATTTTCTTTGTGCCCCAACCGAGCCCTTTGGAAATTTTTCTATCTTGCCTCCGTAGACCTGCCATTCCTCCACCACGTGGCGCCTTCCTATTGGTTGCGGACCTTCCCAAGGAAAATTTCCTTCAAAAACTCCACCGAGGCATAACTTGTAAAATAAAAGGAGTTAGAAGGAAAAATTTACCTTTACGGAAAGGTGAGAAAATAATCTATCTGATAAAGCCATTTCTAGAAAAAAATTAGTCCTGAAAAGTGAAAAAAATTGACTGAGACACAAGGAAGGAAGGAAATGAAAGGGAGTTAGCAAAAATGAGCAAGGCGCTTATTTTGGATAACAATTTTGGCGACTCGGAGGGTCATCTACCTACTAGATGAATGATCAGCTACTCAAGCAATCCATTGGGCATGGAGTCATCACCTTAACTACTTGGTACTCCCAAGTCATTAGAAAATCTCTAGAAGGAAGATTGTGAGAGTAGAACATCGCTTGATCTCGAACATGGCATGCAAAGATGCATCCTTGGGACATCAAATCTTGTGCCAAAGCACTTAGGGAAATTTAAAACTAAGCTACAACAGAACAATGTGCACAAGCACTTAGAGGAATGAAAATCTAAGCTAATATGTACAAGGTGAGGAGTTTCCCTTTTAGTAGCAATGTTTTAGATGGATTCCATTAACTGAATTTTCAGTCCTTTGCCATCCAATGTAGAAAATTGGAAGGGATTATTGTTCTTACATTTTGTGACCATGTAGCGGCCACTCAAAATGGCATCAAACTTTGAATGCATTCCTGGCTTTGCTCATTCGCATCCCGTTTCAACACTAGATCTCCAAATTCGAAGGTTCTAGCCTTAGCTTTCCTATCAAAGGTTCTCTTTATCAAGGCTTAGTCCTTCTCTATTGTTTGGGCTGCATGCTTTTTGATTTCTTGGAGTTCCATCAATTCTACATATCTCACCTCCATGGGTTCAAACTCCAAAATTCCAATTGCTTCATGAGTTCCAACATTGGCAACTTAAGTGACATAGGCAAGAATGCCTCTCTTCCATAAACAAGCTTGAATGGAGAATTACCTGTGGATCTCTTCAAAGTTATCATATCAGCCCATAAGGCTGATTTCAGTTTGGTGTGCCAAGTACTCTGATTTTCATTAAGAGTCCTCTTGATGATTTTAATAAGTTCTTGTTGGTAGACTCAGCTTGGCCATTACCTTGAGGGTAATAATTTTATGAAGTGCTCATATAGATCCCATTCTTAACATCCCATTTAGTAACCTTTGATACTATGAATGCCAATGCATTTTCTGATATTATAATGGTAGGTATGCCAAACCTGGTTATTATCCCCTCATAGAAGTCTAGAATGCTAGATTCATTTTCCTCCTTGAGTGTCACTACCTCAATCCATTAGGTGAAGTAGTTTGTTGCTGTTAGAATCCACTTTTGCCCTTGGCTTGAGTTTGGTTTAATGACCCTAATAAAGTCCAAACCCCATTGCATGAATGGCTAATCAACTAAAATTGGGCTCAATGGAAGGGCTGTTAATCTCTCTTTTCCTGTGAAGCATGCATAATTTTTGCACCTCTTTGTCCATGCATAACAACCACTGAATACCTTGGGCCAATAATAGCCAGCCTTCATAATCTTGAGGGCTTTCACTCTTGGAGAAAAATGACCTCTAGCTGATCCACCGTGGAACTCTTCCAACATTCTATTAATCTAATTTGTCCCAATGCATCTCAACAACACTCCATTTATATATTTTTTGAATAAGACACCATCAACAAGTGCATATGGGACAACCTGCAATGTGAAGTGTCTTCTCTTGGTCTTGTTCATCTCTAGAGGGCATAGGCCTATTTTTAAGAAGTGCATTATGTCTTGGGTCTAGCAAGGAGTGGTTATACCACCATTCTCCTCTTGAACACCTCTTTGTTCTTGGTTGTCTTGCAGCACCAAAACAACATCTTTCCCATTGCTTGCTTCCATTGACTTTCTCAAGACCAGATTCTCACATAACCCCTTTCCTCAAACTAACTTGGTGAATTTTATCTCAATGTCATACTCCATGACATGAGTAATCCACTGGGCACATTTTTCATTTAGGTATTTGTTGAGGAGGAAGTCCTTAACTCCCACATGAGAAACCAGCAGTTGAACCTTGTTGTTTGAAACTAGATGCTTAAATTTCTTCAAGCTCCTAATCACCGCAAGAACATGATTCTCAATGAAGGAATACCTCACCTCATATTCCTCCAAGCTTTGGCTAAAGAAGGAAATTGGATGCTCTGCATTTTCTTTGTTCAGTTGTACTAAAATTGCAGAAATTGTATCACCACCACCAAATGCATAAAGGAAAAAATCCTTAGAGAAATCTGGGTTAATGAGAGTTGGAGTTTGTGAGATAGCCTCTTTTATTGCCTCAAAATTTCCTTACCTTCAACTATCCATTTGAAAGCCATTTTTTTCTTCAACATCATAGTTATTGGCTTGACAAGGACTGCAAAGTCTAGAGAAAACCTTCAAACAAAATTAATTCTTCCCAAGAAACTTTGAAGGGCCTTCTTGTGACTTGGTAATGGTAGTGATTTTATTACTTCAACCCTCTCTAGATCAATTGCTAATCCCTCTTTGGAAACAATGTGGCCTAGGAGCCTTCCTTCATGAGCTAGAAAAATACATTTTTTAGGATTCAAGGATACCCCAAATTTTATACATATTTGGAACACTTGTCTCAAATGAAAGAGATGATCTGCTGCACTTTTAGAAAATACAGTAATATCATCTAGGTATATCAGCACCATTTTGTTGATCAATCCCTTGAATGCCATATCCATTTCCCTTTGGAAGGTAGCTCCGACATTAGACAACCCAAATGGCATTTTCCTATATGCGTAGGTTCCCCATTTGGTGGTGAAGGATATTTTGAACTAATCATCCTCCTTTACCATGATTTGATTATACCCTAAATAACCATCTAGTAATGAAAACCTCTCAGAGCCAGCAACAACTTGCAAAATCTGCTCCATAGAAGGAAGTGGGTAATGATCCTTGAGGGATGCTCTATTCAAATCTCTAAAGTCTACATACAATCTGATTTCTCCACTCTTCTTTCTAATCGGAACCCGAGTTTTCTACCTAGCTTGAATGCTTGATAGGAAATATGATACTTGACTCAATTAACTTATTCAATTCCTTCTTCATTAGAGGCTCCATGTGTGGATTACTAGCCTTTGTTTTTTCCTGATGGGTTTAGCACTTGGATCTAATTCAATTGTATGTTGAGCTAGCTTGGGGTTGAAACCCTCAAGTCTTCATAGCTCCAAGAAAATATATATGGGAACTCTTGAGAAATTTACATGAAATCGTACCTATCTTGCTTGGTTGCCACTTTACCAATTTGAAGTGATTTGCTTTCTCCCACCGAGATGGGCACCTTGAATCTTCTCCCTTGACTTGGATGTTTCCGTTCTCTTTCCTAAATTTATCATTAGGATTAAAGATGGAATCCAAAGTGACAAGTCCCTTTGGTAGTTTGTTGGTTCTCGGTTATACCACTTGATCACCATAATGTTGCTCTAAATTTTCTTGATTTTTGGTGAGAACTCAGCTTCTTCTTACAAGAAATTGATGATTTGTTGGTCACTTTCAAACACTTGCAAACTTACATTATTGTCGACACTCGATAGCCTTACAATCGCATGAATGTTTAGCTACACTTTATCTTCCTTGATACTCTCCACAACATCAAAGGCTACTCTAACTACTACAAGTCTATCAACAACTTGGTTTTCATTCCTAGGGATCGAGTTGATGTCAAAACCTTAAAATCCTCAATGAGGTCCCACACTCTATTTTTATAACACTTGAGCATGTCATTTTTGTAGCATGCTTCCTTTAGCCTGATTAACAATCAGATCACTATCACCAAAGACTTGAAAAAAATTTATACCTCTTTTTCTTGACCAATGCAATCCTTGTATTAAAGCTTCATATTCAGCAGTTGTGTTGTTAGAACATGCAAACTGAAATCTAAAAGCTGAATAATATTTAATGTCTTGAGGTGAAACAAGCATAGCTCCCCTATGCACCTTGTCTACTTCTTGATCCATCGAAGAATAGCTTCCATACCTCATTGTCATCTTTGTGGTTTGGCTTGGTGATGCTAGGAATAGGCTAATTTTCTTCATGCATGCAATAAACTCCTAGTTCGGATTCCTCTATTTCCTTAAAGGGATCAAAAGCATGCACCTTTCTTGCCCATCCATTAAGAGTCAAATCTAGGATGCCTCCAACCTTGGTGTCAATTTCATACAGGCTGGATATTCCTCTTGATCAAATGCTGAACAATTGGAATTGATTGGGCTTGGAGTATGAGGCTCAATGTGAAAGTTTGCAATAGGTTCAAACCTGATTGTGGCCTTAGTTCCATATATTGTTCTAAACAAAATGTGTGACCAATCAGTAGATAAATACCGTCCAATTCTATCTATGAAATCCCTTGACTAACATAAGGAAAAAAGTGGTGGTAAATCTATCACCGACACATTTTGCAAAATAGTGACATTGGGACATACATGCAAGGTGAGGCTCAAATATTTAATTATCCCAACTATTGTTACTATTTTACCATCTAGTTGCACTACCCCTTTGGATATGGCTTCATATTGGAGCCCAGGTTGATCGATATTTGCTTGGGCATTACGAACTACTTGCCCCGAAACAATCATGTAATTGTGTACTAGTTTATCCCCAATGATCAATGAAACATAGAATGGAGGGGGCTTCAAAACTTTACCTTGTTGTCTCTCATGATTTCCTTTAGGCTGAACAACATTTGTGAGTACCTTCTCTTGCATATGAGCCTGCTGATTTATAGTTGACCAATTCTTCATGGCAGCTTATAGTAGATCTCTTTGACCTGGGATGGATAGTGATTCCCACATACATATATTTATGTTAGTCTTCTTCATTTGTTTAATGATGTTGAATGGGGATGAAATATTTCTTTGCTGACCCTTAAACTGCACATTCTTTTCTTGTACATGGGCTGTAAGAGATGGCATTTGAGTTGGTCTAGGAGGTGGGTTGGGCAGTCCTTGCACATTTGGAACTACATTTTGCTTGCCAACACTTTGTGGAGTGATGGAAGGATGTGGATCAAATGGAGCTAATGAATTCCCTTCACCAATATTTCTCTTATTTGACCATGTAATAGCTGCTACATTCTGAGAAATTTTTTGATTCATACCACAAAAATCTTCAGTTGCCGGTTCGAAGTGTAGTCTCATTTGGAGTTGTATTTTGTTGAGGTGTCCCTTATTGCTATTTTGTTTCTTGATTCACCCCACTCTCTACGCCAGTTGTTGTCAACATCAAAGCTTGGTTTAAAGAACCATTAAAGTGCATAGACTAGTTGTGGGGTTCATTGTATGGGAAACACCAATCATACTCTTGAGCTATATTATTTTGCACTGGCACTAAGGCTTTAGAGGTAGATGCAACATTGGGGTTATAGGGCTGAAATGGTCTATTTGTAGGAGGCATTACTTGATTTTGATTTGCAGTTAGATTGGGTGGCCTATTAGGCTAATATGGTTGCTTATTAGGCTGAGTTTGAGACTGGTAAGAAGGTCTAAAACTTTGGGCTTGCTACCTCTTGAGTGTAACCAGCTCATTGCCTAAATTTTGTAATTGTTTTATGACTTCTTGAAGTTCATTTGAAGCACTAGAGGATGAAGTAGAAGTTTTATTCAAACTCGATTTCTAGGAGTGGGAATAGGAGCTAAAGTAGGTGCTTGACTAGTGCTTGGGCTTTCCAAGTTTGGATATAAGGGCATGGGAGGCCTAGGAGCCAGTTTACCAGCTTGGATCAAACAATTCTCAGCCCTAATGGAAATGCTATAAGTTGCAGGTATATTTGCACCTCCCATGGATTGAATTAACATAGAAATATCAAAATTTAAAGCTTTGAGATAGTATAAGAAAGAACCTTCAGCTGTTGGCCTTACTGCCACTAGGATTCTATCCCATCTCCTTTGAAATCTAAAATTGAAGTCAGTTAGATTCTCATAGGGAGCTCTCTTGATGGTTGTCGGTTTTCCAATAGGGACAAGTTATCTCCCTTTTCTCTAAACTATTCATGGAGACTTATGCACAACTGGTTCCGATTTTGGATAGAGCCAACCCCAAGGCTCCTAAACCATTGCAAGGATTTCCTTTGAATGAAGATTCCAATAATTTGATAGTAATCTACATTTCAACAATCTCATGGATTACACAAACATTAGTAATATCTTTGATATGATCACCGAGTGGTCTGATTTTCCCCAAGAAAGTATCGGATGTTCTTTAATGCTGCAACTGAACCGGGTTTTGTGCATTGAGAGCAAGTGGTCTACTACGAGTGAAGTTCACATAAGGGTTGTGTTGTGCCATTCGATTGGCCGAGAACCCTTGTTGATTGGGTGAAAGGTCTACCAGTGGACGAGTTGATAGAGTTCTATTTCGTGGAGATGGAGACATTTGAATTCTTCTTCCTCTCTCTCTTCTTCCGGGGATAATCAAAATACTCAAAGAATCCTTCTTCTCTAGCCCTTGACCTTATTTGGATCCTTTCACGAATCTTTATACTTGGACTATTGAAACCAGTTGATTTAATCTTTGGAGTCACCAGATGTGTAAATCAAGGAACTTTTTAACAAGAAATTTACAAAAATGCACATCAACTTTGTTGTAATGAAGATGAAGACCTCTAAGGTCCCATTGGGCATGCCAAAACTGTTAGTGCAAATCAGCAGCACCCCTAGATGTTTTCTCATATTTCTAGTTTGATAATAGGCATCCAGTGTGATTGCACAACTTTGAATCTTTTCCCTAAGTGTGTGACTTGTAAAAATGGGAAAAGAGTCTCCAGGTTAAAGGTTGGTTCCTCTAATCCTCTGATCAGATGTATGCATGAAATTTGTGGAGGTTTAACTCAAAATCCTACTCTAATTTTGCTAAGGAGACAAGGATAGAAGGGGGAAAGAAGATACAAACTGAAACTTACAAGGTGATACACCAAACTAGTGATGGACATCTAGTTTTGCAAATTCACAAAGACTATAGAAATGTAACAAACATCATAAAAAAATTGCTAAAATGTAATGAAGGATCAGCAGATATTACCAAACACAAGAAGAGGATTGAAAATCATTCACAGAGCTTGCATTATTATCTCCAGATTTGATACGATGCATTACATTGACAAAGAGGCAAAAATACATGCTACGATCATATGGAAGGTTTTAAAATCCAAAAATCCTATTGCTAAGGAGAAGAAGGGAGTCTCGCAATAACAAAAGAAGTCCAACCTATACAAATGAGCCAAATTTGGCTTTTTAACAATGAAAACTCGATCCAGGACGGAGAAATGCGGAAAAGATGAAATGAATTCTTCAACCACCGACCAAATCCATCAAAATAGCATGGGTACCCTTAAAATTTCATTACCCAATATTTGTTACCATGCTTTGAGGAGAATGGAAGCCATCTTGCATTAAAAATGGTGGTTGGATGTCGGTTCTACTCTTCTTCCCGTGCAGGTGTTTTTTCAATTTTCTCTCACTAAACTCCACCAAAAATAAAATTGAAGATTCCATCATGTAGAAGACTTCAATATATTTCCAATGACACAAAAATCAATAAAAACCAAGCTTTGGATCAAAATATATGCCCTTATGAATATTTAGGGAAAAATCGGGTCGACGGGCAAACCAAAAATTTTCCATCTTTTTTTAATTGGGAAAATTGCCCCAAACAATTCCCCCTCCACCACTCTGATGCCACGTGGCAAGTTTTGATTGGTCCATGGGATCAAATGGACATTTTATGCCCTTTTTGAATTTTGGAAATTTTTTTAAAATCCCCCCGCTACTTCGCCTTTCCATCACCACATGTCATCCTTCTATTCGCTCAGTGCACGCATTCCAAACTTTCCCTTTGATACTGCCGATCACTTTTGGCAAAAATACCAATTTCTCCCCATACCCCCGACCTCTGATGAGACCAAGACATGTGTCACAATTTGATTTTGTCTGTGGGCCTCCTATAAAACCTTCATTTTCTCCTTGGCGGGCCCGCAGGAACAAATTTTCCTTACACCATTCACAACACTTTTGTAAAATTGTAAAAATTCTCCTCGCACCCTTGACCTCCAATGGTCTGTAGACATGTGTCACCTTTTGATTCACGTGGGGCGAGCACTCCAAATTTTTCCCTTTTCTTTGGTAGGCCTACAGGCCAATTTACTTCCTTTTCTCCTTTACATTTTTGGAAAAAAGCCAAAATTCACTCCGGCATCCCGATCCCCACCAACCATATGGACACGTGGCGACCTCCTATTGGTTCGCAGGCCTCCGGCCTAAAATTTTCTTTGCACCCCTACTTGAGCCCTTTGGAAATTTTTCTATCTTATCTCCATCGACCCATCATTGCTCCGCCACATGGCACCTTCCTATTGGTTGTGGACCTTCCTAGGGAAAATTTCCCTCACAAACTCCATTAAGCCATAACTTGTAAAATACAAGGAGTTAGAAGGAAAATTTACCTTTTAGAAAGGTGAGAAAATTATCTATCCGATAAAGCCATTTCCAAAAAAATTTAGTGCCTAAAAAGTGAGAAAAATTGATGAGACACAAGGAAAGAAAGAAATGAAATCGAGTTAGCCAAAAATGAGCAAGGGGCTTATTTTGGATAAGCAATACCCTCCTCTCCTATCTCACTTTTCTCCTCCTCCCTACCAGGTCACATAGCCTACAAACATCTCACCACCCTTTGTTTCTCCCTACCTAGCCTCCATCCCCTCCTCCCGACCTTCTACCGGTTCCAGCTATTGAGAGCTAGTAACCTCACCATGGCCATGTCTCTAGGGTCGACAACCCCATGTGCTACCCGAAGTATGAGTCCTGGATCTAGTCCACTCACTCACTTCTTGTTGGGCTTGGTACTTAGCATATGAAGGTAGATCAATCCTTACAATGGCTAGATGGTCCTAATAATAGAGATCCTTGTTCAGGGAATCCCTGAACCTCACCATGGATATGGTCTGGGGTGCTTCCATTAACCTAACTGTCCCCTATGAAATCTACCCGATCAAGAGTGTACCATGTCCTAGAGTAGGTGCATGTACTATGGGACCATGTCCTTGTTCCTGTGTTGATACCTATGTACCTACTTGGGCCTACAAGGCCACAACCTATGCTTGTGCAGTGGCCAACTGACCTTGTAATCTAGCCACTTATGCCTATAAGGAAGCTACCTGCTCTCCATCCCCATCTCCACTTTGTGTGAGATCCTATGCTACTTGAGCCTATAGGTTTATCACCTATGCCTACAAGGTGGTGACATGTGCCTATGCCCCTGTCAACTATCCCTACAACCCTATAATCTATGCCTATAAGGAAGTCACCTAACCCTATAATGTATCCCTCTGCACTATGACTATCACTAAATTAGGCTACCCTAGCCTCGGTGGTGCCTCCCGTAGTTTGTGTCATCCACCACTACCTATACCCATCAGTAATGCCTACATCATCAATCCATCTATCTACCACCTACTCCTCCTTCCTTGTGGGAACACTTGAACGTGGTGGAGACATGGGTCTCTCCACGTCATCTCTACGATACTGTGGGAAAGGTGGGGAACATCCTGCCACAGTCCAAACTCATGATTTTTCCCTAAATTGAAACAAATTTCCAAGTTCCCCTCTTTTGTGCCCTAACTTCTTCATTTTTTTGGGCTGAGCCATTTTCCCCTTTGTCAAATTCATGCAAAAATTAAAGTGGATCAAATCCGAGTTGTTTGTTGTTAAAATCTCATTCCCGTGTCGTAAACAATGTAAAATCATGCTTCACTTGATTTAAAACTGAGAAATCTGCCCTCCTTGTGAAATTTTTTGATTTCTAGGGCATCTCCTACATTTTTTATGTTTTGACGGGCATACGGGTGTCATTTTCCCATCAAATTCATCCTTCCATCCTTTTGATGATGTGGCAGGTTTCTATTGGCCGGGAGCAGTCAGGAAAATGTTATAAGTTGTTACTTTTTGAAAAATTGACAAAGGA
This sequence comes from Taxus wallichiana var. yunnanensis, assembly GCA_018340775.1. Taxonomy (NCBI): domain Eukaryota; kingdom Viridiplantae; phylum Streptophyta; class Pinopsida; order Cupressales; family Taxaceae; genus Taxus; species Taxus wallichiana. The sequence goes on from CM031234.1 coordinate 856,303,321, forward strand.
AAATTTTGCTCCATGGCCCCGCATTTGCTACAGTGATGTGCCTACGTGGCATGATTTGATTGGTTGGAGGATCGGCGGGGTGGCGGGGTCACTTAGAACATTTTCTTCCATTTTGGAAAATTTCTCGAAGTCACTTTTTGGTCCAAAGGCCCACGTCCAATGGGAAGCGGACACGTGGGGGGGAGTTGGAGAAAAAATTTGATTCGGGATTTGGGGGAAAATTTTGACCCAAGGGCCCGCATCCAATGAAAAGAGGACACGTGTCTAGGAGGGTCAAGTAGAGAGGTGAAGAGTTGGAAAAATTTGAAGTTTTTGGCTTCAAAATGCCAATGGAAAAATTTGGCCCGAGAGCCCGCAACGAATTGGAAGGTGACACGTGGCACAGGAAGGTCAGGCGGGTGGAGGAGGGACTTGAAAAATTTTATTGTTTTTTTCCTCGGATGCCAAGGTAACATTTTGACCCAAAGGCCCGCCTCCAATAAGATGTGGACACATGTCCAGAAAGTTCAAGCATGGAGGGGTGAGTTTGTGAAAATTTTGAAATTTTTAACTTCAAAATGTTAAAGTTAAAATTTGGCCCGAGGGCCCACCTCCAATTAGAGGAAGACACGTGTCCAGGAGGTGAGATGGATGAAGGGGCCGAAGGAAAATTTTATGAATTTTTTCCTTTATGTTTATAGGGTAAAAATTGAAAAATGGGCCCGCCTCCAATGAAACGTGGACATGTGTCCAGGAGAGCCAAGGGAGAAGCGGGGTTGTGCGTGTTTTCTGATTTTTTCCTTTGGAGGCAAAATCTCAAAGTTAAAATTTGAGCCGAATCTCCATAACGAATCATGAAGCAACACATGTCCACAAGGGTAAAATGGATCGGTGGACTTTGTGATAGTTTTGAAGTTTTTTAACTTCAAAGGGTAAAAAGTAATTGTTCATGCCAAACTCCCACAACCAATGAAAATAGGACATGTGTCCAAAAGGAGGCGGAGGATTTTGTGCTCACGGAGGAATGAAGGAAACAATGAGGGGTTGGCTCCACAGCTGAATGGGAGACCGCCATGGGACGGAGGAAGCAACGGGGCATTCGGGCCCATGGAGGTTCTCAAGGAAATTTTCCTTTTTTCACAAAAAGGAGAAAAATTTGTTATTTTGGCCCACGGATCTTGGTAGGGTCCACCTAGGGACACGTGGCGTGTCCAGGGGGCATGCGGGGAAAATTTTCAAAATTTTCCCAAGGTCAAAAAAGGTTCAAATGCATTTATAAGGTTGGATGCCCGGTCCAATGGTATTTGGACACATGTCCACCTTATCCAAAAGTCAAAGAAGATATTTTTGAGCCTACATGTCGAATCTCATCAAGACACATGGAGGGCGGAAATTTAAAGTTGATTTTAAATCAATGGTTGCTAAGTGTTTTCATTTCTTGTTGCCACCATTGGAGCTCCAAGATGCTTGGAATCATCATTTTTGCACCAAATTGCATGAAATTTTATATGAAATCACATCCCCTCGACCTTCTGGATGCAATGGCATCATTCATTTGAGCTATTTTGGTGCCCTATAGTGATTTTCATGAAATATTTTTCTCATCCGTGTAAAAATGTGAAAAGTGAAAAATTAAAGTTGCAGAGTTAAAAATGATGAGGGAAAAGGGTGGAAAATGATTGCAAATGCATGTTGGCATGGTGGAATGACAAAAATGTGACCCTGGGATGGATAAGGATCTGAATCCATGTAATATTTTAAAATATTTGTGCATCTCTAGCATTTTGCGATGAGTTGTTTTACAATTTTATATCATTTTTCATCAAATGGATAGGGTTTTGTAACAAATTTGATCCCTTTGGCATTTTCTTTGCTTGGGATGCAAGGATCCAAGCTGGCATAGGGTATATTATGTAATTTGGAGGCATTTTGTAAAGTCTGTTGAGAATTTTGGAGAAAGAGAGAAGAATTTTCACGAGGAAAACTGGAAGAAGTCCATTTTCTTTTGGAGAAACTACCTGAGAGCCATTTTTTATTCTTGTTTGCATCAAATGTTCATCATGTTGAGTTGGTTTCAGCTATAAAGCCATCAACAAGCTTTGAGATTGTCTAAATAACATTCCCTTGCTGATATATTTGATCAAATTCTTGGATTAACTGGTTTTATCTCTTGGCAAAGCTTGCATACACTTGTATTTCAATATGTTTTCAATTTGTGTTTCATGCTCATGTTGCAATCTTGTGTTTGGGATCTTTATTGGTCATACATGGTCTCATTTCTTGTAGAGGGTTTGAAGGCATCTACAATCTTCCATTCAGAAGAGCATTCATTTGAGTGAAGATAAACAGATTTAAATTCATCTTACCTTCCTTGTAAATTGAGGGTGTTTGTAAACCTTTGGGTGTACCTTAGGTCATGATCTAACAAGGGTTTCTAAATGCTTCATTGATATTTTTCTTCAAGCCTTTGTGGTAGGTTATCAAAGTTTGTATGGAATAGTGCAGATTTGGGCATCCATGTGTGCACACATCCTGGTTGAAAGAGCACTTCAAATTCATTGAAACATCTCTATTGTTTAGGTGTTGTAATTCATTTGCAAAGCTTCCCAAAGAAGGTGATGATTTCTAGCTACTCTTGTCCCAACATCTCTCATCAAAATTTCATTTTAAACTAACTCATCCTACCTATAATACCCCTACATTTGCATTGTGTGTCCACAAAATAATTCAATCCTTTCACTAAAATGCACAAAGTTGATCAGGGTTTTATCATGTCTTTAGCAGCTCTAGCTTTGTTTTGAAAACATTTCCATCATTTAGTAGTGACAAACTCCTTTGAGTTTGGATAATGGATACTTGATCATGTTTTCACAAAGCCTCTTCCATATCATATGCAAAACACAAGGATATCTCCATCTCCTTACCATATAAGAGCTGCAATATAGGTTCTCTTGCCTTGGTTGATAGGCACAACCTAAAATAGTGAGGGTTAGATCAAAACCCTCTTGAAGGTGCTATCCACTCCCTCAATTCTTGAATGTAAACAAGTAGATAGGTGTGCTTCCCCAACAAATGACATACAAAACATCTATCTATCCTTGAGTGTCTTGTGCAAATTTATGATGTTGTTCAAGTTGTGAAGGAGAGTAAAATTGGATACCAACACCCGAGTGGCACCATTGCTCAGGGGAATTTCTTTGATTTCTTGGTGGTTTTGAGGTGTTTGAAAGGTTTGAGCATTTGTGTGATCAAGTATTTGAGCTGTTACATTCTTGAGATATCATTTCATACTTCAGATCTACATGTTTTGGGTAAAAAAGATTTCAAACTCAGCTTGCTCTTCTCATTTACTAGCAGTTTATATGATTTGGATGCATTGTTTTTGGTTGAATCAAGAAGAAGAAGATCTGATTTGTAAATCCTTGCAAATTTTTCAGTCATAGCATACATTTGATAGAATATTTTAGTGCTTTCTTACACAACTAAGGTGGAAATCCTTAGTGGCGACTCCATGTTGTTTGGATCTTGAAATACCAGTTGTCTTACACATTTCTGTCATTTGAAGCTTATTGTTTAAATCTGTCAAGCTGGAGGGAAGGAGATCCCTCTTCATCAAGGACTCTTCTAAGAAGTTGCTCACCGAATCAAGAAGCTCAGAACTAGAAGGAAGAAGAGTGTGGAAAGTGGTTGGTGATTTGGTTGCAAGAAAAGAGATCCCCATAGTTGAATTTGAAGGAGAGCAGCCTATTATTGAAGATTATAATTCTCTTCAAGTAGATCTGATTCAGAAATCTTCTTGCTGATTTTCATTCTCCATCAGGTGAGGGACCTTCTTGTGTATTTAAAAAAATTTCTCCTAAATCTTCTCCTGTGGTTTCTAAGTTTGCTAAAGTTTATCAAGAGAGTGAGCCTTTGGGGGGTTGTCATTTTAAAGATCACTCATCTATTCCAATCAGACCCATTACTACTCCCAACCAGATTGTTTCACCTCCAAGATCACCCCCACCAAACAATATGGCTCAACCTAGACCTCCATTTTTTGTTAACACCTTTGGTCCTATAAATTTTGGAGGAATGGATGGTTATCCAAATGCTGTCCCACAAGATGTGAGAAATAGGTTACCAAAATTCCAAGGTAACAATGCCATTACCGTGATCAACATCTCAAACTGTTTGATAATATGATGGAAGATTTTGAGATAGAATTTGAGGATGTGTATATCAAGTTGTTTATCCATACACTTGAAGAAGATGCTAGGGATTGGTACAAGGCTCTACCTGATAACTCTATTGATTCATGGACTGAGATGAAAAATGCATTTAGATTGCAGTATGGTGACAGGACTGATCCTAGATTTCTTTTGTCTGAATTTGAAAATATCAAGAAGAACCCGAATGAGACAGTCCATGACTTCAATACAAGATTCAATAAAACATTGAGAAGGCTTCCTATCATTTTGAGGCCTTGTGATGAATCTTGCTTGATCAAATATGCAGATGCATTTGATAAAAAGGTAGCCTATTACTTGAGAGACAAAAATCCTACAAACTTGAGGCAAGCTTTCACCATGGCACTTCAAATTGAAAATAATATTAAAGCTATTGGTAAACCACTTAAGAGGGATGGTGTGAAGCTGATAAACCCCGAGAAGCCTCAAGCTAGCAAGGGTGCTGATTTAGAAGATGTTGTTAAAACTTTGGCAGGGGCTGTTAAAGAAATCTCTTACAAACTAGCCCGGGCTGAGAAAGGAATTGGGAAAAGTTCACAAGGACAACAAAGAACTCAAAACCATGATATATTTGGCAATCATCCTAGGGGTGATCAAAGACAAGATGATAGAGGTAAAGGGCCTATTGGATCTGCAAATAGACAACTCCAAGCACGTGAAAATAGAGTGGTGCTTGACCCTCTGACTGCAAGGGTTGTTGTTGTTCAAGAAATTGCTGATATGGATTGGTGTGATAGATGTTTTCTTCCTCATCCTCCATGTGAAATGGACCAGCAAGATATTGATGATGATAATGAGAATGAAATGGATGATGACATTTGTATGATGGGCAGCTCTTTAGGCTCACAACAAGCAACAACATCAACAAATGTGATAAGTGCAAGGACTACTGCAACCTTTTGGGATTGCATAAAGAGGGTACCATTTCTTTCTCTTCCTCAAATTCATGATGTAGATGTAGTTCAGGCCTTTGAAATTCCTAATAATGACTTTGAATATCTAAGGGCTTTAATGATCAAGAAGTATGATGGTGGTATTCCTTCGGAGGAAGATAGACAATTGTTAATGAATGTTGTGGTTGGTCAAGAGAAAGAGTACAATACTAGAAGTAAAGTTGTTAGGGAGCTGGTCCTCAAGCCAAACCAAAGACACCCTTGCTCACAAGCATTCCCAAAGACAATCCTAGAAAAGAAACAATTGCCAAGAACCCTGTTGTCCCATGCAAAAATATCAGTCCTCTTCATGCCCAGGCTGCCAAGAATACTTCTCCATCTGATGAACCTTCTTGTTTCCCTTCCAATGTTGTTTTACCAAAGAATGTTCCATATGATATAGCCCAGTTTTGAGCCAAATTAAAGTGAGTGTTCCAATTATTGAATTGCTTAGAATTCCTGAGCATAAGAAGAGAGCATTTGAGTACTTGGGATTGAAAGAAGAAAAGATTACCCCAAGCAAAAATGTAAATGTTGTTGAGAATCCTCTTCAAAGCATTGCTGGCCTTGGAAACACCATCACCAATGGAAGATTTTGGAGAGGCACCTGAAGTATATTTGGGGACATCCTTGGTTGATTCCCAATTGAATGTTGATCCATTCTTCACAACTTTGCTCATAAAAGATAGGTTGCTTCACAATTGCATGTTTGATTCCGGTGCATCATGTAATGTCATGCCTCTAGAAGTCATGAATGAGTTGGATATCAAGGTGACAATAAGCATATGGGAAGTGTACAGCCATGGATTCAAGGGAAGTGCCGGTTGTTGGATGTGTGAAGGGTTTAGTAGTGCAACTTGCAGCCTATCCGGGTAAGAATTTAAAACTTGATGTTGTAATTGTTGATTGCCCTGCCAAATGGGGTATGCTTTTGTCAAGAAAGTGGGCTGCGAGTGTTGGTGGTAGTGTTCAAATGGACATGTCTTTCACCACCATTCCCATTGAGGGCAGCCTTGTCAAACTCTATGGTGAAAAGAAGATGTTACACTTGATTGAAGATCCCAACAATGCTTCTTATGAAGTGTTGTTTGCTGATGTAGATGTTGACAACTTCATTGGTTTTGCTGATGGAAAAGAGAATAAGATGGACAAATCAGAGTGCCTTGGTATGGTAGGTTCTCCATGGACATTACTATTTGATGGAGCTTGCTCCAAGTTTGGGAATGGTGCTGGTATAGTGTTGGTTTCTCCAAGTTTAGAAGAGTTTCCTTTTTCCTTCAAGCTCAATTTTGAATGCACTAACAATATAGCTGAATATGAAGCATTGTTGTTAGGGTTAAGGATTGCATGGAAATATGGAGTGAAGGATATTGTTGCTAAGGGAGATTCAGAGTTGGTGGTGAAGCAAGTAAGGAAGATGTATGCCACAAAAAATCAGCGTATGAAGCAATATAAGAATGTTGTTTGGGACTTGATTGAAATGTTTGATTCCTTTAACATTGTTTATCATGATAGGAATCTTAATGTTGCTGCTGATAAGTTGGCTGTCCTTGGCTCTAGATTTGACAATTGCACCATTTCACCCTTTTGTGAATATGACATTGAAGTACTAACAAGGCCAGCTATCCCGGATAATGTAAAACATTGGCAGATTTTTGATGATGATGCACAAATCTTGAGGTTCTTACAATGCCAAGGTGAGTTTTCTGGTCAAAACATTGATTGGGAACCAATGGTGTGCATGAATGAAGGTAAAGAAACCTTGTTTGACAAGGATATAATACAATTGAAGACAAACACCATTCCTAAAGGCCTTGTGGCACTTGAATCCAACTTTAGCAATGTTGATTGTATCATTAATAGAAACTTGTTTGCTTCAAGGGATGTGGAAGAGCACAACTTGGGAACCAAGGACAAACCAAGGAAGATTTGGTTGGGCAGCCATCTCAGCAAAGAAGAAAAATAGTCCTATGCCCAACTTTTAAAGAAATATCAAGATTGTCTTGCTTGGTCTTATTCAGAGCTAAAGGCATATAGAGAAGATTTGTTCCAACATGAGATTCCTCTTGAGGAAAAAGCTAAGCCATTTAGACAAAGACAAAGGCCCATTAATCCACTTCTATCCATGAAAATGCAAGAGGAGTTGAAGAAATTAAGAGATGGTGGCATCATTCAGCCTACTAGATACTCTTCTTGGGTTGCCAACCTTGTGCCAGTTAGGAAAAAGAATGGTGATATCAGACTTTGTGTGGATTTTAGGAATCTAAACAAAGCATCTATGAAGGAAAACTACCCATTTCCAAACATGGAGAATATGTTGCAGCTTGTAATAGGGTCAGAGATGCTTTCTACCTTGGATGGTTTCTCCGGATACAACCAAGTAGTTGTCAAAGAATCAAAAAGATTAAAGACAACCTTCACTACTCCTTGGGGGACTTATGTTTTTGTGAGGATGCCCTTTGGATTGATGAATGCTGGTGCCACTTTTTAGAGGGCAATGGATGTTGCCTTTGCTGGTTATATCAATGAATTCATAGTAGTTTACCAAGATGATGTGACTATTTTTTCAAGGCAGTGAGGAGATCATTTGCAACACCTAGAAAAAATGTTGATCAGATGTAGAGAGTATGGCATTTCCCTTAACCCAAAGAAGTGTCATTTTGGCATGTAAAAGGCCAAGTTTTGGGACATATTGTGTCCAAGGAAGGTGTTATGATAGACCCGAGAGAGTAGAAGCAATCAGCAAAGTGCCCATTCCAAGAACCAAGAAAGGTATTCAATCTTTCTTTGGCCAAATCAATTTCATTAGAAGGTTTGTTTCTAATTTTGCTGAGCTAACTCTCCCAATCACAAGCATGCTAAGAAAGGATCAAGTTATTAAGTGGGAAGAGGCTGCCATCCAAGATTTTGAAGGAATAAAGGATGCACTCAAGCATGCACCTGTTTTGGCAGCTCCAAACTATAAGATGCCTTTCCAAATCTTCTCTTTTGCATCTGAATTTACTATTGCTTCAGTTTTGTTACAAAAGGATGAAAAGGGAGCTGAGAGGCCTATTGCTTTCTTTAGCAAGGCTTTACAAGCAGCTGAGTTGAAGTATACAATCATGGAAAAACAAGCATTTGCATTGGTAAAAGCAACAAAGATTTTCAGGCCCTATATATTGAGTTCAAAAGTTGTTGCTTATGTTCCCCACACCATGGTTAAAGACATCTTATCAGACATGGAGATATCAAGCAAGAGATGTAGATGGGTCAAAAATTACAAGAATATGATATAGATATCCAAACAACAAAGTTGGTAAGAGGTTTGGGTCTTGCCAAGCTCATGGCTGAGAGCAATTTGCAAAATGTAGAAGTAAATCAGCTAGAGGAAGAAAGGGCAGATCTTCTTGACAAATTGATGAGGTCTGAGTGGTACAAAGATGTGATTTTCTACCTCAAGACACCTATGCTGTCCTAGTCACTTGAATAAAAATCAGAAAAGAGCCCTCAAGCTGGCTTCTCAAAAATATATCATAATAGACCTTGGGCTGGCTTGGAAGAACCCTGAAGGTGTCCTCTTGAAATGCATAACTGAAGATCAAGCTCCCAATTTGATTGCTGATTTCCATGGGGGAGTTTGTGGAGGACATTTTTCTGGTAGAGTGACAACGCACACAAGATTTTAAGAGCTGGTTATTGGTGGCCAACTCTTTTTAAAGATGCAAACCAACTAGTTAGAAGATGTGATAGTTGCCAACATTTCTAAGGAAGATTGAAGGCTTCAGGCTCCCTTCCTTTGCAGCCTATATCAGTTGAAGCCCCTTTCAAACAATGGGGAATGGACTTCATAGGTGAGATTTCAAATCCTTCTAGTGCTGGTCATAAATGGATCCTTGTTGCAACTGATTATTTCACAAAGTGGGTTGAGGCCATTCCATCTAGAAAGGCAACACACCAAGTGGTAATGGATTTCTTGTTGAATCATATCATATGCAGATTTGGAGTTCCAGTTAAGATTGTATCTGATAATGCCATGTGTTTTAGAGCCAAGCCTTTGATGGCAATGTGCAATGAATATGGGATAAATCTGACTTATTCTTCAAACTACAATCCACAAGGCAATGGGCAAGCTGAGTCCAAGTAACAAGAACTTGCTCAAGATTATTAGAAGGACCTTGGAAATCAACAAGAAGAAGTGGGGAGAGCAATTGAAATTTGTAGTTTGGGCTGATAGAATAACTCCAAAAAGAGCAACTGGTAAAAGTCCATTTGAATTGGTGTATGGAACTCAAGCATTGCTGCCCTTGCACTTGCAATTATCCACTTTTCAGTTTTCCCAACATAGTTGGAAGATCAAGAACATGGCCCATATGAATCAAGGATCAATCAAATCATTGAGTTGGATGAAGAGAGAAGGGCTTCTCACCAAAGGCATGTCAGATTTAGAGAGAAATTGAAGAAGTTGTTTGATAAGAAGGTCACTCCTAGAGCCTTCAATGTTGGAGATCTGGTTTTGCTATGGGATAGTAGGCATGAAGACAAGGGAAAGCATGGAAATTTTGATGCTCTATGGATGGGCCCTTATGCCATTGATATCAAGATTGGAGAAAATACATTTTTTCTCAAGGATTTGGATGGGGATTTGTTGGAGCTTCCTATTAATGGCAGACATTTAAAACATTTCTTGGATTAAATCCCCATGTGAGGTATCCACAAGTTGTACATTTTTGTATAGCCCTTGTTTTTGTTTTCTTTTTTTTGTTCTTCTTTGTTTGGCTTGTGGTTTTCCCTTTTGTCCTTGGCAACCATTGTTGGTCTAGTTTTCTCGGTCCTTTTTGGTGAAAATTCTAGTTTTTTGGGCTGCAAATGTGTTTTTGACTCCTTGCCCAATGGATTTTTGGCACTTGGTCTACGTTTTGATCTTGTGGCACTCACGGAGTGCCCATCCCCAAGCAAGAGCCAATGTTGGTGCAAATTCTAAGTTTTCACACTTTGCCTAATTTCCATATCCATTTTTGCTCTAAAAATGTTCATTTGTTCTAATTGGTGACCTACAAATTCATATTTTCCAATTGAATGCCTTTGAATTGCTCACATTGTCATGATTTTTCCCTAAATTGAAACAAATTTCCAAGTTCCCCTCTTTTGTGCCCTAACTTCTTCATTTTTTTAGGTTGAGCCATTTTCCCCTTTGTCAAATTCATGCAAAAAATTAAAGTGGATCAAATCTGAGTTGTTTGCTGTTAAAATCTCATTCCCGTGTCATAAAAAATGTAAAATCATGCTTCACTTGATTTAAAACCGAGAAATCTACCCTCCTTGTGAAATTTTTTGATTTCTAGGGCATCTCCTGCATTTTTTACATTTTGATGGGCATACGGGTGTCATTTGCCCGTCAAATTCATCCTTCCATCCTTTTGATGATGTGGCAGGTTTCTATTGGCCGGAGCGGTTGGGAAAAAATGTTATAAGTTGTTACTTTTTGAAAAATTGACAAAGGAAAATTTTGCTCCACGGCCCCGCATTTGCTATAGTGATGTGCCTACGTGGCATGATTTGATTGGTTGGAGGATCGGCGGGTGGCGGGGTCACTTAGAACATTTTCTTCCATTTTGGAAAATTTCTCAAAGTCACTTTTTGGTCCGAAGGCCCGCATCCAATGGGAAGCGGACACGTGGGGGGGAGTTGAGAAAAAAAATTGATTCGGGGATTTGCGGGAAAATTTTGACCCAAGGGCCCGCATCCAATGAAAAGAGGACACGTGTCCAGAGGGTCAAGGAGAGGTGAAGAGTTGGAAAAATTTGAAGTTTTTGGCTTCAAAATGCCAATGGAAAAATTTGGCCCGAGAGCCCGCAATGAATTGGAAGGTGACACGTGGCACAGGAAGGTCAGGCGGGTGGAGGAGGGACTTGAAAATTTTTATTGTTTTTTTCCTCGATGCCAAGGTAACATTTTGACCCAAAGGCCCACCTCCAATAAGATGTGGACACGTGTCCAAGAAAGTCAGCATGGAGGGGGGAGTTTGTGAAAATTTTGAAATTTTTAACTTCAAAATGTTAAAGTTAAAATTTGGCCCGAGGGCCCGCCTCCAATTAGAGGAAGACACGTGTCCAGGAGGTGAGATGGATGAAGGGGCTGAAGGAAAATTTTATGAATTTTTGCCTTTATGTTTGCAGGGTAAAAATTGAAAAATGGGCCCACCTCCAATGAAACATGGACACGTGTCCAGGAGAGCCAAGGGAGAAGCGGGGTTGTGCGTGTTTTCTAGATTTTGCCTTTGGAGGCAAAATCTCAAAGTTAAAATTTGAGCCGAATCTCCATAATGAATCACGAAGCAACACGTGTCCACAAGGGTAAAATGGATCGCGGAGACTTTGTGATAGTTTTGAAGTTTTTTAACTTCAAAGGGTAAAAAGTAATTGTTCACGCCAAACTCCCACAACCAATGAAAATAGGACATGTGTCCAAAAGGAGGCAGAGGATTTTGTGCTCATGGAGGAATGAAGGAAACAATGAGGGGTTGGCTCCACAGCGAATGGGAGACCGCCACGTGGCAGAGGAAGCAGCGGGCGTGTTCGGGCCCATGGAGGTTCTCAAGGAAATTTTCCTTTTTTCACAAAAGGAGAAAAATTTATTTTGGCCCATGGATCTTGGTAGGGTCCACCTAGGGACACGTGGCGTGTCCAGAGGGGCATGCGGGAAAATTTTCAAAATTTTCCCGAGGTCAGAAAAGGTTCGAAATGCATTTATAAGGTTGGATGCCCGGTCCAATGGTATTTGGACACATGTCCACCTTATCCAAAAGTCAAAGAAGATATTTTTGAGCCTACATGTCGAATCTCATCAAGACACGTGGAGGGTGGAAATTTAAAGTTGATTTTAAATCAACGGTTGCTGAGTGTTTTCATTTCTTGCCGCCATTGGAGCTCCAAGATGCTTGGAATCATCATTTTTGCACCAAATTGCATGAAATTTTATATGAAATCACATCCCCTCAACCTTTTGGATGCAATGGCATCATTCATTTGAGCTATTTTGGTGCCCTATAGTGATTTTCATGAAATATTTTTCTCGGCCCATGTAAAAAAATGTGAAAAGTGAAAAATTAAAGTTGCAGAGTTAAAAATGATGAGGGAAAAGGGTGGAAAATGATTGCAAATGCATGCTGGCATGGTGGAATGACAAAAACATGACCCTGGGATGGATAAGGATCTGAATCCATGTAATATTTTAAAATATTTGTGCATCTCTGGCATTTTGCGAGTTGTTTTACAGTTTTATATCATTTTCATCAAATGGATAGGGTTTTGTAACAAATTTGATCCCTTTGGCATTTTCTTTGCTTGGGATGCAAGGATCCAAGCTGGCATAGGGTATATTATGTAATTTGGAGGCATTTTGTAAAGGTCTTTGAGAATTTTGGAGAAAGAGAGAAGAATTTTCACGAGGAAAACTGAAGAAGTCCATTTCCTTTTGGAGAAACTACCTGAGAGCCATTTTTTATTCCTTTTTGCATCAAATGTTCATCATGTTGAGTTGGTTTCAGCTATAAAGCCATCAACAAGCTTTGAGATTGTCTAAATAACATTCCCTTGCTGATATATTTGATCAAATTCTTGGATTAACTGGTTTTATCTCTTGGCAAAGCTTGCATACACTTGTATTTCAGTATGTTTTCAATTTGTGTTTCATGCTCATGTTGCAATCTTGTGTTTGGGATCTTTATTGGTCATACATGGTCTCATTTCTTGTAGAGGGTTTGAAGGCATCTACAATCTTCCATTCAGAAGAGCATTCATTTGAGTGAAGATAAACAGATTTAAATTCATCTTACCTTCCTTGTAAATTGAGGGTGTTTGTAAACCTTTGGGTGTACCTTAGGTCATGATCTAACAAGGGTTTCTAAATGCTTCATTGATATTTTGCTTCAAGCCTTTGTGGTAGGTTATCAAAGTTTGTATGGAATAGTGCAGATTTGGGCATCCATGTGTGCACACATCCTGGTTGAAAGAGCACTTCAAATTCATTGAAACATCTCTATTGTTTAGGTGTTGTAATTCATTTGCAAAGCTTCCCAAAGAAGGTGATGATTTCTAGCTACTCTTGTCCCAACATCTCTCATCAGAATTTCATTTTAAACTAACTCATCCTACCTACAATACCCCTACATTTGCATTGTGTGTCCACAAAAGAATTCAATCCTTTCACTAAAATGCACAAAGTTGATCAGGGTTTTATCATGTCTTTAGCAGCTCTAGCTTTGTTTTGAAAACATTTCCATCATTTAGTAGTGACAAATCCTTTGAGTTTGGATAATGGATACTTGATCATGTTTTCACAAAGCCTCTTCCATATCATATGCAAAACACAAGGATATCTCCATCTCCTTACCATATAAGGGCTGCAATATAGGTTCTCTTGCCTTGGTTGATAGGCACAACCTAAAATAGTGAGGGTTAGATCAAAACCCTCTTGAAGGTGCTATCCACTCCCTCAATTCTTGAATGCAAACAAGTAGATAGGTGTGCTTCCCCAGCTACAAAATGACATACAAAACATCTATCTATCCTTGTAACACATACCAAACCTCCTCAACCTACCATAAGCCCACAACTCCCTATACAATTGGACTAGAAAAGCTAGTGCCCAAGTAAAGCAGACCTGATCCTCGATCATGTCCTATAACACCCCCATCAGTTCTCATGGAAATATCCCACCCTCGGAATTTGGGAGAGAAAATAGTCTACTACCACCATCATTATAAATGAAATCTTGGTCTCCTATGGATATGTTGCATACATATCCCCATAACTCAGACTCGCACTATGATAACTCAACATTCCCATCACCTCACCAAATACCACCACTATCAGCTCCACCAATGCCTCACTCAAAATCAAATAGACTGGCTCACTAATAATAGGAAGCCACATGATCCTATACATGTCCTTCAATGTAACAATCATCTCGCCATTCATGAAATGGAAGGTATTGGTCGTGGAGTCCCATCTGTCGATGAGAGTGACCATTAAGCTAGGATTTCAGCCTATACACCTATAATTCCTTATCAAACTAAGTCCCACATCTGCTATGTGCTCCCACTCCTCAGCTGTCACACTAGGCCGCATATGTACCAATAGAGGTGGTACTCTGTCTCTCATAGTTAGTTGATCTCTCACCTACATCATCCAAAACAACACTATCAAGTCGTGACCCTCTCAAATTACCTATTCCTTAAAACCTCAACTGACCTCATACTTAGCCATTTTTTTACCAAATCATACCTAAAACCATCCATCATACCTACCCTTCACCTAGTTTCCATACCTACCCTTTACCTATTTCACCTAAAAACCCTATTGTCTCCATTCTGATACTTACCCAATATCCTAGATCATTTCACCTACATACCTATCACACATCGGCAACATAGTGCCTTACCCTCTTCCACCTACATTAGCCTTCACCTACCCATGCCTCACCTGTTTAACTTTCCCATCTAACTCTTCTTTCACCTAGTCACTTTTTATAGTGACGACATGGGTTGCCTTGATCGTAATTGGTGTTCTTGACTCGTGTTAGTCACCCTGCACTGACCGATGTCGACCAAAACAAACCGATATCGAGTCAACTGTTTGAGAGATGAAACTGAAACCCCATCCCCTTTTGCCAAAAATCAAATAAAAAAATCTAAAACCCTACACCACCCCACCCAAATTTACCCTACTTAACCTACATTTGTCCTTTCCCACCCCCTGTTTCACCCCCTTTTACCCACAATTTCAAAATACAATTCCCACCCCCATTTTACCCGATTTATTCAAATATTTTAAAATATAACAAGAGGTTTCGTAATGCCTCCTACCTCTACTCGTGTCATCTCTACAAAGTGGAACCTCTCGGTATCTATGCCGGTGGTCCTCCCCGCTCCCTCTCCTACCCTTTTGGATGGCTCAAACCTTAGTAGGTTTGATATACTAGGTGATAATGTTAAAAACTCATGGGATTTATTAATTCAAAGTTTTATTAAAGAATTTAGTGAACAAAAAATATATGCAAATCTCATGATCAAGATCATAAAGCTAGCCCAAGGAGAGAAGGAGAAGATAAGGAATTATCATGCTTGTGTTCTAGTTCTAAGGAGGAAGCTCGATGCCTAGATCCGTAGGAAGGATTAGCCGATGGGTTGATGAATGACGCGGATAATCTCCCCCAAAGCACTTTATTCTTGGGATGAATTAAGATATCATACGAGTGAATTATGACCACCCAATGACCCTCTAACAATAAAATGAGATTGCAAGAAGGCAAGATGAAAGTATGGAAGAGGAGCCCAAAGAAATTTTTCTAAGGTGGAGCCCACACCAACACCTTTACTCCGTAAGCCACAACCACTCTCGGTGAGCAAAAATCTTCCCCTAATACATCTACCGAGTATGAATATCTACTTAGGAAGATTGGCTAGTTAAATATTAATCTTCTTCAAGGAAAGGGATTTAGTTCCTAGGGAGGAGATAGAGGTCCAAAAATAAATATATCTAAAGTTGTATGTTATGGTTGTTATAAAAAGGGTCATTATAAGTATAATTGTGTAGACAGAGCTTTTACATATATTATAAGAGATAATGATAAAGGAAAAGCACTGTGAATTCTTTTGATGTAGTAGATAGGATCCTAAATAATGAAGCGTATATGTTTGTAACAAAAAAAAAAAAAAAAAAAGATAACAAAGTTGGAAATAATCTTAAGAAGATGAAATGAGAGACTAGTAAGAAACATAGGTGTAGAAATTTGGGTGTGCAATATTTTTTGAGTTCACAGGGGTAAGGACCATATTCCATCTTAGAAGATCTATCCAAAGGGTCTGCAAATATTACATATGGTCAAATTCTTGTTATGTCTTCGAGAAGAGGTGGGAGCCGTGAATTGAAATCAATACTAGACGAAGGAAGGAGGTTGAGGTCCTTATTTTGGAAGTAGAGGTGGATCCCTACGCTCCACAAGCTGAGGTATTATGTAATGGTATTTCAATTCATGATGTCTTAGTATATGGAGTTTCTACAGATTAATGTAATGACTCGAGTCTCAAATGAATATGTTGGGTTTAAAAATTTATCGCCCTCACCACTTATGTTAAGGCCATTAAATAAGGGAAAACTAAACTAGAAGGTGTTGTTTCAAATGTGATAATATCTATCATGGGTATTGTATGTGTAGTAGACTTCTAGGTGATGAAGAATAGTACTTGTTGTGTAACCAATGTTGTTAGGAAGGCCATGGATAAGGATAGTTCATGGAATAAACTATTGGAATGAAGGATTCATGACACTTAGATGTGGAAGAAAGAGGGTGAAGATAAACATAATCTCTTGACATCATAAGGAAGAACTTGTGGATTCAAGTGATGAAATTGATGATTGGACATCCTATGATTACTCTAGTGCTAGTGAAGTGGACACAGAAGATGAAGAAAGTGAGGTTCATGTGTTGGTCATGAATATCCTTCCACTCACACCGACTCATGAACCCATAAAATTATCTATAGAAGAAATTGATGTTCATCTCCAACGAATAAATATTGGTGATGTTGTGATGGAGAGTGAGAAGGAGTCCTACCTCCATCTCTTTTGAAGATACATGCACTTATTCACTTTTGATTACAAGTAGCTTCATCAAGTAAGTTGGGTAGAACATTCTATTGAGATGGTAGATGGTGTTAAGCCCATAAAGAAAATCCCATATAGAATGAATCCTATTTTTCCAAGACCGTAAAAGAATAAATAGATAAGTTACTTGGTGCAAGATTCATATTTATTATAGAGAATTTGGAATGGGTTTCTCCCATTGTGATCTTAATAATAAATAATGGGAAGCTACATATTTGTGTTGATTACATGAAGCTCAACAAGGCTTTAGACACCAAATTTGGGTCACACTCCCTTGGTCCCATTTAATCAATTAACGTAACATATTCACCTAACCATGACCCCTTACCCCGCATTCATATTAATTTAATTACTTACAATTGAATTAATGTTCATCCTCACATTATTAATTAATTTAATTACTTTAATTAAGTTAATTTACACATCACCTAGACACATCACCATGGACTTATTGCTAGCCTATTAATTAACTAAGACTAGGTCCTTACTTATCCCAAAGAAAACCTGGGACTTAGTCTAACCCTAAAATTAAAGTTGTATTCCTTCTCCAAAAATATTCCAACTTATCTAAGTACCAACCTCACTTGAGACCCAGATTGGTAATGAAAACCACACCAAAAATATTAAAGATTTGCCTATTTTTGGTTAACCTAGACTTACCCGCCTTAACCGATGTTGGTTATCCCTCGATAGGAGCATGTCACCTAACCACCATCGGTTAATTTATATACAACTTAGAAACCTTTTACCTAGGTTTTTCATATATTTATTACAGCCTTATTACATTCAAATGTGAATCTTCAAGCCCTCTTGCATCCGAGACGATGAAGCTTTTGAACAACTAAAGGAAGCTTTGGTGTCTTCTCATGTTTTAAAGAATCCAAATTGGAGTAAGCCATTCATTTTCCATATGTATGCTTCATATGCAACATTAGGGAGTACTTTGAGCCAAAAGGATGAAAATGCGAATGATCATCTAATTTACTTTGGGAGTAGACAAATGAGAAATGATGAGGTAAATTATACAAACTAAAAAGACACTCTAACTATCATTTTTGATATAAATAAGTTTAGAAATTAATTGCTAGGGAAGAACTTTACAATTGTAAAAATCATCAAGCTCTAAAATATATTATAAATAATCCTAACCCATCAGAAGTATAGCAAGATAGATAATTTTTCTACAATAATTTGAATTTGATATTATAGATAGGCCGTAAAAAAGAAGCATGTTAAGGCACTCTCTTGAGCCTATGATGGTTTAGGTTCATCTTGTGATGATGATGATTTACTATATGCAATATTGTTGTCCTTTAACACAATCCCTACTGAATACATAGATATTTGGAATTATCTAAATGACTTCAAGTTTCGTGATGGTTTCAATGTAAAAACTAAGAGGAATATTACTCAAATCAGTCATCCATACTCTATTTTACATGGAGTATTATTTCGTATAGGGCTTGATGGACAAGACAAGAGGGTAGTTGGACGTGATCAAGGGAAGGAGATAATAAAAGAATTCAAAATGGTACATGTGGAGGAAAATTCTCTGGATAACTTACAAAGCAAGAAGGATCTTGGATGCAAGTTATCACCGACCCACTCTTTTTAGATATTGTTATAGTTATTGTAAGACATGTGATATTTGTTAAACACATGAGAACCGTAAGACTTCATCAACTCCATTATGCCCTATTATTCTAGTTGTTCCCTTTGAAAAGTGGGGAATAGATATTGTAGGTCCACTTCTAACTACCCCATGCCAAATTAAGTATATTGTAGTTGCCACAGCATTATTTAACCAAGTGGGTTAAATCTAGGCCCTTGAAAACAACTTCAATGGAATAAGTGGCAAGGTTCATGTATGAACACATTGTCACCAAAGTTTGTTTTCCATTAGAAATTGTAATAGATCAAGGAATCCACTTCATTAATAAGGTGGTAGAATCCCATGAAACAATTTTTTTACTAAGCACGGAAGGCAACAACTTATAAGCCAAACACAAATGGATAGGTGGAGTGAAAAAAATTATGTATTATGTCAAATCCTAGTAAAAGATGTAGCTTGATAGGTACATATGTAAGATAAAAGGATTCATGCAGCATTTTGGGCATATAGGGCAACATCAAAGTCAGCAAATGGATACTCCCCATTTCAGTTGGCTTATGGAATTGATCTGGTTCTTCCTATTAAGTTTGATATTCCCACTATGAGAGTTATGAAAACTAAAAGGATGGATGGAAGTGATTCATTAAAGGAAAGTATTTTACATCTTCATTTGATAGAGGAAATTAGGGAAATAACAAAGGATACTAGTTATAATGATAAAATGAAGCAAAAGGATTACTTTGATCAAAATATCCTCTGGTCTCCATTTCACGGAATGATTTGGTGCTAGTATATGATTCCTAATAAAAAAATAGGAGGCATAGAAAACTTCTTCCCAAATGGATGAGGCCCTACGGAATAGTAGTTATGCATGAAAATGGTACATATAGACTATAGGAATTGGATAGTACTCCCATTACAAAATGGGTGAAACACAAAGAAGTTAAAATTTTTCCAAGCACCAACTTCACAACATCCATAATAGTCTACTCCAAGGACGAAATAGAAGTTAGATAGGGGAAGATGTCAAAACTAAAACTTTCCTCCATGATTTCTTTTTCCTTAATGTATATATTGGGAATACAAGTGTTCTTAAGTATAATTAGTAGTAGCGTCCCGTAGAGGATAGTGACACTACCAATACAATGCCACCAATAATGTACAATATGGTAATAGTCAAAGTATAATAGGAATGTTGTGGTAACAAGTAAATATTTTTCGTAAGTGGCCCGATAATGTTAAAATGTCAAATTTAGGGTAAATTGATAAGTAAGGTCTACATGATTTAGAATTAGATATATTATATTTGTAATAATGACAAGGAGTTATGTCATAAATATTTTATATATTAAATTTTTGTAATATCTATAAAGGTGGAACCCATGTGATATGATAAGGTATATCTTATCTTACAAAATAAGCCCTACATGTAAAGGTCGTAGTTTAGGCATGGAATATTATTAGCCGAAGAGATAGGATGGATAAGCCTGAATTTATATAAATAAAGAGGCCACCCTTCTCATTTATCATGGAATAAAGTTGTAATAATTATTTTATGAATAAAGGATTCATTGTGAAGGTGTGTTAAGGAAGCCATCAAGATGAGTAAATCAAGTTTCTCCCATAACTATTGTTGGAAAACAAGTGAATTCGATAACACTTGGAGTAGTTCATGGGTGAGATTGTAACAATTTCATGTTAATAATATATTTTACAACTGTATTTTAGATTTTTCATCATTCTTTTATGTCATAGTCTGTAGTATTTTTGTGTTATGTCTCATATTGTGTTTCTAGAATACTACCACCAAACCAAAAGTTGTGCATTACTAAAATAATCATAAAGATGAGGAGTTCTGGTGAAATATTATCGAGTTACTGATTGGTGTTGACAATACAATCAAGATCTTAATCGTTATATGGATAACATGTAAATATGATCCTCCGGGTTCATGTAAGAACCGGAATTCAATAACCTCTCGAATAGGAATAATTAGAAATTACGTACTCCAAAATATAACTATCGGACCCCACTCCACCAATGATCTATGATGCATGTCCAAATTAGATCTACATCATGAAAATCTTAGAATTCTTCCTACGTCCAAACATATATTCAAAGCCTCCAATTTCTATTCAATGCATATGCAACCACCACTCATATAACTCTATAGGGAAAATATAGAAGAGCGTCTCATATAGCTTGTGATACAGATTTTTTTTCCACCCACGTACGTGCATTAAATTCAGGACTAGTGCTAAATTTGTGAGCATACTCTTCCTCTAAATTGTCTAACCACTCTTTAATATGGGCCAAGGTCAACCAGTACATCTTCATCATACACCATCCTGGAAAACAATCAAAAATAGGTCCCACAAATGGAACCAAAATGTAGTCTTATGGCACATTGCTCAACAAGAGCTAATCCCTCACCCAAAGCACGCAAGGGTACTAGGTCCCTCTTTTATGTGATATTGTTCAAGGATTTAGCATGATGGATAGACATATACTACAGATTGATAATATTATTTCAAGAATAAAGCATAATAGAAACTAGATCTAGATCTTAACCATATGCAAGATTAACTTAAACAAGAATCAAGATCAACTTTACCATGAAATAACCATTAACATATATGCTAATAACTAATATCTATCCATAAGGATCCATTATATTAATTGTTGTAAAACACATAAGCTTCATACATACATAACATAGTCACCATAAGTTACGCACGCTCATAAACGTGCAACATCACTCTACTAAAACATGGATCCCTAAACTGTGAAAATCAATACATATTTATAGGTAGTGGGCACTTTCCCTTCACCACCTAATCACCCTCAAAATATATTTCATGCTAAGAATATCCATGCGCCATACATGATAATTACAAAATCATGCAAGCTCGCTAATAATAGATTATCTAATAATATAGCTACACTCTAATCATATTAATAGATTCAAAAATGTGCATGGCACTTGATCTCAAAATTATCTAAAATAACATTTTTATGCTCTTAAAATATTCATACTAAACATGCTCGTACTCAATTTCTATATTTAGCCTTATACTGAAAATGGCTAAGTCTTGAATTCTCACTTTCTTGCATGCGCCTTGTTCCACTATTATTCCATACACGCCTACACATCCTGTGTCCACACACCCAATTCTTATGTGCCTTCAATACTTAGGCTATATTTCATCAGCCCAACATGTACTTGTTTACAATTAATGATACTACTATTAACAAAGGTATTCAAAATATTGGGTTATATGTCTTTAATGGTTTTGCATCTGATCCCTATTTTACTTCTCAAAGTAGGAATGGTTAATAGTTATGGCATGAAATATTATATAATTTTAACTTTAGGAGCATGTGTGATATGTCTCATATTAACCTCATTTTTTTGATTTCCTCCTATCTCTCTTTCTCCTAAAATTTGTGAAGGTTTCTTACGTGGTAAGCAGTCTGCAAACCCCTTTCATAGCCACCATGATGAAAATTCCTCTAAACCTCTTGAACTTATTCATAGTGATGTTAGACGTCATTTATAAGTACCTTCACTTTGTATGTATTTACATTCTTTGATGATTATTCTCATATGATTTGGTCATTTTTATTAAAAACAAATATGATATTTTATCCAAATTTAAAGAATTTAAAGCTTAGTAGAAAATAGTTCTAGTCATAAAATTAAAATACTTAGAACAGATAATGGATGTGAGTAACTTAGTAAATCATTTTATTCATGTTTTGTTTGATGTGGAATTCAAAGGAACTTACCTCTCTATATTCTCCTAAACATAATGGTATAGCAGAAAGGAAAACCACACCATTCTTGAAATGGCCAGAACCATGATTCACTCAGCCCAGTACCTAAATTTTTAGGGTTAAATACATGAATATTGTAGTTCACATTCTTAACATATTACCTACTAAATCCTTATTTCATACTACACCTTTATAAAACTAGACCAACAAGAAACCTAATGTGTCTCACTTGAGAATCTTTGGTAGCCTATCTTCCATCTTTATTCCTAAAGCTAAAAGTAAAAATTTAGATCAAACATCTTATCCTTGCATTTTTGTAGGCTATGGAGGTGAAACAAAAGTTTTAAGGATCTATGATCCTACTAAACAAGAATTCATTGAAAATAGAAATGTTCACATTCTTGAAAAACCTCTTTGTAGTTATTTCTCTATTACTCATGTTTATAATGAGTATGTTGATTTAGAAAATGATGATCATGATGATTGTAATAATAATGAGTGAATTGATTGTACTAATGATACTAAAATTTGGAATGAGTTTATTCCTGATTTCTCTATAGCTAAACAACATAAATGGAATCAATATATTCTCCAAAAATATAATCCTAATAATCTTCGTAAAATGACTAGAAGTTGTCACACTTACCATGCCTTAATGAATACGTGTGAAATTGAACCCCAATCTTTTGAAGAGGTGTGTCATGATGAAATATGGATAGAATCCATGAAATTTGAGTACAAATCCTTAATTAAAGATAAAACTTGGGATCTAGTCCATCCTCCAAAAAAATGAAGTATTGTTAGATCTCGGTGGCTTTACAAAATCAAGCATAATGTCGATAGAAAATTTGTTAATTTTAAATGTGGGTTATTGGCATGTAGTTTACTCAAAAACCTTTTCCCTTGTTGCAAAAATGGGCACTATTAGGATTCTCAATTCCTTAATTACTCAATATGGTTGGGAAATTCACCACATGGATATTAAGAATTCCTTCCTAATGGCCATTTTATAGAGGAAATCTACACATGAACTAGCCTAAATTTTTTGAGGAACCTGAAAAAGAATATTTATTTGTAAATTGAAAAAATCTATGTATGGCTTAAAACAAGCACTTATAGCTTGGTATGTGAAAATGAACAATTTTTTCAAAGATGTTGGTTTTAATAATTGCTCATCTGATAATGATCTCTTTTTTAAAAATGAAAATAGTCAAAATATAATTCTTATATAGTATATAAATGATCTACTTATTACTAGCAATTCAAATAACTTAATTCTTAAAATTAAAACTAAATTGAAACAATAATTTGAAATGACTGATCTAGGATTATTGCATCATTTTTTAGGCATGACTATTTTTTCAAGATAAACATTTTGTTGTTGTATTTCAATCACAATATGCTTATAATTTACTTATGTATTTCTTGGTTTATTATAAACATATTTCGATTCTCATTAAATTTGTTTATAAACTAGATCCTAAACCTTGCATGTGAGAAAGCAAACCCTAATCTTTATAGGAAACTTGTAGGTAGTTTAATCTATCTTACTATCATTAGACATGATATTGTATATGCAGTAGGTAGTTTTATTTATCTTACTATCACTAGGCCTAATATTGCATATGCAAAGATGTATTTCTTCTAGATTCATGCAAGAACCATGTAAGGATCATTAGAAGTTAGCTAAAAGAATATTTAGATATATGAAAGGAACAATAAATTTTTGTCTACATTACACTTCTTTTGATAATGCTTAATATATGAATATTATGATTTTGAGCATGCTAGTGATATAATAGATAAAAAATTTATGACTGGATATGTTTTCAAGTTTGGTATAGGTTTCATTACTTAGAGTTGCAAGAATAAACCAAAATCTCCATCTCTTCTACTGAGGTAGAATATATAATTTCAATGTAAGAAATGAAAGAATCCATGTTGGCTAAAGTGGATGTTGGAATAATTTTACATGGAAAATAGAGGAAGTAATCATCTCCCGTGTGATATCCAGAGTTGCATTACTCTTGAAAATTATTTAGTTCATCATCATTGGATGAATCATATAGAAATTCATATGCATTTCATTTGAGAGAAGTTTCTTTGTGGTGACATAGATATCAAGTTCTATCCTACTGAAGATCAATTTGCAAATATATTCACAAACCCATTGGTGTTGTGAAGTTTTTCAAGTTATGAGTACTTCTTATCCTTTAAGAGTTTTCATTGAGGGGAGTGTACATGAAAATTCTACTTCCTAATGGTCATCCATGTGTTTTTATTTTTCTCCTCTATACTTCTTCTCCATAAAATCATTATAAATATCCTTATGATCTAATTAAACTTATCTATTTAAATTTTACTATGTATTCTAGTAACAAATCATCATTATGTAAAGTAGGTCCTTAGTTTATAAAAGGATCCTGATGTGCTTATATATTATCCATGAGAATCCATGAGATGTAGTCTCACAAATCATGCTTAGCCTAAATCATTCACTTCTGATTTATGGATTCTAAATCATTTTGTACAAAAAGGTAAGTTTAGCATGATGAAGGTGTATAAATCCTTCAAAAGGATATGTTAGCCTAAAAACCCCCATCGTAGTTTAAGGATTGTAAATCTTATTGTATAAACAGGTAATGTTGGCATATAACCCCACTTAACATTAAGGGGGAGTGTTGGAACATAATATTAAGTGGGTTATTAACCCTTATATAGTTCTTAATGTTATATTTAAATATTTACATATAATATAACTATAAACGATAGACTATAATTAGTAAATAAGAAATATAATATATTTCTATTTATTAAAT
Organism: Taxus wallichiana var. yunnanensis; assembly: GCA_018340775.1. Classification (NCBI taxonomy): domain Eukaryota; kingdom Viridiplantae; phylum Streptophyta; class Pinopsida; order Cupressales; family Taxaceae; genus Taxus; species Taxus wallichiana. The sequence goes on from CM031234.1 coordinate 856,328,317, forward strand.
ATATACTATGGGTTTATATAAATTTTATTCAACAAATTATGGTTAAAATGATAATTTGAGGGACATACCCAATCACACATTTAAATAGGGAACTTAGGGTCCATTATACAACACTCACAAGAAAAAAATGGGAGGAGAAGAAAGGTATAAAAGGGTTATTAGACATTTTTCCATATGTAATTATGATGTTTCTCATTAATGGGTTGCTATTATTTTTGGTGGTTTGTTTACCTATTAGATGTTTTATCATGGTAAAACTTGTGTTGTGTTATTTAATTTTATGAATTTGATTTATATTTTTATTATGTAATGTTTAATGATTAATTTTAGTTACCATAGTCCTCCCGATAGATCAAAAATGTTAGCACTACACAAAACACATGTATTAGTCTCATTGTTCAAATAAATGGCAAGAAAAAATGTGCATGTAAGAAATCATGATGAGGAAGGTTTAAAGTAACATATAATGGAATAAAATCACTTGTATAGTGTGGGAGACACCCCTAAGAGAGTAGTGTCATGAACCAAGTCAATCCCCTCATCATGTATTAATATATGTGTTTCTTTCATCTAGCTCAAGATACCTTGTGAATGCATGTGTCTAAAGAGTATATATGTTATGTATTAAATTGGAATGAAAAAAATCATGTATAAAGTAACAAGTTATCCAAGAAAACTAGAAAAGGTCATGATTTTGTATTTTTTCTCATATTTGAATGTTTTTGTATTATGTGATTATTTGAATGTTTTTTGTATTTTTTGAAAATATTTGTGTACAAGAAAGGGGATAGAACAAGAGATACCCAATAAAGGTCTCATCGGGAGAAATATGAACCTCAAACGGTGAAGGAGGTGTAGGCCTCAAATGTGTCATAGTAAAATAAGGACAATCATGTGTAGAAATCAGAAGAGTCATTGTATGATAGAAATTTGAAGAGGATAGACCCATTATAAATAGTGTGAGTAGAAGAATTTGAATTTATATTTTTTATTATATTATTGTTCCTTAAGATAGTGAATTTTAATAGGTTTTGATATCCATTTTGATGATTATGGATAGCTTTAATAGTATTAGCAAATGTTGAAGCCTTACCCTTACCAAAGTACGTAGGGGTACATATAGTACAAGGAAACTTGTTTTTAGAAAATAAGAAAGGGAGATCTACATATTCCCCCAGTATCCTAGAAGGAATTATTCATGAGTGATTATTTGGAAACCATAGATATAGTAACAAGATGAAGCCACTAGGTAGAAGCACACGCGTCAATATTTATAGAACTAGTTAAGGGAAAAGCCAAATTCAAGTTATGCATTCGCCGATTTCAAGAAAATATTGGTTGATATGATAAATAATTTTAGATCTATAAATTTATAAATCCCTAAGGACATCAAGGATAAGGAAAGACTCATTAATATAAAATAGGAATATTGAATTCATGTAAAGGATCACTTGGTGTGTCAATTTGTTCATCATCATTGGAATCAAAATCATATTTAGTTCCCAAATAAAATTGAAATATAATGTGCACAAATGTTTATATGACATATTAAATGGTTCATAGTAATCATGATCATTCATATGTTCCTTATACTTATCATATCAATTGATAGCATCATCTAAATCATAACCTATCTCATTTTGTTGTGGATAAGTAGAGATATCTATAGAATCTGTATTGTGTTTACACATAATTGGTCTTATGTATATACTATAAGTTCTCTAAGGAATAAATAATTTTTAATTCTTGATTTATATTTCTTCTATTTTGATTTTCACGATAGTAGGATGTGATGCCCATGTAAACAACCACTTGAGACCAAAGAAACAACCTAGTGTTACCTAGAAAATTAGGGGATAATTTTTTTGCTGCTAGAAGTGTCTACAAGCAGGTTGCAATACATTAGTTTTCACTAACAAGTTCTAGAACTAGACCAATGTACTATAACATATGTTTTTCTTCATTAACTAATATCAAGTTCACAAGGCTCGACTTTAGGGTTATATGTTTTAGTTAGGTTCAGGGAGTAATTTACCCCCATACCCACTCTCTAACAGGCTCAGAGTTTCAACAATATTTTTCTCATACTTAACACTTCCAAAATTTCCCTAAACCATTTCCAATGGATAGGAAATTTTCTCACCTTTCTGGTGATATAAAGAAGTCCTCCTAACTCCTTGTAGAACTCAAGATATGAGTGGGCGGAGTTCTTAGGTCAAATTTTCCCCTAAAATGACACGTGTCAAGAGGTGGGGAAAAACACCTTGAACGGGTTGGTGGGTTGCGGGGCAGCTTAGGGAATTTTTCCCATTACATGGGCTCTAAGTCACAAAACATTTCATGCCTCCACAGACCTCCAGTGGACATGTGGTGACTGCGAGACAATGGCGGGGAAGACATGGAAGGGTGGATTGGCAGAGAGAAAGTCTCGCGTTGCGCCCGATGGAGGAGTAGAAGTCAAAATCACCCCCACACCTATGGGTTCATCTAGGGACACGTGGCACTTAAAAATCCATTGGTGATGATAGTAAGGGGAGGGTGGAGTGGCGGGGGGAATTAACACATTGCGGCCAAGGAGGAAAAAGGGAACAAAAGAATGCACAGGTCCACGCACTCGTGGAAGAAGAGGATCCGAGGGGATGGCAAAGTTGTGGGCCGTGGAGAGAATTTTTGAAATTTTCCCAAGGTTGAAACCAAAATAACAAAGGGTTTCCCCCTACTGCCACCCCAAGGTGCCACATGGCACCCTCTCCTTGGGTGTAGACCAGCGGGCCAAAATGAAATTTTTCCCCAAAATTTTCAAAAGGTCAAGTTCAAAAAGGGAACTACGCCTCCACCGTAGCCCTAAGAGGACATGTGGTGCCCTTTGATTGGCTGCAGGCCAGCAGACAAAAAAGTGAAATTTTTCCCAAGTCACAATTTTTCCCAAAACTTTTCTAAGGAAAATGATGGGAAATTTTTGGCTTGCGGGCCCGCCAGGGAAAATTTTCCCAAATTTTTCTCGCCAAGGCACAAAAACTTCCAAGTGCCATAACTTGAGCTAGAAAGCTCAGTTTTGGGAAAATGAGGACTTTTTGGAAATCTCTCGATGCCCTCTTTGCACAAGAACCATAAATTTTACTTTTTGATAAGTTTTAAAGGGTCAATTTTACAAAAATGATCTGTAGGCTTTTAATTAGTGAACTGACAGTTTTCAACTTCTCAAATTTGGTTAAATTAGATCTCCTCCTTCACTCAACATGTCAAATAGACATGGAGAAATAGTCTAAGGAGGTTTTAGAGTGTTTTTGGAAGGTTAATTTTCTCAATATATTCAAGTTTGATTTTTTTCAACAAGTGACAAAAAAATGACTACTAGAGAGATTGTATTCGAATTGGCAATGGTTAAGTTGTTTTCTTGAGTTTTCTTTGTCCATTTGGGTTCATTAATGTCTTAGCATGTTAATTTATAACATTTTTAAGTTGATTATTAAGTGTAGGTCTGAACTGTACATTTTTATTAAAATGAATTACCAGAATGAAGTTTATAATAGTGAACTATTCCTTTTAAATCTGTATATCAATTTTATCATTTAAATGTGTATATAGTTTCTATTCTATTCTAACACCTTTACTTGACTAAATCAACCATTCATTTCTAAGTTAAATTGTAGTTCTAATTTCAATTCTAATGTACATTCAAAGGAGAAACAATATTGTATAGTTCCCACCTACGTGTTTCTTCTTCTTGCAATTAAACAGAGATTCCATTCACAATAATAATTCAATTCCAATACAACCATGCAAGTTTGAGAAAGATAGTGCATTCCTTTATTGGTTTAAAAAGAATTACAACTTTACAACTTCTCTTTTCCATTTGGTTTCAAATACAATATATAAAATATACAACACTCTTTCACATTCCTTTCCAAAACAAAAATGGAAGATAGTTCTTTACATTACACAATTTAAATTCAATCTTTCCTCATCAATACAAGCAATTTCTCATTACAAATAATTATACAATTCATCCACTTCAAGTGGGAAGGAACACAATAACTTGTTCACAAGAAGGGACTGTTAAACTGTACATTTCTTTGGCTCCAAAACAGCAACATGCTCCATTTCTTCTTCTCCAATTGATCACAACAAAGAGGGGGAAAGGCAACGCTCTCCACCCAACCAAGACATCCAATGAAAGGAGAATCCTTCCTTCATCATTGGCCCCTAAGCCCCAACCAAAATAAAATAAAAGGTACAATTCAACCATGGCAACAACTGGCTTCCACACATAGCATTCTTTCACATACACATTTTTTTAAAAACACAATGCAACACCAAAAGAAAATAGTAGTTCACAACTGCATTTTTAAAACATATCAAAACAGAACTCAGGCTTGATCTTGCAAGCCAAAGGAGCAAGGCCTATGGGGGAAGCTACTTATGCCTCCCAATTGGGAATTGGGCATCCACCAAATACAAACCGCCAAGTAATTCATCACACACATTTCCTTATGCCCCCACAGAATCCCTCCTTATGCCCCCATAGAATCCCTCCTTATGCCCCCATAGATTCTCCCTTATGCCCCCCACAAAGTAAGAAATGCAAGCTATTTCTTTTCCATGGTGGATCCCAACCCCAAACTCCTCCACAAAATTCTGATGCTAATGGCATTTCGTTACACCCCCCACCGAATTCCCCATAGCCTTCTCCTACACCTTCCTAAGGTAGTCTACCCAACCAAGCAACAAATAAAACAAAGCATGCATTTTCCACACAACACAACAAGAAAATAACAGAAATAAAAAGAAAGTTAAGTCCCTACCTTTCCATGGTTATTTTGCTTCCAAATTACAAGATTTCCAAGACAAAAACATAGCTCCAAACAAAAATATTTCCAAGACAATAACACATCTCAAAAATTCCTTCAAAAGCAAGAGCTCTCCCAAGAAAATGCGCCCCCAAGGAAGGATGCAAAATGATTCAACAACCCAAAACAAGAAGAGAGTGTCAAATATATAGAAGGGGGAAAGAAGAGGATGATGTGGATCCATGTAGGATGCCACATCATACATACTCACATTCAAACACAAAACCTAAACTCCAAGGCTCAATAAAGAGGTGGGTGAAGAATGACAAGTTACTTGCACACTCAAAAAAGCCCACACCTCAAGGGATAGCCATTAAATTAAAATGTAAGAAAGTGTAATTAAAACATGCACAAAAAGAATAAAAATGCATTATAAAAGTCACAAATCACATCCGCAACCATAATTATGGTTGGTAACATAATTTTAGAGGCATGGGACAAGTTTTACTTGTCCCACAAGCTTCCAAAAACAGCCCCCAAGGTCAAATTCGAATTTCCATGGAGGTAGAGTATTTCATACTCCAAATATGACTTACACAAGCTCTTAAAAATTAATTACAACAGCCAACAACTCTTATAATTACTTTCCATATCCCAATTTGATTTAATTAAACTTTAAACATATGATCTCTCACATTAATCCATCACAATTGATTAATTAAAAGAAGAGAACACATTACAAATAAAATACATACAACAATAAATAAACATTGACCATAAAAATAAAATACATAACCCATGGTCACATATAAAGATGATTCCCCCACGGGAATTGCTAACAAAACAAAACACAACACAATAAAATGAGTTGTCATGGTGACCGTGTTGAATTCACCTAGAATTCCATTTTGGTTGGTCTCTCCGATCCCCGATGTTTTGTTGCAATATTTTTAACCCGTAAAATGCAAATACCTCCTTCACCCTTGTGACCATATCGAACATCCAATATGATACAAAAATCACAAAATTCAACTACAAAATGAATCACAACAATATCAAAGTTACTTATTACATCATTTGCATTTTTAATCAACAAATATATCCACACCATAAAATATTCATTTTCCAGCTTCAAATCACAATATCCAAAAATCACATATCCAACAACATCCATAAAATATCCATGTCCAATAATATATCATCATCCACATGTCAGGTGTCTCTAATAATCATCATGCATCATAATCAAATCAAAATCCACAATAATCCATAATCCAATGTCGAAAGCAAGCATACCAAATCAAAATATAGTAATTTCTATAATGAAATCCATAGTATCAGCATAAGCATCAAAAGGTGTCAAAGGAAAGCAATCACTACATAGGATGTAATTATCTCAAACAAAGTGACTCTTCTAAATGAGGTGTTGCATTCTTATCCTATTTGTGAGTATATAACTTGTGTTGTATATCCAAAGGTGTATAATTTGATATCATGGTATGCTCATTTGATATGGTTATATCTTTGGTTCCCATTTATATTTAGTGACTTAATATGATTTCATGGTAGGATGTCATGTATCAAAGTAAATAAATAGCTTACACTCAAGTTTTTGGATTCTTCATTGCAAATAATAGCAATCATTGTCATCACGATGTCTATCAATTCCATGATAATTATTAAATGGTTGACATATTATTTTGTCAATATTATAGGGGTAATAATGAGTAGGAAACAAATTAATTAATCACTTATCAAGTATCTCATATAGATTATCATGTTGTCTATAATGTTTTTCAAACCAAATAGGATCTTTCTATTGTAGTTGTATTAGTATTTGTTATTTATCTTTTGGAACATACACATTGTTTCCTCTATGTAGGAATTTCACTTCACTTATATGAGCACATGTATTATACATATCATTTATATCACATTACTTTTCAATAGCCTTAGAACTAGATTTATCTTTATGCATAAATACATGGTCATGAGAGGAATCATTTAAATATGTTAGCTCATCCTTGAGAGATTTTATTTTAGTACTCATAGCTTGACTTTGGACTTGAAAATCATGGTGTAGTTCTTGAATCAATTGTAGGGTATCCCTATGAATAACATCAATGTTATGACCTATGGTATATGGTGGATCAAAAGTGGTAGCAACATTAGGCATGTCAATTTCCCTTTGAACATCATTGATTTCAACACGAGGGGTAATAACATGTTCTAACTTTGTAAGAGACTTAGAGGATACACTTACATTTCCCACCTTAGGAAGGTCACAACTAATGAAATGTTTTGTGGGAATATCCTTGGGGATTAATTATATAGCTTCAATAATAATATTTACAACAATTACTTAGAGAGTACATATTCTCGGGGTGCTTTAAGATGAACTTTCTTGGATTGTATGAGTTGTGAAAGAATTTTTTGATGGGTAGGGTGAATACGAAGATACTTACCAAAATATATTATACGACCATGGGAAGAAACCATGATAAAGAATATAATATCCTCCAATTATATAAGAAATAATAATAATCAAGATACGAAAGGATGAAAAACAAGATACCATAAAAGATAATGCCCAAAGGGGATATTTTAGCATAAAGTTTTCATCGTCAAATAATTAAAATGACCATTTATGAGAATAAAAATGAATTGAATGAAACAAATATATGTTTTTTTCAATCTAAATATGGGAAATAAAGACCTCTCATGGAATTCTCAAAAGTGTATATTTTTTTGATTATGTCCTAATTACTAAAAATAGTAATTTTGCATTTTTGAAAAATTTTCTATGAATTATGTTAGACAAAAAGAGGGTTTCATTAAATATACAAAAATAAGCAAAACCTCCAAGTTATTTTAAAATATTTTCATTATGGTCTAAATATGTCTCAAAATAAAAGGAGCCTCAAAAGCGATGTGTAGAAAAAGATACCATCATCAAATCAATCAAAAAAATATTTCTAAAAATAGAAAGTTAATTTTATGAAAAAGAGAGAGGTATTAGAGGATGTAAGAAAATAAAGCTCTAGAGGATTTTTTTAAAAGTCTATATTTTTCTAGTTAATCCCTTATAATTAAAAATATTAATTTTACATTCCTGAGAATTGTGTGAAGGATTAGGGAGAACAAAAAGGGTATTTCATTAAATATATTAGATTAATTAAAAAGCTCAGAGGAATTTGAAATTAGAGTCTTCATTTATCAAATATTGAATGAATAGTGGGTTGGAAATTAGGAAGCCCTAGATAGAGACCCAAAGGGTAGGACCAACCATGAGACCCTAGGGAAAATTGTGAGAGCCAAATTGAGGGAATGTAGTAGATGAAAAATAGGTTTAAATATAAATATGCAATGCATAGATAAAACCATAGGTAAAATAGGGTTTTAAAGAAGGTGCAAGATTCAATCACTCATTAGGTTCATTGAATGTTTACACCTTGGTTAGATTGTTATAATGTTATTGTATCTAGGAATGATATAAGGGTTAGAAACATGTATACTATTATGATCAAATTAACTTCTAACATCACTTATACATGACCATAATAATGAATTCAAAATTTAAATGAGCAATAAAATAAGAAACTATCCCAAATACACAAGAGGATAAATATACTTAGTTGTTTACTATAATTCATGGATGACTTGGGTGTGCAGGTAAGTGGAGAAAAATAATTTAGAACCTTGAATTTTACACTAAATATTCTAGAACTATAAATTGAGAAAGTGTAGGACTATATGGATTTATACAATCTAGGTAGGAAATGTATGGTCTAGGTCAAGAGCTATATAGTCTTGGACCCTATGACATACTAGATCTATTTCCTCTATGCTTCACTTGTCCATACATTTTCCTCACTTTGTGTCACTCTTGATCACACTACATTGGGATGACCTTTGATGACCTATATCAAAGTATAAACCCTAACAATCTGCATAACCATTCATCAAAGAATTAACAAAAAAGGATAAAAACATGTGTGTGTGTGTGTGTGTTTTGAGGTTGGACCACCCCGGTGGTCGACTCTAGTTGTTGAGCCAATCCCAAAGTGTTACACTATATATCCTCATTGTGGAAATCAAGCCTCATATAATTCTCCAATTATCTTACCAACCCCATACGGTTTACCTTGTGTCTTTTGACACCAAGATAGTGGGCTAAATGTGTAGTATAAAATGTACCCAATATGGTAGTAATGAGATATGGTGTGCCCAGTATCTATGTGAATTAACCCTTTAATGATTGAAACCTTTGTGTAATGTTTTATATGACTTTTCTGTAATTAAAAATCTAATATTTTTATATTTGAATTCTTGTATACGGATTAAGATAGACTCTTTGACATGGCTGAGTGCTTCATAATTGTACTTTTGATTTCCCTAGATGGTGTATATATGATATGAGAAGATTTAAGAACCATTTGAGTGATTTTGAAATTATGTTTTCAATATGATCTTGTTAGATTGTTAGGTAAGTTATAAGGTGATAAGGACTTGCTTATATAGTCTTATGTAGGTAAGATATTGTAATAATAACAACCTTAGAAAGACTAAATGACCCAAAAATGATTCAAAATTTAAAATATAGTATGTGTTAGAGAAGGGGAAGGTGTTAGGAAATTAATAATAATGTTTACATTATATGTTTGGGTGGTTAGTCAATTAAGTAATATTGTTAAATATAATAACAATATTATGTACTTAGTTATTTGGTTATACCCGTATCACTATTTACGGGTTTATTATTTGTAATACATCCTATTTTATATGATGTTTTGTTACCTACCTTTATGGCTATTTATTAGCCCAATGTAATGTATGATGTATCGAGTATATTGAAGAATTATTCCCTATGTAAATCTGCTGCTAAACCAATATTTGGTATCAGAGCAGGATGAGAGGTTCCTGTGAGGATTTTTGTACGTAGAGAGTAAAGGAGTTTGAGGAGTTACAGACCAGACACTAGAGCATTAACATTTGAATATGCGTATCAGATCAGGGGCATTCCAATGAGAGTCATGAGGAATTTGTTTTCTATGAGAAATTATGTTTGTAGCTCGGCATAAAATCTCCAACAAGATCCTACCAAGCTCTTTCTACTCTACTCATCCCATGCATTTCTGTGATGTAGTCTCACCACTCAAATCACCTTCAAAATCTACTCGATTTCTTTCCTTCGGTGACAGAAAATATTTTAACATATAAGCTATTAGGCGTGGGATTAAACGGATCGGGGTATGATCTCGAATTCACCAATTTTCGTAGTTCATTCTCCTACGTCCATGCAATTGTTCCTATCTTCTATAGTTTGGTGAGATCGATCTCCAATCTCTCAAACTCGTTCTCCTCATACATAAATCTACCGATTGTGATTTGATTTACTTATGTTAAGGATTCATTATTGAAATTTTCATACGAAATCTGGTGATTGTGATTTTGTTTGCTTATGTTAAGGATTACTGTTATTGAAAATTTCTCTCCACGTATTGACCTGTGCACAACTCACAACATACAACGATCACGAATACTATATCATCATATCTATTTTTTTTTAGCCTACAGTGACTCCAATCCTGAGCTCGATTCTATTGCATTGGATCTCAATTCATTATTATGCTTCCGTTCATAAATACGGTGTTGCAATCTCATGTTGTTATCTATTGATTGCCATTCCACCTTAGAAGTTGGACTCTCCTCTGTTTGGGAATACAACTTGACACACATAATACCACTAGGAAACCACAATATTTTTCCAAATGGTACAAATTTGGGGGGCCACGTGGTGGTAGAGAATTATGTACAACAATTTTGCCACATTGGATCCCATGCATTTGTTGTTGTGGGTGCCTTGGTTGTTCAATATGTGCCTATGTACGTGATGGTGGCTAGAGATTGTGTAGAACTTCATAGATTTATTATTGTCATGTCCTTAGCATTGAGTTGTGTTAGTCAAAAGTCATATATGAGTGTGTGAGATTCTATTCAAAATTTGAGTTTTTTTGTTATTTTAAAATAGTATATTTCAAAATTTTAATCAATAGCTTTTAGCTATATTAAAATTTTAATTGTTTGTAAAAAGGCGCAATATCGGTAGAAACCGATGTCTTGTCATTTGAGTCAAAATTGTAAAATGAGCTTCATTGACAAATCCACTAAGTAAGTAGCATCTTACTGGAGGATGGAGGCATAGGAGGCTAGAGGTCATTTAGCGACCTCTCGTCAGTCACCAATGACGGGGCCATGCAGAAGCTATGGTGGCATATGTATGGTGTGAGTATATGATTTTCAGTGTGGTTTCCATTTTCTCAGTGTGCTTCAGTTTGCAGTGTTCTTGTTTTGTGTGGTATTTGATGGATGTTGGAAAGAAAGTTGTGTTGGAGCGCAGATGATTGTCAGTGATCCTCTGACTGACTTGGTCCTCTGACTACCATACTTCATTAGAAGATGGTCAGCTAGAAGAATACGTTCACTAGCATTAGTGACCATGTGCAGCAAGACCTAACTAGCAAGATCCATTTAGGAGTATGTTCTTCGATGCATTTTTCTTCTCAGTATCTATATGAGTGGAATTTCACATTGTGGGGGGGAATACATACCAATGTTCCATTCCCATTTTGCACCCAAAACGACTTAGTCAAGGAAATCATCCATGCGCAAGGGCGATTTTCTATGCTATTCAAGATCGAGATCGTGGCAGCGATCAATGACAAAGACTACAATTAAGAACATTACGATTCTTATAGGAAGTAATGTGAAATTTTTTCAATATATCTTCTATTCTCAGGTTTTGTGATATGCATGTTGTGTTTCCTACATAATTCCCGATGTATAAGCATAGTGGTGAACAAGAGAACAAGAGTAAGTCAGTTCATGGATCTTGAAAGGGTTTTGGGAGGATCCGAAAACCACACGAGGTGGACAATTGATGAGGTTCCTATGTCACATCAAGGTTTGTGGTAAGCTGTTTAAAACCATGGAAGGAGCGAGCCTTTCTTTTGGATCAAGGTCATGAGTCACAGAGTTGGACATGCCACGGGGTGAGCATACTGCAGAGGAGCGTGTGGATGTTTTTACCATGTAAACATTAAGGGGGGGAATGTTAGGAAATTAATAATAATGTTTACATTATATGTTTGGGTGGTTAGTCAATTAAGTAATATTGTTAAATATAATAACAATATTATGTACTTGGTTATTTGGTTATACCCGTATCACTATTTATAGGTTTATTATTTGTAATACATCCTATTTTATAGGATGTTTTGTTACCTACCTTTATGGCTATTTATTAGCCCAATGTAATGTATGATGTATCAAGTATATTGAAGAATTATTCCCTGTGTAAATCTGTTGCTAAACCAATAGAAGGACCATACAGCTTTAGTCAAAACTAGACCCCACATCCTCACCCTTTTCATATTATTTTGGATAGGAGAGAGGAACATAAAAATTGAAATTTGTGTCATGAATATCAGATATTTTATGTTGCTTTGTTGAAACAATATTCCTAGAATTGATGATAAATCATAGTGTAAAGATAATAAAGTTTTAGGATGACTAGAGAGATAATGAGATTAGATTCGAATGTGATCATCTGTCTTAACAAGGATGCAAGGTCAAACTTGGAATTGCACAAGGAAAAGTTTCCAAATTTTAATATCTATAATAAATACTCAAAAATAGAATTACATACGAGCAAGAAAATATTACACATAATAATAAAACTTCTAAATGTTATGGTTCAAGATGGATTGAATGTTTTTAAAAAAATTAAAACTCTCACAAATAGTTAATATAGTTTTAGAAATAGATTATTCGATTCGGAGAATATTCTAATACTATTTTTATAGACTAGGGGGGTTGAGTACTTCATTAATTTTCAAAACTACATTACTTGAGCATAGTTTCACTACAAGGTATGGGGCATGGGCCTTCATCTCCTTTTACTTTACTAAAAAAGTCATATTTCATACTCACGGGGACATCACATGGTGGTGGCATGAGAAAATTAATTTCCTTTGGAATTTTTGTTGGTTTTCAATTAGATTTAGATCATTTTGTAGTGTTGTTCTCATTTGGAAGAATATTTTGGCATAAATAGAAATCCTTGTGACACCCTTAGTCTCATTATTATATGGACAATTTTTGGGTGAGTTGAAATCTCTATAGCACCCTTCTTTGTTTTTAAAATACTTTTGGGATGACAAGAAAGTTTTTAAAATATTTTTTGGTTTTGGGTCAAGTGACACCCAATTCCTCTATAACCCTTACATATCCTTCATCACAATTGTTGATTGAACACTCCATGTCCTTTAACAACTTATTTCAAATCTACATTTTGTAGTAAAACATATTTAGGAGCTCTTATCATTCTCTAAAACAAACACGTGTAATCCTTTCATACTTTTTTCTCTTTTACTATTCATAAATTAAATTTTCATTTATAATATGTTTTCAAATTTAATTTAAACTCTATTATGGACATTTTTATTAAAGGTAAAATAGGGTTGAGGGGACCCTACCCCTTACATAGCAAAGCTCCTAAGTGATCGAGATAATCACATGCAAAATCATTCCAAAAGATACATATAATGGGAGATATAAGAGTTAAAATTCAGTCGAGCATATGAACAAGTACAAAACATAACATAAAGACAATTAACGATTGCAAAAAAAACCAATATAAACTAACACCTAATAGTCACCAACATAGAATTTAATTTTTGGCTTTCTCCAAATTGGCTAACAGTGTAGCCCATTCCTTTGACAGGTTTCAATGTTGGCTCCTAGAGAAGTCAGGTCACATTCGGTAGTATCCAATTTCCTTTTTTTTCAGGTTTCCTTGTTTGTTGACTTACTTGTAAGCATTGGCTAGTTGCCCAAGGGTTGGAATGTGTTGCAGGGTTGACCTCACTATGACTATAATCCACTCCATATATCTATGCAATATGGCCTTGATATGATCAACCTCATTGGTGAGGTTTATGTAATTTTATTTTAGAATTTCAAAGCTCCCTCATTTGTGATTTTGGCAACGTCTTCAACCTACATTCTCATAGAGTGTCAGTCGTTAAAGAGAAACTGGACATAATTTTTTGTAAGCCTCATGTCACCTTTCAATTCATAAATTTCCATAGTAATTTTGGAAATATGATTTTAACCCTTCTTGGAACCCATTTAACCAAACTCTTCTACCTCCAAATGAGTGTTAACAGTACTTGATTCCCTTACACTCTCGACTCCTATAGCCTTAACAAACAGATTTTGTTCTTTCTTGTTTTTAAGCTCATTGAGACTTTGAACCACATCAATTTCAACAAATTCCTTATCATCCCTAGAATCATCCTCTTCTTGTGACTCGAGCTTCACTGGACTCATCTTCCTCGATTTGAATCCTCTTCCTCAAAGATAATTCTCTAGATCCTTGATTAGAACACCATTACTACCAACTTTCTTTTCAATGTCAAGGGTGTATCTTTTCACCAGGGAAAGGATGAATCCTTGATGAAGGGGGACCTTAGTTCTTCCTTTTTTAAACTGAGCAATAAAGGCACACAAAGAACGAAAAATAAAATAGGGAAACTAAAGTTGTGGCCATGTTTGACATTGACTACACTTTCATTGCGTGTTTTATCATGGATTGTTCCAACATTAAATTTGAATCAACAACCTTGATTGAAGATAAAATGTGTATACACACTCGGTATCTTTTCGTTTAATTATGTAATTATTTTTTCACTCTTAAATTTTATAGTTTATCATTTGGTAAATGTCAATATTGGATTTACACGTAAAGCATGACTTGCATATATATTCCAAGAATAGAAAAACCTATCCTTATCTCTATTGCATAACTTTATTCTTTTTCATATTTCTCACCCACACAAATATCAATTTGCATCAGTACACAAGTCTATTCCACCTAGGAATCATTCCCAAAAGTTTTTCGAACTTCAAAATTTTATTGTTAGGAAAATTCCATTAGGGACCAAACCATCCAATGGTTCACACCAAAGTGGATAGTTTCACCCCATCATGCAACGGTCAATTTTCTATTTTGATATTTTTACACTTGATTTTATATCCTATAGGTTGTCCTTAATGAATGATGCATTGAAAATACAAGCACTCATATACACAATTGATCAAAAGGTTTACAAAACTCAACTTCTACTTTCACGAAAATACAAGCACTCATATACACAATTGATCAAAAGGTTTACAAAACTCAACTTCTACTTTCACTCTACATAAGATGATCATAGACTAGCTAAAAATGGCTCAAAATATTGCTTGAACTAACAATATTCGCCTATAAAGGACTAATCACCATCATACCACACTCCTCACACTTAAAATAATATCAATACAACTTGTCTCAATGATCTATGGCCCAAATTTTAGCATTTACACTTCCTTGACCCAAAACTTCCATGTTCCTCTTTGTTGGCCCTTTCTTCTTTAAGAACTTTTGTCTTAAATGCCACTCAAGGTATTATATCTCTCATAAAACCTATGAAATCACTTCAAAACAATGGTAATCCAATCATATAAATGATATAAAACTTCAAATAGGTCAACCTTGCATTCAAACTTGCTAAAAATACTCCTTGTTCTTAAGAACATTTATCTTGCTAACACCAAGGTTATGAGTTTCTAAAGTTGGTCCCAATGAGCTATCCCCTTCATTAGTTTTCCTTCATTACCCCTAAGATGCTTGTAAATATTTGGAACTTAAATCCTTTTACAACTCCTTTTATCACACCAATTCAACTTTTCTTGTTCTAAACCTAGTAGCTCGATGTAGTCTTTTGTCATCTATAAGTTTCTTTGTAGAGGGTTTCAAGACACATTCCCCACATTTATAAATTCCCATTAGGTATTTATTTTCCTATTAAATTTTTATTTCCAAATATAAATCTATCTCACACACTTCCTTTACAAATGATCTTACCCAATTAGGCTTTGCATTGTGTGTTCGACTCTACAATACTTTTGGTAAGGATCTCTCTAAACTTAGCCCATGAAATTATAAATTTCTTATCTCAACAGTTAACACAAACCCTCCTCATCATTCCTTACAAATATCAGGTATAGATTCTTTTTCTTGGTATTTTTCTCACACATTTCCTCTTGAAACCCTAACTGGGTGCACAGTGAACCCGAGAGACCTATTTTTGTCACAAATTTCACTAGACTTTGATTCAAGGTTATATCCTTGGTATTTGGGAGTTTCATAACATCTTTAATGATATTATTTTAGCAATTTCTCATGAATCCTTTCCAAATTTCAACTACACCCTCTTCCTTAGTAGGACTATACTATGCACGTAGGGTTTGTGAATGCACAATAGTGATTTCAACTAAGAATGACTCCTAACCTTTAGGAAATGACCTTATCATATCGTTCTCAAGATTTCAACAAATAAATCAATAACTTCCATAGTTTCATTAACCATTTGCAATCAAGATAACTCTTTCTTCATCTTTGCACACACCTGAAATAAAGTATCCTTTAACTAACTAGCAAATAGGGTTAGCTCTATGTAATATCATCATTTTTCAGGAGGTTCTTTATTCTTACTTTTATCATTGATATCCAAACACACTAAACCTCATGCACATAATGGATCTTTTTCCTTTCCAAATGAGAAATAACAATTAACTCATACAAACCAAGCTATTACAGTCTCATCTAGCTTTCCATAGTGCCATGTAACAAGTTTTATGATGAGGATACAAAGGTCAGGGTTCATACTTATAGCATATTACCTACAAGGCATCTAAGAACCCTCTTCCATGCAAATTATATAAGGAATCTCAAGTTCTTTAATACAAAACTCATAAATACTCAACAAGACAGAGTTACATACAAAATAGACTTCATATTCATATCTATTAGGTTTCATACAAAGTGTTATTCTTGATCCTTTTCTTCTTCCTCCTCCTAGTGCAAGGAATTATCTTCTTACTCCTCTCATTTTTTCCACATATTCAAATGATATCTTCATGTTCCTACTCCTAGATGCTTCATAAATTTCACTTTATGGCCTGGAATTCCTCATGCTTTCTAGGTTCATAACTTTGCCATTTTATGACTCTTGGACTTCCCTATGAAACCTCTACTAGACACCTACTCAACCTCTCTAGACATCTAACCCCATTTAAACTAATTTAACCCACTTTACAAGCTCAATTCTCCATTTCATCCCTTTTACAAATTCATACATCACTTTGGAGGGAAAAGTGCCTATGAAGGAAATTCAAATTGTGACTCTCTTTAGCCCCCTCCAATGACTAATTCAGAATTCCTATGGACTTTGACACATCCCAAAATCTCAAAAATAATGACTAAAAGGTAGACTGACAACATGATGATTCTTATGCCATGATTATCCTACATCAATGAAAAAATAGACCTATGAATTCCTATAAAAACAAGTCCAACTCACCTATTTACCTCACCTAGAAATTTCAAGAGAATAATTTTAAAATACATTCCAAAAGAAATCCAATCTCACGTAAATTATTTCAAAGTAGAAAATAAATATAAGAGAGGATCCCACAAATAATTGAAATACTCCCAACCATGTTCAATATTTGAGATTTCCAATTTACAGTCCTTCAATCCAAGCCATCAAGTTTCAAGTGATCAAGTTTTCAAATAAATTATGTTCATATAGATATTACATGCAAGGTGGATAACTATGTGTAGTTTGATTCATATTCAAAGTAGTGCTGACATAGGTAGTACACATAGTGTACTTCAACCCTACCACTAACATTTTTGTAGGGTATCCTACCTATGGTCAAGGTTTGAAGTTTTTTTCATCGTAAAAGGGTTACAAAATGTGGAACACCTAGGGTTCAATGTGAATACCATCACAATTAGTCACGAGACACAAAAATGTTTTAAAAATTAGTGCATCGCCATATGAAACCATCTAAAATGGAATAAACCATCTTTCACTTGCATACCTTCTCATATTTACACTCTAATTATAGAATTAAAGTACTTGTATATAGATCATTTATAGTCTAGATGTCACATTGCACTTCCAGTTCATCTCGCTACCTCTTTAATAAGCTAAGTGAATTAATTTCCTTATGTTTTAGCATTTGTTTCCATATTCAATCTTGCAAATTGTTAACAAGATTATATTCTAATATATGTATTAATTTTCATTAATAAATCTAAACATACCAACCTATTTGTAACCCTTTAACCCTTAGAAAATTAATAATACCATAGCCCTTCTCATAGTTTAAACTTATTTTTAGGGTTAAATAAATAAGCCCAAGGATTTGATGGTTAACATTCCCATTTTTTTCATGTCACAACCTTCTCACGTAAATAAATCTTGCAATAACACACATAGGCCTATCTTCACACTTTAAAGAAAAATCTTGAAACTTATATAATCCATTCCCACTTTACTAATAAAGTGACTTTAATGTGAAACATGTGTTGATAGAACTAGAATCGATGGCCCAATCATCCTTATAATAAATATTTTCTTTAAGAGGAAAAAAGTACATTACTTTCATAATCAACCATATTTGAAAAATTCCCCGATAATTTGCTTATAACATTCATTTTTACTATGGCCTAATTTACCACAACCACCACTTCTCCCCATACACTATATTTGCACATAAATTTTCATATTTGACAATACTTATCTTATCGGTGGTTTCGTAAACCTTATAAAATGTTGATATGAAAGTGGAATACTTTGTAAAATTATCAACACAAATTATTTATCATCTATATTTTTTTAAGTGAAGAAAACTCATTTTTCTTTTCATTAATTATTGGTAGATGAGGGACTGGATATTTTTTTTATGATAGTATTACATTATATAGTTATCTAGTAAGTGTCAAAATCAATACATCACATGAGTTTTTATACATTTTCTTTAGATTACTCAAAACCTTGACTCCACTTCATTCATTTCAAACCTTTGAAAAATCATCGAAGAGTGTAATGTTTAGCAATGATTCTGTCATTTTGTCTCACATTTCCTAATTGTCTCGATCCTCTCAAGAAATTGTAGGATTTTTTCCACATCAATAAAAAATCATATAAATTATTAAGGGTTATTGTAGACACCTAAGATGTACTTAAGCGCTTTTATTGATAAAATTGTATTAACTATCCTCTTTCTGTCATTTTCACTATAATTAGTGATTTTCCACTAATTAACTAACATATCACTCTATTTTGGTCAATTAATGACACTTCGTTAGTTATACTCCTCTTCAAATTAATTAATTAATTATTATGAGTTAATTAAACCTTTTTGAAAAATGTATGTAATCAATAAACCCTATTATTGGATATATCCCTCTTTTAAATGCTTCAAATCATATAAAATTCCTCCTAAATCACTTTCAAATAGCCTAAAAATCTTATTCTAGCCTATTAATTAATCCTAGTTGATTAAATAAATCATCTCCAACTCTCATGAGTTGTTAATCACTTGTTAATTCCTCTAATCAAGCTTAACAAGTCTAAATCTACTTTATCCTTTATCCCACATGCACTAGTTTGCAAGCTTCTCCCAAATTGGAAAGCTATATAAAGGACCCTCCTACATTCTTTCACACCTACACCATACTTTTGCTAGTATTTCATATAAGACATATGATCAATAGCCTTCTCCATTATTTGAAATAGCTAATTCATCTTGTGCATCCATTCTACCATTGTTGAGTAGAAAGGAAGATCCAAGCTTGGCCTTGTAGCCATTTCTTGGTGAGATCCTTCCCTCTCTTTGGTAATCAAACACACAAATTTGATTACTCATGATCTAAAGAGGCTCATGTTGTAGAGTAATCATACATTTTAGTAGGAATGGTTAGAAATTAGATGATTTCCTTCATGTTCTTGCATTTATTAGCTAGTTTCCATTAAGCTTTAATCATGATGTTTATAGTTATATTTGCTTTGTTTTGAAGCTACTAGGTGTTAGTTTCATTTCTATAGCATTGTAATTTAGCATAAAGCAACATTTGGAACGCCCGGTGGGAGTTACTCTTTTGTCTTTTGCATTTAATTCCCAACTTTTTAGATTAGTTTCAATTTTGGTTACTAACCCTCAATTTTAGCATATTTTAGATAAATATGGTGTTTCTTAACTAGATTAGTTGAGTTTTCCTTGTTTTGTTGCTCTTTGTAGCTATGAAGGAGGTGAGGTGCTGCCAAATTTGGATCAAATTGACAATTTTTTTAGATTTTTGAAGTTTTTTCTTGTCAAATATCATATTTTGATGATCTACATGTGCCTTGCACTAGCGTGAAGGAGGCTTACATTTTTGTCACTAGGCTTACATCAGCATGCATAGGCTTGTGCTAACATCATTAGGCTTGTGCTACCATCATTAGGCTTGTGCTACCGTTGTCATAATTTCGCTACCATTGGTTTAGTTTTTGTTACTCGTGTTGAAATCAGCCTATCTATATTAGTCTTGTGCTACTATCTTTAGGCTTGTGATATTGTCTCTTTACCTACACTAGGATAATATTTTTCGTGTTTTCTGTCTCGGATGAGCAATTTTATCAATAGGCTTTTTCTACTATGCTCGGACTTATGTTACCATGCATAGGCTTGCGCTAGCATGTTGTGTCAAATTTTGGTTCTAATTATGAGGTGTCCAGATTCTAATTTTTGTTTTTGCTATTGTAAGGTTTTCCTAACTATTTTCTACAAGTTTTAACATTTTAAATCAGATTTATAACATGTTGTTAAGCTTTAATGAGAATCATGTTTCCATGCTTTACTTAAGTTAGAATAAAGTTTGTGTATGCTCTTCTCTTGCACCTTAGGGTGATCTTGAGAATCAAAAGTAGCTTTAGTTTTCATTTTTCTAACATTTTGTTAATTGGAAACTTAATCTTTATTTTTCTTAAGGGAATGAAAAATTTATCAAGCATTGTTTAAAGTAAATTTGATTTAAAATTTTCCCTTGGCATTTATCTAGTTGAATAAAATTATTATGTATGCTCTTCTCTTACATCCTTGGAAGATCTTGAGAATGAAAAGTAAATTTGGTTCACTTTCTATTGGAAACTACTAAATCTTTTATGCTCAAGACCCAACGCTAGTCAAATAATTAGGATCTAAATAAACTCTAACTACACATGTGTTGCAGGTTGCTAATGGCATACTAAACCTCATTAATATTAAAAGATAAAAAATACACCACCTTATTCAAAACACACTATTTACAAGTTTTGGTTAAGAAATATGGCTCATTTTCTTTAAACTGAGGGAGGTATCTTGACATAATCCATAAAACTCATTGTGAGGATTACCCCAGGAACCCTAAAGTAGTCCACACCATGAGATAACTAGTGGAAAAATCAGGAAGTTTCTGCTACCCGGTTGACTAGTTGGAAAACCATTGTGACAAATGCTTCATGTTTCCCATATGGGACCCCGTTCATTAATTTGATTTTGGGGTAATGGTCTATTATCTATAAGAAATTCTATAAATATGCACATCCTTTAGGAAAAATTTGTGAGTTTGTGAACAAAATCTTAGGAAAACCATTTGGCATTAAAGCCAACTTGACTTTATCCATCATGTTCCAAAGATCTCTCACAAAAAAAGAATTGATTTTTGAGTCAAAACCTTGTTAGTAGAACAAGGGGAGAGTCCATTGAAGTTTTATCCATGTGTTATTCATCATGAAACTTACAAGGCATCACTTGTCCTAGTTTCTACCTTGTCCTAAGACAAGGTGAAACTCTTGTAGTCATATTTACCCCTATCACAAAAGAAAGGAACCCCATACATGTTGGCCTATCACCCAACGGATGTTGGTGCTCACCTAAGGCATGTGCGGGTGCCGAGTCTCTCTTCTATGTGAGTTTAGTGGGAAAAATCATCTATGATTTGTGTTTAAGATATTTCAAAAGGATTTAAGACATACAAGAACCATAGAGCTTAGAACGACCTCTAGATCCTTGCAGCTATTCCAGACAGAGTACTTAACAGATTATATAACTTGTACCATAACAGAAAGAAGTAAATAAGAATCCATACTTAGCATAAAATGAAAGAGAACATATGAAAAGATGTATGTATCAGAATCATTGATATTCATATATATATATATAAAACTGGTAACCCTTTACATCCATGAAGCCATTATGGAATGTCACGAGAGAAGCAGACCACAATCATGCATTATAACTAGACTAATGTAGCTAAGCTAACAAAAGAAAAATTACAATCCTTGTACAATACATCCTTTCCCAAATGGAATTACCCATTAACAGATTTCTTGTAGTATTTTTACAGAGCTCCGCCCACTCTCTAAGTCTCTTCTCCTCTCTCTCTTTACTCTACAGGAGCTTGTATTTATAGCCTTTCTAGACTGCTAACTCATCCTCCAACACCCTCAAATCTGATGCCAAATGTATAAATGTGGTCTTGCATGCGAGCATGCTCCTCTAGGCCTGAGTTTATACCATGATGTGCTTCTAGAAGCTTCTACCACAGGCATGCTCCTTCCTAGGCCAACCTGTCGCTAGGATGGCACCTTATCCACATGCAGTCGGGTCATGATTTTCATGTGTTCTACCCCAAACATCCAATTTGAATAAGTCCCGAACCCTTGGTTCTATCCATGTGTGCCATGTGTGCCACGGGTTTCCTTAAACCCTTTTCTTAAACCCTGCCTTACGCGCTCTGTCCTTGTGCACCTACATTCCTTCTATACTTAGTCAATATTCTAGGGCCCAACATCACCCCACACTACGCATGTTCTCTATCCACGGGAACACTTCTCTTAGTGAGAGAAAGAATACAATAGGCTTACGCCTAGGAAAAAATAATAAGGGGATGAAAGAATGGGGAAAGAAGAAAGAATGGGAGAGTGAAAGAATCACTGCAATAGATTGGGAAAATACTTTTGCAAGTTGGCATCCAATTTATTCCAGGCATCGACTTCATCCTACACTCTCTCGACAGAGGTCACCGACTGTGGGGCACTCACCTCCCAAAATTTAGTCCATCTCCTTGCATGCTCATAGTATCTCGTGATCTTCTTTAATTCCTTGCATATATCCTCCAGTGTGTCCATTCTTTGTGTGATACACAGATATAGCTCATTCAACCGGTATTTGATTGAAAACCTTAAGGTTTTAATGGCCTCTCGATTTATTGTCAACTTCGGCAAGGATTTTATCTCTTTCCGCCCTTTTCCCCTTGTTTTTCTCCTAGAACTCCTTGAGTTCTACTTCATGAGTGGTGACCAAGGCACCTACCACTTTGTCTCTATTCACACAATTATCATACATGGCCTCAGCAGTCTGAGAAGCAACCCTTACATCAGCAAGAACCTTACTATATTCCGCAACAAGCACTATGATCTTTAACTTATCTTCCTTCTCTAGGCGCATGGCCACTTCCTCTATAGACTCTAAGGCTAGCGATTGTCTTTCCATGGTGAGCACCCTTATTAAATCCTCTAGGCATCCCAAGGCAGATCCATACTTCTACGTGGGTGATGCTAGGTCCAGATGCTTTAATAGTATGACCCCGTTGATAGATTCCACTTTCTTGTACACAACACTTACCTTGGCCTTTTCATCCTTCAATTCCCACTACCACTGGGCACTGATTAACTTTTCCTAGCTTAGCTCCTTGGTCAATGTAGCTAGCTCTTCCTCTTTCTCCTTCAGCTCCCCTTCTAGATCCCTAATCCTATCATTTTCCCAAAGAGTCTAGCCTCTATCTCAATGAAGACTTTGTTAAGCACGTTACACAATTGTTCATCCAAGAGCTGCTGGCTATCCACCACTGGGTTATCTTCTCCCAGTCTGGTAAAGTTACTATTTCCCATGGCTTACCTCAAACTCTAGCTCATCAAGGTGGGACTCAATTTCCCAAGAGATCATCTTCCTTGTCCACGGATATGTAGCCTCCTTGTCAAAAGATGACATGCCTACAAGCTCCTCCGCCAGAAGTGTACTTTGGAACTGCGTGCGAAACACCTTCTTGGGGTCATCAATATAACCCATCTCTGGCCTCCCCCTCTGCATGCCTTCCTCCCATGCGCGTACCCTTGGGTATACTTATAGTTAAAATGGGGCCTCTAGTGCTCACCGTGTTCCTCTCCTACGCTCTCCTCCTTCTCCTTGTTTAATACTTGGTGTAGACACTAAAATTAGGTCACACTCCCCCATTGTCCCTTGACATATAAGCCCCCTTTATTACATCTACCTAGCCATGATACTTTCCTGGTTATTTCATTTTACCATCCATTGTTTATCTTGCTCCCTATTGACCATCTCCAACATTTTGTACCTCCATAGACCCATTAAAACCTTGTAAAAACATATTCCAGTCACCCAATACCTCATCCCAACCAACCAAATTCTTTGTGCAATCACAAAGGAGACAAAAACCCCATTTTGTGATGTTTTTAGATCTCGCAAGAATGGGCACCGATTATACCTAACCGCGGTCGGTCACCCCTAACCAATGTCGGTCTCTGTGTTTACCCACACAGCCTTAAACAGAGACCTATCCACCTAATTTTACCTCACCCTCACTCACTTGTGACCTACTCGAGACCTTTATTAGACCTGCAGAACCCAGAACCAACCCTTTGACCCATGGATTCTATTCTAGCTTAGCCTGTTAGATTAGATCTGTTTTCTTATTGTGTTTTTAAGTGAGATACCTAAATCATTTCAAAATAACAATAGGATTTACCTTGTTTTCAGCATTAATTTTTTTAAAACAGTGGACTGACAACCATCTAAGAAGTATCACACTTCTTAGATCTAGCTCACGCTAGGAAGTTCACTACCCATATTGTTTAATTCTTTTTGGTGGTCTTGCTTTCATTACAGGTAGTTCCTCCTAGCCAAAAGGAAGCTCTCATGGTCATCTGTGGATTTGGAATTCATACGATTTTAACAACCCATCAACCAACCTTTGAACAAGTATTCCTCCTACGCCCATTACCCTATATGTTTCATCAACAATTCAAAGAAAAAATCTAAGAAAAAAAGGTGAAACATTTTGGCACGCCTTGTGGGACCCATCCGGGGTTCCTTGCATTTCATTCATTCCTAGGAAAAATTGTGTGTTTTCTTCCCTTATAAAAGCGTACACACTAATTTTCTTCCTTGATAATCCACTCCTTCTTTCTATTTTCTCTAAAGGAAAATTTTCTTTTGGTGTATTTAAAAAGAATCATTTCTTCATGTTTTTTGCATTTTAGTGAAAGAGCATCCCTCTTTCTGTTTCATCTTATTATGTCATCCAATTTCATATTTTCAATTTGGGTTTAAAATCAATCGCATTTCATTCTGATTTTCTGCATTAGCTCACATTAAATGAGGGCAACCTATATGTTGGAGGTCATGACCAGCTGATGGTTGACAAACAAATCATAGAAAAACACTTCTATCCTTTTCTCTTTCTTTGAGTCTTACCAACCCACACAAAAATTAAATACATACATTCTTAAACAACATCTTACCTAGAAGAAGATGTAGGTGATCACATGATCATGGCACAGTGGGTACCCAGCTCACTACTCTGTCGAGTCATACTTCAGAGCGTAGCTCGCCCCACCATAACATACTTGAAACCTCACCCTTTAGATCTCCTTCTTTGTAGGAAGTCATCCTCACCAAAAACTCTATTTCACAATTCATGTGTCAGTCCCTAAATAGCATAAGCTAAACAAACATAATAGAAAAGGGCACTCTTAGGATCGCATTTTCTTAGTGTTTCTGCTTGGTTTGCATTTTGAGGTGAAAGATCACATTCATCACTTTTTGTTCATCCTTACTTGCTCCTCATCATAGTTGGTATATTCTGGCTTCACTTGAGTGTGCCTGGGCCATACCACCATCATTCCCAGAATTATGGGTTTGATTCCACATCAAATTCTAATTCACAACCACTTTTTCTCATCACTATTTCAATCTCACAGTAACCGTCATCGGTTACCTCTGACCACCATCGGTTAAACTCAACCGACGTCGGTTCCAGGTCCTTTTGCTAACCTACTCAAAAGGACATTCTCACTTCACTTTTTTCCACTTTCCACAGTCTCTGTCACTATCTTTTTTTTTCCATTAACATTTTACACATCCCTAGATTTGGCATACTTGTCAGGTTTTGCCTTCTGCCTCACTGATTACTCACTGCCTATTTTCTATAGTGACCGGTAGTGGTTACCCCTAACCGATGTCGATTTTCCTAATTGGCATCGGTTAGCCTATTTCACATTCCATTGACCATTTGTTACTTCATCCTTTTTTTTCCTACTATTCTCTATACCATTTACATAGAAGCAGCCCCACCTGATCAGTATTGGTTCACATGGTACTGACTCGAAGACAAGCGAACGCCTTGTGTTCCATGCCAATTGTCAACCACTCCCACCTAGTCCCTCACCACCTTCTATTTTATCACCGCCATGGATCCCATCCGGCCTCCTACTATCGCTCTGGAGATAAGGAATTTGCATGACTACTTGACCAAAATCCTGCCACCTTTCAGTTTTACCTCTCCCACTCGTCCACCCGAGACTCCTCGGGTCAGTTGATATATGGCATGCCCATATCTATCCCCCCAAATCTCACACCCACTTCTGCATTGGCTCCATCTGTTTCATTTTTACCCACTTCCACTTCACCCAGGTCATTCGTAGTTAGGTCCTATACCCGCTATGATTGCCACGTCTTTTACCTCTGTAGCACCCATTACATCCACCATACCCTTGGCGACTACCCCAAACACAACCTCATCCACCCCTAATGTCTCATACATACCCATAGTTACATTACCACCTCTAGTGTTGGTGACCCCTACCCCATTTCAGAATGTAATTCTTTCCATTCCACAATCATTAACCCCTATTGCTACTAGGGTTACCACAACCCTTCCACCCCCATATACATACACTTACCAACAATCGCTTGTTTAGTCTATCATTCATGATAGTGCGTACCCCTATTTCATTACCTTCTTCTCCACCACCTTACATGGAATCCCCATACAATGGAATGCCACACCCATTATATGTCCAAAACCAACCTCCTCCCACTATAGGAGGCATCCAATCATCACAACCCACCAACGACCTAATTAAATTGATGATGGACAACATGCGCAGACACTAGAGGCATTGGTTTCTAGATCCTGCAACACTCTTACCTATGACGAAATTTACAACGAGCCTATTCACCCATCCATTCCTATCCGGTCATACCACATGCATTGGGAAATGCCTAAATTCAATCGCTTCAATAGTAAGGAAGACCCACAACAACATTTTTTCTCATTTAAACATGGATGTTATTTGATTGCTCATGATGATGCCTTAAATTTTAGAAATTTTCCCATGTCCCTAACTGGACCTACATTAGAATGGTATAGTGGGTTACCCAAACACTCCATGTTTTCATTCAATCGGTAGCCCAAGCCTTTTTGTATCATTTGTCTATCAATGTCACCAAGAAAGTTACCATGACCGATCTATATTCCACACGTCCAATACAAGGATGAATCTATCGTAGATTTTTTTCGCTCGCTAGCATAGCGTGATCTATCAACTTACCTTTCAATTGCCCAACTGAGCTCATCGAGCTCTTTACCTGAGCTTTCACCAGACATATCTCCCTGACATTACAGGTCCAAACCTTCTGAACATTGGATGAGGCATTCACTATGGCACGAAAGTTAGAGATTCGGGCCATCGAAGAGAATAAAATCCAATTACAAAACAAGAATTTGGCATTCAAGTCAAATGAAACCTCCTCTTCTTCTAAACCTCCAACCAATTACTCAAAGGCTAAAGGTACCACTAACGTAGTGGTACTCAAGGCCGGCCTAGCTCATCTAACCAATCAAGCTACACCCTCATCTAATCCATCACTCATTCGGGATTTTTGATTCGGACATGAGGACTGGAAATATAACCCAATTGGGGAACCTTACTCTTCTATCTTTAGAAAAAAATTTCAAAGCTGGAACCATCACTTTTCCACCCATAAAACCACACACTAGTTTTGACCCTACTCACCCCATGCCTGCGTGGTATAAGGAACAAGATTTCTGCAACTATCATCGAGTGAACGGTCATAGTGATGAAAATTGCATCACTTTTAAGAATATTGTCCAAGAAATGCTTGAGAAAGGTTAATTGACTATGGATAATCCCAATGCCACCCCCAACCAAAATCTACAAATCTTTAAAAAACAATTTCCCAATCATGCCACTTCATCTAATCAAACAGGTGAGACATCCACTCACGATACCCATACCCGTGAGGTTCACACAATCTTTAACGAGGTACATGTCACATCTCAATTACCTCACATCCCTTCCATAGAGGAAATCCTATCCCAAAATCCTCCTTCCACATTGGAACCAATCGTCACTATTTCTTCACCAATAGAAGAACACCCTTCATCTCCTACATCACTTACTGAGGAGTCTTCTGCTAACATTGAGACCATCTCACCCCTAGCTTCTCCACTTAGAGATCCTTTGCCTACCATACCTCCTCAACCCATAGAGGAGCACCTATTATCTTCTCCCCTCACAAAGGAGCACCCATTACCTCCTCCACCCATGGAGGAGAACCTATTGTTCTCCACTTATTAAGGATCTCCCATCATCCCTTCCACCCATCATAGACCCAGTGGAGATACCTTTGCCTCTTGGAAAGAATTCTCCATCAACTACCCAACATCCAACAGACCTACTTTCAGCTCTCTTACCCACGGAAGCTAAAGCTAGCCAATTCCCCATCTCTAAGATGCATTTTATGGGAATTCCCATTAGGTCCTCACCAACTCCACCCACAGACGTGTCGTTCTCACATTTGGCTGATCACTTAGATTATGTGGATAGAGATTTGTTATGGGGGCACCTCTTACTCCCTATCTCAACACAAATGTAGAGATCCCTTGATGACACCTCCACTATCTACCCAAGCACATTTCCACCCATCAAACCACATATAACCACTCATCATCACAGCCCTTCCATGATACCATTAGCACTCACACCACACCCTTACCCATAACCCGACCTATACCTAAATCCAAACCCATACCCATAATATTTACCTCCACTAAACCTATTACAATTTAGGGGTCACCCACGACCACCACCTTACTCATCTACCTATTAAACTAGATTTAGCTACATCCTCCAATGTTAAAACCACACCTACTCGACACCCAAACTAAAGAAACAAACTCATCAACCTCATACCCCTACCAAACCAATCAAAGCTGCACTTGTCCCATCTTCCTTAAGACCTCAGCTACCCAACATGGTTAAGCACCCCTCACCCATTCATAACCCAATAACACAACAACCCATTCCTTCCTCACAAGTCTCTAACCTACCCAGGCACACAACATGACTCATACCCAAACTGCAGTCTCTTTACCACCAATACCTCTGATACCTTCAGCCATTGCTTCACTACCTACTACACTTCGAGTCATTGTCCCTCACACCCCAAGCACGACCTACGATAACACAACAACCCATTCCTTCCTCATAAATATCTAACCTACCTGGCACACAACACAACTCATACCCACACCTGCAGTCTCTTTAGCACCAATACCTTTGATACCTTCAGCTGTTGCTTCACTACCTACTACACTTCAGTCATTGTCCCTCACACCCCAAGCACGACCTGCGTCATCTACCTTCATAGCACCCTGTTATCCCCATGGGTAACTCACCCTCTTCCTCCATCTGCTTTTCCTTCTAGACCCTGTATACCCACATCACCTTTACCTAAGAAGGTGTAACCCAAAAACAAAACCCCACTACCCCACGATAAGGTAGTCAAACAACCCCACACCCTCCTACTCGTCCATCTATTTTACCCTACCCAAACAAACCCGACCAATACCTCAAACCACACTGCACCTAAACCCATAGCTCGACCTGTTCCTACTCTTCCAAAAATAATTCCCAGACAACCAACCACACCTACACCCAAACCCACATTCACCTCCCATTGTGATTCACTAGTAGGGTCCTCTGCCAAAATTTTAACCAACCTCCTCAAGACTTTTGTTATCACAATACCGCCACTCCGACCTTACGACCACCTCAAACCCAAGCCAAAAAGGTTTGATGATACCAAAATTTATGCATACCATCGTGTGCCAGGGCATGATGTGGAGAACTACAAGGCCTTGAAAATCATCCTTATCCAATTGTGTCCACCGAAAACCAACTTGGATGACGATGACCTTCTTGACGAGGATCCTACTTCACCAACACCCATTCCCACACTGTGCACTCAACAACCACAACCTCCACCCTCACAGCTCCCAGAACCACACACAAAATTTGAAATTAACATGGTTCGCATCAGAGAACTTACCATATCACCACCCAAATGTCATTGCGCCTAACCGACCGCACAGGGCTTTTCTCCTCCGTGAGGTTTTTTCCTTCATGTCATTATACCACTTACCCTACACCTTCTCCATTTGAAAAATTCCCTCAAATCAACATGGTACACATCACTCCACATACGTAGAAGGGTGAAGAAAGGTAGGTGACCCACTAGCCAATCCTATACCCAACATACCATCTACCCCCATACCTAAAATAACTATCCGCAACCCCACATACCCCATTTATAATGGTGTCACACATCGTACCATGCTCAAAAAATTACACCAATCTCCCCTCAAAATGTCCTTATACGACCTCATCCAAACCTCGGAATCCCATCGTCAAGCCCTTATGGAGGTTCTTCAATCGATTGAGGTTTTATCGAATGACCCTACACCCATAGCCTCCATTATCACACCCCATCATGTAGCCTCTCTCACCAAATTACCACCTTCATCCCCACCTCACCTTGTTCACCAAGTGGCCTCCCTTAGC
This sequence comes from Taxus wallichiana var. yunnanensis, assembly GCA_018340775.1. Taxonomy (NCBI): domain Eukaryota; kingdom Viridiplantae; phylum Streptophyta; class Pinopsida; order Cupressales; family Taxaceae; genus Taxus; species Taxus wallichiana. Next base: position 856,359,035 of record CM031234.1, read on the forward strand.
TTCTCAGAGGCAGAGATCACGCCATACCAAAATGATGACCCAAACCTAGCCCTCTTCATCTCTGTACACATTGATGACATACGGGTACGCCATGTGATGATTGATGGAGGCGCTAGCATTAACATCATTTCATCCCATGCATTTGCTCAAATGCACATACCTGACAATTACATGCACAAACATCTGGTCATGTTGCGTTCATTCAATAATGCTATCACCTCCACACTAGGCATTGTCATCCTTCACATTCACATGGGCCCCCACACTTTGTTCTAGAATTGTTTTATGTTTTGGAGGGGGAATTCCAATATAACTTGTTGCTTGGTAGACCCTAGATCCATGTCATGGGTTGTGTTCCCTCCACTTTGCATCGTTGTGTAAATTTTGAACATGAAGGACACACTTATACCATTCCAGCTAACCCATCACCTTTCAAAACATGCAACATGCTTTACCAACCCAATGATGTACTCATACCGGTTAAGCCATCTACTTCCATAACCAATACCGCTTCACCTACACCTATACCACACATACTAGTACCACCGCTACTTTTACCATACATACCTCCCCTACTCCTACCATCACTATAACCCCCATGGCTGACCCATTAGCTTCCCAATCTATCAACACCACCTCTGCATCGACCTCCAACACATCATCCATACCAGCTACCCACATACCAACCACTGATCCCTTGGAAGGTGTTTTTCAACACCTCACTCTGGGGGAGTACCATCTATATAGCATCAACACATTCCTTAATCCACACGAGTATGAAATCCTTCACCAATACCCTCACTATGATCACCGTATAGGAGAACGCCTCTTTTATGGTCCTCCTCATCTTTGCACTAGTCTCACTTATAGGGACTTGATACTACCACCTAAACACCTGAACCACCATCACAACCCCACCCATTTTTCACTGACTTCCAATCACTTTCTAATCACTATTTCACCCACACATTCCTGCACCATTGTGTGTGGAAGGGTTTGGTTTTGGATTTTACAAGCAAGGATTCCATACCATTATTCCATGTACCACCCACAAACATAATGACCGGAGTGGTATTGGCTTCCCCGACCCTTCTACCAAATAGGCCCACATTGAATTCATTGAGGACCCTAACCCTTCTCCACCTTCATCACAACCCTCACCGACAGAGTCGATGGATCCTGAATCTATCCCTCCTAACTTTTTTTCATAAACAACATTTCCCTGGGGCCTTTAACTTATCAACGTGAAGGTGAGGCCCCCTCCACTCTCCCATTCCTGTATCCTGAGATGATCAAAGATGACACACCTACCATTAACATCATTCAATGTCAAGATGATGAATCCATACTCACCTACCTTGGTGCGGAGAGGGATCATATATTCATCGGTCGTTACCCTCGAGATGCAAACCATGTTGAATGAATTGACTATTGAGATCAACATTCATAATTAAGACGACCCGCACATCCTAAATATCGGACAATCTTTAGATGTTCTTTGAACAAGAATCCATCACTTCCTTTCTCCAAGATCATAACCATGCTTTTTCTTGGTCTTACATAGACATGCCTAGTATTGACCCCACCATAGTGGTCCATAATATCGTAACCGTTCCTGATGCCAAACCTATCAAACAAAAGATGAGAAAAATGCACCCTCGCATTGCTCTTCTCATCAAAGAATAACTTCAGCTTCTTCTTTATGTTTCCTTCATCTTACACATTGATTATCCTCATTGGATTTCTAACATTTTCCATGTTACTAAAGCAATAGGGGGACTCCACATTTTCACAAACTTTTGAGACCTCAACCTTGCCTTTCCGAAGGATGACTTTCCCTTGTCCGGTATTGATCAACTGGTTGACCTTACCATGGGTCACGAGATGCTCTCACTCATGAATGGTTTCTCAAGTTATAACAAAATTTTGCTTGCCCCTAAAAGATCAGCACAAGACCTCATTCATTACCCCTTGGGGAACCTTTTGCTATTGATTCACGCCTTTTGGCCTTAAAAACATTAGTGCTACATATCGGTTTACTATGACTTACATCTTCCATGATATCATACATCACATATTGGAAGATTACGTTGATGATCTCTTGGCCAAATCTAAACACTTTGTCTTTGAGCACATCACTATCCTTGAAACCATATTTGATCACCTCATTAAATATTACATCCACCTTTAACCTAAAAAGTGTGTCTTTGTGGTTCTTTTAGGAAATCTCTTGTGATTTATTGTTTCCCTCTGTGGTATAGAAGTTGACCCTGTTAAAGTCAAGGCCATTCTAGAAATGCCTCCACCCACAAACCTCAAACAACTCTGTAGCTTGTAAGGTAAATTGCAATCCATTCATCGTTTCATTTCACAATTATCGATCGGTGTTAACCATTTCATCATATTCTTAGGAAGTATGTCTCTTTTAAATGGGATGATGATTGTCACAAAGCTTTTGAGGCCCTAAAACAATACCTTCTCCAGCCACCCATACTTATTCCACCGAAAGACGATCAACCTTTTTACCTATACATATCAGCTACCGATCATTCCTTGGGAGCCATGCTTGCTCATCATGATGAACAACATAGGGAGCAGGTGGTTTATTACATAAGCTAGTACTCTTTTGGACTATGAAACCTGATACAACCACCTAGAAAAGCTTTGCTTAGCCTTAGTTATTGTTGCCACCAAATTCCACCATTACCTACTTAACCACAAAACCTATGTTGTGACCAACACTGACCCTTTACACTTCCTCCTACGCATGTTACCCTATCTGTTCCATCAACAATTCAAAGAAACAATCAAAGAAAAAAGCTATATGCCAAACCTGTCAAAATTAGTGCATCTTTGCGTGATGGCTTATGCTTTTAGCTGATCTTGAACTCAAATTCATTCACCAAAAGTCCATTAAGGGCTAGGCTATCACTGACCAACTAGTTGACGCACCTATTGCCAGGGACCAACCCTCTAATTTTGAATTTCCTGATGAATCTATTACTACCCTTTCCCTAGATGAACCCCCTTACCAAATGACACTGTTCTTTGATGGTTCCAAGTGTCAGTGTGGGGGTGGAGCTGGTGTTATCCTCATCCTCTCGGATGGAGAACCCATGCCTTTGTCTTTCAAACTAGAGTTTGAATACACCGACAATATTTTCAAGTACAAAGCGCTCGTACTAGGTCTCTAGATCGCCTATGCCCTCGATGTCAAATCAGTCCACATCTTTCATGATTCACAATTGGTCATAAACCAAGTCAAAGGCATGTACCAATGTTGTAATGAGATACTTCAAAAGTATAAACATGATGTAGACATAATTTTGACAACCATTTATCGTTTCACCCTTCAAACCATCCCACGGTCAACCAACAAATTTACAGACACCATGACCTGCTTAGCTTCCCAAATACCCGCTTCCCCTACCGATTCCAAAATATTTGTCACTGTACAATGCCTCCATTCACCTTCTTATTTACCTCATGATGTTTACTCAATCGAACCTAAACCCCCGACCCAAGTGATCTTTGGTATAAACAATACTCCAACTACATTTCCCTCTCCATCTTACCTCCTGATCTCACTCATAATGCATAATGCACCTTAAGAAGGTCTCCCATTTTGTTATTCTATGGGGACTCCTTTATAAGCATGGCTTTGATGGTATTCTTTTATGATGCCTCACAAATTATGAAATTCCTTATACCATCAAGGAGGTTCATGATGACATATGTGGAGGTCACTTAAGTGGTCTTGTTGTTGCTAAGCGTATTCTTCACCTAGGCTATTACTAGCCGAACCTTAATCGTGCTTGTTGTGACTATGTCAAACACTATGTGAAATGTCAACAACATTCCAACCGTCATCATACACCCAGTCATGCCTCACTGGTCTCTCGTGACCTTTGGCCCTTCTCTTAATGGGGTTTGGATCTTATTAGAGAAATAAATCCTCATTCTTTCCAATGTCATCAATGGATCATAGTTGCTACCGAATACTACACAAAATGGGTAGAATCCATACCACTCATCTCCACGAAAGCCAACAAAATATGTGAGTTAATTAACCATCACATCATTTGTCACTTTGGTGTCCCTCATCACCTCATCACTGACAATGGAAAACAATTAAAAAAACACTACAAAAACTTTGCGACGCCTTCGGCATTTAGCTTAGTTTCTCCTCACCTTATTACCCACAAACCAATGGCCAGGCCAAATCCACTAACAAAACCCTCAATAAAATTCTCATGAAAGTGGTTGATGATATTGGGAAAGATTGGCATACACACATTCCTTTTTCTCTATGGGCATACTGCACTAGTATTCGCACTGCCACTGCGGCTACACCCTTTTCACTGGTCTACGGTACCGAGGTTGTTCTACCTCTTGAAGTCTAGATCCCCTCACTTCACATTTCTCTCCATGACATGCTTACTGATGATGACTTTCATCAGGGATCGCTTAGCACAACTAGAGTTATTAGACAAACGTCATCTTAATGCTCAAGGTTACCTTCAAGTTTATCAACAACGTATCAAATGTGCTTATGAAAAACGTGTTCATGAATGAACCTTCCAAGTTAGTGACCTTGTTTTGAAATAAAATAAACACGTAACCAAAGAAAAAAAAATGTAAACGGGAAAATTCACTCCTAATTGGCTTGGACCATACATCGTAACTCATACCTATGGATCGGGTGCCTATCATTTGTCCTCGCTTGAGGGTAAACCCAAACTTGAGCCCCTTAACACATTACATCTTTGACCATTCTATTGTTGAATCATTGTCCTACCTCACCCTATGTCTCCTTACAGGCTCATCCCTTGAGTGCTATCCACTCCATCTATCTCCCTAACGATTAAACAAGAATCATGTGATTACCCGTCACCCTTTTGCCTTATCTTAAATATGTGCACCACGGCTCTACACATGGCATGATTCTCATGGATACTTTTTGTATTATTTTAGATGAGATCCCATGGTCGTTCACCCTTGCCTTCTCAACAAGAACCAAATGCTTTGTTATAGTCTCGTCCATGACTTAAAAGCCAAAAAAAAATGAATCCCTCAGAAGGACATATTCCAAAATAAGGGATTAACTCCTCTAGTCAAACTTCCAATATAAAAGATGAATCCCTCAAAAGGACATCTTCCACCTTTAATTGTCACTATGAGTAGACTGCTCCCTCGAAGGACAACTATAAAAAGCTCGCAACTCTCTACATAGTCTTTCCAAAAAGAGGACTATTTTCTCAAAAATCAAAATTCAGAAGCTTCCCACATTGATCAGCTTCACGAAGACCTCAAGGAGACATATATTCCTCCCATATAGACTTCCCGCATCGATCAATATATCTACAAAGTCAAAAGAAAATAAAAAGAAAAAGAAGCTTTTTCGTCATGGACTTGCCTATTGTGATCTTGGCTCTATTTCCCGGGCATTCTACTTCCCATTTTATGACCTAATTACCTACACCTCCTTACCCATTGTCTTTTCACTTCATACCTCAAGGGACCCACTAAACCTATGACATTTGGTGATCATGTGACTATTCGTCACTCTTAGAATTATCAATCATGTAATGTCTTTGGGGTCTTACGTTCATTAGCCTATCTATAGATGTGTTTTATATGTTTTGATCTCTTGCCAATCGGTGGATTTCATACCCCCTCTTATCTTTTCTCTTCTTCATTACCTTTTGATATTCTTATATAGGACTGGGAGCCTTGACACCTGTCTTTTGAGATTTTCTTCTCCCACCTCAATCCACCTAAAATCACCTTTACCTATCTACCTATTCTCAACCCCAACATCAATGCCCTCAACCTAATTATACCTATGACCTGGAATCAACACTACCTATCAACCTAAAATCACCCATACCTATCTACCTATATTTCAACTCACCTAATCGACCTTGACCTTATCATACTCATGACCTTGAATCCAACCTAACTATCAACCTCACTACCTATTCTTCTATCTTCTCATATTCTTTCCTAGCTTATGGGATAACTACATTGGTCTGAGGTCCCTTTTTGGTGGGAATATGTAGGCAACACTTCTAGGGCATGGGGCCTGGAAGGTTAGCTCGGGCACTATTTACCCTAACCATTCTCCCCCATTTTACCTCGCTTTCCTATTCATATCAAAACCTTGACATCTATACCATATACCACATGACTTTTACCACTTATATTATTTCACATTTTCATACATAACCAGCATTTTCCACATTTTACACCATCTCATGCATTTATATTGCCATTTGTTATCAAAATACCGAAATGAACATCCATGCCTAAACCAACCTGACTCAACCATGCCTAAATAACCTGACTCAATCCATGCCTAACCAATCTAACCCAACCATGCCTAACCACCTAACTCCACCATGCCTATAACCTAACTCATCCATGCCTATAACCTAACTCATCCATGCCTATAACATGACTCAACCATGCCTAAATAACATAACTCATCCATGCCTATAGCTTGACTCATCCATGCCTAACCAACTTGACTCAACCATGCCTAAACAACCTCGACTCGATCCATGCCTCAACTAACCTAACTTGATCCATGCCTAAACCAACCTAACTCGATCCATGCTTATAACCTAACTCAACCATGCCTAACCAACTTTGACTCCACCATGCCTATATCCTAAATCATCCATGCCTATAACTTGACTTGATCTATGCCTAAACCAACCTAACTCCATCTTACCTAACTCACCTAATTTCCATCCATATCAAACCAACAAAACCATATCTCATCTAATGCATAGTAACAAACCCATATCTCATCTAATACATAGTAAAAATCCATATCTCATCCAACACAAGCCATAAACCAATATCTCATTAACACATTAACACATCACCAAATACCATGAATCTTATCATAGAAATCAATAATCAGGCATCTCAAAATACATGTTTGTATTATCATGGCCATCATCTCTAAAATGTCAACACGCAGAGCCGATATACAATACAAAATCTCTTCGGCACGTAGGCTAGTCTCATATATAATACATACAAAATGACTTAGCAAGTAGGCTGGTCCACGTAAGGGTCAATCGTCTCCCCATATAATGCCAAGGAATGCTCCTATGACTGCGTGTGTCTCTCCCGACCCCTCTACGCACCTTTCGGGATCCAAGACCTACCTCACCTTCGCCGATGGCCCCTCACATGGGGCTGGCCTCTCTACAAACTAGTGGCCTCACCATGACCCTATTCCTAGGCTCATTGGCCCCCTGTACTCTCCACACTTTGTGAGTGTGGGATCTAGTCCTCTCACTAGAGGCCTATTGTGCTCTGTACTTAGCATAGGAGGGCACATCTAGCCCGGTAGCTAACAAATGATCCTGGTAATACCATGCCTCTCTTAGGGAATCTCTGAACCTAGCCATGGGCACTGTCTGTGGAGGTGTCATGGGTCTGCTACTGCATGGGTACTGTCTGATACAATGGGACCATGTCCTTGAACCTACACTGAGCCTTGTGTTGGTACTAGAGCTTGAGTCGGCCCTAGAATCTATGCATGTGCCTGTAGCTAGGCCTGCAGGGTAGTAATCTATGCATGTGCTACCATCATCTAGCCACTGTGACCTGTAACCTACCTCTGCATTGTGGCCAACTAGCCCTATAAATCCTGCACCTATGTCTTTAGGGTGGTTATCTTCCCTCCATCTCTACCTACCTCTTCTCCATCTCCATCTCCCCCTACCTCCACCTATGTAGGTACCTGTCCCTACCCTGCCTGCGCATGCAATGTCACTATCTAGGCATGTAATGTGGCAACTAGTGCCTCTGTACTTGTCATCTTCCCTGCATGATCCCAAGCTACATTACCAAAGTAGCCACCTGCCCCTGTAGGGTGTCTCTCTGAACTGTGATGGTGGCTAAGTCTGGCTGCCCTAGCCTCGGTGGTATGGCTCTCAGTTGTGCTACCCACCACTGCTTGTACCCATCTGCAACCCCAACATCATCAATCTAAGTATCTATAGGCTGCTTCTCTGTCCAGTCGGCATTATGGGTCATGGTGGAGACATAGGTCTCTCCACATCATCTCTCTGAACTACGGGAATGGAGGCGTACACCCTGGACTAATCCAAACTGGCATCTAACCCACTCTATGGGTATCCACTCATGTTCTCCCACTCTCCTCCCCTCTATCCACAGATGTATCTATAGCCCACTAGCTTAGTGGCCATCTTTCTATGAAGGGAAGCCCCGTATATAACCTCCAAATGATGTCCACCTAGACACTCCTCTCTAGCAACCTCCTATAATAAGCTACATAATGTGTAGCTCTGGCACCTCGGGCCTCTCCCATGGCCGGTACCCACCACCTATACCCCACTCTCAAAACTCTCCATGGGAATGCATATTCTCGGGGCATCCCCACTGTCGAACACAAACAATGTGCTCGTATGCCCAAAAATGTAGTAGTACAACGCAACATATGTTGAACCTCTGCAGTCACCCGTAGGCCCATAACTCTTTATACACTCGTGTCAAGAATGCAGGTGCCCATACAAACTGTGTCTGATGTATCATCATGTCATGGAGGAATCCCATCAGTGACCTTGGGAATCTCCCCCTCTACATCCAAAGAATGTGAAGCGACACTACCTCCATCACAAGTACCACTAACCTCATCTCCTCTAGATGATCTCTATACATTAATCAATAGCTCATGCTAGCACTATGGAACATCAGGTCTACTACACCCTCACCAAAAAAAGCGGTGAACTCCTCGGATGCCTCTCAAGAGATAGAATACACTGGGCCCCAATATGGGCGGCCACAAGATCTCGTAGATGTCCTCCAGGGTGATCGTCATCTCACCCATCGGTAAATGGAAGGTGTTGGTCACCGAGTCCCATCTATCGATGAGGGAAACCATAAGACTTGCCTCCCGGACTACATGCCGGTAGTGCCTCACCCCTATCAATCCCACCTCTGCAACATGCTACCACTCTGCCTGCGTCATCACCCTTTTCTCGTACTCTCAATAACAAGGGTGGCACCTAGGCTCTCATCTGTAGCTCATCTCTCACCTGCATCCCACAAAAGCAATGTATTAGTATACCTTTCCCAACTTACCTATTTTACCCCACATCTTGACCTAATCTCTTTCCCCACCCCCATCCCGTTGGCCTTGTCGCTCACCCAAATCTACCCAAACCCATCCACCCAAAACTATCTACCCTAACCCTCACCCAAACCTACCCAAATCCATCTACCCGAACCTATCTAACCTAACCCTCACCCAAACCTACCCAAACCTAAGGTTAACCGGTCTTTGGTTATCATCAATCAACTTGGTTATCCCCTGAATCAACCACGGTCTCCCCTTGACCAAAGATTTGCGGTCACTTTCTTGTGACCGATACCGATCTCTACCCACCGACATCAACCACCGGATGACCAACATCACCATGTCCGCACCGCCCACCCCAACTTTCCAACCCTACTTTTTCCTTCCTCCTGACATTCTACCCACCCAAATCCCTCTTTACACCCTTAATTGTTCCTACATTACTCTTTTAACCTACCCCCTAATCTTCACTATCCCCATTTCCCCCTTTTTTTCACCCTTATTTTCAAATTTCTTCCCCCAAACCCCCATTTTTCATACTTTCTATATTTTACATCAAATTAACCAAACAATGACTCAAAAGGTTTGGCACTTACCACATCCCATTGTTTCTTATCGTGGTTGAACCTTCGGCCTCCGCGCCTCTCCTCTTGAGACCTCTCCACCTCTGTCATCCTCAAAAGACCTCCAACTCTCTCCACCAATCACCTCACTCGATCCGATCTTGTGACCCCATCTCTCACCCAATCAATCTCACTTATATGGCTTGCCAACCAATCTCTCTATCATACTCTTTTGACCTCTTCCTCTTTTCTCTCTTTTTGTCCTTTTATTCTTCTTAACAATGTACAAATGAATTTCAAACCACAGGTTTTTCACTTTTTATACCCTACCCGACTCAACCGAAATCGGTTAACCCTTGATGCTATGATCGTCTATTGCCCTCGATAACCACCGTCGGTTCCCCTACACCATCATTAGTTCATACCGACCAATGTCGGTTACCCTGCATACTCATTGACCTCACATTTACCTCATTTTCCTTACCTCCTCTTTCTTTTGCCTCCCCTACACCTACCTGGACCACTTTACCTTCACCTTCTTCAACCTCCTCATGTCCACTATTGATGCCTCATTATTTTACCCCTACCTCGGCCTTACCCATGCCGTGATCTCGATATTTGGACTTGGACCATTGCTAGTGACCTTTGACCTCATGTGTTCACTATACCTTGTGGCACTGTTACCTGTGTTGTTGACCTAATGACCTTACCTAGCCTATTGTCATGACCATTTATCTTGACCCTACCTTTGGTGTACCAAAACATACCTAAACATTCCTGCACCTAACCTACGTTGTGTTTCCTGACCTTATCCTATACCTTGGATACCGGATTCACTTCACCCTTGTTTGGATAAACCTATCGACCTTAGACAATGTAGAGTTTTCCTACTCTTCAACTCGGTAGCATGTTGTAGTTTATACGTGTGCGTGCGTTTGATTGTTGCTACCTTTGACCCTGACCCATTACCTAGATCACCCGAGTAGACCTTTCACCCTCTTCCCCTACACCCACTTACCTTTTCCTCACATTTACCTTTTATCAAACCACTCACTGCTTTAACTTGTTGCCTCATCAGTTCCTAGTTTGAGGGGATCACCTTCACCCCCACATGGGCCAACCACATCTTATTTTTGTTAGCATCACTTACCAATACAAGCTACACAACAAAAAGGGGCAAAATGTAGACACTAAAATTAGGTCACACTCCCCCTTCATCCCTCGACATATAAGCCCCCCTTTATTACATCTACCTAGCCATGACCCCCTTCACCCTACTAATATTAATTTAATTAATTAAATTAAATTAATTCTTTATCCTCACTATATTTATTATTTAAATAATATCTACACAAACAATTCACTTAGACACCTCACCAAGCTAACTCAACCTAAGACCTATTCTTAGTAAGTTACCATGACTAACTAAGACTTACTCAAACCCTAAAAATCAATGCCTACACTCCCTCTAACCACATTCCTACATGCTCACAAGAAGCTCCCAGTCTAATCCGTGGGATAACGACACAAGATTCGAGGAAATCAGGAGGATCTCCCTAAGTTTAGTAAACCTAGGAAATCCTGCCTTGACCGACGTCGGTTACCCCTAACCATCACCGGTTAAGCCGGACCACCATTGGTTACCCCTTTTAACCCCAAAACAACCTTATTCTCAAGGTTGGAAGAAAGTTGGAAAACATTGGGAGAAAGGTAGACAAGCAAGAACAAAATCTCATAGAGATATAACACATCTTCAAAGATCCAATTCTAGCAAGAACTGACATCCAAGGAAGGAGATTGAGGATCTTCTCCTGCACAGCCTTCCCAGCCACATTCTGATCTATCCAAGCAAAAGAGGAGTGTGCATGCAGCCCATGTAGAAGCTTTTCTTCAGTTGGTGATCACTTGTAGCCTTCAAACCCATCATCAGCACCTCCATCCTTCACACATAGACTTTCAAGAATGAAATCCAAGTAAGTACAACATCATACTTTCCTGGTTATTTCATTTTATCATTATTTTATCATCCATTGTTTATCTTGCTCCCTATTGACCATCTCCAACATTTTTACCTCCATAGACCCATTAAAACCTCATAAAAACCTATTCCAGTCACCCAATACCTCGTCTCAACTAACCAAATCCTTCGTGTAATCAAAAAGGAGACCAAAACCTTGTTCTGTGACATTTCCAGATCTCACAATAACAAACACCGTTATACCTAACATGCAGTTGATCACCCCTAACCGACGCTGGTCTCTGTGTTTTCCCACATAGCCTTAAACAAAGACCTATCCACCTAATTTTACCTCACCTTCACTCACTTTTGACCTACCTGAGACCTTTATCAAACCTAGAACCAACCCTTTGACTCGTGGATTCTATTCTAGCTTAGCATGTTAGATTAGATTTGTTTTCTTATTGTGTTTTTAAGTGAGATACCTAAATCATGTCAAAATAACAATAGGATTTACCTTTTTCAGCATTAATTTGTTTAAAACAGGTTGAATGACAGCCATCTAGAAGTATCACACTTCTAGGATCTAGCTCACGCTAGGCGCTCACTACCCATATTGTTTAATTATTTTTAGTGGCCTTGCTTTCATTACAAGTAGTTCCTCTAGCCAAAAGGAAGCTCTCATGGTCAGTTTGTGGATTCGGAAGTCATACGCGTGTAATAACCCATCAACTAACCTTTGAATAGGTATTCCTCCTATGCCCATTACCCTATCTATTTAGTCAACAATTCAAAGAAAAAATCTAAGAAAAAAAGGTGAAACAATCGGCTTAGCACCGCGTTCCACTTTTTCCTTCACCAGGGTCTCCATGTCCCTTGTCTCTTCTTCTTATGCCACCTTGGCCATCTACTCTTGCATAGAGCTTGGAGCCTCTTGCCTCTACATGCTATCCTCCTCATCTTTTCCCATGTCCTAAGAACTTCCTCCTACCTGGCTATCCTTTTCTTTTGCACAAAAAGGAACCCTTGTTCTTCTTCTCTGCCTTCCTCCTTTGAATCATGTACATTGAAAATAGGTGGCCCTTGATCTTTCCTGGGGTCCTCTTCCCCACTTACTTCTTCTTCACTACCATCTTTTTCTCCTATGCACTTGTCCAAACTTCCAACTTCTTCCGAGGTGGTCTCCTCTTCTACCCTCTACTTCTTCCTAACCGGAGATTCCAGGTGTAGGTGACTCTATTTCTTCTTCTTCTGATGACTCCTTATCGATGGATTTTCTGGCTCTAGAGTCTTCTCTTTTACTATGGGTTTTTTCTTGCACACGTACATATTGGTTCTGGCACTTGTCCTGGGGAACCTATTACCTGTGTTTCCACCACACTTGGAATTTTATTTTCTGGTTATTTTTCCTCCCATTTGGGTGTGGGTCTTTTCCTCCCAGTTGGATCCTGAGGTATAGATACCTCATTCTCTAGATATGTTCCCTTCTCTAACTTGGGTCTTATACGAATGCACACATGTGTCATGGATCCTTCTATAATGGGAAGATTCATGGGCCTTGTCATTTGTACCTCATGCGATACATACCGCTCCACGTACGTGCACTTACCAGGGTACACCTAACCTTTATCCATTTATTTGTGGTCTGGTCCAGATTACCAAGGTCCAACTTAAAAATTTTGGACTCCTTGAACCTGTTTACTCCTGCTTGGAAGTATTGAGCTGTGAAGGCAAAGGGGAGCTTGCACCATGGGCTCCATGTCCCATCTGACAATTTGAATCTACCCAAATAGAAATGTTGGTACATAAAAATTCACTTCTCCCTTAGTGGCTACTGACGGTTGTTTAGTAATTCTCCATTTTTCCCCAAATGCGTTCCTTAGGCACGTGTACCACTTTTCCAAATGCACCTTGTGCCTTGTTGTCATAGTGTCACAAGCATATTTCTCAAAACTTTTGGTGAGTGAGGCTTTTTCATCAGGGTAATCCCATACAAACTTATTTGATGCATCTGGTACCCTGATCTCTGAAAACACAATGGTTAGCAGTACATTTCCAAAAAGGATCCTATCACCTTCCTTCGCACAGTTGATAATTTCATCTATGATGAATGCGGACAAATTATAGATGGTGCCCTCTAAAATATTTCTACAAACATTCAACCATGGCTTATTGACTTGGGTCCATCTCTCCTGCCATTTAGCTTTAACACCAGTGTGTGACCATCTTCATTACTAGATCCTTGATGTCTATGACATCATAATACCTTGACCCCTTCTTGCATGTGAAAGTGGTGATAGTTTCCTTAATCACTTCTTTTTCAGTCAAATCATCCTCTAACCTATCTCCTTCACAGATGAGGCCTATGAAATGTGAAATTAGCTAAGGATTTATGCACATCTTATGCCCTGTGAAGTGGAAATAGTCCTCATGCACATGTGACATCAACCAATGATACTGACTACTTAGGTTTCCGAACTAGGGAAACTCAAATATTTGTAATAACCTTGCCTTCTCTAACTTGACCTTCACGTCATCCTTATAAATGGGTAAACCCTCCGGTGTCTCTTATTTATTGGATGCACTAACTCCAGCCCTAAATCCTTTTCGATTGTGCTTTTCGATGATTATAATCATTTACGAGACATGTCCATAAGACGAGACTCCCACTCCTTCCCCAACACTTTCGATCCGGCACTTTGCATTTCTGCATACCACTCTTCATTTGTGCTTGCTTCAATTTCTTACTACTTGCCCTTGCCCTTTCCCTTGCCCTTCTTGGGTGTACTAACTAGTTTCTTGGGTGCCATTATCTAGGTCTTCTTCCCACTTCAATCACTTTGTGTTACTCTATTCTTCCGCTCTCTCCAACCTTAGATCTTGAACTTGTGAAGAAAATTTCTTAAACCCGTGCCCTAGTTCTTCAAACCCTAACTAGGATACTCCCTTCACAAGATGGCACCTTCTCACAACTTCTCCTACACCCATGAAATCCCTTCCTCTTGGTTTGCAAATCTAAACTAGTTACCCATGCTTCAATCTCTCCAAGTTTTTCTTCACATGGATTAGTTTTTTGGAAGCCCTAGTTTGCAAAGGTACAAAAAGTGCTTCATTTTTCTTATACTCAAAGTGAAAAATGAAGCGCCTCGACCCCTTTATTTATATTTTTTTCCATTTTTAAACATTACGTCTTCTCTTGTTAGTGCAAATCATCAAGCACCCTAGATGTTTTCTTAGATTTCTTATTTGATAATGGGCATCCAGTGTGATTGCACAACATTGAATCTTTTCCCCAAGTGTGGGACTTGTAAAAAATGGGAAAAGAGTCTCCATATTAAAGGTTTGTTCCTCTACTCCTCTGATTAGATGTATGCATGAAATTTGCAGAGGTTTAACTCAAAATCCTACTCTAATTCTGCCAATAAGACAAGGATAGAAGGAAAGAAGGTAAAAATGAAACTTACAAGGTGATACACCAAAGGAGTGGTGGACATATAGTTATGCAAATTGAAAAAGATTATAAAAATGCAAAAACATCATGCAAAAATTGCTAAAATGTAATGAAGGATCAAAATGAAGCAAACAACACAAGAAAAGGATTGAAAACTCATTCACAGAGCTTGCATTGTCATTTCCATTTTTCAATGCAATGCATTACAATAGCAAGGAGGTAGAAAACATGTTGTAGTCCTAAAAGAGGTTTGATATTCCACAAATTCACTTGCTAGGGTGAAGAAGGGAGCCTACAGATCATAAAAATGTTCAACCTTTACAAATGAGCCAAATTTGGCTTTTTAACAATGAAACCTGAGCCAGGAGGGAGAAACGTGGGAAAATGGAAAGAATCATTCAACCACTCGACCAAATTCATCAAAACAACATGGGTACCCTTAAAAGTTCATTCCCCAAGATTTTTGACCATGCTGGAGAAGAATGGAAGCCATACTTGCATTAAAAATGGAGGTTGGATGTCGGTTTGCTCTTTTTTCCCATGCCAGAGGCGTTTTCTCATTTTCTCTCACTAAACTCCAAAAAACTAAATTAAAGATTTCATCATATAGAGGACTTCAATATATTTCCAACGACACCAAAATTGAGAAAAAATAATCTCTAGATCGAAAGATATGCCCCTTTGAAGATTTAGGGCAAAACAAGGCAAAAATTGGGTCGGCGGGCCGAAACCCAAAAAATTTCCCTGTTTTTGAATTTGGGAAAATTTCCCCAAAAATCTTTGCCCACCACCGCTCCGATGCCATGTGTCACATTTTGATTTGCTGCATGGGTTCAAATGACCATCTTACACCTTTTTGAACTTTGGAAAATTTTCCAACATTTCTCCACAACCCTGCTGGTCCAACGCCACATGTCATTCTTTGATTTGTCCACAGGGGCGCTCTAAATTTTTTCTTTTTGCCTTTGCAGGCTTACGGGCCAAATTTTCCCTTTTTACCATTTTGACCACTTTGGAAAAAATTTCAAAATTCCTCCGTGCTCTGCCGGTCCGCCGACTCCATGGACATGTGTCGAATTTTTATTTGTCACGAGCCTTCGTGCCAAAATTTCCTTTGCACCCCGATCGATTCTAGTAAAAAACCAAAAATCATTCCACTCCTCCGACTTCCACCGGCTTTGATAGACACATGGCAACCTCCTATTGGTTCATGGGGCCCTAGAATTTTTTTTTTTTTGCGGCCAACCTTGGAAATTTTCTAACTTTCCTCCCACCGGTCCAACCTCTGATGACCTCATGGACACGTGGCACACTTCGATTCACTGTGGGCCTTAAATTATTTTTTTCCTTTGCGGGCCCAAGGGAAAAATATTTTCTTTGTTCCCCCACCAATTCCTTGGCAAAATTTTCAAATTACCCCCAATCTTCCACCATCCCACCACCGCCACGTGGTGCATCCTCATTGTTGCGGACCTTCCCAAGGAAAATTTCCCTTAAAACTCCGCTGATCCATAACTTGCAAAAATATAAGGAGTTAGAAGGAAAAATTTACCTTGCTGGAAAAGTGAGGAAATTTTCTATCTAATGAAGCCATTTCCAAAAAATTTTGAGTGCTTGAAAAGTGAAATTTTTTACTAAGACACAAGGAAGGAAATGAAAGGGAGTTAGCCAAAAATGAGCAAGGGCTTATTTTGGATAACAATTTTGGCGACTCAAAGGGGTCATTTTCCTGTTGGATGAAGTTACCAGTTGCTTGAAGTAATCCATTGGGTATGGAGTTATCAAATTAACTACTTGGAGCTCCCAATTCGTTAGGAAATTTCAAGAAAGAAGATTGGGAGAGTAGAACATCACTTGATTTGGAACATGGCCTGCAAAGATGCATCCTTGGGACAACAAAGCTTGTGCCAAAGCACTTAGGAAATAAAACTAAGCTATATAAAAACAATATGCACAAGCACTTGGAGGGATGAAAATCTAATCTAATATGTACAAGATGAGGATCTTCCCTTTAGTAGCAATGCTTTAGATGGATTCCATTAACTGGAATCTATAGTTCTTCACCATCCAATGTAGACAATTGGAAGGCATTATTGTTCTTACATTTTGTGACCATGTAAGGGCCACTCCAAATGGCATAAAACTTTGAATGCCTTCCTAGCTTTGCTTGGTCTGCATCCCATTTCAACACTAAATCTCCAACTTGGAAGGTTCTAGCCTTAGCTTTCCTATCAAAGGTCCTCTTGATCAAGGCTTGGTCCTTCTCCATTATTTGGGCTGCATGCTCTCTAACTTCTTAGAGTTCCATCAATTCTACATATCTAACCTCCATGGGTTCAAACTCCAATAATTCCAATTGCTTCATGAGTTCCAACATTGGCAACTCAAGTGACATAGGCAAGATTGCCTCTCTTCCATAAACAAGCTTGAATGGAGAGTTACCTATGGATCTCTTGGGAGTTATCCTATTAGCCCATAAGGCTGATTTCAGTTTGGTGTGCCAAGTCCTCTAATTTTCATCAAGAGTCCTCTTGATGATCTTTAATAAGTTCTTGTTGGTAGACTCAACTTGGCCATTACCTTGAGGGTAATAATTTGATGAAGTGCTCAGATAGATCCCATTCTTAACATCCCATTCAGTTACCTTTGATCCTATGAATGCCAATGCATTATCTGATATTATAGTGGAAGGTATGCCAAATCTGTTATTATCCCCTCATAGAAGTCTAGAATGCTAGATTCATTTGCTTCCTTAAGTGCTACTGCTTCAATCCATTTGGTGAAGTAGTATGTTGCTATTAGAATCCACTTGTGCCCTTGGCTTGAGTTTAGGTTAATGAATCCAATGAAGTCCAAACCCCATTGCATAAATATCTGGTCAACTAAAATTGGGTGCAATGAAAGGGCTGATAATCTCTCCTTGCCTATGAAGAATGCACAATTTTTGCACCTCTTGATCCATGTATAACAATCACTGAATACCTTAGGCCAATAATAGCCAGCCTTCATAATCTTGAGGGCTGTCACTCTTGGGGAAAAATGACCTCCAGATGATCCACCATGGAACTCTTCTAACATTCTATTAATTTTATTTGTCCCAATGCATCTCTACAACACTCCATTTATATCCTTCTTTAACAAGACACCATCAACAAGTGCATATGGGATAGCCTGCAATCTAAAGTGTATTCTTTTGGTTTTGTTCAATGATGGAGGGAATAGGCCTATTTGTAAGAAGTGCATTATGTCTTGGGTCCAGCAAGGAGTGAGCATACCACCATTCCCTTCTTGAACACCTCTTTATTCTTGGTTGTCTTGTAACGCCAAAACAACATCCTTCCCATTGCTTTCTTCCATTTGTTTGCTTAAGACCAGCTACTCACATAATCCCTTTCCTTAGACCACCTTGGTGACTTTGATCTCAATGTTATACTCCATGACACGAGTAATCCACCTGCACATTTTCATTTAGGTATTTGTTGAGGAGGAAGTCCTTAACTCCCACATGACAAACCAACAATCTTGTTGTTTGAAACTAGATGCTTAATTTTTTCAAGCTCCTAATTACTACAATAACATGCTTCACAATGAAGGAATACCTCACTTCATAGTCCTCCAAGATTTGGCTAAAGAAGGCAATTGGCTGCTCTACATTTTCTTTGTTCTTTTGTACTAAAATTACAAAATTGTATCACCACCACAAAATGCATAAAGGATAAAATCCTTGGAGAAATTTGGGTTAATGAGAGTTGGAGCTTGTGAGATAGCCTCTTTGATAGCATCAAAACTGCTCAATTTGAAATCCATACTTTTCTTTAACATCATAGTTCTTGGCTTGACAAGGGCTACAAAGTCTGCACAAACCTTCGAACAAAATTGATTCTTCCCAAGAAAATTTGAAGGGCCTTCTTATGACTTAGCAATGATAGTGCTTTTATTGCTTCAACTCTCTTTGGATCAATTGCTAATCCCTCTTTGGAAACAATGTGGCCAAGGAGCTTCCCTTCATGAGCTAGAAAAATACATTTTTTACGATTCAAGGATACCCCAAATCTCCTACATCTTTGGAACACTTGTCTCAAATGAAAGAGATGATCTGCTACATTTTTAGAAAATATAGTAATATCATCTAGGTATATCAGCACTATTTTGTTGATCAGCCCCATGAATGCCATATCCATTTCCCTCTGGAAGGTAGCTCCTTCATTGGACAGCCCAAATGGCATTTTCCTATATGTATAGGTTCCCCATTTGGTGGTGAAGGCTATTTTGAACTGATCATCCTCCTTTACCATGATCTGATTATACCCTAAATAACCATCTAGCAATGAAAACCTCTCAAAGCTAGCAACAACTTGCAAAATCTACTCCATAGAAGAAAGTGGGTAATGATCCTTGAGGGATGCTCTATTCAAATCTCTAAAGTCTATGCACAATCTGATTTCTCCACTCTTCTTTCTAACTGGAACCAAATTTACTACCCAACTTGAATGCTTGATAGGAAATATGATACTTGCCTCAATTAACTTATTTAATTCCTTCTTCATTAGATGCTCCATTTGTGAATTGGTGGCCTTTATTTTTTCCCCGATGGGTTTAGCACTTGGATCTAATTCAATTGTATGTTGAGCTAGCTTGGGGTTGAAACCTCTCAAGTCTTCATAGCTCCAAGTAAATATATCTGGGAACTCTTGGAAAATTTTCATGAACTCATACCTTTCTTGCTTGGTTGCCACTTTATCAATTTGAAGTGATTTGCCTTCTCCCACTGAGATGGGCACTAAATCTTCTCCCTTGACTCAGATGTTTGCTTTCTCTTTCCTAAATTTATCATTAGGATTAAAGATGGACTCCAAAGTAACAATTCCCTTTGGCATTTTGTTGGTTCTTAATCGTATCACTTGATCACCATCTTGCTGCTCTAAATTTTCCCGATTTTGGTGAGAACTCAACTTCTTCCTCTGACAAGAAATTGATGATTTGTTGGTCACTTTCAAACATCTTCCAACTTACATTATTGTCAGCACGATGGCCCTTACAATCACATGAATGTTTAGCTACACTTTATCCTCCTTAATACTCTCCACAACATCAAAGGCTTCCCAACTATTGTAAGCCTTTCAACAACTTGGTTTTCTTTCTTAGGGATGGAATTGATGCCAAAGCCTTCAAAATCCTCAATGAGGTCCCACACCCTATTCTTATAACACTTGAGTAGGTCATTTTTGGTAGCATGTTTCCCTTTAACTTGATTAACAATTAGCTCATTGTCACTAAAGACTTGTAAGTTTTGATACCTCTCTTTCTTGACTTATGCAATCCTTGTATCAAAGCTTCATATTCGGTGGTGTTGTATTTTGCTAAGATGTTCCTCGTTTCTAGTTTGTTTCTTGATTCACCTCACTCTCTATGCCATTTTTTGTCACCATCAAGGCTTAGTTCAAAGAAAAATTGAAGCACATAGACTGGTTTTGAGGTTCATTGCATGGGAAACCAATCATACTCTTGAGCTATGTTATTTTTCACTGGCACTAAGGCTTTAGAGGTAGATGTAGCATTGGGGTTATAGGGGTGAAATGGTCTATTGGCAGAGGCCTTACTTGATTTTAATTTGTAGCTAGATTGGGTGGCCTATTAGGTTGATATGGTTGCCTATTAGACTAAGTTTGAGACTGGTAAGAATTTCTACAACTTTGGGCTGCTTTACCTCTTGAGTGTAACCAGCTCATTGCCTAAATTTTGTAATTGTTTCACGACTTCTTGAAGTTCATTTGAAGCACTAGAGGATGAAGTAGAAGTTTCATTTGAACTCTAATTTATAGGAGTGGGAATAGGAGCTAAATTAGGTGCTTGACTAGTGCTTGAGCTTTCTAAGTTTGGATATAAGGGCACAAGAGGTATAAGAGCTAGTTTACCGGCTTGAATTAAACAATTCTCGAGTCTAATGGAAATGCTATAAGCTGCGGTATATTTGCACCTCCCATGGATTGAATTAACATAGAAATATCAGATTTTAAAGCTTGTAGGTAGTATAGAAAAGAAACTTCATCTGTTGGCCTTACTTCCACTGGAATTCTATCCCATGTCCTTTGAAATCTGAAATTGAAGTCGAGTTAGTAACTTGTTGGGAGCTCTCTTGATAGTTGTTAGTTGTTCCAAAAAGACAAATTATCTCCCTTTTCTCCAAACTACTCATGGAGATCTATACACAACTGGTTCCAATTTTGGATAAAGCACCCCAAGGCTTCTAAACCATTACTGAGGATTTCCCTTTGAATGAAGATGCCAATAATTTGATAGCAATCTGCATCTCAATAATCTCATGGATTGCACAAACATTAGCTATATCTTTGACATGATCACCAGGAGTGGTCTAATTTTCTCCAGTAAAGTATTGGATGTTCTTCAATCTATGCAACCGGAGCCGGATTTTTACGTTGAGAGAAAGTGGGCTCTTTGCTAATGAAGTTGACATAAATTTTGCATTGTGCCATTCTGATTGGCTTGAGAACCCTTGTTGATTGGGTGAAAGGTCTACCAGGTGGAGGAGTTGATAGAGTTTTGTTTGGTGGAGATGGAGGCCTTTGAATTCTTGTTCCTCTCTCTTTTCTTCCTAAGGATAACTGTAGATACTCAAATAATCCTCCTTCACTAGCCCTTGACCTTGTTTGGATCCTTCTCATGAATCTTCAGACTTGGACTTCTAAAACCAGTTGATTTAATCTTTGGAGTCACTAGATGTGTAAATCAGGGCTCTTTTAAGTAAGAAACTTACAAAAATACACATCAACTTTGTTGTAATGAAGATGAAGACCTCTAAGGTCAAACTGGGTGTGCCAAAATTGTTAGTGCAAATCAGTAGCACCCCTAGATGTTTTCTCAGATTTCTAGTTTGATAATGGGCATCTAGTGTGATTACACAACATTGAATCTTTTCCCCAAGTGTGGGACTTGCAAAAATGGGAAAAGAGTCTCTAGATTAAAGGTTGGTTCCTCTACTCCTTTGATCAGATGTATGCATGAAATTTGTAGAGGTTTAACTCAAAATCCTACTCTAATTCTGCCAAGGAGACAAGGATAAAAGGAAAGAAGATAAAACTAAACTTACAAGGTGATACACCAAAGGAGTGGTGGATATATAGTTCTGTAAATTGACACAGATTCTAAAAATACAACAAACATCATGCAAAAACTGCTAAACTATAATGAAGGATCAGAATGAAGCAAACAACACAAGAAAAGGATTGAAAACTCATTCACAGAGCTTGCATTGTCATTTCCATTATTCAATGTAGTGCATTACAACAAGACAAGGAGGTAGAAAACATGTTGTAGTCCTAAATGAGGTTTGATATTCCACAAATTCACTTGCTAGGGTGGAGAAGGGAGCTGCAGATCATAAAAATGTTCAACCTTTACAATGAGCCAAATTTGGCCATTTAACAATGAAAACTCGAGCCAGGAGAGAGAAACATGGGAAAATGGAAAGGAATCATTCAACCACCAACCAAATTCATAAAAACAGCATGGGTACCCTTAAAATTCCATTCCCCAATATTTTTGACCATGCTGGAGAAGAATGGAAGCCATATTGTATTAAAAATGGTGGTTGGATGTCAGTTCTGCTCTTTTTCCCATGCCAGAGGTGTTTTCTCATTTTTATCTCACTAAAATCCACCAAAAAACAAAATTGAATATTCCATTGTATAGAGGACTTCAATATCTTTCTAAAGACACCAAAATTGAGGAAAATTGAGCTCTAGATCAAAAGATATGCCCCTCTGAAGATTTAGGGAAAAACAACAAAAAAATTGGGTCGACGGCTGAAACCCAAAAATTTTCCCCTTTTTTGAATTTGGGAAAAATTCCCCAAAATCTCTCGCCCCCCGCTCGATGCCATGTGTCACATTTTGATTCATACGTAGGTTCAAATGACTATCTTACACCTTTTTAACTTTGGAAAATTTTCCAACATTTCTTCGTGGCCCCGCCAGGTCATGCCACATGTCATTCTTTGATTTATCCGTGGGCGCTCCAAATTTTTCTTTTCGCCTTTGCAGGCCTCCAAGAAAAATTTTCCCTTTTACCATTTTGACCACTTTAGAAAAAATTTCCAAATTCCTCCGTGCTTCTCCAGTCCACTAACTCCATGGACACGTGTCAAATTTCTATTCGTCACGGGCCTTCGGGCCAAAATTTCCTTTTGCACCCCCGATCGATTTTGGAAAAAACCAAAAATCACTCTACTCCTCCAACTTCCACTTTGGCCTCGCTAGACACATGGTGACCTCCTATTAGTTCATGGGGCCGTGGAAAAAAAAAAAAATTTGTGCCCAACCTTGGAAATTTTCCAACTTTCCTCCTGCCAGTCCAACCTCCGACGGCCTCATGGACACGTGGCGCACTTCGATTCGCTGCGGGCCTTAAATCATTTTTTCCTTTGCGGGCCCACGGGAAAAATATTTTCTTTGTGCCCCACCACTTCCTTTTCAAAATTTTCAAATTACCCCGATCTCCTGCCATTCCACCCTACCACGTGGCACATCCTCATTGGTTGCGGACCTTCCCAAGGAAAATTTCCCTCAAAAACTCCACCAAGCCATAACTTGCAAAATACAAGGAGTTAGAAGGAAAACTTTACCTTGCTGGAAAGGTGAGGAAAATATTTATTTGATGAAGCCATTTCTAGAAAATTTTGAGTTCTTGAAAAGTAAAAATTGACTGAGATAGAAGGAAGGAAGGAAATGAAAGGGAATTATCTAAAAATGAGCAAGGGATTATTTTGGATAACATCTACTTCACCTACCACCATACTTTTTTCATTTAATGTGGCTTTTTCAACAAAGCTTGACTTAAGCACTTTCCCTCGCATGCCCAACCTACACGGATAATCCTCCAACCTTCTAGCGTGTAACTAATCCAACATGACAGGAGACTTTTGCGTGCGTGTAACCAGCACCGAAGGCACTTCTTTTGTCCTGATTTGTTTTTCTCTCACCTACCTTGTGTTGCTTAATGTGCTTTCTCCTCCTTTGTACATGGGATCTATAAGTAGCTTTATCTTGGCACCAACCATCCTTTTTCCATCTTTTCTTTTCAAGCACCTCTTTTAACAGGGCCATTCAATCGGGCTTTTTAACACAAACTTCCTTGGTACTTTAACCATGCGCTCCTTCACATTACTCCACCCCACACTAAAATGATGTGCGGTCCTCTGCGCACTCACAAATTCTCAAAAAGTAGCAATAAGGTTACCGGTGCCCAAGGTGTAAAACAAAACAACAACGCAAAAGGGAAACACAAGAAAAGAAACACATAAAGGAAAATTCTAAACTAACTGGAAAAACTACCTTATTTACAAACACCGAGAAGACTTATTTATAGTAGGGCTTCAACCTACTCCCATTGAAGTGTCCAAGAAACTTCATCCCATCTAGCGCTTGTAACTGGCATGCGCCTAAATCAAGGATGTACGAGATTGTGTAAGGACCCAACCAATGGACTTTTGACTTCCTATGATGGCACAAAAATTTAGAATCTTAAAGTAAGACCATCTTCCCAACTCAAATTTCTTATTTCTTATGTGGCGATCATGACAAGCCTTCTACTTTTATTTCTCTCTTTTTTGGCTCCACCTGGCGAGTGATCATCTCTCATCCAATTTCATTAACTCGTTAATTCTTTCTTCTAGCGCTTACTCATTAGCCAACGCTCTGCTGCATGCTATTCACGAGAGAAGGTAACATGAATTCAACAAGTGGAACAACTTCCACGCCAAACACCAACTGAAATGGTGTCACTTTATTCAGCCTTTTATACATTATCCTATAAGCCCATAATACTACGGACACCTTTTCATCCCATTCTTGTCTTCCTACATCACAAATTTTAGTGAGGGTATGACTCGAGATTTTTGGAATGCTTCCGCGGCTCCATTTTCTTATGGGTGATAGGCGTAGTCTTATGATGAACCACCATGAACTCTACTAACAGGATCCTCACGGTCTCATTCAAGAAATGCGTACCCCTATCACTAGTTAAACTCAAAGGACATCCATACCTCGTGATAATGTTCTCCCACAAGAATATTTCCACTGGGTGTTGTGCAATCTTTAGTTGGGGCTTCCTCTGCCCACCTTGTCAAATAATCCATGTAAGTGATGACATAGCATGACCTAATCCTACACGTCGCTGGTGTAATAGGGCCTACAAAGTCTATTTCCCACTTTTCAAAAGGCTCTGTGCTAGGGATGGGGCATAAAGGCATTTCATCTCTCTTTCCTGGCTTGCCAATGTGCTGACAATGGTCACATGCTTTACAATCTTTATATAGGGTTTCCCACCACAAACTTGCCATTAATATCTTACACGTGGTGACATCACCTACATAATTTCCACCCACACTTCCTTCATGTGCTTCCTCCATGATGGTGAGGTGCTCATGCTCTAATACACACATGCAAAAACTTCATCATGTCCCAACTTGTAGAAGTCTCCATTGATTAGCATGTAGGGTGTGACGCATATGGCTAGTTGATTTTTCTCTAATGCCTTCATTCCTTTTGGTGCCACACCTTCCTTTAAAAATACCGCAATCTCCTCCAAATCCAAGGACGCAGGCCACAACCTAAATAATTGCATGTTTAGCATTGTCTCCTCAATACTCTGCACATCCTCCCCTAAATCAATTCTTGACAGATGATCAGGTCCACAATTTCTCTTCCCAGGATTCACTACTATGGTGAACTCAAACTCTTGAAATAACAATACCCACCGACATATGCACCCTTGTATAATGGGCTTGTTCACCAAATACTTTAATGTCATGTGGTCGGTGTAAAACACGAAGGGTGCTGCCAGTATATATTATCTAAACTTGAAAAGCACAAAGATCATTGACAATGCCTCACACTTAGTTGTGGTGTAATTCTGCTCTACTGGTGTCAACTTCCTACTTGCAAAACATAGAGGATGATCAATAATTCCTTCACCTAGCTATGCAAGCACTACTCCAATAGCGAGTTCTGAGGCATCTACATGGACATGGAAGGGCTTGTCCCAAGAGGGAAAATGTAATATAGGTGCGGTGACAAGCCTATCCTTTAATGTATCAAATGCCCTCTATTGCACCTCTCCTAATGGAAGGCACTTTTATGTCTAAGTAGCTCCTCTAAAGGCACAACAATCTTGGCATACCCCTTGATGAATTTCTTGTAATAACCCATATGCCCAAGGAATCTGCACACTGTGCTCTAGCTAGTAGGCTCCCCTAACCCCATAATAATTGTAACTTTAGTGGGATCTACCAACAAACCCTCCTTACATATGATATTCCCCAATAACATGCCAAAGGGTGTAGCAAATACACATTTCTTAATATTGAGGGATATCCTCAACTGCCTACACCTCTCAAACATTAACCTCAAATTGTCACAATGGTCTTTGACTAGACCATACACTATCCAATCATCCAAATAGACCTGAAGAAACTTATGGATGAAGTCTTGGAACACTTGCACCATGATGCACAAAAAAATAGCAGATGTATTCTTCAACCCAAAGGGCATGACCGTATATTCAAAACTTCCCCACTCAGTGGTGAAAGTTGTCTTCTCCTGGTTCTCCTTTGCAATCTAGACTTAGTGGTACCCATAAAATACATCCGTACAGGGAATAAATTCAAGCCCAGTGACTCCTTCCAAAATTTCTTCGATGAAGGGGGTTAGAAAAGGATCGATGACTCAAACCGCATTCGGATCCCTTTAATCCACATAGATCCTAATCCACCCATCCTTATTGATGTTGATTAGCATCAAACTTATCCATTCGATTCTTCCACTACTTGAATGATCCCAAAAGCTATCATTATAACACCCTCGAAAATCATTACATTCCTCCTTTGCATTTCAAGTGTTGACATGTTATTTTCTTGATAAAGGTGTGCTCTTTTGATCTTTGAAGATCATGATTGAAATGGATAAATAAATTATGCTCTTTGATTGGAGGGCTGGTATGTTGTTTCTGTAATAATATATTTCACTCTCTTTGGATAAGTCAGTAATCTAGTTTTTAAGAGTTGCAACTTACCTTTCGCTATTAGACTCGTCTTTGCATCAATGGAATTGATCCAAGGTATGTTTTAAATCTTCTTATTATAATTGAATGAAAAATTGACATTCATCAATTGTGAGGCTTAACAGACTAAACTTGTGTTTGTGGAAAATTCTTTATTATCTTGGAAATAGTGCTTGCATTTTTTTGTGTTGAGCTTGGCTCTTGCTTGACCCTTAGGGGCACTTGTGATGTCAACGAAATAGGAACCCTTCTTTTAGATTCTTGAGAAAATTAGATTGTTGTGTACCCTAATAAACATGGGATTTAGGTAAGTTACCTAACTACTATTACTATACCCTTTGTGAGGGATGACATTCTAACCTAAGTTATTAGCTTGTAAGGAAGTAACCTAGGGGGATGCTAAGTTATTTCTGAACCTATATTTTTTGGTTTAAACTACATCCTAACCTAGGGTGTAAAACTATTGTTGGGGGTTATATCCTAAGGTTATTTATTTAAACTAACCTAAGATCTAACCTAAGAAAATTCTATCCATCCTAACTATTGGGATATGAAAGGGGACCTAGGGGCCATTGGCAATGGGAACTAAGTGGTAGTTCCAAGGCTTTTTATTAGGATTTGTTTTGATTTGGTTTTTAATATATGAAAGTACTACCAGTGTGGCAGGGGTTAGTGAAAGTTAGAGGAATATACTGCCTGAAGGATTCTCTAATTTTGGAAATGCATTATGAATTGCAATTAGGTCTCGCTTGTTATGAATGGTAGTGGCAAGGAAATTTAAGCGGGAAAATTAGTTTTAATGGCATTAATGTGCCTTGGGTTTGGTGAGCAAGCCGTCTTAAAAGGAATGCTAGCCGATTCATTGGGGTTGTTTATATTTACATGCTTCACAATTTTCATTCCGCATGGAGCTATCTCGGTTCTTCAAACCAGTAATTTGATCTCCACATTGTAGCTATTTTTGAACTCTCTAAGCTATTTTCGGTTCAAGGAACGTATAAGTGGGATTTTCGAAAAACAATATGGTTGTTTGATCTTGTTTGGAGAAGAAGAGGTCTTGGAAACTCGGCTGAAGTATTCTTTGAATCGAAGAGGAACTATCGGGAAGATAGGCTCTACCTATTAATATTTCTTTCTTTCTTCTAAATGATTCATTAACACAATTAATATGCCTTTGGAAATTTTATATTTTCTTGATGTATGTGGTTATTTACTTGCATGTAAGCTTGGAAAATTTGTGGGTTTTTGAATTTGAATCCTTTGTTGTTATTGAAAATTTTTGGAAAGCTTCTTTGTCCTGGTTGTTAGAGGTTTACATGTAATTGTTTTGGAACTCTATAATCTGTACTTAAAGATCTTTTTACCTCTATAACTTGAACTAGTAGTTATGTTATTGTATTAAGCTTGTAGCATGTTTTCGAAGATTTTTTCCTTGCATTTGAAAATAAGGAGTAAAGATGTGGCTTATTACTTTTTGGGTGTTGAATGTGTTAATGGGTTATCACGTTTCAATCTATACTTAAGCTCGTTGAGCTTGAATTAGAAGCTCCTTGGCTGTTTTGAACTTAAACTAATAGTGTTTTTGGGATGGCCTTGTATCTATGTTTATGATTGCATTCAGGTAGTTGTAATATCACTCCATGAATATTCTAAACTTGTATTAAAGCCGTGATTGTTTTTACCTTTACTAAGACCGAGTGGTTGTTTGGATTGTGCAAAAATTATGGAAGTTTTGAACCTTGGATCTTATATACATTTATTTTGAACTCGTACTCGTTGTTGAGTTATTGTGTTGTGCTTTGTACTTGAGTTATATACTGATATTTTATTCTTCCTTATGAAAATGGAAGGCTTGAACCCATAATAGGGTGTTGGTATTATTATGAGCTTTTACTTGAGACATGTTTTTCCATTTTAAATTCGTGTTTGAACTTGAGTTGTTAGAACTTGATTTTTTTGAACTTGAGTTGTTAGAACTTGTGGTCTATGCATGAATTTAATGCAACATGGGTATTCCTTGTTGGTCATTTTGATTCTGTATGGGGGAAATCGATGAGTTGTTTACTTACTAGTATTTCTTTGTATTGAAAACTACAGTTTCCTTTAGTACTGTTTGATGGAAGGGGTCTTATGAGTTGTTGGTCGAATTTGACTGTAACTTCTTTGAGACATCCTTTGTTTTGAAAATTGAAGGAACAGTTATTTTACTTCTACTTCTAGAGTATACTGTGTTTTCAAAATTAACAGGCATGTGAATCTTAGAGTGTATTTTATCCATATCTGCTCTAAGTGTATTCTTGTCTTGTGGGAAATCTTGACTACTTTGTTCTTAGAAATAATTGGAACTAGAATTGTGTTCCATTAAGGAATAGACTTGTCAATTGTAGAGGTTCTTGGAAAGAGTTACTTCTTCCTTTATGTCTTTTAAGTGAAACAAACCCTACCTGTCATATGATTTTTAAGGAACTAGAGAGGTCTATGGTTATCTTGTTCAAATGAGTTAGAAGAAGGTAGGACAAGTCTATTATTATCGAATCACTTAATTATTTACTTCCATCCAGTGGTGAGTTTTGCTTGAATGCTAAGTTCAAACCTGTTATTCTGTTAGTAGTATAAAAATTTCCAATACCACTTGCATGGATGTTGACAATGTGAATCTTGCTTGGAAATCTTAACTGCCTTCTCATTATCAGTTTGTTACTAATGATTGTAATGGTGATTTGGTTTTCAGTTGTTGTGACTTCCCTATCTTTTTCAATTGGAGGACTTTTACTCAATCAGTTATACTCTTGTTGAACCACCTTGTATTAAAGAGAGAGAGTTATACTCTCTTGGGAGGGGGCAGTCTACAGTTTGAGACTGTACTGTGTTTTCTTCTTTGAATTGATTTGAATTTGGGCTAGGTGATGAGGTTAGGTCTTCCTGGGAAGGTTGCATGGAAAATTGGAGGTATACAGGCTTGAATTTGCATTTGGTTTTGATCTCTCTTTTGGAAACTAACTTAAAAGTTTCTAATTTGTATTAGATATTAGATTTCATTTCATAGTATAATGAAATGAAATATGGTTTGGGTCCTCGTGGGTATGTGATCCTTTTCTGTTGATTGATAAGATTATGGATTGAACTTTTCTTTATTCATTCTCTTCTTTGTCTTTATTGAGGGATAGAACTTAATAATATCATTATGTTGTAACTAACCCTTTTTGCAGATTGGGAAAAGTTAAATGTGCTCTTCTATATTTACGAATTTAAGAGATAAATTAATGTTAAGACTTGTATATTGATCCAAAACTAAATTGATAGGATCTATTAAGTATTGTGGCATGATTTTGAAGTTACAGATTATAAAATGTTACTTCCTTAGAAGCAATCCAAATTTCTTAATTGTACTTCTTACTTGATGTTATTACTTATGATTACTTGCTTGATGTTTTACAATTGATTCATGAAAGAAAAGTTGTTTAATGAAGAAATTAGTGGAATTCACTTTACTTTAATGCTTAGTGCTTATCATGCTCAGTTCATTGAATAGACCCGTGCTAGAAATTTTGCAGATGGACATCATAAGTGATTAAGGAAGGCAAGAAATTTCTTGTTGTATTGGGTTATTTGATTTTGAACCTTATGTAAAGAGTTTTGATTTATTCTTTAATTGTATTGAAAAATTAAAAGTTGTATTCTTTTTGGATTGAAGGTTGTTTGCCACACAACATGCCTAAAATAATTAGTCTTGTAAATGAAAAGGTTTTAAATGAGGAATTTAAATGTTGGAGATTTACTTGTATCGATTGTGTAATCTATCTTAAAGAAGGTGTAATTTCTATCTTGATGACATTATTCATATCTATTATATGTATAATTTGGATGAACTTGATAAGTAGATAAAAAGGGAATTAGTTTAATCTCCCTTAATAAGATGCAACTTGTTAAGTTGCATAAGTTATCAATCTTATCTAAACAATTCTAATATAGTATTTAAATGTGTAATGAATATGTGATGGAACGTTAGAGTTTGTGAAAGATAAGAAGGGTTTGAAAAACCTATCACTTAATCAAATAGAGGAAGGTTCTTCCTTGCTAAATGATGCATAACCCAAAGAAGGGTGACATGATTGTTAAACGTAGACTTCATTTCTTATAAATTCTACCTTAGTTGAACCTATTTGGTGGCTACACCTTCTATGAATGATTATGATGTATGTAATGGAACTTATGTTATTGCTTTCCTATTTTGATTAACTATTGTTAAACTAAATAAACGAACATTAAAAGAAATCATGAGTTAGAGGAAGTTCTTTAATGCTTAATTGAACCAAGTATAGAACAAGGACTTGAGGAGTGTTGGATTAGGGTTTAGCATATGCACTTGTAATCTGTTTTATAATCCAAATTAACTTAAAATTAATAACCTCCTTGGTGTATGTACATTGTGCTGAGGTAGTTTTTGTAGGATGTTGGAACACACCAAATTTAGGTCTGTACCTTCAATAAGACGTAGGTATTCTCAAGGATACAACATTACAGTTGACATGTGGAAACACCCTTCTACATTGATCATCTAGATCTACACATGATAAGGACTTGAACTTGGGTTTTCTCTAGGTCAAGTTAGTAACATGTTTAGGATAGGGAGTAACTTTCTATAACTCAGGGTACTTTGGCACATCTGGTTGACTTAGGTCAACCGAGTATGCCCTTTTACCCTAAGTCATCAAAAGTGTCTTCCTATAATAGACTATGTTCCTAACTCGAGGCTAGGGTTAATTCTTGAACACGTGGATGACGGTAGTCATTAAAGACCATTCATGATAACAAAAGAGTGGGGTGAAGGATGTATTCCAAAATGACGAGTATGTCATCTAGGAATAGCGACATACACAATATGTTGTAAAATCTTTGGCCAAAGTATCACAAGCTATTGGTTGCATTGTCCTATGTCACCTAGTTTAAAGCCATGTGATACCAAATGAATATTGGTAACAAATATTCAGGTATGTTCTTTAAACAAGATCACTCAGTACCCAGATTAGGGTGAAAACCAAGTATATGAAGTATACAATAAGTATTCAATACTTAAAGTGAAACATGAATAGATCGGTAGATAACCAAGTCATGGAATGAATAGATCAGTGTATTACCGAGTCATTTACAGCTATATATAGTAATCAGTTATGAGATTGATTGACATTGAATGTGTTTTCTAAATTAAGTTTTATTTATAACAATGAACATTATGTAAAAAAAAATTCCCTTGTTTCTAAAGGCTTAAAATGGGAATGTTACATCTTGGTATCAGAGTTGAAGGGTGCAGCTCTTTGACCTATTGTGTCCATAATCTGATGAAACTTAAATTTTATTGTAATAGAAAATGGTTAGAATAAGAGGAAATGTTCTAAATAACCCTCCACTTGAGGAAGGAGTGGCAACTACCCAGAAACTCGATGAGATCCTTGCTGCCCTGTTGGACACAAGATATTGTTTGGTTGTACTTGAACAACAAGTAATGGGTAATGAGGAGGAAGATGATGTTGATAACAACAATCAACCACCTCCTGGGGACAACACCAATGTAGGTGTTGATAATAACAATGCAAACATACCTATTCAGCCTGAAAACAAAAGGCTAGGCTAGCAGCTAAACTCACTAATGATATAAAAAGGATAAGTCCACCCAAGTTTGATGGCACCACATTAGGAGATGGAGTGAGAACTGGCTCAGTGAAATGGAGAAATACTTTGCAATAAGGAATTTATCAGAAGAAACAAAGGTGATATGGGGAGCATATCAGCTTTCTCATGAAGCATCTTCATGGTGGGACAGCAGAAGGTTGAGTTAAACATTGATGAAACTAACATCACCTGGGATCAATTTAAAGGTTACTTTAGGAAACGTTGGCTACCTCAAATTTACTCGATCAAAAATGACTGAATTTTAGAACTTATTTCGGGGAAGCTAATCAGAATCGAGCACTAGGAATGATTTACAAAACTCCTTAAGTATGTACCTCAATACAAAATAGATGAGAACTTCAGGATATAAAATTTCATCATGGGATTGAATCATGTTATAGGAGGAGAGGTGGATGTTCATAGCCCAACCAAGATTGAAGGGGTTGTTGAAAAGGCCATAAGGTAGGAACAGAAATTAAAGGCAATTTCTACTCACAAGGAAGAAGTAAGGATGAAATATCCAAACTCCTCTTCATCATGTTTTGCACCTAAGAAAGGAGTATGGAAGAAATTCGAATAAAAAGTAATTTTATAATCGATACTAATAAGAAAGCAGCAACAAACAAGTTTGCTAGTAATGCATGGAACAACTTTGCTAAGAACAATAATAATGGACAAAAGTCCTATGGGGGTCAGAACAATAACTCTAAGGCTGAAAATAAACCCAAGCCTATGAAGGGACCTATAGGAGACTGTTATAATTGTGGCAAAGATCATTATGAAAATCAATGCCTTTTGAAAAAGGATGATCGTAATCAACAACACAATATACATGTTGTAGTAGCTAACAAGTAGGCTAAGAAACAAGCCACACTTATAGAAGTTTCGGGTAAGTTATTTGGTTTACCTATAACTATTATTTTTAATACCGGAGCTACTGAATGCTTTATTTCTAATAAATTAGCAGAAAAATTAAAAAGAAAAGCTAGAAACATGGATAAAACATGGACTGTATAGTATGGAAACAATGTTGTTCATACAATTAGTATGTGTCTTTTTGGAGCAGTCCTTGATTTACCTAACTTTTCCATTGAAGTAGATCTTTATGTTACACCTTTGGGGTCTTATGATGTAATCATAGGTGTTAATTGGTTATCTAAACATAAGGCTAAAGTGGATTGTTTGAAAAACACATTAGTTGTGTAGATGACCTACAAAAAAACAGAGATTCAGGGTGTGAAACGTGAAATTTCTGTTAGAAAATTGTCAGCTATGCAACTTAAGAAGGCCAAAAATAAGGGTTGTACCTTATAGGCAGTAAAAATTGCTGAAACAACTAAAGAGAACAACGATGTTATTAAATGATATCCACTTTGTTATGAGACTTCGATGATGTATTTTTGGAAGAATTGCCAATTCTTCCACCCAAAAGGAGTTTGATTTCACAATTGAGATCAAACCTAGAATCGAACCTATTTATAAAGCACCATATCGAATTGCACGGGCCCAAAATATCCAGAACCTCATTGTTGAAGGGGACTCCCTTAATATTATTAAACTGCTTAATCAGTCCTCTTCTCCTAGCTGGAATATCAAAGATTTTATCTCTGAATCCATAAGCATCAGTCATACCTTCAACAAAGGCATCAAAATCATACATTCTTACAGGGAGGGAAACAAACTGGCCGATGCATTGGCCAATTATGGCATTAATATAAATTTCACTATTTGGGATAATGATAGTATCCCTAATCAGCTTCACAACAGCATACATGTGGACCTTCACACGCAAACAATCTCTAGAGACATGCCTTAATCTTTGGAGGAAATCCATAAATTCTTCCACATGTGTTGTTTTAATTTATTTGGCGTGGCAAATGATATCTAATTCAAATGATAGCAAGATTTTGTTTAGGAACTTCAAGTGGAGTGGTCTAAATTTAAAAACAGCGCACGCGGGAGGTACAATAGCTGTTGATATTCGGATGCCTAGCTCCGCGAAAACCGAAGATAACTACAAGGTGAAAGCTGACAGGGAAAGGGTTTTCACGCGTGACTCCACGCAGGCTCAGATCGGCAATCATACAGCCGTTCGTGGGAGGACCAACGGCTACAGTTCCCATTTTTATGCGACCCGCAACAGTGAGAAACGAACCACTCTCAACGCCCAAAGGTATTCTGAAAATTGTTGTAACCTGCACATCATTGTGAAGATGGGAGGGCCTCCCTGCCAGATTGAGCCGTGCGCGGACCCTGACTGGAAAGAAAACACTGAGCTCTGGAACATTCTTAGCATCGGCGGATTCACCAACTTTGTGGAAAGAGTGCAAGGACATGATCAAAGCATTTCTGTTCGCTTTGCCAAGGAGTGGAATGAGAGGACGGTCGACTATGGAGGGCAGAAAATTCTTATTAATGAGGAACTCATAGCCGAAGCGACTGGCCTCAGCTTGGAAGGATACCGCTTCTTCAACAAGAGGGTCATCAAAGAGGTTGAAGAGAGAAGATTTGTGGAGGAGGAGGAGAAGCTTATATTCAACACCGCGGGTCTGCTTATTAACTCAATTCCATCCCCGTATGATGAAGTCACCCGCATGATGATTCGCTTCATATCCTTAGAAGGCAGGTTTGTTACTGTCCCTGCCAAGCACCTTGTCTTTTTGAATCACTTTCGTAGGAGTAGGTTGGTTTGCTTCCCTCACTATCTGTTAAATTCTCTTGAACGCTCCATTTTGGAGTTCCAGAAGCATACCCGGGCGGTTCCCTTACACCAAGGGCTTATTTTGCTTATTCACAAGCACTGCCTTGTTAAATTCCCCGGTCTCCCTTCCTCTCCCGGCCCGGCTTTGTTGGGTTCCGCTGCTGCCAGTCCTGTCTCCCCTGCTGCCCCTGCTGCTGCCCCCGCCTTCGGTGCTGCTACCCCCATGCCGGCTGCTCATGCTTCTCCTTCTTTTCCTCCTGTTGCTGCCCCTGCCACCCACCCTGTCTCTACCTCTAAACGTGTCACCAGGGCTTCTAGGAGACTCAACCTTGAGTCTACTGCTGAGGGGGTTGAACCTTTGGAGGACATTGCTCGTGATCTACTGAACATTAGTAGTGCCAGTCCCCAGGCGGCACCAACGGATAACCCTTCTAGGAGATTGGAGGCCTTAGAGGCTGAGCTTAAATTGCTGAAGGATGAGGTTAAAAACCTTGCTAAGCAAAAAGGCAAACAAAGCATTGAGGGGGAAGGGAGCATTGGCAATAGCCAGATTGATGACATATACAAAAAACTGACCTCCTTAGACTCCCGCCTAGGGAAGATGAAGACTAGGCATGAGTATAATATTGCAGCCTTCAGGGCCATCGAGGAGTTCATCGAAGGTCATGCAAGAAGTGTTTCACAACTTAGCGGTGTCCCGGCTACACTTTGGGGCAATGAGAAAGAGAGCAAAAGAACCAGAGAGGAGCTTGATAAGACGGATGCTGCTCATATGACCACGCTGGGCATGTATCATGCTTGGAAAAGAGTAAAGATGAGTATTGATCAAGCGGCCAAGAAGTAGTCCCGACTACTTTTGCTGGTCCTTATTGTTTTTATTACTGCTTCTTGGGTCGTAGGCTTGCTTTTTTTTTTTGCCATTGTTTTGTTTGTTAAGTCTTGATTGTATAGCTGTTACGGCTTCGTTGTTCTTTGTCAGTAACTTTTGTGCTTTGCTGACTTCTCTCTCCTCTCTCTTATTCCGGCTTTTAGGCCTTCTTTTTGTACACAAGGGTATAGTCCCTTTCAAAAACTATTTACCAATATTTTTTAAAAAAAAAAAAAAAAAAAAAAGCACCATATCGAATTACTACTACAAAATTAGTAGAGCTTAAGGCTAAGTTACAAGAACTTTTTCTAAAGGTTTTATTAGACCAAGTGTTTTACCTTGGGGAGCATCTATAATTTTTGTGAAAAAGAAAGATGGAACACTTAGATTGTGCATTGATTACAGAATGTTAAACAAGGAAACAATAAAAAATAGATACCCACTCCCTAAGATTGATGATTTATTTGATCAGATGCGTGGAGCATCGATATATTATAAGATAGATCTTTGATCTGGATATCATCAATTGTGGATTAAGGATGAAGATATCCATAAAATAGCTTTCAGGACAAGGTATGGACATTATGAGTTCACGGTTTTACCTTTTGGATTAACAAATGCACCT
Source organism: Taxus wallichiana var. yunnanensis (assembly GCA_018340775.1). Lineage (NCBI taxonomy): Eukaryota > Viridiplantae > Streptophyta > Pinopsida > Cupressales > Taxaceae > Taxus > Taxus wallichiana. Next base: position 856,396,066 of record CM031234.1, read on the forward strand.
ACAACATTTATGAATTTAATGAATAATATCTTTCAAGAATACTTGGAAAAATTTGTGCTCGTATTCTTGGATGACATTCTCATATATTCTAAAAGTATTGAGGAACACCATGAGCATTTGAAGATAGTTTTGGAAATATTAAGAAAGAGACGGTTATTTGGTAAGTTGTCTAAATGTTCTTTCTATGACACGAAAGTACACTATTTGGGACACGTAATAAGTGAGAATGGAATAGATGTGGATCATTCAAAAATTATAGCTATAATTGAGTGACTTACACCAAATAATGTACATGAAGTTAGAAGCTTCATGGGACTTCTTTGTAAAGTCTTATAAGAAATTTGTAAAAGACTTCTCTAAGGTGGTTACACCAATAACTTCTTTACAGAAGAAGGATAAAAAGTTTGTTTGGAATGAGAAATGTGAAATTGCATTCAAAAATTTGAAGGAACAGTTAACTTCAGCACTTATTCTTGCGCATTGATCCTAATGGACATTTTATGGTGGTAACTGATGAATCTGGTGAAGGTTTAGGAGGCATTTTGTTACAAAATGGTCATTTCATAGCTTACGAAAGTAGAAAACTTAAGTTACATGAGTTGAATTATGCTCCACATGATCTAGAGCTTGCTACCATTGTTCATGCATTACAAGTTTAGAGGCATTACCTGCTTGGTAAACCTTTTGTATTGAAATCATTATCTTGGGCTGAAATATATCTTCACTCAAATGCCAAATATTAATGCAAGACAATGAAGGTGGTTAGAATTTTTGTCTCAATATGATTTTGACATAAATTATATCAAGGGTAAAGAAAATAGAGTTTTGACACTCCAACTCGTAACACACATTTTTTGCTCTTATAACATTGAGGACTCAATTTAAGGATAAAGTAAAAAGTGTTATGGAGTCTCGATTCTTATTTTCAGCAACTAAAGATAGCACTTGCTATAGATTCTAGTGATTTGAGATATAAAGGTTTTCACTTCAATGATGAAGGAATCTTACGATTTTAAAATAGAGTATATCTACCTTCGCTAAATGATTTGAGAAAGAAATTTTCTAGACACCACAGGTATCACAAAAATGCTTACGATATAAAACAAAATATTTCTAAGGGAATGAAAATGGATGAAATATACTTTGTGACACATTGCCTTGAATGTCAATGTGTTAAAGTGGAACATATGCACCTAGCCAATTTTTTGTATCCTCGTAGCATACCATAATATAAATGGAAAGTGATAAGCATGGAATTTGTACAAGGGTGCCTATGTCAAGAAATAAACATGATGTTATTTTAGTAGTTGTGGATAAACTAACAAAAGTAGCACATTTTATCACTAGAAATATGAAGGATGATTCTCCTGTGTTAGCTAAAATATTTTTACACAAAAATTTTAGATTACATAGAGTACCTGAATTAATCATTTCGGATAGAGATCCTAGAATGACGTCAAGATTTTGGAAAACACTTAATGCAACTTTAGGAACTAAGCTAAATTTCAATTCTCATGTATCATCCAGAAATGGATGGACAGACTGAAAGAGTTAATCAAGTTTTAGAGGATATATTATGAATGTATTGTATGGATCAACAATACAAGTGGGAAGAGTACCTTCCACTAGTTGAGTTTGCATATAATAATACATATCATGCCTCTCTTAATATGGCACCTTTTGACGCATTATACGGAAAAAATGTATAACCTCTCATGTTAGTTAGGACAATGGAGGATAGAGAGGCAATTGGACATGAAATCCTTACTGAAATGGAACAACAAGTTAAATTAATTCATGAACACTTGAAAGAAGAAGTAGATAGACAAAATAGTTATGCTGATTTGAAGTGGGTAGACAGGAGGTTTGAACTTGGTGAGAAATTCTTTATTCGGTCAAACCGAAAAAGAGCTCAATAACTTTTGGCAAGGCTGCCAAGTTATCACCTTGTTATGTGTGACCTTTTGAGATAGTTGAAGTAATCAACCCTGTAGCTTACTGCTTAGCATTACCTCTTACTTTATCATGAATGCATGATGTTTTCCATGTTTCTTTGCTTAAGAAGTATGTTTCAGATTTATCATATGTGTAAAATTGGAATTCCTTGCGGGTCCAAGATCTAGGAATAATTGTAGTTAAACCCATACGAGTATTGGAAACTCGCTAGTTGCATTTGAGAAATTGTGAGATAAGTTAATGCAAGGTCCAATGGGACCAGTTTAACAAATAAAGTATAACCTAGAGAGAACCTGGATGATATGAAAACTACTTTTCCATATCTTTTTGAATAGAATTGATTCTGTTGATTGATAAAAAAAATTGTGATTTTAGCTTTATAATACTATAAGTATGCCAATTTGGGTAGATATTTATTTGTTTGAATAAACGAGATAATTAATACTAAATTCTAGAATTTAAATTCTTATACTTTTGCAAACTTTTATCTAAAATGAGCCCTCTACTTATTTTGGCTAACTTTCCTTCATTGTTTCCTTCCTTGTGTTTCAACTTCAATTTTTACACATTTCAATCATTCAAAGAATTCTAGAAATGGCTTCATCGATAAATTTTTCTTCCCCTTTCTAGAAAGGTACAATATTCCTCCTAACTCCAAATATTTTGAAAGTTATGGCTCGACGGAGTTTTTTGGGGAAATTTTCCCTTGACAGGCCCGCATCCAATGAGAAGATACCATGTGGTGGCGGAGGTCGGGCCGACGGAGCGAAGTTAAAAATTCACCAAATTGGGAAAATGGCACAAAGGAGAAAATTGATCTGCAGACCCACCAAGGAGAAGGAGAAGGGTTGGCAGAGGCATGATGGGAGAAAGGAAATTTGAGCCCATGGATGCATAAGGGGCCGACACGTGGCAATGAAGGAGTAGGGCATGGGGGTGTTTGGGGAATTTTTCCCAAAATGAAATCAAAAGAGAAAAAGGTAGGTTTAGCCCACGCTCCCATCAGTGAATCAAAGGCCGACACGTGTCCCAAAGTGGCGGAGGTGTGGAGGCTTTTGGGAAAATTTTCCAAAGGGGAAAATTTTAAAGTTTGACCCAGTGACCTAATTTTGACCCTGTTTTCACCATTTTTTCCCTAAATCTTCAAAGGGGCATATCTTTTGATCCAGAGCTTGGTTTTTCACATTATTTATGTCATTGGAAAGATGGTAAAATTATCTACACGATGGAGGGTTCAATTTTGAATTTTGATGGATATTTGTAGGATAAAAATGAGAAAACATCTCTGGCACGTAAAAAATATAGAAATGACATTCAACCACCAAATTTAATGAAGTATGGGTCATTTTTTGGATCTGCAGAGCAATGTACTTTGGCGTATGGGTTTTCCATGAAGCCCATCACTTTACAGGTGAGATTGAAGGGATTTGATTGGTGGTTGAGCTCATAAACCATTTTGCCCATGTTTTTTGCTTTCTCTTCTTCTGCTTTGCCATTAAAAAGCTAGATTTGGCTCATTGTAAAAGGTTGGATGTTCTTGCTTCTGCAAGATCTTCTTTCTTCCTTAGCAGGTGGATTTGAAGGAGTTTCAGACCTCCCATGGATATTGTAACACATTTTTTTCCTCTTTGCTATTGCAATGTATTGTATCAAATTTGGGCATGATAATGTATGTTTTGTGATCAATTTTCAATCCTCTCATGCAAGTTATTATTGTCTTATGATCCTTCATTGCATTCTAGTAATTTGTGCATGTTTTAGTTCCTCATCCTTCATGATCTTTGTTTATTTTTGCAAAGAAAGGAGTTCATACTCCTTTGGTGTATCACCTCTCTATTTTTTCTTATTTTTGTTTCCATTTCCATGTTTCTATCAACCCTGTCTCCTTGGTAGTTTTAGAGTAGGAATTTTAAACCAGAACCTCTCAAAATTGCATGCATACACCTAAATAGAGGAGTAAGAACTAGATTCAATATGGAGAGTTTTCTCACCTTGCAAGGCCCCACACCTTAGAGAAAACTCAATGTTGTGCATTCACACCAGATGAGTTTGCCTTAGAAAATCATATCTATAACTCATTTGGGGGTGTTGTGAATTTGCACTAACAGTTTTGGCACGCCCAGTGGGACCTTAGAGGTCTTCCACTTCATCTTTTGTAGGTTGATGTGTTCTTGTGAAGATTTCAGCCTTTGGAGGCAATTACAAACACATCTGGTGACTCCATCTGTAAACAACCCATCTCTAAAGTTGCAGACCTTCCTTTTCATTCATTTTTCATCCATTCTTCCTTCCATCTCTTCCATCTTCTTTCATCCCATGAAGTTGTGCAATCATGACTTCATTTCCATCATGGAATTCACATTTACAATAGTAGTGCCATCTAAATCCACCTCCAACATGCTTTACAACTCCTTCAAATCAGCATTTTGAGTAGATTCAAGATCAGCATGCATACCCATATGAGCAGTAGTGCCAAAATCAGTTTGGCTATGCTTATTTCCAAGAACAGGGGTATGCATACAATGAAGACAATCAAATGCAAGATTCTAATTTGTTGGAGAAAATCTAAAAATGGAGATTGGCATGGTGCAATCCAGGGCTCAAGAACAAATGAAAGCATTTGGAATCGGTTGTGGAGCACCTTGTCCATGGGTGGGACCTTTTCTAAGGCATTAAATCCCTTAAGAGAAGCTTGACTTCATGATTGCAACACTACCATTACTTGCAAAGTGGACTGAGGGAATAGAGGTGTATAAGAGGAGTATTTAGCAACCTTTTCAACAGGTAAGCACACCATCTCATACTCTTTTTTTCCATCTTTCTCAATTTGTATCATTTCAGTAGTTTCAAGCTTCAAGTTTCCCATATGCTACCCTAAATGTTGATCCCATTTCTCCATCTCCTAGTCTTCCACCTCATCTCAATTCTTCTATCCTTTTCCCTTCCAAATCCAAATCCCCTCCACAAGAGCAAAAAGAAATACCTTCCACTCCAAGGAAACAAGAAGTTTCATCTCTTCCACCACCACAAATAAATGAAAAAATGGTTGAGTCACAACCCACCCCTCCTCTTGCATTCCCAAATCCATGTTGGGAAGAAGAAATTGCAAAAATCAGTCATGAAGGACAGCAAGAGGAAGAACCAAGCAAATAAGGAATGATTAAGAGCTTAGTAAGTTTGGCTCTTAGATATGGGATTGAGAAAATTCCTTTGTTGGTGAAGCCTACAGAGGAGGTAAAGGTTGAAGAATAAGTGGTGGTTAGGACTGATTTTGTTGCAGCAGAAGAAGAGTAAAAAAGAAGAGGTAGATCAGCAATCAATTTTCTCGAATGTAGTGTCCATGTTGGCACTCTACTTAAAGAAGATGTTGATCTAATTCAAGTTGCATAATCAGCCATGGAAGAGGAAATCTCTAAAAGAGATCTTGCAGCCCCAACTTGTCCTCTAGAGCAGTAGATTGAAGAGTTTGACTTGACAAACTTCATGCTAGAGGAAGATTTCAATCAAGAGCAAGATTTCCTTCAAGCGGAGAGGAATGAGAAGCTTCTCCAAATCCAAAATAATAGGAGTACATTCCAGTTGTGGGGAGAAAAGTGTAGATCCTAAAGCTTTGAGTACAAAGTAGGCTATAGAAGAACCTTCAATTCTTCTTTCTACTTCATCTCTCTAGAGTTCTAGTGCTAAATAAGATTTTGATCTCTCAAAATCAATGTTGGAGGATGAAAGAAACCATGGTGATCAAGTTCTGAGATCAAGAAAACACCATGGGAGAGGTTTAACATTTGCGCGAGACAACAATGAGGTAGTTTATCTCGATTTAGAGGATTGTTTTGATGAAGAGGAACCGGTTGAAATCATACCATTTTCTCCTTCATCATCCACATTCCAAACACTTGAGCCTATTGTCATAGAGGATAAATTTCATTTGCAGAGCTTTGCATCTTATGCAACACTTTAAAATCAAGGTTAGAAGATTTAAATCTTCCATGTTGTTCATTAGATGAAGGAAAATAGTAGAAGAGTTCCATCATTTCTTCCACACCATCCATTCAAGAAGAAGGTCTACAAGAATAATCCATTTTGGAGTTAAAAATCAAAGCTATGGGCATATCAAATGGATCGGACCTTACCCAATAAGGTATTTGGCTTCATTATAGCCAAAAATAATTCACAATAGTCATGCTTGCTTCTAAGCACGAGGATGAGCCACAAAGTACCAAGGATCAGCTACCATACCTCTTCAATCCAAATGCAAAGAAACTAAAAGAGGTATTCAATTTGCTTTTAGCTGACACCTTGCTAATTTGGATAGAATACTAGCTTCTTGTTGATTTTCCACTCATCCAAGCAGCCATACTTAGCTCCAAATCATTTTCATGGATGTCAATTTTGAAGAAAGGAAGCTATTTTGCACAACCAGTTCAGGGTTTTTTAGCCCACCTTTGCTTCTAGTTAGAGTAGAGTAGGTAGGTTTTATTTCAGGTAGAAGTAGTGCTTGTGCACACTCTCATGTTCCATTTGGAGCATGTATGATTTTTATTTTTGTACATAGTTGTTTGGTGTTGTTTTGGTTGCTCTTGCATAGTCCATTTCAATGGGTTTTGGTGAGGATCAGTTTCATTTCAGTGGATTTCCAAGTGGCTCAGAGGTCAGATTTTCATAGTTCATATTAGAATTGGTTATCATGATTGACTCCATGCTTAATGGATGCTTCAAAGGCCACTGATCATTCATCTAGTAGGTAGATGACCCCTGAGAGTCACCAAATTGTTATCCAAAATGAGCCCCCTACTTATTTTGGCTAACTTGCCTTCATTCTTTCCTCCCTTGTGCTTCAACTTCAATTTTTACACATTTCAAGTACTCAAAGGATTCTAGAAATTGCTTCATCATATAGGATTTTTATTCCCCTTTCCAAAAAGGTAAAATTTTCCTCCTAACTCCAAATATTTTGAAAGTTATGGCTCGACAGAGTTTTTTGGGGAAAGTTTCCCTTGTCAGGCCCGCATCTAATGAGAAGATGCCACGTGGAGGTGGAGGTCGGGCTGGTGGAGGAGCGAAGTTAAAAATTTCCAAACCGAGCAAAGGGTGCAAAGGAAAAAACTAGCCCATAGGCCCACCGAGGAGAAGGAGAAGGGTTGGCAGGAGGCAGGGTGGAGAAAGGAAATTTGAGCTCGGGATGCATAAGGGGTGACACATGGCAGCAAAGGAGCGGGGCACCGGGTGTTTGGGGAATTTTTCCCAAAATGAAATCAAAAGAGAAAAAGGTAAGTTTATCCCATGCTTGCATCAAAGTGAATCAAATGTTGACACGTGTCCTGGAGCAGCAGAGGCACGGAGGCTTTTGGGAAAATTTTCCAAAGGGGAAAATTTTAAAGTTTGACCCCACCGACCTAATTTTGACCCTATTTTCACCATTTTTTCCCTAAATCTTTAGAGGGGCATATATTTTGATCCAGAGCTCGGTTTTCATGTTCTTTATGTCATTGGAAAGATGGTGAAATTATCTACACGATGAAGGGTTCAATTTTGAGTTTTGATCGAGATTTGTGGGAGAAAAATGAGAAAACATCTCTAACACGTAAAAATACAGAAATGACATTCAACCACCAAATTTAATGAAGTATGGGTCATTTTTGGATCTACAGAGCAATGTACTTTGGCATATGGGTTTTTCCATGAAGCCCATCACTTTTCAAGTGAAATTGAAGGGATTTGATTGGTGGTTGAGCTCATAAACCATTTTTCCCACGTTTTTTTGCTTTCTCTTCTTCTTCTTTGCCATTAAAAAGCCAGATTTGGCTCATTGTAAAAGGTTGGATGTTCTTGCTTCTGCAAGCTCTTCTTTCTTCCTTAGTAGGTGGATTTGAAGGAGTTTCAGACCTCCCATGGAGATTGTAACATGTTTTTTCCTCTTTGCTATTGCAATGTATTGTATCAAATCTGGGCATGATAATGTATGTTTTGTGATCAATTTTCAATCCTCTCATGCAGTTATTATTGTCTTCTGATCCTTCATTGCATTCTGGTAATTTGTGCATGTTTTAGTGCCTCATCCTTCATGATCTGTGTCTATTTTTGCAAAGCAAGGAGTTCAGCACTCCTTTGGTGTATCACCTCTTTTTTTGCTTAGTTTTGTTTCCATTTCCATGTTTCTCTCAACCCTGTCTCCTTGGTAGTTTTAGAGTAGGAATTTTGAACCAGAACCTCTGTAAAATTACATGCATACACCTAAATAGAGGAGTAAGAACCAACTTCAATCTAGAGATTTTTCTCACCTTGCAAGGCCCCACACCTTGGAGAAAATTCAATTTTTAGCATTCACACCAGATGAGTTTGCCTTAGAAAAGAATATCTATAACTCATTTGGGGGTGCTATGAATTTGCACTAACACAATCATATGTTAAGAAAGTGAATAAAAATTGATTATCCTAAATGCAATGATTAAAATGAGGTAATCATTAGGATGATGCTTCTTGTTAGGAGGTAAGCATGATGAGTGCATTGTTTGGCTCATTAATATCATTTCTTCAGACTGGAAATACTCTTTGTGATATGACTTATTAGTATATGGGGATGTTTTGTGTAGTTATATCTTAGTAGGTTTGATGCATTTTCCTTGCTATTATTTATGAAAACCGTTTATCACATGAACCTCCTACTAACTATCTTTGTGAGATCAAATGTGATGATGTGTGCAGGGAATGATGGAAGTTACTGGTGGATAAGAATCCCGAGTTCAAAGCATGTGGCTGAAGACTGTTTCCATCGAATTGACCTATTAGCTTGGGCTTGATTCTAATGGCCCGTAGGAATCTATGAGTTTTAATTGATATTTGATGGATAGTGTTTAATGCCACCTGATATGGCAGATCTTGTAACCAACATTATCTATATGAAGACTTTGTCTTCAGAACTTGGTAGTACCACTTTTTGATTATTGAAGAAGATTATCTGCATACTATTCTAGATTTGTTTTTATGTGTTATGAACTCATTTCGAAGTTAATGAAAGCCATGACATTTTGAGAATCAGAATTTGTTGATCCCTCTATCCCGAGGAAGAGCAAGGGCCCACTTGACCGAGGAGATATGAGGTTACTTTGAGTTCATGCATACAGTCCTTCGATTAGTTTTACTGCAATTGTCATTTGATGAGTTTTACATGCATGCTTTGATTAACTATATCTACTTTCTCCATTACCGCTTTCACTTAGAATAGATGCTTTTGTTATGCAAATATAGTTCATGAATAGTCTTGCTTTCTGCTAAAAATTCCATTTATTCAGTTGTGATTTAATTTGTTAAGAATAAGTGTGTGTGTATTTTATTTTATAGTAGAAGATTAGTTGCTAAAATTCCTTTCATTGCAAATAGTTGAATTACATCAACTTGTATTTAATTTTTGAAGATTTTAACTACACTTCCATAGAATAATCACTAAAACTAACCCCCAATGCAGACTCAACATATAACTAGTTCTCTTAGACTCCATTGCATATTTCCTAGGACGCAACCCTAGTTTAGAATGACATTGACACAGATTATGTCAGTTAAATGATTGGAAGAATACGACAACCCATCATTTTTGGTGTCGTTTCCGGGGAAATAACCATAAGCTCCATTATTTTATTCCATATGCTATGGGTGTTAATGGAGTTCATATAGGAAACCAGTAGTTCTCTCGGACCTCGATTTAAACCAACCAACCTGGATGCATAGGTCACGAGATAACCAAGGGAGATTTATAGCACACAATATTCAACAAATATCTTTAGAAACTTCACAAGAGAGAAACACTGAGAGTGATATAGATTCCAATTCAACACCTAGAACCTTTTTTGAGCATTCTGTATCCTCTTCACATCATTCTGCAATGGGGGATCTTGGGAATGTTGAAGACCAACCTTTAGGATGAACCTTTACATACCCCATTTTCCTCAATGTAGATGAGGATGCACCCATGAAAAACATCTCACCATCCATCCTCCCCCTCTTTTGAGGAATGACCAAAGAAGACCTTGATCAGTTTCTATTTGAATTTAAAATCCTATGCCAGACATATGATTACCGAACTGACAATCAAAAACTCAAACTATTTCCCTCCACTCTCAAAGATTCTACTATGAGATGGTTTATGGGGTTACCATCTAACTCCATTAATTCCTGGGAAGCCATGGAAATAGCCTTCCTGGATAAATACCAAGACTATTGTAGAGGAAGGGATAGGAAGGAAGAGTTCTTCCAAATATGGAAAAAGGAAGATGAGAATCTAGAGGACTATTTGGATAGATTCCTCTTTCTCCATAAATTTAGTGGGTATGATTTACATGCAGACATCACTAAAACAGTCTTTCTGAAAGGATTGGATGAGGAAACCAAGGATTCTCTCCATCTCATGGGAGGTGGAGACGTGCATAAGCTCACCATGGAACAAATTACTAAGCTATGTAGAAGATATTCTAGAACACGTGGAGGAATACGAAGGAAACAAACATCCAAGTCTTTGGGTACCTCTGAACTTCTAGAAGAAATGGCCAACATGAAAATAGACATTATTTTGCAATTAACATCCACCATAGATGGACTCAAGGCAAAATCCACCCCTACTAAAGAACCATTGGACATGTATTTCCCTAAATGTCGGAAGAGACACCCCTTGAGAGAATGTCCTTTGGATGTCACAGATATGTGCTTAATCTGTGAAGTTACTGACCATGACACTAAACATTGCACACTTCTACCACAGTTGAAGGGAGGTTTGAATGCCATCTCTCAAACAAGTGCTGAATTAAATTTTGTCCAAAGACCAAACAATTAGGGTGGGTTCCCATTTAGCCCAACTCATAATCCCTAGAGAATGCCATGGCCAAATCAAGCCTCTCAGTCATCTTGGGGACAACCTAAGTGGGAAAACTCAAACTGGATGACTTATCCATATCCACCACCTTGGAAAAATCCCTACACTCAACCAGGTTGGGCTCCACCACCCATAGCCAATCCTTGGCACAATCAGCAGTGGGGTCCTCAACAAAATTTTAGCCAAAATCAGTCCTGGGCACCACCACAAAATGGTAATCAACAATGCAAGTTCCAGTAGCCACAACAAGCTTTAATGCCTCCACCTCAAGCCTACCAAAATCAAGGAAAAGCAACACAAACACAACTTCTGGCTCAACTAGTATCCAATCCTAAAAATCAATAGACAACTTCGATTGATGACACAAATGTAGGTAACACCATGTAGGTTAACACTATTGGTAGTTTACAATTACGATCTGGAAAATATTGAACCCTCTTGTTGTTATCATAGAACTACCTGATGATGCCGATAAGGAAGAAAAACTTAAGGGTAACACTAGTTCTTCACCAATGCTAGATAAACAGGATGATCAAATACCCAAATAGACTACAACCCCTTTTCTTGAGCGATTACAGACACTCAAACTGCAGATGAAACAAAACTAGTTTAGGAATTGAAAAAAGTACATATTGAGGTTCCACTTGCTTTGCGTGATAATAAGGGACATCCCTGAACTAAACCAAACCATTAGAAATGAATGTATAAAGTCACTAAGAAGAAAAAAAATACCCAAAGATCTGCCGAGTTGAAGGTAATTTCACTGATTTAGTTGCTTGCACCCTTATCTCACCAAAATATGGGGATCCTAGGAGCCCTGGCATTACTATTTTTATAAACAACCACCAATATCTAATGTGTTGGTGGATCTTGGTGCTGCTATTAATGTCATCACAATAGAAATTTTTAACCTACTATCCTTAACAGGACTTCAACCCACCAACATTGTTCTGTAGTTAGCAGATCAATCCATTACTATACCTGATGGTGTGGTTGAAGATATAATGGTCACTATTGAATCATGGGAGTACCCAGTTGATTTCATGGTTTTATAGCCTAAAGCTTGGAAGTTGGGATATCCAGTCATCTTGGGAAGACCTTGGCTAGCTACGGTTGCTGCTTACATTGACTGTAGGTTAGGCAACATGACAATTCTAAATGGGCAGAAATCCAAACACATTTCATTATATCCTCCCCTTGACCTTATACGAACAATTGTGACCAGGTATGGGTGGATTCTTTGGATGCTAACTCTTTGAGTTCTTCTTTTCTGGCCACTATTACAGTACACAATCATATGACGGAAGCTATAGAGTCATATGCACTGACTGATTCTAAGGACTCTGCAACTACGGAAATCAGCACTCTGCTACGAAATCTAGATACCAGCATTAGACATTACCTCTGCTGAGTCTAGTAGGAAACTCTATGCTTATAATTCTAAACATTTAGTTCCTAATTTCTATTTTCCTTTAACCAAGGTTCTATCTTTTGATAACATATCCATCCTGCACATGCTTCAGCCCCATGTTTTCCCATTGAATTCTTTTATCATGAGTACAGAGCTTGCTCTTACAAATGATACTAAGCAAGTGCTTGTCAGTATGGGTAGAGAGCTAACTATAGGAAGCGACTTGGAGGTCAATTAAGAAGCTAGGGTGCTTGAGGTTCTGAAGAAACATTCTCATGCTTTTTCTTGGGATTACACTGATATGAAAGGAATTCATCCTAGCATCTATACACATCATATTTACACCGATGACGTCAAACCTATAAGGCATCCGCAACGAAGAATCAATCTAGCATTGAGAGACATAATCAAAACTGAGATCGAAAATCTCCTAAAGGTAGGTTTCATCTATCCTATATTTGATAGTCAGTGGGTTTCCCCATTAGTTATTGTTCCCAAGAAGAATGGTAAGTGGTGAATATGTGTTTATTATAGGGAACTTAACAAAGCCACCAAGAAAGATTATTTTCCCCTACCTTTCATTGACCAAGTCCTAGACAATTTGGCTAGTAAGAAATATTTCTCTTTCTTGGATGGGTTTAGTGGGTATAATCAAATTAGTATTTCCCCTGCTGATTAGGATAAGACTAATTTTACATGCCCTTGGGGTACATTTGCTTACAGAGTCTTACCTTTTGGGCTTTGTAATGCCCCTACTACATTTCAAGTGGGCGCTTGGCCATTTTTGCATATCTTGCTAATGACTCAGTGTTGAGGTTTACATGGATGATTTCACTATCCATGGATCCACTTTTGAAGAATCTTTGAATAATCTTGAGAAATTACTCGGTCGATGTGAACAACACCACTATCTATCTCGAGTCATGAAAATGTCTAATGATGGTTGATCAAGGAATTGTCTTAGGTCACCATGTTTCAGCCCAAGGTATACGGTGGATCCCAAAAGATATCAGTCATCACCCAATTACCTACACCAGCTAATTAGACTGACATCAAAATTTTCCTTGGCCATGCAGTTATTACCACCGATTCATAAAAGATTTTAGCAAAATTGCCACCCCAATGTTTTCATTTCTAACCAAAGATTGTGTTTTTGAATGGTCTTCTCGTGTCAACAGCATTTGATTCTATCAAATAAAAGCACAACAACCCTGTCTTATGTAGCCCCGATCGGGACAACCTTTCCATATCCACACCGATGATTTAATATAGCCATGGGTGCACCGTCCTTGGACAAAAACTCAAAAGATCATATGTATGCAATTTATTTTATCAAAAAATCGAATAATATGTATGTAATGTTTTACTCTTTGATTCACCATTATCAAAATTTTAAAGGAAATTTTTGTACATGTTGGTTAGGTCCCTATCAGGTAAATCAAGTGTTTGATGATGGCTTTGTTCGATTGATACCGATTGATGGAGACAAACGGACTCTTCTGGTGAATGGGCATAGGCTCCAAGTTTATCATCAACCACTGGATAAGAAGACTTTCACCAACGACATTCAGTTATGAATAGACATGCATGTTGAGGAGGCTCTTTGCCTCTCACGCATGGAGTAATCAATCTCTTGCAAATTCAATAAAGGAAGATGATCCTTCATTTGATCTTCTTCCCTTAGCGCTTTTTTTTTTGTAATTTCTAATAAATGTAGGAATTTTCATTATTTCTCTTGCGCTAATCATGTTTCATCCCAAATTGCAGGTGTAGGAATCTACAAATATCGGCTAACTAAATGTGGCATGGGTAAGTGCATTTTAACTTGCTAATGATATTTCTATGCAAAACATTTCCCCATGTATTCATTTGTCATTATGACACCATCATGAAATGATTGCTATGGTCATTCTGGATCTCTTTCCAAATCCAGCTCTATGAATGATGGCATAAAAGGAGTAATGGCTCATAAATCACCACATGCCTTGATGTGTCACACTCTCCAATGTTAGGACAGGTGGTGCTTACTCCTCAACCATGGGATATGTGCTGCCATAAAAATATTAATCTCACACGGGTGGCCGGTCTCATCACTATTTTTCCATCATCACCTTTGCTTGATGTTGCGCTACCCAAGGAATATGGTGTCATTTGAAATTTAATGCTTCTATAACCACTTCTTCCCATTGTGGTATGCACATCAATCATGACTAGTTTTATCAGACACTAGACAAGAAGTGAAGAGATGCTCTACTGTAATTTTCTACTACCATGTATTTATCACTTTTTGGCTCAGCATGGGACCGCGAAAGACATCATGGTCTGCTTCACCTAATGCCTTGCTCTAGAATGCCACCCTTTCATAGGTATTTCATGATTTTGGATGGTTGGATTTCATTCGACAATTTGAAGGTTTCGATGAGGGCATTGTGGAAGAGTTCTTGAATAATTTTGAGTCCACCTACTCACAAGTTGGTGGATGAAGAGTTGAAATTACTAGTCAGGTCATTTCTGACCTGTCTGGACTTACCAAACTTTGGTTTAAAGGTTATGACAAATGCCCCTTTACAAATTCTAATTGCTCAGTTCCACGACGAAGGAGAGGCACTCCCGAGGTCATCCTGACTCCATTGGGTGTCCAAAAGGGTGTTAAGTAGACAAGTTTACCTAGAATCTAGGGTGAGATTGCGAAATGGGTCAACCGGTATTTCATATGCGATGGCCAGGCCTCTATTCAGGTGGTGATGCACTCAAAATGCTCATTCACCTTAAAAAGTGACATGTCAACCAGGCCCTTTGGTTAAATTTGCTAAAGTACCTCACAGACTCCATCATTAAAGTATGCCAGAAACACCGGTCCAATGGAGGCAAGTCTATGATTAAGCACCGGGGTTGATTCATCTATTGTGTTCACACCAAGTCTTCTTTCAACCAAAATGGAGGCTCGAGGGATGTGCTGGTGGTGAAGGATCTAGGCCAAATAAATTAAAATCTAGTCTCTCTTATACACCTCGGTCTACCCTTGCATCGGCCCTTGCCCTTCACATAGCCAAGCAGAGGCAACTGATGTTCCTGAGTATGTCGACACAGTTGGTACTCCTGAGGGACCATCCCCATCCATTTCTAATTCAAAAGGCAAGTTTCCCATGGCCCCATCTTCCTCCATGCAACTACAATCCCGGTGTCTTAGCTCATTTTTGTAGAGAGTGGTTTCTAATCGAGTCCTTGCTGATGATATCGCCCCACATTTGGTAGGAACTACATACTAAGGATGACCTGGCCGCTCCATCATCTCCATTCCATCATCTACAAAATTCACACCGTGACTCCTAAAATGCTTAACACCAAGTGGCACCTCCTCACAACTATCTAGAGGAAATTGCACTGCTAACATCTTAGTTACAAGGAATGGAAGAAACCACCCTTTTATTACAAGCTGAATTTACACAAAAGACAGTAGAAAATTTTTGGGAGATTGCTTCCCTATAACTTGAAGTAAGTTGTTTAAAGTGACAATGTGATAATAGTCTTACCCTCTTGAATAGTTTCCAACAGTTGTCCCTTCAGGAAAGGGAATTGCAAAAGGAAAATCAAAAATTAAAAAAAGAAAAAGAATCTATGGAAGAGGAAAAACAAAAAGTAACATCTATCTTAGACTTTTTCTATCCTTTGGCCATCAAACTACTATCCTGTAGGAAACCCTCCTCAGTCTATAACATGTATGTCCAAGAACAATTTTATTCTTGGCAGTTATTTCAATTGTGTTCTCAAGCCCCTCATGAAATTCCCGATGGCCCTAGTTTTTTATCATTTTACAAGTGCAGTACTCGGAAATTCAAAATTTGCTCTGTGAATTTTATCTACATAACATGATAGTGACCAATGTCCCTGATTTCTTGATCAACCTATTTGTGGGTGATTTTCAAATTAAATCCTTTCAGTCTGTATTACGGAATTAGATAATTTGGAGGCAGCAAATAGATAGTTTCAATAACACTGCTCAGTCCATCGGATTTCACATTCGCCCAACTCATCATACAGATGTCGCCCGTGGAAAAAAATTTTTGATCATTTTACTATCAGGTAGGGGTTGGGGTGAATACTTCTCATATTTTACTTCAGTGTGTTATTGATTTTGAAAATTATAGTCAGGAGAATTTTGGGGCTGCTTGGCAAGCTTGTGATAGGAGATGGGATACTTTAAGCCTACCTTTGAAACATAGGGAGGTTCTCTCTCCCCATAATTTGAGCTGGAGCATGCACAGGGGTGATGCCCTCATCACCATTATCAAACAAACTATAGAAAAACTAGCCAGCAATAAATGCGATGAATGGTCAGCCTTCAAGTATAGCCACCACTCCTCTTGAGCCCTCTCACTACCTGGTAGAACAATGCAACATAGTCCCATGACAGTTTCACTACCTGGGTGGAAATTACCTCCAATACTCAGGGCTGCAAGAATACCACAAAGCAATACGCTTGATCAATTCGAGGAGTATGACATGGTTGAACAACTTGGAAGGTGAGCAGGGCACAAATGAGTTGCATTGGGACATGCAATAGGTAAAGTCAGGGGGAAAATGATGAGTGCATTGTTTGGCTCATTAATATCATTTCTTCAGACCAGAAATACTCTTTTTGATATGACTTATTAGTATATGGGGATGTTTTGTGTAGTTATATCTTAGTAGGTTTGATGCATTTTCCTTATTATTTATGAAAACCATTTATCACATGATCCTCCTACTAACTTGTCTTTGTGAGATCAAACGTGATGATGTGTGCGGGGAATAATGGAAGTTACTTGGTGGATAAGAATCCCGAGTTCGAAGCATGCGGCTGAAGACTGTTTCCATTGAATTGACCTATTAACTTGGGCTTGATTCTAACGGCCCGTAGGAATCTATGATTTTTAATTGATATTTTATGGATAGTGTTTAATGCCACCTGATATGGCGGATCTTGTAACCAACATTATCTATATGAAGACTTTGTCTTCAGAACTTGGTAGTACCACTTTTTGATTATTGAAGAAGATTATCTGCATATAGTTCTGGATTTGTTTTGATGTGTTATGAACTCATTTTGAAGTTAATGAAAGCCACAACATTTTGAGAATCAGAAGTTGTTGATCCCTCTATCCCGAGGAAGAGCAAGGGCCCACTCGACCGAGGAGATACGAGGTTACTTTGAGTTCATGCATACAGTCCTTTGATTAGTTTTACTACAATTTTCATTTGATGAGTTTTACATGCATGCTTTGATTAACTATATATTTGCTTTCTCCATTACCACTTTCGCTTATAATAGATGCTTTTGTTATGTAAATCTAATTCATGAATAGTCTTGCTTTCTGCTAAAAATTCCAGCTTATTCAAATTTGTGATTTAACTTGTTAAGAATAAGTGTGTGCATAGTTTATTTTACATAGAAAGATTATTTGCTAAAATTCCTTTCATTGCAAATAGTTGAATTCCATCGACTTGTATTTAATTTACGTAGATTTTAACTCGCACTTATGTAGAATAATCACTGAAACTAAGCAACCCCCCAATAGACTCAACGTATAACTAGTTCTCCTAGACTCCATTGCATATTGCCTAGGACACGATACTGTTTAGAATGACACTGACACAGATTATGTCAGTTATATGATTAGAAGAATACAACAACCCATCAAATCATGTAACACCCTCAACAATGGTTATATTCCTCCTTTGCATTTCAAGTGTTGACATGTGATTTTCTTGATAAAGGTGTGTTCTTTTGACTACTAAAGATCATGCTTGAAATGGATAAATAAATTATGCTCTTTGATTAGAGGGATGGTATGTTGTTGCTTGCAATAATCTATTTCACTCTCTTTGGATAAGCTACAATCTGGTTTTTAAGAGTTGTAACTTACCTTTCACTATTGGACTCATCCTTGGATCAATTCCATTGATCCAAGGTATGTTTTAAATCTTCTTATTATAACTGAATGAAAAATTGACATTCATTGATTGTGAGGCTTAACAGATTGAACTTGTGTTTGTGGAAAATTCTTTATTATCTTGGAAATAGTGCTTGCATTCTGTTTTGTGTTGAGCTTGGCTCTTCTTGGTCAACCCTTGTAGGGTGCTTATGGCATCAAGGGAAATAGGAACCCTGCTTAAAAACTCTTGAGAAAAATAGATGGTTGTGTACCCTAATAAGCACGAGATTCAAGTAAGTTACCTAAATACATTACTATACCCCTTTACGAGGGATGAAATTCTAACCTGAGTTGTTAGCTTGTAAGGAATTAACCTGGGGGATGCTAAGTTATTTCTTAAACTATATTTTGTGGTTTAAACTACATCCTAACGTAGGGTGGAAAACTATTATTGGGGATTATATCCTAAGGTTATTTATTTAAACTAACCTAAGATCTAACCTAAGAAAATTCTATCTATCCTAACTATTGGGATATGAAAGGGGACCTAGGGGCCATTGGAAATGGGAACTACATGGAAATTCCAAGACTTTTTATTGGGATTTGTTTTGATTTGGTTTTTAATATATGAAAGTACTACCAGTGTGGTAGGGGTTAGTGAAAGTTAGAGGAATCTACATGGAGGCTTCTCTAAGTTTGGAAATGCTTTACTTAATTGAAATTAGGTCTCACGAACTATGAATAGTGGTGGCAAGGAAAGTTAAGCGCTAAAATTGGTTTTAATGGCATTAATGTGCCTTGGGTTTGGTGAGCAAGATGTCTTGGAAGGAATGCTAGCAGATTTGTTGGGGGTTGTTTAGCTTTGCATGCTTCACAATTTTCACTCCACATGGAGCTATCTGGTTCTTTGAACCAGTAGTTTGATCTCCACTTGTAGCTATTTCTGAACTCTCTAAGCTATTTTTGGTGGAAAAATAATATGGTTGTTTGATCTTGTTTGGAGAAGAAGAGGTCTTGGAACCTTAGTTGGAAGTCTTCTTCAAATCGGTAGAGGCACTATCAGGCATGATAGTCTCTACCCATTAAGATTTATTGGTTTCTTCTAAATGATTCATTAACACAATTCTACTCACTGGAAATTTTATATTTTCTTGATGTATGTGGTTATTTACTTGCATGTAAGCTTGGAAAATATGTGGGTTTTTGGAATTCGAATCCTTTGCTTTTATTGATAGTTTTTGGAAAACTTCTCTATTCTGGTTGTTAGAGGTTTGCATGTAATTGTTTTGGAACTCTACAATCAGTACTTGAAGCTCTTTTGACCTCTATAAATTGAACTAGTAGTTATGTTATTGTATTAAGCTTGTTTCCTTGCATTTGAAAATAAGGAGTAAATAAGTGGCTTATTACTTGTTGGGTGCTGAATGTGTTAATGGATTTTCACGTTTGAATATGTACTTAAGCTCATTGTTCTTGAATTAGAAGATCCTTGGACGTTTTGAACTTGAACTGACATTCTTATTGGGATGGCCTTATATCTCTATTTTTGATTGTGTTCGGGTAGTTATAGTAGCACTCCATGAATATTCTAAACTTGTATTGAAGCCGTGATTGGTTTTAGCTTTACTGAGACCGAGTGGTTGTTTGGACTGTGCAAAACTTATGGAAGTTTTGAACCTTGGATCTTATATATAGTTCTTATAAAATCTATACACGTTGTTGAGTTATTGCATTGTGCTTTGTACTTGATTTCTATGCTAATATTTTATTCTTCCTTATGAAAACGGAAGGCTTGAACCCGTAATAGGGTGTTGGTATTATTATGAGATTTTACTGGAGACATGTTTTTCCATTTTAAATTCATATTTGAACTTGAGTTGTTTGAACTTAAGGGGTTTGGAACTTGTGGTCTGTGCATGAATTTAACACAACACGTATTCCTTATTGGTCATTTTTATTTTGTATGGGGAAATTGATGAGTTGTTTACTTACTGGTATTTCTTTGTATTGAAAACTGTAGTTTCCTTTAGTACTATTTGATGGAAGGGGTCTTGTGAGTTGTTGGTTGAATTTGACCGTGTAACTTCTTTGAGACCTCCTTTGTTTTGACGATTAAAGGAATGGTTGTTTTACTTCTACTTCTAGACTGTACTATGTTTTCAAACTTAATGGGGCATGTGAATCTTAGAGTGTATTTTATCCATATCTACTCTAAGCGTATTCTTGTCTTGTGGGAAATTTTGACTACTTTGTTCTTAGAAATAATTGGAACTGGAACTATGTTCCAAAGAAGGAATAGACTTGTTAGTTGTAGAGGTTCTTGGAAAGAGTTACCTCTTCCTTTCTCATTTTAAGTGAAACAAACCCTACCTATTGTATGATTTTTAAGGAACTAGAGAGGTCTATGGTTATCTTGTTCAGATGAGTTGGAAGAAGGTAGGACAGGTCTAGTCTTATCGAATCACTTAAATATTTACTTCCATCTGAGTAGTGGGTTTTGGTTGAATGCTAAGTTCAAACCTGTTATTCTGTTAGTGGTATGAAAAGTTTCAGTACCACTTACATGGATGTTGACAATGTGAATCTTGCTTGGAAATCTAAATTGCTTTCTCATTATCAGTTTGTTACTAATGATGGTAATGGTGATTTAGTTTTCAGTTATGTTGTGAATTCCGTACCTTTTTTTTAATTGGAGGACTTTTACTCAACTGTAATACTTGTGTTGAACCACCTTGTATTAAAGAGAGAGAGTTATACTCGTGTTTTTTCTTCTTTAAATTGATTTGAATTTGGGCTAGGTGATGAGGTTAGGTCTTCTGGGAAGGTTGCATGGAAAATTGGAGGTATTCGGGATTGAATGCACATTTGGTTTTGAGCTCTCTTTTGGAAACTAACTTAAGAGTTTCTAAGTTGTATTAGATGTTGGATTTCATTTCATAGTATAAATGAAATGAAATATGGTTTGGGTCCTCGTGGGTATGTGATCCTTTTTTGTTGACTGATAAGATTATGGATTGAACTTCTCATTATTCATTCTCTTCTTTGTCTTTATTGAGGGATGGAACTTACTAATATCAGTTATGTTGTAACTAACCCTTTTTGCAGATTGGGAAAAGTTAAATGTGCTCTTCTATCTTTACGAATTTAAGAGATAAATTAATGTTAAGACTTGTTTATTGATCCAAAACTAAATTGATAGGATCTATTAAGTCTTGTGGTATAATTTTGAAGTTGCAGATTATAAAATGTTACTTCCTTAGAAGTAATCCAGATTTCTTAATTGTACTTCTTACTTGATGTTATTACTTATGATTACTTGCTTGATGTTTTACAATTGATTCATGAAAGCAAAGTTGTTTAATGAAGAAAATAGTGAAATGCACTTTACTTTAATGCTTAGTGCTTATCTTGCTCAGTTCATTAAACTGAATTCTTGCTATTGCAATTTTGCAGATGGACATCGTAAGTGATTAAGAAAGATAAGAAATTTCTTGTTGTTTTGGGTTATTTGATTTTGAACCTTATGTAAAGAGTTTCGATTTATTCTTTAATTGTATTGAAAAAGTAAAAGATGTATCCTTTTTGGATTGAAGACTGTTTATCACACACCATCCCTGAAATACTTAGTCTTGTAAATGAAAAGGTTTTAAATGAGGAATTTGAATGTTGGAGATTTAATGGTATCGATTGTGTAATCTATCTTATAGAAGGTGGAATTTCTATCTTGATGACATTATTCATATTTTTATATGTATAATTTCGATGAATTTGATAAGTA
The DNA here is from genome assembly GCA_018340775.1 of Taxus wallichiana var. yunnanensis. Taxonomy (NCBI): domain Eukaryota; kingdom Viridiplantae; phylum Streptophyta; class Pinopsida; order Cupressales; family Taxaceae; genus Taxus; species Taxus wallichiana. Next base: position 856,417,986 of record CM031234.1, read on the forward strand.
GATAAAAAGGAAATTAGTTTAAAATCCCTTAATAAGATCCACTTGTTAAGTGCATAAGTTATCAATCTTATCTAAACAATTCTATTATAGTATTTAAATGTGTAATGAATATGTGATGGAACATTAGAGTTTGTGAAAAATAAGAAGGGTTTGACAAACCCTATCACTTAATCAAATAGAGGAAGGTTCTTCCTCGCTAAATGATACATAACCCAAAGAAGGGTGACATGATTGTTAAACATAGACTTCATTTCTTATAAAGTCTACCTTAGTTGAACCTATTTGGTGGCTACACCTTCTATGAATGATTATGATGTATGTAATGGAACTTATGCTATTGTTGTCCTATTTTGATTAACTATTGTTAAACTAAATAAATGAACATTAAAAGCAATCATGAGTTAGAGGAAGTTCTTTAATGCTTAATTGAACCAAGTATAGAACAAGGACTTGAGGAGTGTTGGATTAGGGTTTAGCATAGACGTTGTAATCTGTTTTATAATCCAAATTAACTTAACATTAATAACCTCCTTGGTGTATGTACATCGTGATGAGGTAGTTTCTGTAGGATGTTGGCACATGCCAAATGCAGGTTGTACCTTCGAGAAGACTTGGTCTTCTCAAGGTTACATCATTGCATTTGACATGTGGTAACACCCTTCTACATTGATAATCTAGATCTACACTTGATAAGGACTTGAACTTGGTTTTCTCTAGGTCAAGTTAGCAACATGTTTAGGATAGGGAGTAAATTTCTATAACTCAGGGTACTTTGGCACATCCAGTTGACTTAGGTCAACCGAGTATGCCCTTTTACCCTAAGTCATCGAAAGTGTCTTCCTATAATAGACTATGTTCCTAACTTGAACTAGGGTTAATTCTTGAACAAGTGGACTGACGGTAGTCAGTAAAGACCTTTCATGATAACAAAGAGTGGGGTGAAGGACGTATTCCAAAATGACGAGTATGTCATCTAGGAATAACGACATACATAGTATGTTGTAAAATATTTGGCCAAAGTATCGCAAGTTGTTGGTTGCATTGTCCTATGTCACCTAGTTTAAAGCCACGTGATACCAGATGAATATTGGTAACAAATATTTAGGTATGTTCTTTAAACAAGATCACTCAGTACCTGGATTAGGGTGAAAACCAAGTATACGAAGTATATGATAAGTATTCAATACTTAAAGTGAAACATGAATAGATCGGTAGATAACCGAGTCATGGAATGAATAGATCGGTGTATTACCGAGTCATTTACAGCTACATATGGTTATCTGTTATGAGATTGAATGGCATTGAATGTGTGTTCTAAATTAATTTTTATTTAGAATAGTGAACATTATGTAAAAAAAAATCCCTTGTTTCTAAAGTCTTAAAATGGGAATGTTACATCTTAGTATCAGAGCTGAAGGTTATAGCTCTTGGACCTATTGTGTCCATAATCTGATGAAACTTAAATTTTCTTGTAACAAAAAATGGTTAGAACAAGAGGAAATGTTACAAATAACCCTCCTCCTCGAAGAAGGAGTGGCAACTACCTGTAAAATCGATGAGATCCTTCCTATTTTGTTGGACACAAGAGATCATTTGGTTATACTTAAACAACAAGTAATGGGCAATGAGGAGGAAGATGATGCTGATAACAAAAATTAGCCACATCGTAGGGACAACACCAATGTAGGTGTTGATAATAAGAATGCGAACATACTTGTTCAACCTAAAAACATAAAGGCTAGGTCAGTAGTTGAACTCACTAATGATATAAAATGGATAATTCCACCCAATTTTTATGGCACCACATTAGGAGATGGAGCCGAGAACTGCGCTCGAGAAATAGAGAAATACTTTGCAATATGGAATTTCTCGGAGAAAACAAAGGTGATATGGGGAGCATATCGCTTTCTCACAAACCATTTTCATGGTGGGATAGGTGAAGGGCTGAGTTAAACATTGATGAAACTAACATCACCTGGGATCAATTTAAAGGTTACTTTAGGCAACGTTGGCTACCTCAACTTTATTATGATCAAAAAATGACTAAATTTCATAACTTAATTTAGGGGAAGCTAACTGTAACTAATTACTGGGAACAATTTACAAAATTCCTTAAGTATGTACCTCAAGATTAAACAGATGAGAAGTTTAGGATACAGAAATTCATCATGGGATTGAATCCCATTATACGAGGAGAGGTGGATGTTCATAGCCCAACCACGATGGAAGGAGTTGTTGAAAAGGCCATAAGGTAGGAACATAAATTAAAGGCAATTTCTTCTCACAAGGAAGAAGTAAGGAAGAAAAATCCAAACTCCTCTTTATCATCTCTTGCACCTAAGAAAGTACCATGGAAGAAATTCAGAATAAAAAGTAAGTTTTCAACTGATACTAATAAGAAAGCAAAGCAATAAACTAGTTTGCTAGTAATGCACGGAACAAATTTCCTAAGAACAATAATAACGGACAAAAGTCCTATGGGGGTCAGAATGATAACTTTAATGCTGGAAATAAACCCAAGCCTAGGAAGGGACATGTAGGAGGTTGTTATAACTGTGGCAAAGATCATTATGCAAATCAATGCCTTTTGAAAAAGGACAATCGTAATTAGCAGCACAAGATACATGCCGCAAAGAGTAGGTAACAAGAAGGCCGAGAAACAGTCACACTTATAGAAATTATGGGTAAGTTATTTAGTTTACCTGTAACTATTATTTTTAATACCGGAGCTACTAAATGCTTTATTTCTAATAAATTAGCATTAATATTAAAAAGAAAAGCTAGAAACATGGATAAAACATGGATTGTACAAGTATGGAAATAATGATGTCCATACGGTTAGTATGTGTCTTTTTGGAGCATTCCTTGAATTACCTAACTTTTCCACCAAGTAGATCTTTATGTTGCACCTTTGCGGTATTATGATGTAATCACAGGTGTTAATTGGTTATCTGAACATAAGGCTGAAGTGGATTGTTCTGAAAAATACATTAGTTGTGTAGATGACCTACAGAAAACATCATAGATTCAGGGTGTGAAACATGAAATTTCTGTTAGAAAATTGTCAGCTATGCAACTTAAGAAGGCCAAAAATAAGGGTTGTACCTTATATGTAGTAAAAATTGTTGAAACAACTGAAGATAACAATGATGTTATGGAACGATATCCACTATTACGAGACTTCAGTGATGTATTTCTAGAAGAATTGCTAGGTCTTCCACCCAAAAGGGAGTTTGATTTCACAATTGAGATCAAACCTAGAACTAAACCTATTTCTAAAGCACCATATCGAATGACTACTACAAAATTAGTAGAGCTTAAGGCTCAGTTGCAAGAACTTTTGTCTAAAGGTTTGATCAGACCAAGTGTTTCACCTTGGGGAGCACCTATAATTTTTGTGAAAAAGAAAGATGGAACACTTAGATTGTGCATTGATTACAAAATGTTAAACAAGGCAACAATAAAAAATAGATACCCACTCCCTAGGATTGATGATTTATTTGATCAGATGCATGGAGCATCGGTATATTCTAAGATAGATCTTTTATCTGGATATCATCAATTGATGATTAAGGATGAAGATATCCATAAAATAGATTTCAAGACAAGGTATGGACATTATGAGTTCATGGTTTTACCTTTGGATTAACAAATACACCGCAACATTTATGAATTTAATGGATAATATATTTTAAGAATACTTGGAAAAAATTGTGCTTGTATTCTTAGATGACATTATCATATATTATAAAAGTATTGAGGAACACCATGAGCATTTGAAGATAGTTTTGGAAATATTAAGAAAGAGATGGTTATTTGGTAAGTTGTCTAAATGTTCTTTCTATGAAACGGAGGTACACTATTTGTGAGATGTAATAAGTAAGAATGGAATAGCCTTGGATCCTTCAAAAATTGTAGCTATAATCGAGAGGCATGTACCAAATAATGTACATGAAGTTAGAAGCTTCATGGGACTTGTTGGTTACTATAGGAAATTTGTAAAAGACTTCTCTAAGGTGGCTATGAAAATAACTTCTTTATAGAAGAAGGATAAAAATTTCATTTGGAATGAGAAATGTGAGATTTCATTTAAAACTTGGAAGGAACAGCTAACTTCAGCACCTATTCTTATGTACTGAGCATCCTAATGTAGACATTTTATGATGTAACTGATGCATCTGGTGAAGGTTTAGGAGGCATTTTGTTACAAAATGGTCAGTTCATAACTTACAAAAGTAGAAAACTTAAGTTACATGAGTCGAATTATGTTCCACATGATTTAGAGCTTGCTACCATTGTTCATGCATTGCAAGTTTGGAGGCATTACATGCATGGTAAACCTTTTGAATTGAGAACTGATCATCTTGGGTTGAAATATATCTTCACTTAGCCAAATCTTAATGCAAGACAATGAAGGTGGGTAGAATTTTTGTCTTAGTATGATTTTGACATCAATTATATCAAGGGTAAAGAAAATAGAGTTTCGACACTCCAACTCGTAGGAAGCACATTTCTGCTCTTATAACATTGAGGACTCAATTTAAGGATGAAGTAAAAAGTATTATGGAGTCGATTCTTATTTCCAACAACTAAAGACAACTTTTGCTGCAGATTCTAGTGATTCAAGATATAAAGGTTTTCACTTCGATAATGAAGGAATCTTACGATTTGAAATCGTAGTATATGTACCTTCGCTAAATTATTTGAGAAAGAAATTGTTATCAGAATCTCACAATTCACCCTTTTCTAGACATCCTGATATGACAAAAATGTTTACTGATATAAAACAACAATATTTCTGGAAGGGAATGAAAAAGGATGTAATAGAATTTATGACACATTGCCTTGAATGTCAACATGTTAAAGTGGAACATATGCACCCAACCAGTTTGTTATATACTCATAGCATATCACAAGTACAAATGGCAAGTGATAAGTATGGACTTTGTATAAGGGTTTCCTATGTCAAGAAATAAACATGATGTTATTTTAGTAGTTGTTGATAAACTAACAAAGGTAGCACATTTTATCACCGGAAATCAAGGATGATTCTCCGTGTTAGCTAAAAGATTTGTACACGAAAGGCATGTGTGGGTATCTATGTGATTAGTTATCTATGATAAGAGTATTTAGGAAATAAGTTGAGACATACAAGAACCATAGGGCTCAGAACAACCTCCAGATCCTTGCAGTCACTTCAGACCGAGTGCTTTAACAGATTCCAAAACATATACTATAACAGAAAGAAAGATACAACCATTCATTCATAGCATGAAAGGAAAGAGAACTCATATGAATGAAATATACATTAAACCCATTGATATTCATATCTATTTATAACAGGTAACCTCAATATATTCATTGGTTCATTACAAAGTGTCACAGAGCAGACCACAATCATGCACATCATTGGACGTATGTAGCTAAGCTAACAAAAAAGAAAAATAACAACTCCATGCTTAGTACATCCTTTCCTGAACTAGAATATCCACTCACAGTAATTCTACAGAGCTTCACTTACTCTCTAACCCACTATTCCCTATGTATATCCAGATGATATATCTCTCTCTGTGTGTGTATATCTCTTTTCCATGTGGTAGGCACTTGTATTTATCACTTTCCCAAGATACCAACTCGCCTTGCCACCCTCAGATCCATCGCCAAGTGTCGAATGTGGTCCTCCATGTGAGCATGTTCCTTCAAGCCTGAGCTCTCCACTCCATCTCATGATGATCTTCTAGAAGATTCCATCAGGGCATGCTCTTTCCTAGGCCAACTATTTTAGGCTAGCATCTTATCCATACATAACCGATCACATTTTTCACGTGTTCTACCTTGGGTGCTCAAATTGGCTAAGTCCCAAACCTCCTTTCACGCATGTGTCACATGTGCTATTTTTGCTTCCTTAAGCCTTTCTCTTGCACACTTTTTCCTTGCGCGCCATTCTATAACTGGGATCTCACGCGTTAAGCACCTTCATACTTGGTCAATATTCCAGGGGCCCAACATCACCCCACACTATGCTTGTTCTCCATCCTCGAAACATTTTACTTGACCAAGATGCAAGTTGTTTTATGGAACCAAGATGTAGACTTATACTTTACAAAATGAATAAGGAATGAAAGAATAGGGGAAAGAATGAAGAATGGGGGGGACATCAATTCAATAGGCTGGGAAAGTCCTTTCATAGATCTACCTCTAGCTTGTTCCACACTTCGACCTCACCCTTCGCCTTCTAGCATAGGTCACCCACCAGGGTGCTCACTTCATCAAAGCTTAGGCCAATTCCCTGGGCACCCAAAGTGTCCACAATCTGCTCCATTTCCTTACCCAGGTCTGTGAGTTTATCCATTCTTCTGGTAATTTGGGGGTATAGTTCCTTCATTGGGCCTTAATTGAGCTCCTTAAAGCCTCAATTGCCTCTGATTTCTTTTCTACTTGGCCAAAACCTTGTCCCTCTCTACCCTTGTTCCCTTTGTTATTTTCTTGGAACTCTTTCAGCTCTACTTCAAGCATGGCAACCAAGGAGCTTGCCACCTTATCTCTATCCACGCATGTGTCATATGCGGCTTCTGCAGACTGGGTAGTGACCTTAATCTCCATGAGTACTTGGTTGTACTTGGCAACAAGTGCTACTACCTTCAACCGGTCTTCCTCTTTCAATGACATGACCACTTCTTCTATAGATTCCAATGCCAAGGGTCACCTCTCCATAGTGAGGATGTGTGTTAGGTCTTCTAAGCATTCCAAAGTTGATGCATACCTCTGAGGGATTGGCATTAGGTCTAGGTGCTTTAATATGATGGCGCTCTTGATCGACTCCACCTTCTTGTAGACCTCCTGCACCTTTACTTTTTCTTCCTTTAACTCACGCCTTAACTCGTGTCTGATTAATTCCTCTTGTTTTAAACTCTTGGCCTTCTCCACTAGTTCTTCCTCCTTCTTCCCCAACTTCACCTCCAATGCTCTGATTTTGTCATTTCATGTGAATAGCCTAGCCTCGGTCTCAACCACAACTTTGTTTAGAGCATTGCATACTTTCTCATCTAAAAGTTCTGAGCATTTACTAAGGGGTTGTCTCCCTTAGACTCTGGCAACGTGATGAGTGATTTCTGGAAGAATTCAAAGTCTGGCTCATCAATGTGTGACTCGAATGCCCAAGAGAGCATCTTCTTGGTCCTGGGGTATGTGCCATCCTTTTCAAAAGACCCCATGGCTAGGAGCCTTTCCATGGGTATGGTGCTTTGGAACCATGCATGTAACACCTTCTTCGTGTCATCCACATAGCCCATTACCTTCTCATGTTCTATATCCAGAGTTCTTCTTCCCGAGCGCGTGCCTTTGGGGAAGCTAACTGTTAGAGTGGGGCCTCCTAGGCTATCATGTTCCTTTTCAACACTCTCCTCCTTCCCTTCCTTAAGCACTATGTCCGCGTTGTGCTCTCTAACTCTTGGTCTACAAGGGCTTTGAGCATATTTTTCACTTCTCACTCTGCTACCTCAGTAATCTTGCTCTTTTGTAAAACTTATGGCTCCTTACTTCTCCTTGGCATCCTTCTCATCTACCTTCATGTCTTCGGTGCCTTCCTCATCTTGTGCACCCTTGCCATGCAAATACAAACTCTTGCTTCTCCTCTCCACTCTCTTCCTCCGAGTCATAGACACTAAACACATGTGGTTCCTTGTCTTTCTCAGGATCTTCTTCCTCATCATCATCTCCTTCACTCTCATCTTCTCCTTCTCCCAAGTATTTCTCCAAGCTTTCGGTCACCTCTGAGTCAGCTTCTTCATCCACCCTCTGCTTCTTCCTGAGAGGTGGCTTTTGATCAGGAGATTTGCCTTCTCTTCTTCCTTTGGCGATTCTTCCATGGTGGTGGGTTGCTCAGTGCCTCTACTTTTGGTGTCTTCTCCTTCACTAGAGACTTCTTTCTCCATATGTAGGTGCTTGGCTTGCGCTTGTAGATGGCATGCTCACTATCTGAGTAGTCGGCACACTTGGTGCTCCTTCCTCTCCTCTGCCTCTCTTCTTAGATGTTGGCTTCTTCTTCCCCAAGGGGTCTTCAGGTATGGATATTTCATCCTCCAAATATGTGCCCTTTTTGAACTTCAGCCTTATGCGCATGTACACACGCACCGTGGATCCTCCAACGATGGGAAGTGTCATCGGCCTAGTCATTTGGATCTCATGTGACACGTACTTCTCCACGTATGTGCACTTACCACTAGGGTAATTCAACTTCTTCCTCATCTCCCTATGTTCTTGGTCCAACCTTCCTAGTTCCATCCTTAGCTTCTTTGATTCTTTAAATTTGTTTACTCCCACTTGGAAGTATTGGCGGTGAATGTGAAAGGAAGCTTGCACCAAGGGCTCCATGATTCATCAATAAGCTTGAATCTTCCCAAGCAGTAGTGTTGGTACACCATGTGAACTCAGCTTCTCCCTCAGTGGCTATTGGGAGTTGTTTAGGGATCCTCCACTCTACCCCAAATGCATTCCTCAAGCGCATATACCACTTTTCCAGCCATGCTTTGTGGGGAGCCATCATTGTATCACAAGCATACTTCTCAAACCTCTTTGCGGGTGAAGGGTCTTCGGTTGGGTACTCCCACATGAACTTGTCTGATGCATCCGGCACTCCAATTTCTATAAACACTATGGTGAGCAAGACATTTCCAAAGAGGATCATGTCCCCTTCCTTCACGCACTTAACAATCTCCTCTGCAATGTATGCGGATAAGTTGTATATATCATCCCTCTGCAATCTTCCTACAGACATGTAGCCAAGGTTTGTTGACCTGCGTCCATCTTTCTTGGCCATTCAACTTAGTCACCAGATGCACGGCCATCTTCATAATGGGGTCCTTGATGTCTGAAATATCATAGTACCATGACCCTTTCTTATAGGCATACTTAGTGATGGTCTCTTGAATAGCCTCCTTGTTACCAAGGTCATCTTCTAGGCTATCTCCCTCACATATGAGGCATGTAAATTGTGAAATCAACTAGGGAGTCATGCGCATCTTGCACCCAAAAAGTGGAAATAGTCTTCATGCACCCAAGACATCAACCACTGGTACAAGTGATCTAGCTTCCCAAAATAAGGCAACTCATAGAGTTACAGCAATAGCCTGCCTTTCACCAATTTAACCTTAACATCATCATCATATATGGGAAAACCTTCAAGTGTTCACTTGTTGGTGGGTGTACCAATTCCAATGCCATTTCTTTCTCTATGGTGTTTGTGTAGTGATTATAGTCACTAACAGGTATGCTTCTCAAGTGGGATTCCCATTCCTTTCCCATCATCACCCCATCTAGGTATTGCATCTCTGCATACCATTCTTCATTTGTGTCTACTTCGGGTTCTAGTTGTTTAGCCTTGGCTTTGCCCTTTCCTTTCTTGGGTGCCATGGTCAAGGTATTTTTATCACTCCTACCCTCTCTTTGTTACTCTATCTTTCTTCTCCCAACCTTCGATCTCAAATCCATGTGATATAACTCTTCTAAACCCGTGCCCTAGTTTTTTAGAACCCTAACTTGGATAAACTCTTCACAAGACAACCTTTTCAACTCCTTCCATGCTCATGTAATTCCTTCTTGGTCTGAATCTCAAACTATCTCTTCACATTTTAATCACATAGATCTTCCACTCGATCGAATATGAAAACCCTAGTTTATAACACTCACTTATATCTCCAACTCTTCATTTTCACAAAGTAAAAATGAGAGTGCCCCGACCCTTTATTTATAGTTTTTCCTTTTTCTGATCATTAAATGCTACTTTACCTACCCCCATACTTTGTTCATTTAATGCAGATTTTTCAAACAAAGTCCATCTTCAGTGCCTTCACTCACACGCCCTTCCTACGCGAAAACTCCTCCAACCTTCTGCGCGTAACCCAACCAACCTGACAGGAGACTCTTGCGTGTGCTTAACCTATGCTCGAAGGCACTTCTTCTTATCCAATTCTTGCTTTCACCTACCTCATGTTGCTTTAACTACGCTTCCTTTTCCTTTGTACGTGGGATCTACCAGTAGCTTTATCCTAGCACCAACCATTCTATCTTTTCTCTTCATCTACCTCTTTCAACTAGGCTACACAACAAGGCTCTTCAACACAACTTCCTTGGTACTTTTAATCACGCGCTTCTTCACTTTTCTCCACCCCACACTTAAACAATGCGTAGTCCTCTATGCACTCACAAATTCTCCAAAAATAGCAATAAGGTTACCGGTGCCCAAGGCGCAAAACCAAAACAACAACGTGAAAGGGAAACACAAGAAAGGAAAATGCATAAAGGAAACTTCTAAACTAACTGGAAAAACTACCTTATTTACAAACACCAAGAAGACTTATTTATAGTAGGGCTTTAGCCTACTACCATTGAAGTGTCTAGGAAACTTCATCCCATCTAGCACTTGTAACTGGCACATGCCTAAATCAAGGATGTACGAAATTGTGTAGGGACCCAACCAATGGACTTTCAACTTTCCAGGATGGCACAGAAAACTTGGAATCATATAGTAACACCATCTGCCCAACCTCAAACTTCTTGTTTCTAATGTGGTGATCATGCCAAGCCTTTTGCTTTTCCTTTTCCATGTATCTAGCTCCATCGGGCAAGTGATCATCTCTCATCCAGTTTCATTAGCTCATCAATCCTTTCTTCCAACACTTGTTCATCGGCTAATCCTCTTACGCGTGCTATTCATGCAGAGAAGGTAACATAAATTCAACTAGTAAAAAATTCCACACCAAACACCAATTGAAAAGGTGTGGCTTTATTTAGTCTTTTATACGTTGTTTTGTAAGCCCATAACACTGCCGATACTTTGTCATCCCAATCTTGTCTTCCAACATCACAGATTTTGGTCAAGGTATGACTCAGTATTTTGTTGAATGCTTCCATGCGGTTCCATTTTCTTATGGGTGATAGGGCATAGTCTTGTGATGAGCCACCATGAACTCTGATAATAGGATCCTCATGGTCTCATTCAGAAAATGTGTACCCCTATCACTGGTCAAACTCAATGGACATCCATACCTCATGATAATGTTCTCCCATAAGAACCTTTCCATTGTTGCTGCTATGTAATCTTTAGTTGGGGCTGCCTCTTCCCACCTTGTGAGATAATCCATGTAAGTGATGACATAATGTGACCTAGTCCTATGCATTGTTGGTGCAATAGGTCCTACAAAATCTATCACCCATTTTTCAAAAGGCTCCACACTAGGGATAGGGCATAAAGGCATTTCATCTCTCCTTCCTAGTTTTCAATGCTTGACAGTGGTCACACACTTTACAATAATCTCTATAATCCTTGTATAGGTTTCCCACCATAATCCTACCATTAATATCTTGCATGCGCGGTGGCATCACCTGCGTAATGCCCACCTGCACTTCCTCTCATGTGCTTCCTCCATGATGGCCAGGTGCTCATGCTCTAATACACACCTACACAAAACTTCATCTCATCCCAACTTGTATAAGTCTCCACTAATCAACATGTAGGGCATGCGCATGTGTATGGCCAACTGCTTCTTCTCCAATGCCTTCATTCCATCCAGTGCCACACCTTCTTTTAAGAATACTGCAATCTCCTCCAAATCCGAGGGCACGCACCATAATCTAAATAGTTGGGTGTCTGGCATTGCTTCCTCAATACTTTGCACATCCTCTCCTGAATCAATCCTTGATAGATGATCAGGCCCATAGTTTATTTTTTTGGGCTTCACTACAATGGTGAATTCAAACTCTTGAAACAACAACACCCATCGACATATGCACCCTTGAAGAATGGGCTTGTTTACTAAATACTTTAATGCCATGTGGTTGGTGTAGAATACAAAGGGTGTTGCCAACAGATACTGTCTAAACTTGAAGAGCACATAGATCATCAACAATGCCTCGCACTCAGTTGTGGTATAATTCTGCTCTGCTGGTGTCAGCTTCCTGCTTGCAAAACTGAGAGGATGATCAACAACCCCTTCACCTGGTTGTGTAAGTACTTGCTCCAATGGTGGTCCCTGAGGCATCTACATGGACATGGAAGGGCTTGTCCCAAGAGGGAAAACATAAAATAGGTGTGGTAATAAGCCTATCTTTTAATGTATCAAATGCCCCCTACTACACCTCTCCCCAATGGAAGGAACTTTTGTGTCTAAGCAGCTCCTCTAAAGGCGCAACGATCTTGGCATATCCCTTAATGAATTTTCTATAATACCCCATATGCCCAAGGAATCTATGCACTACACTCTGGCTAGTAGGCTCCCTTAACCCCACAATAATTGCAACCTTGGTAGGATCTACCAACAAGCCCTCCTTACATATGATATGCCCCAATAAGGTCCCAAAGGGTGTAGCAAACACACACTTCTTAATGTTGAGGGATATCCTCAACTACCTACACCTCTCAAACATTAATCTCAAGTTGTCACAATGGTCCTTAACTAGACCATATATTGTCCAATCATCCAAATAGACCTGAAGAAATTTATGGATGAAGTCCTGGAATGCTTGCACCACTATGCGAAAAATAGCAGGTGCATTCTTCAACCCAAAGGGCATGACCGTATATGCAAAACTTCCCCATTCGGTGGTGAAAGTTGTCTTCTTCTGGTCTTCCTTTGCAATCCAGACTTGGTGGTACCCTAAAAATCCATCCGTAAAGGAGTAGATTTCATGCACCCAAAGTGACTCCTTCCAAAATTTCTTTAGTGAAGGGGGTTGAAATGGATCAATGACACAAACTACATTCAATTCCCTATAGTCCACACAAATCCTAATCTACCCATCCTTCTTGATGTTGATTACCATCGACTTATCCACTTCGATTCTTCCACTACCTCAATGATCCCAGAAGCTATCATTTTGTCTATCTCCTCCTTAACTTTCATGCCAAATTGGGATTCATCTAGTAGGGCCTTTTTCTAACCAGGCATGCACATCCTTTAGTTTTATCTTCATCTCCCCCAAGGAATGGTGAATAATTTGAGCTCATGGTACCCGTGGGAATAAATCCTCAAATTCATGCATAGCAGATCAATGATCTTTGATACTTCCTTCTCTATCTAGTAATCCCCAATAATAGCTTCCTTAGGTTCTTCTTTTAAACCAATGTTAACTTTCTTTGTCTTTAAAGGCTCATGGTAGGCACGCGTGTGAGCATCTACACTATCCACTACCTCGCGTGTCCCTACAGAATGGCTAACATCTAAGCTTTCTGATTCCTCTCCATCAATCACATATACCAACTTTCCCTTCTCCTTTTCCAAACATGCGCACTCAAGTTGTAACTCTTCTGTTTCCTCAACTTCTTCAAAGCATGCCCCTATACCTGGTTCACCTAATAATTCTAATAGCCTATCTTCCATTCTAGCACTATCCCCCATGGTAAGGTGCTTGATACCCTCAAGGCCTTATCAATCGATGGCTTGGTACTCTCGATACTCAAAGGTTTGAATAAGGTCACCACAAGCTCCTACCAATTCCTCGTCTGGTAGCGTGTCTCTCGAATGAATGTACCATGCACGTGCACAACCCTACAATGTAGAATACAACTTGTGCACCAAAGGGATGGTGGAAAAGCTTATGCCTTCTCTCTAGACCCATTCACACTCCTAGACATGGAAAGAGGTGGGCTCCTTCCCATGGTAGTCCTTGATGATGGTGGGTACATTACTCCTAGAAAATTTGATAGAGAGAGCAATTCTTACCTCGTGCCACTCTAAAAGGATCTCTTGATGTGTGGCCCACCAATGAGCTATTGTGCCAAGTAAGACATAACTTAACATCTCCCTCTGTTCCTTCTCATTCTTCCACTGAGCTTCTACCTCCTGCAGAAAGATCTCGGGAAGGCTCCTCCTAAATACTTGGGTAGTTCTTTTCCTCCAAGGCACCTAACAATGTGCACACTTTGTTACCTTGGTCACCGACCCTCTCAACTACCATCCCATTAATTCGTAAGTTCCATGCACCCAATTGTCACAAGCCAAACTGGTGGTATCACTTACTGACTGAGCATCTTCAAACTAGATAACTCCATTAGTAGGGTGTACCATCTCAGGGTCTCTAGATTGAGTACACATAAATCTTGTCCAGAACTTCTTCTCCCAACAGTTCAATATAGGGTGTCGACTTCCCATCAACCAGGGGTATAATGACCCATTCCTCTTTGTTCTCAAAGCTGATGTACCCTTTGTTGAACCAAAGGTCCGCATTATTTTTGTAACACCAAGGGTGCACCCAAGTAGTGCTAGGAAATTTTCCACCTCGGTGAGCACCAAGACTTTGAAGTCCCTAGTAAACTTGGCTCCCTGGATAGTAATAGTTACATCCTTCAAGACACCAATGGGCATTTCCTTAGTTTTTTTTTGTGATATATAACACACATTCGAAGATGGTTGTAATGTAGGTCTCCCCATCTGATGCCATGCATCCAAAGTCAGAACATTAACCTCCACGCCAGTGTCAATGAGTATATTGCTTTGAGGAGCCATCCATCTACAACTACATTCAATGTAATCTCCTTGTCATAGTCGAGGCTATGAGGGGGAAGGTTTGTATGTAATACCTATCTCTCGTGCTCTTCTCCAGTGCGTGGTACCTTCTCTCTCAACCAAGATCCTAACAAAGGAATGATGTTCTCCTACCTTAGCATTTTACACACCTCCTTGACCTCATCCAGGTCATCCTTTTGTGCCTCGACTCTCCTTCCTTGTTCCTCCTTTCTGGATTGCTCCTTTAGATATTGGATCTCCCCTTGTAAGCTTCAAATAACATCCATGGTGTCCTGATATATCTCCTTTTGATGCACGGGGGTCTGGATATTTTCCATGAATGACCTCCTCCCTCATAACCAGGGTCTTCTATCTTGGTACCTCTCTTGCACGCATGGCTTCTACCCTTGTTGTTACCAAGACAGGCTCCAAACCTTCATCCTGTGTTACCCGAGGCATCCATTATATGTCTACCTTCTTGATGTTGACCATTGCAATGCCCTTGTCCTTCCAGTGCTGTTGATTCATATGCTCAAATAATTCTAGGCACTCCTCATACTTATGCTTCTTTCCACACCACGAGCACTGCAACAAGTCTAGGCACTCACGCTTGTAATGTTCTGTAGATCCATAGTTGAAACATGTTCCACGTGGGAACTCACTCCTTCCTCCATGGTTACCTCGACCATGGAATCCTCCTCAAATCCTCTTCCACACGTGCCTCCATCTTGCACGCTCCTCGTAATGGTGATCATCATTTTTAGAACCACTGGTAATGCTTTGGTTTGGCATACCCCATGATCAATGGCCTCATGGATCTAGTCAATGAGCCTACATTCTTTAGTATCATGGGTTGTGGAGGTGTAAATCTTGTAATAACAAGATACATTCTTCTTGATCGCGCGCTACAGTAAGGGACATCTACTTGCATCATGGTCCCCATGACAAATCTCACAATCTACTATCACAACATGTACCATCCTTCGAGGGAAATTATCCTTAACGTGCCCCTCTATTTCACAATCCATGCACCATAAACCACTGTGAGTCTCATGGAATGAGTTCACAGACAATTTTTCCAATTGTTTGGCCATAACAGCAATCTAAGCCTCTAAGAATGGGCTAACGCCAGTATCAATACTACCAATAGCCTCGGTGTGCAAGGTAGCTTCCAATGCTTCACACGGATCTGATAAAAGTTTTATGAGACAAGGCCCTTCTAAAAGGGGTGATCAATCCTCCAAAAACCATTGTGCATGCTGTGAAGGGTGAATATCATATGATAATTTAGACAAGAGAGTTTTAAAACACACATCATACTCTCACACTCTCTACCATTCCTTGTTGAATCTCCTTCAAAGCACTGATGCTTTTCTACTCAAACTCAGAATGTGGAACTCTACCAGAATGCATTCTTTAAAGTAGTGTAGTCCACCACCATTTGATGAGGGTCATACTTTCTATACCAGCTATGTATGCATGCACCCTTGTAGTGTGGTCACAAATTGACTAGCCTTTCATTCTAGTGTTGTGATACCCTTCACGTGCCATAGTAGTTCACACTTGTGAACATGTTCTGCAACATCTTCAATGCCCCTGTAATCTAAAATGCAAAGACATTTCAAAGAATACTTGAGGTGGTGGTTGGGGTCCTTGTCTTAAACCAGAGCCTTGGTTCCCTCTCGGTGTTTCCTCCACCACCTGATCCACCAGGTCCACTGGGTCCTGTACCTCTAGAGCCACCAAATCCACCAAAACCACTTGGGTCTAATAGGGCCTATAGGAGCTGTGCCAAGTGCCCCCATGGTCCCACTAAATTGTACGTTAATGGTCTATGATAGTGCCCCACTACCACTACTTTGTCCCGTGCCACTCCTTGATGTGAGCCTGAAAGCTTGTACACTTGCCCCTTGTCCAAAAACTCCTCCGAATACTGGAATATGTGCAGCCATAGAAGAAGGAACTGAAAAATTATACCTCCTAGGCATGGATCTGTCTCTTCCACTTATATCAATTGGGTCAATAACACTTCTTCCTGGATCAGGAAAACCAAGCACTAGGGCTCGGTCACTGGGTGGGTTTAGATATGTGCCAATGACTCTCCTCTCTCCATGTGAACTCTCACCAGAAAGCCAAAGGGGTCTCCCTCACATGCTTGCCAAGATGGGGTAGCACAAACTGCTTAGGTTCCACATCCTCCACATGAACCTCAACTCCTTCCCACAATTTCTATCTCCATAGATCCATCACACTAGCAACCTCGTGTCATCTAGCAATATCCCTTTCTCACGCTTCACTATACTTGAGCCATCTTTCTTCCCTCTCCTTCTCTTTCGTGATATCTTCCATCTTCCTCCACCCAAGTTCCCTTACCCAGTGCTCATAAATGGTTTAGCCAGCCATTGGGAGCACCTCTAAACTCATGGTAACCATCAATATCTTCATAGCTAGAGGAATAACATGTAGAAACGTTCCTCTAGGTTCTCGCATAAATTCAAACTCAGCAACCTCTGGACAAGAATACATAGAGATGGCGTATTCTAGAGTGTGGCTAGTTAAAACTCCTCTCCACTAATGATCGATAGCATGGGTCCATGTTAGATCTTCATCCTCAACCTTTGGTAGTCTTCTTCAACCCATACATGCATCTATAACACCAACTTGATCTAGATGTATAGGCTGAAAGCCATTCATATAACTCTATTGGGAAGCAACAGAAGAAGGTCTCATATACTCATGGTAGAGGTTCTCTTCTACCCATCTACATGTATTAAACTCAGGTCCAGTGTTAAATCTCTAAGAGAAATTCATCCTCATGCTCTTGAACCACGATTCAACATTTTCCAATGTTAACCGATCCATCATTACTCTTTACATAGATCATGATGCATGTTATATCCCACTACAACTTCAAAAAGAGGTCCCAAAAATGGAACCAAGATGTAGTCATTTTTACTCCTATCACAAAAGGAAGAACCCCATGCATGCCATCCTATCACCCAGCAGAAGCTGAGCACTCACCCGAGGCACGTGTGGGTACTCGAGTCTCTCTTTTATGTGAGTTTAGTGGGAAGCATTATCTATGATTAGTGTAAGAGTATTTAGGAAATAAGTTGAGACATACAAGAACCATAGGGCTCAGAACAGCCTCTAGATCCTTTCAGGTCACTTCTGAATCGAGTGCTTTAACAAATTCCAGAACATATACTATAAATGAAAGAAATATACAACAATTCATTCGTAGCATGAAAGGAAAGAGAACTCATATGAATGAAATATACATTAAACCCATTGATATTCATATCTATTTATAACAAGTAACCTCAATATATTCATTGGTTCATTACAGAGTGTCACAGAGAGTAGACCATGAGTCATGCACATCACTGGACGTATGTAGCTAAGCTAACAGAAAAGAAAAATAACAACTCCATGCTTAGTACATCCTTTCCTAACTAGAATATCCACTCGCAACAATTCTCAGTAAAGCTTCACTTACTCTCTAACCCACTATTCCCTATGTATATCCAAATGATATATCTCTCTCTATGTGTGTATATCTCTTTTTCCGTGGTAGGCACTTGTATTTATCACTTTCCCAGGCTACCAACTCACCTTTCCACACCCTCATATCCATCACCAAGTGTCAAATGTGGTCCTCCATGTGAGCATGTTCCTTCAGCCCGAGCTCTCCACTCCATCTCATGATGATCTTCTAGAATATTCCATCCAGGGCATGCTCTTTCCTGGGCCAACCTATTTCCAGATGGCATCTTATCCACATGCAACCGATCATGATTTTCACGTGTTCTACCTTGGGTGCTCAAATTGGCTAAGTCCCGAACCTCCTTTCGTGCATCGCACATGCTATTTTCTTCCTTAATCCTTTCTCTTGTGCTCTTTTTCCTTGCACGCCATTCTATAACTGGGATCCTACATGCCTAAGTGCCTTCATACTTGGTCAATAATAGTTGAAGTAATCAACCCCGTAGCTTACCGCTTAGCATTACCTCCTAATTTATCATGAATGCATGATGTTTTCCATATTTATGTGCTTAAGAAATACATTTCAAATTTATCACGTGTTAAATTGGAATTACTTTCAGTCCAAGATCCAAGATTAATTGTAGTTAAACCCGCATAAGTCTTGGAAACTTGCCAGATTGCATTTGAGAAATCATGAGATAAGTCAATGCAAGGTCCAATGGGACCAGTTTAACAAAGAAAGTACAACCAGTGAGAACTGGATATGAAAACTAATTTTCTATATCTTTTTGAACAGAATTGATTATGTTGAGTGATAAAAAATTGTGATTTTATCTTTATAATACTATAAGTATGCCAAATTTGGGTAGATATTTATTTATTTGAATAAACAACTAATTAATGCTGAATTATGGAATTAAAATTATGATATCATGTAAACATATGTTAAGAAAGTGGATAAAAATTGATTATCCTAAATGTAATTATTGAAATGAGGTAATCATCAGGACGATGATTCATTTTAGGATGGAATCAAATAACGCCCTCGATAATGGTTATATTCCTCCTTTGCATTTCAAGTGTTGACATGTGATTTTCTTGATAAAGGTGTGTTCTTTTGACTACTGAAGATCATGCTTGAAATGGATAAATCAATTATGCTCTTTGATTGGAGGGTTGGTATGTTGTTGCTTGCAATAATCTATTTCACTCTCTTTGGATAAGTTGCAATCTAGTTTTTAAGAGTTATAACTTACCTTTCGCTATTGGACTCATCCTTGGATCAATTCCATTGATCCAAGGTATGTTTTAAATCTTCTTATTATAACTGAATAAAAAATTGACATTCATCGATTGTGAGGCTTAACAGACTGAACTTGTGTTTGTGGCAAATTCTTTATTATCTTGGAAATAGTGCTTGCATTTTGTTTTGTGTTGAGCTCAACTCTTCTTGGTCAACCCTTGTAGGGTGCTTATGGTGTCAAGGGAAATAGGAACCCTGCTTTTGGACTCTTGAGAAAAATAGATGGTTGTGTACCCTAATAAACATGGGATTCAAGTAAGTTACCTAACTACTATTACTATACCCCTTTACGAGGGATGACATTCTAACCTAAGTTGTTAGCTTGTAAGGAAGTAACCTAGGGGGATGCTAAGTTATTTTTGAACCTATATTTTTGGTTTAAACTACATCCTAACCTAGGGTGGAAAACTATTGTTGGGGGTTATATCCTAAGGTTATTTATTTAAACTAACCTAAGATCTAACCTAAGAAAATTCTATCTATCCTAACTATTGGGATATGAAAGGGGACCTAGGGGCCATTGGAAATGGGAACTAAGTGGCGGTTCCAAGGATTTTTATTGGGATTTGTTTTGATTTGGTTTTTAATACATGAAAGTACTACCAGTGTGGTAGGGGTTAGTGAAAGTTAGAGGAATATACATGGAGGCTTCTCTAAGTTTGGAAATGCATTATGAATTGCAATTAGGTCTCGCCAACTATGAATGGTGGTGGCAAGGAAAGTTAAGTGGGAAAATTAGTTTTAATGGCATTAATGTGCCTTGGGTTTGGTGAGAAATCCATCTTGGAAGGCCTGATGGAGGATTCGTGTGGAGTTTTTAGCTTTGCATGCTTCAAAATTTTAGCTCTGGTGGAGTTATCTGGTTCTTCAAACCAGCAGTTTGATCTCCACTTTGTAGCTATTTTTGAACTCTCTGAGCTATTTTTGGTTCGAGGAATGTATAAGTGGGATTGTGGAAAAAGAATATGGTTGTTTGATCTTGTTTGGAGAAGAAGAGGTCTTGGAAACTTGGTTGGAAGTCTTCTTCGAATCGGCAGAGGCACTATCAGGCATGATAGGCTCTACCCATTAATATTTCTTGCTTTCTTCTAAATGATTCATTAACATAATTCTGCTCACTAGAAATTTTATATTTTCTTGATGTATGTGGTTATTTACTTGCATGTAAGATTGGAAAATTTGTGGGTTTTTGAATTCGAATCCTTTTTGTTATTGACAATTTTGGAAAACTTCTTTATTCTGGTTGTTAGAGGTTTTCATGTAATTGTTTTGGAACTCTACAATCTATACTTGAAGCTCTTTTGACCTCTGTAACTTGAACTAGTAGTTATGTTATTGTATTAAGCTTGTAGCTTGTTTTCGAAGCTTGTTTCCTTGCATTTGAAAATAAGGTGAAAAGAGTTGGCTTATTACTTGTTGGGTTCTGAATGCGTTAATGGGTTGTCACATTTCAATCTGTACTTAAGCTCATTGAGCTTGAATTAGAAGCTCCTTGGCTGTTTTGAACTTGAACTGACAGTGTTGTTGGGATGGCCTTGTATCTCTATTTATGATTGTGTTCGGGTAGTTGTAGTAGCACTCCATGAATATTCTAAACTTGTATTGAAGTCATGATTGGTTTTAGCTTTACTGAGACCGAGTGGTTGTTTGGATTGTGCATAACTTATGGAAGTTTTGAACCTTGGATCTTATATATAGTTCTTATGAACTCTATACTCATTGTTGATTTATTGTGTTGTGCTTTGTACTTGAGTTCTATACTGAGATTTTATTCTTCCTTATGAAAACGGAAGGCTTGAACCCGTAATATGATGTTGGTATTATTATGAGCTTTTACTTGAGACATGTTTTTCCATTTTAAATTCATGTTTGAACTTGAATTGTTTGAACTTAAGGGGTTTGGAACTTGTGGTCTGTGCACTAATTTAATGCAACACAAGTATTCCTTGTTGGTCATTTTGATTCTGTATGGGGAAATCGATGAGTTTTTACTTATTGGTATTTCTTTGTATAGAAAACTGCAGATCCATTAGTACTTTATTTGATGGAAGGGTTCTTGTGATTTTTTGGTCAAATTTGACCATGTAACTTCTTTACCTCCTTTTTTTTGACAATTGAAGGAATGGTTGTTTTACTTCTACTTCTAGACTGTATTATGTTTTTAAATTTAAAAGGGAGTGTTAATATTAGAGTATACTTTCTCCATATCTTCTCTGAGCGTATTATTTTCTTGTGGGAAATCTTGACTACTTTGTTCTTAGAAATAATTGGAACTGGAACTATGTTCCATTAAGGAATAGACTTGTCAGTTGTAGACATTCTTGGAAATAGTTACCTCTTCCTTTCTATCTTTTAAGTGAAACAAACCTGACCTGTCATATGATTTTTAAGGAACTAGAGAGGTCTGTGGTTATCTTTTTCAGACAAGTTGGAAGAAGGTAGGATAGAACTAGTCTTATCGAGTCACTTAAATATTTACTTCCATCTGAGTAGTGGGTTTTGGTTGAATGCTAAGTTCAAACCTGTTATTATGTTAATAGTATGAAAAGTTCTAGTACCACTTACATGGACATTAACAACGTGAATCTTGCTTAGATATCTAAACTACCTTCTCATTATCATTTTGTTACTAATGATTGTAATGGTGATTCGGTTTTCAGTTGTTGTGACTTCCCTATCTTTTCAATTAAAGGACTTTTACTCAACTGTTATACTCTTGTTGAACCACCTTATATTAAAGAGAGAGATTTATACTCTCTTGGGAGGGGGTAATCTATAGTTTGAGACTGTATTATGTTTTCTTCTTTGAATTGATTTAAATTTGAGCTAGGTGATGAGGTTAGGTATTCTGGGAAGGTTGCATGGAAAATTGGAGGTATACGGGCTTGACTGTGCATTTGGTTTTGAGCTCTCTTTTGGAAACTAACTTAAGAGTTTCTAAGTTGTATTAGATGTTGGATTTCATTTCATAGTATAAATGAAATGAAATATGGTTTGGGTCCTCATGGGTATGTGATCCTTTTCTGTTGACTGATAAGATTATGGATTGAACTTCTCATTATTTGTTCTCTTCTTTGTCTTTATTGAGGGATGGAACTTACTAATATCATTTATGTTGTAACTAACCCTTTTTACAGATTGGGAAAAGTTAAATGTGCTCTTCTATCTTTAAAAATTTAGGAAATAAATTAATGTTAAGACTTGTTTATTGATCCAAAACTAAATTGATAGGATCTATTAAGTCTTGTGGCATAATTTTGAAGTTACGGATTATTAAATGTTACTTCTTTAGAAGTAATCCAAATTTCTTAATTATGCTTCTTACTTGATGTTCTACAATTGATTCGTGAAAGAAAAGTTGTTTAATGAAGCAATTAGTGGAATGCACTTTACTTTAATGCTTAGTGCTTATCATGCTCAGTTCATTGAACTGACCCGCATTGCTAGCAATTTTGCAGATGGACATCATAAGTGATTAAGGAAGACATGAACTTTCATGTTGTATTGGGTTATTTGATTTTGAACCTTATGTAAAGAGTTTCGATTTATTCTTTAATTGTATTGAAAAATTAAAAGTTGTATTCTTTTTGGATTGAAGGTTGTTTGTCATACAACATGCCTAAAATACTTAGTCTTGTAAATGAAAAGGTTTTAAATGAGGAATTTGAATGTTGGAGATTTACTGGTATCGGTTGTGTAATCTATCTTATAGAAGGTGGAATTTCTATCTTGATGACATTATTCATATCTGTTATATGTATAATTCGGATGAACTTGATAAGTAGATAAAAAGGGAATTAGTTTAATCTCCCTTAATAAGATGCATCTTGTTAAGTTGCATAAGTTATCAATCTTATCTAAAAAATCTAATATAGTATTTAAATGTGTAATGAAGATGTGATGGAACATTAGAGTTTGTGAAAGATAAGAAGGGTTTGACAAACCCTATCACTTAATCAAATAGAGGAAGGTTCTTCCTCACTAAATGATACATAACCAAAAGAAGGGTGACATGATCATTAAACATAGACTTCATTTCTTATAAAGTCTACCTTAGTTGAACCTATTTGGTGGCTACACCTTCTATGAATTATCATGATGTATGTAATGGAACTTATGCTATTGTTGTCCTATTTTGATTAACTCTTGTTAAACTAAATAAAGGAACATTAAAAGAAATCATGAGTTAGAGGAAGCTCTTTAATGCTTAATTGAGCCAATTATAGGATAAGGACTTGAGGAGTGTTGGATTAGGGTTTAGCATAGAAGCGCAATCTATTCTATAATCCAAATTAACTTAACATTAATAACCTCCTTGGTGTATATACACTATGATGAGGTAATTTCTGTAGGATGTTGGCACACACCAAATGTAGGGCTATACCTTCGAGAAGAGTTGGGTCTTCTCGAGGATATATAATTACAGTTGACATGTGGCAACACCCTTCTACATTGATCATCTAGATCTACACTTGATAAGGACTTGAACTTGGTTTTATCTAGGTCAAGTTAGTAACATGTTTAGGATAGGGAGTAACTTTCTATAACTCAGGGTACTTTGGCACATCTGGTTGACTTAGGTCAACCAAGTATGCCCTTTTACCCTAAGTCATCAAAAGTGTCTTCCTATAATAGACTATGTTCCTAACTCGGGCTAGGGTTAATTCTTGAACAAGTGGACTGACAGTAGTTAGTAAAGACCATTCATGATAACAGAAGAGTGGGGTGAAGGACGTATTCCAAAATGATGAGTATGTCGTCTAGGAATAGCGACATACACAGTATGTTGTAAAATCTTTGGCCAAAGTATCGCAAGTTGCTGGTTGCATTGTCCTATGTCACCTAGTTTAAAGCCATGTGATACCAGATGAATATTAGTAACAAATATTTAGGTATGTTCTTTAAAAAGATCACTCAGTACTGATTAGAGTGAAAACCAATTATACGAAGTATACGATAAGTATTCAATACTTAAAGTGAAACATGAATAGATTGGTAGATAACCAAGTCATGGAATGAATAGATTGGTGTATTACTGAGTCATTTATAGCTGCATATGGTTATCTGTTATGATATTGAATGGCATTGAATGTGTGTTCTAAATTAAGCTTTATTTAGAACAGTGAACATTATGTAAAAAAATCCCATGTTTCTAAAGTCTTAAAATGGGAATGTTACAATCATTTTTTCTATCTCCTCCTTAACCTTTACGCACAAATTGGGATTCATATTTTAGGGCCTCTTCTTGACCGGGTGCACACCATCCTTCATATTTATCTTCATCTCCTTCAAGGAATGGTGAATGCCTTTGAGCTCATGGTACACCTGCACGGGAATAAATCCTCAAATTCAAGCAATGATCAATGATCTTAGAGACTTCCTTCTCCAACCAAGAATCTCCAATACTATCTTCCTTAGGTTCTTTTCCGAACTGATGTTAACCTTCTTTGTCTTTAAGGGCTCATGATAGGCACACACGTGAGTATAAGCACTATCCACTACCTCGTGTTTCCTTACAGAATGGCTAACATCCAAATTTTATGCTTCCTCCGCATAAATTACATACACCAACTTTCCTTTCTCCTTTTCCAAACACGTGTGCTCAAGTTGTAACTTTTCTGTTTCCTCTACTTCTTCTTCAAAGCACACCTCCAAACATGGTTCACCTAGTAACTCTAACATCCTATCTTCTGCCATGGCACTATCCCCCATGGTAAGGCACTTGATACCCTGCAAGCCCTTATCAACGGATGGCTTGGTACTCCAATAATCAAATGTTTGAATGAGGTCAACCGTGAGCTCTTTCCATTTCCCTATCTGGCAGTGTGTCTCCAAATGAATGTACCATGCGCACGTACAACCCCATAGTGTAGAGTACAACTTGTTCACCTAGAGCGATGGTGGAAAATCTTAGGTGCCTTCTCTCCAGATCCTTTCACACTCCTGGATATGGAAAGAGGCGGGCTCCTTCCCATGGTATTCCTTGATGGTGGTGGGCACATTGCTCCTAGAGAATCTGATAGAGAGAGAAATTCTTACCTCACACCATTCCAAAAGGCTCTCCTGATGTGTAGCCCACCATCGTGTAGCAGCTTGTTTGAGTAGGACATAACTTAACATCCCCCTCTATTCCTTCTCATTCTTCCACTAAGCTTCCATTTCCTACAAAAGATCTCAGGGAAGGCTCCTCCTGAATACTTAGGCAACTCCTTTCCTCTTAAGCATTGGACTATGTGCACCTTTGTTACCTTGGTCACCGACCCTCTCAACTATTGTCCCATCAATTCATAAGTTCCATGTACCCAATTGTCACATGCTAGACTGGTGGTATCACTTACTGACTGAGCATCCTCAAACTAGATAACTCTGTTGGTAGGATGTATTATCTCTGGGTCCTTGATTGAGCACACATATATCCTATCTAGAACTTCTTCCCCCAAGGGTTCAATATAGGTGTCAACTTCCCATCAGCCAAGGGTATAATGACTCATTCCTCCTTATTTTCAAAGTTGATATACCCTTTGTTGAACCAAAGGTCCGCATTGTTCTTGTAACACCATGGGCACCCAAGTAGTCTTTGGGAAATTGTCTATCTCATCGAGCACCAAGACTTCAAGTCCTCGGTAAACTTAGCTCCTGGATAGTGATAGCTACATCGTTTAAGACACCGATGGGCATCACCTTAGTCTTGTTTTCCATATACAGCACATTCGAATATGATTGTAATTCAAGTCTTCCCATTTGATGCCATGTATCCAAAGTTAGTACATTAACCTATGTGTCAGTGTCAATGAGGATATTACTAAGGAGCCATTCATCGAAAATTGCATTCAATGTGATCTCCTTATCATAGTCAAGGTTGTGAGGGGGAAGGTTTGTGTGTAAGACCTGCCTCTTGTGCTCTCCTCCGATGTGTGGTACCTTCTCTCTCAACCATGATCCTAGCAAGGTAATGATATTCTCTTGCCTTAGCATTTTACACACCTCCTTGACCTCATCTAGGTCATCCTTTGGTGACTCAAATCTCCTCCCTTATTCCTCTCTCCTAGAATGCTCCTTTAGACACTAGATTTCCCCTTGTAAACTTTGAATGACATCCATAGTGTCCTAATACACCTCCTTTTGATGCATAGGGTCTGGGTACTTTCCATGAACTACTTCCTCCCTTGAAACTAGGTTCCTCTACCTTGGTATCTCTCTTACACTCATGGCTTATGCCCTTGTTGTTACGAAGACAAGCTCCAAACCTGTATCTGTGTTACCCGAGGCATCCACTGTGTGTCTTCCTTCTTAATGCTGACCATTGCAATGCCCTTGTATTTCTAGTGCTATTGATTCATGTGCTCAAACAACACCAAAAATCCTCATACTTATGCTTCTTTCCGCACTTTCCCACGAGCACTACAAAGAGTCAGGGCACTCTCATTTGTAATGCTCTCAGTAGATCCGCAATTGAAATAGGTTCCATGCGGGAACTCACTCCTTCCTCCTCTGTAGTTATCATGACCATGAAATCCTCCTCAAAAACCTCTTCCATGTATGCCTCCATCTATGCACTCCTTATAATGGAAATCATCACCCTTGGAACTACCGACAATCTTTGGCTTGGCACACCCCATGACAAATGGCCTCATAGATCTGATCAATGAGTCTACATTCCTTAGTATCATGGGTTTTAGAGGTGAAAATCTTGTAGTAACAAGATACATTCTTCCGGATTGTGTTTTGTAGCAAGGAAAATTTAATTGCATCATGGTCCCCATGAAAAATTTCACTTCCACAGCACGTACGGTCCTCTAGGGGAAACTATCCTTAACGTGCCCCTCTACTTCACAATCTGTGCACCACAAACCATGACGAGTCTCATGGGATAAGTTCACAAACAAATTTTCCAACTACTTGGCCATAGCTGAAATCTGAGCCTCCAAGAATGGGCTAACGCCAATATCAACACTACCAACAAATGCCTCACCGTGGATAAGCGGCTTCCCAATGCCTCATGCGGGTCTCAGTAAAAGTTTTATGAGATAAGGCCTTTCGCAAAGGGTGATCAATCCTCTAATAAACCACTGAGCATGTTGTGAAGGGTGAATATCATATGATAATTTATACAAGAGAGTTTTAAAGCACGCATCATGCTCCCACACACTCTCTGCCATTCCTTGTTGAATCTCCTTCAAAGCATTGATGCTCTTCTGCTCAAACTCAGGAATGTGGAATCCTGCCAAGAATGCATTCTTTAAAGAAGTATAGCCCACCACTATTTGATGAGGGTCATATTTCCTATACCAGTTATGCACGTACTCTTACATCATGGTTACAAACTGACTAGCCTTTCGTTATGTGGTTGTGATACCCTTTGCACACCATAGAAGTTCACACTTGTGAACATGTTTTGCAACATCCTCAATACCTATATAATCAAGAAAATGTAGAGAAATTTCAAAGAAAACTTGGGGGTGGTTAGGACCTGAATCCTCCTGAGCCAAAGCCTTGGTTTTTTTCTATGTTTTCTCTGCCCCGATCCACTAGGTCCTAAATCACTAGACCCACCAATTCCACTAGGCCCTAAACCACCAGATCCACTAGACCCACCAGCTCCTATTCCTCCTGAACCACCAGATCCACTAGACCCACTAGGTCCTAAACCACCGGAGCCACTAGATCCACTAGGTCCTAAAGTGGTTGTGCCAAGGGTCCCCACAGTTCCACTGAGCTATGCACCTATGGTCTGTGACAATGCCCCACTACCAATAGTATACCCCATGCCACTCCTAGATGTGAGACCAAAATCTTGTGTGTTTATACCTTGCCCGAAAATTCCTAACACTGGGTTGGTGTTTACAACCATAGAAGGCCCAAATGAGAAATTATACCTCCTAGGTGTAGACCGATCACCTCCAATATAACCAATTGGACTAGCAATATTTTCCCCGATCTCGAAAAACTAGGAACCAGTGGTTCGGTCACTAGGTGGGCTTAGATGTATGACAACGGTTCTTCTTTCTTCACATGACGAACTCTCATCGAAGCCTAAGGGATCTCTCTTATGCGCTTGCCAAGATGGGATTGCATAGACTTCTTAGGTTCCACATCCTCTGCGTGAACCTCAAATCCTTACCGCAACACCTTTTTCCATACATCCATCACACCTGCAGCCTCGTGTTGTCTAGTAATTTCCCTTTCATGCACTTCACCATACTTGAGTTGTCTCTCCTCCCTTTGTTTCTCCATCACAACATCTGTCATCTTCCTCCACCCTAGCTTCCTCGCCCAATACACACGGAATGGTTTAGTTGGCCATTAGGAATGCCTCTAAACTCATGGTAACCATCAATATTTTCATAGTTAGAGGGACAACACATAGAAATGATCCTCTAAGCTCCCACAAAAACTCAAACTCAACAACCTCCGGACAAGAATATGTAGAAATGACATACTACAAAGTGTATCTAGCTAGTAATCCTTTCCACCAATGATCCACAGCACGGGTCCATGTCATATCTATATCCTACAGCCTTTGGTATTCTTCTTGATCACACACATGTGATCCATAATGTCAACTTGATCTAGATGCATAGGCTGAGAGCCAGTCATACAGTTCCACTGGGAAGTAGCTGAAAAAAGTTTCATATAGATCATGGTAGAGGTTCTCTTCTACCCATCTATGTGGATCAAACTCAGGTCTAGTTCTGAATCTCTGAGTAAATTCATCCTTTGTACTCTTGAACCATGATTTAACACTTTCCAACGTTAACCACTCTATCATTACTCACTACACAAATCATGATGTATGTTATTTCCCACTAGAACTTCAAAAAGAGGTCTCAGCAACGGAACCAAGATGTAGTCATTTTTACCCCTATCACAAAAGAAAGGAACCCCATGCACGTCGTCCTATCACCCAACAGATTTTGGGCTCTCACCTGAGGCAAGCACGGGTGCCGAGTCTCTCTTTTATGTGATTTTAATGGGAAACATCATCTATGATTTTTGTTTAAGATATTTCAAAAGTATTTAAGACATACAAGAACCATAGAGCTTAGAATGGCCTCTAGATCCTTGTAGCTATTCCAGATAGAGTACTTAACAGATTATATAACTTGTACCATAACAAAAAGAAGTATATAAGAATCCATACTTAGCATAAAATGAAAGAGAACCTATGAAAAAGATGTATGCATCAGAATCATTGATATTCATATATATAAACTGGTAACCTCATTACATCCATGAAGCCATTATAGAATGTCACAGAGAAGTAGACCATAGTCATGCATTATAACTAGACTAATGTATCTAAGATAACAAAAGAAAAATTACAATCCCCTTGCCTAATACATCCTTTCCCAAATGCAATTACCCACGAATAGAGTTCTTGCAGTATTTCTACAGAGATCCACCCACTTTCTAAGTTTCTTCTCCTCTCTCTTTTTACTCTGTAGGCACTTGTATTTATAGCCTTTCTAGATTGCCAACTCATCCTTCAGTGACCTTAGATCTGATGCCAAGTTTCTGAATGTGGTCCTCCATGTGAGCATGCTTCTCTAGGCCTGAGCTTCCCACTTTATACCATGATGTGCTTCTAGAAGCTTCTACCGTAGGCATGCTCCTTCCCGGCCAACTCACACTGGCCGCACCTTATCCACATGCGGTCAAGTCATGATTTTCACTTGTTCTACCCTGACCATCTTATTTGACTAAGTCCCAAACCCTTGGTTATGTCCGCATGCCACACATACCACAAGTTTCCTTAAACCCTTTTCTTAAACCCTGCCTTGCGCGCTTTGTCCTTGCGTGCCTACACGCCTTCTATACTTAGTCAATATTCTAGGGGCCCAACAACTCTATCAAAGTTAGGCTAAGTATTTTTCATCACCACTTGGTCTACTCCTTTGTTTTCTTGTTGCCCGTTTGGGACAAAATAAATCATACATACGCGGATACTGCTAGAAATAATCATGTCCACCACTTTTGTATTCTACTCACATGACTAGGTTACAATGTCAAAATGTGAGTGTTGAAAGTGTGAATGGTATGTCTTCATGTTCTAGTAGGCCCTTTGTCTCACACCCATATTGAGACTCATTATCATTGTAGATAGGTTTTCTTATCATTTACTTCCTTTGATTTATTACGTTTCTCACATTATATCAATACATTTGTGATACTTACATCTTGTTTCCTTTGTGAAACTTGATCTAAGTCTCTAAGTTGTATTGTTATGTTGCTCGCATAAATAACAACTTCTTGATATAATTAGACTTAGTTTTGATCCCAACATTTCCTTGAGTTTTGGAAAGTGTTGTTGTTATGTTTCTCACATTGTGGTAACATCATTTTGATACTAAAAATATTACTTTCTCTACAAATATTTATTAACGTGTCCTAATAGTGTTGTTACGTTGTTCGCATTTGTAGCTTCCATTTTTAAAGACTTTGACTTTATTTTTATCTAAACTTGTTTTAGTATACCTTATTTGGAGATCATGTCAACACCTTTTTTTGCTATTTGCTTCGTGTTTACTCTAAACTTGACCTAAGTCTTGATATTGTGTTGTCATTGTTTACACCAAATCTATATTTAAAAGTGTAAGTAGTAGTTATTCTTGTGATTGGGTCATAGTATTGTACTTGATTGTTTTTTCCTAAACACTTCATGTTATACAATACCTTATCAATATGTCATTCTTTATTCTTTGGTGTCCTTGGTTCATATTTGTTTGATCCTTGGGATTTGTTTCCATTTATTATTTGACATTTTTGTGATGATTTGACGTCATTACGCTATTTGGTTTTACCTAGGGTCCATTTTAATCAACCTTATTGAAATTTTTCCCATTATTCCTACTATCACAAGAATGGGGAATCAAAAATTAGGGTCAAATGCCTTTGTAAATGATAAGATAAACCCACTTTTAAAGACAATGTTGTGGTTGATCATAGTGGTGGTGAGGAGAATTCTCCTCCAAAGGGAATTTGAATTTATCCCCATCTAAATAGAAAACTTCTTGTTTCAAAATAGACATGAGGTTCTTATGTGTGTTGTAGAGTTAAGGGCCAAGTTTCCACCTACATTTGATCTCTCTCTCCTTGACAGCATGGTTCAAGGAGAGGAAAAAGTAAAGTGTCCTCCACATAACATTGATGACATCCTAAACCCAAGACATGCTTTTACTTAAGGGCAACAAAATGATGAAGAAGGGCCTTCTCGAAATGATGGAGGATATCGCATCTCCATTTTCAAAATTCATTGCGAGGATCATGAATAACATGTTAATCGTTAACAACCTCCTCCTTGTGAGAATCACGAAGATATGCCCACCTAGAGGTTACCTTAAAACAATAAACACAAGATCTTACTTTCCAGTTGGCAAGCTTGGATTCACATGTTAATAAGGAACAAATGAAGACTCCTAAAAAAATACCTAGAGCTTTGTATCAGTAATTTTATACCAAGACTCCTCGTCAGAAAAATGTAAAGAGTCGTATGAGGAGTTATACATAAATAATAATGATGGTGAAACATCTAGACTTAATCGCTTATATATGCCAACACCGCCTACATAAGGGAAACTCTTCGGCCAAGAGTGGTTATCCATGAAGACCGCCATTACTCCTTTACAAAAGGGAAATGTAGGTAATACTAAAAAGTATCAATTTGAGGATCGCTATGCCCATATCCCTTTGATAAAGATATGTTTCAAGTACCTTTCCTCATCACTTTGATTATCCCAAGTTTGAAAAATACAAGGGAAATTGTTATCTCGAGAGAGCACATTAAATAATTTTACATGGCATGTTAAGAGGTAGCTTTTAGTGATAATTATCTCATTCGTCTTTTCCCACGAGTCTAGGGGGTCAAGAACTTGAATAGTTTTTACATATACCTAAAGGGTCCATTTCTACATGGGAGAAATTAGCGTAATAATTTATGCATCACTTCTCCTTTAACATGGAAAATGTTGTTACCATGATATATTTGTGCAATGTGAAATAATAGAACAATGAAAACTTCGATAGTTTCTTACAAGGTGGTGAGGGCTACAATAGTTCTTTACCCTTGCTCTAAACCAAAGAAACATCTAGTCAATATATTTATATATAGCTTACACCGTCCGATTGATTTCCACTTACAAATGCATTGTGGAAACACATTTGAAAAGGTCATAGAAAAATGTAGTCAAATTGAAAATGAATTGTTAGCAAAAGGGACTTTAAAACATTTCTCACGTGATAATCATGATTAAAAACCTCATGAAAAACAAAATTTCATTCCAAACAAGAATAATAATATCATAGGTGATGGTATAATATACTCTAAATGAGTAAAAGTTGTTCAAAACCATGCTCCTTTAAAACTTTCTAAGGGACCTCTGGCCATTGAGTACAAACATTTATGCTTTTACCCCTCTATCTGACTTTATGTTGTCGATATTAAAACAGGCTTAGAGGCGGTCAACATGATTAAATACCTAGAAACTATACCCTATGGAGATGGTGCACCTAAGCGATCATAATTTAGATAAAATTAATATTGTGGATTTCATCGTGTTAGGGGTCACAAAACTGATAAGTGTTTGAAGTTGAAACACTTCATCTAGGACTTAATTGATAGTGGTGATTTGGAAATGGACTTTTTTTCCCCTAGTAAATCTATAAACTCAAACTTCATAATTTACAAAAGAACCTTTCTGCAAAGCTTAACAAAGGAAAGGAAATTTTGGATCAAGGACATTCGTCCCAAACTAAAAATTCCAATTATGTTGTAAAAATAGATAATCATTTTTATGCCCTAATTGGTTGTGTTAACCCACCTTTTGAGCATATCAACACCATTAAGATTAAAACAAAGGAGTGCACCATGCAAACTTGACGTGCTCATCTTTTTATCTTGGAACCTCCTTTATTTAACCCTCGAGAAATTCATTATGATGTTTTAAAGCAACTTGAGAAAACTAATGCTAAGATTTTTATCTTAGATCTTCTCAAAATCTCTAATGTTCATAAGGACATCCTTGTAAAACATTATAGGGGTCAAGAGTGTCAATTGATATTGACCCTACACACTTCCAAGCCATGGTCGTATAGATTTCTCTAATAGAGCACATAACCTTTAGTCATGAAGATATTCCTAAAGAGGATCCTACCCATAACTTACCCTTACACATTGAGGTCATTATCAATTATAAGAACATAGAAAGTTTGCTTATAGATGACAGATTAGGCTTGAACATTTGTACATTGAAACTAGTTCGACAATTAGGTTGCACTGAGGCTGATCTAGAAACTAAGGTCATTACCATCAAGGCATATGACAATGAAGAATAGAAATCAGCCGGCATGATCACTTTCTTATTGGGAGTAGGTCCTACTACTCATGATACTAAGTTCCATGTTTTAGACTTGGAGCTTTCCTACAACATACTTCTCAATCACCCATGGATTCACGCCATGCAAGACATACCTTCTATATCTCATTAATGTTTTAAGTTATATCAAGAATGACAAACTATCACTATTCAGGGGATCCTCAACCCTTTTCTCATTGCATAGCATTATCGGGTTATTTTCCCACCACTTATAAATGCCTTCTATGGAGATGATTATTCCAATTCAATCAAAGGCTCTTACCTCACAATTTGATCTTAATACCTTTTTTTCTAATGATAATGGTACTTATATAGTGGACTCTCCCTTTTCTTCATGGGAGATGAAATTTTTACAAATGGTTGAAGATAATATGATCTCCAACAGGCCCTTTTAGTTTCCAAACTCCCCCTATCACCCAAGACACAGGGTAGTCCTAGCCATAACTATCAAATATCCAGGAGAATTGTAACATAGACACTTTTACTCCTAGTGGTTTATTGGCATATGAGAATTTGTTTAAAAATATCGTATTCCAACCTATGGAGTATGAAATGGATCAATGTTTTCAATCACCCCAGCTTTTTATCCTAAATAATATGATATATGTTATGGGATATAAAGGCTATGGTTATGGCAAAGTGAACAAGGTATGCGAAAGCTCTTCAAATACCACATCGTAAGTTTTGTAAATATTGTATTGGAAGTTTTACATGTATGGGTCTCATCCCTTAGAGGTTGAAGCTTCCTCTTCTAAACAAGAAGATAGTTCATCTGATAATGAAAGTGAAACAGATTCCCGATGTAGTCTTTATGAAGACCTTGAATCCACGAACATGTTTTCTGACACGGTTATCTTAACTATAAACCTTGTCATATCCCCTACTATTCTAGTGTTAAATCTTGTTTATCCTTCCCTTTTCCATTAGGACTAACAACAACATGTACCAATTGACATTTTTGAAAATTATGAAGCAATTGGTGATTTTATGGATCTCCGTGATGACATTCCAATTGGTGATCATAAGAATGGCTTCTCCATTAATCTTGACAAATGTGTGTACTTTGGGGAGGATGTTGAGATTCATGGTCGAAAAATCAAAAGGAAAATAAGGGCCGATATCCAAAAACAAATCCTTGTACAAAGAAAAATTCCAAGTTCTATAGTGAAAACCTCTTTGAGGAACTTGTGGATAAACATATAGAAATATGACTGGACATAAAAAGTGATCATGCTAAAGGTGAAAATATCATTAAGGTGTCCATAGAAGAAAAATATCTCAATATCCCCCTAATCCTATGCGTAAAGAGGAAGAATCCAAGTTGCTTGTGGAGGAGACCATAGATGTAAATATCACAACAAAGGAATTTCCTATAAAGGTCAAGTTGGAAGCTTCACTCTCAGCCCAAGAATAGAAAACCTCTGTGTTTCTTTTGCATGAATTTTCAGATATATTTGTTTAGTCCTATGCAGACATGTCGGTGTTAGATCCAACAAAGTAGTAGTGCATAACCTAGTTGTGCATGAAGAGGTAAAGCCTATAAAACAAAATCTCAGAAATATGCATCCTTGCATCGCCTTGTTGGTAAAAGAAGAGCTAGAGAAATTATTAGCAGTAGGCTTCATCAGGCCTATTGATTATTTAGAGTGGATTTCAAACATAGTCCATATATAGAAGAAACCCATCGGCATTAGAATCTTTACAAATTTTAGAGATATAAATAAATCTTTTCCTAAGGATGTCTTCTCTCTTCCTAACATTGACATGATTTTCAACTCAATAGCCGGTTATCAAATGTTATCACTCATGGATGGATTTTCAGAGTATAATCAAATTAAAATTGTTGAGGAAGATCAACACAAGATAAATTTTACAACCCCATGGGGGACATTATGCTATCAAGTCATGCCCTTTGGCCTCAAGAATGTATGCGCAACATATCAATGAGATATGATTGTAATCTTTCATGACATGATTAATGATATAATGGAAGATTATTTGGATTACATCTTAGGTAAATATAGGATTAGAGAATATCACCCAGTGATTTTACGATGCATCTTTCAGTGTCTTAGGGACTATAAGGTCAAACTCAACCCAAAGAAATGTGTCTTCAGTGTGCTATCAAGAAAATTATTAGGGTTTATTGTTTCAAGGAGAGGAATTGAAGTAGATATTGTAAAGGTTACTGCCATAACATAAATTCCTCCTCCTAAAAACATCAAATAAATGTTTAGCTTAATCAAATAAATGTTTAGCTTACAAGGAAGATTGAAGATATTAGAAGATTCATCTCCCATCTCGCAGACAAGTGTCACTCATTCACACATATTTTAAAGAAAGATGTTGAATTTCATTAGGGTCCAGAACATTAGCAAGTGTTTTCTTTTCTTAAGGAATAT
This sequence comes from Taxus wallichiana var. yunnanensis, assembly GCA_018340775.1. NCBI lineage: Eukaryota > Viridiplantae > Streptophyta > Pinopsida > Cupressales > Taxaceae > Taxus > Taxus wallichiana. The sequence continues at coordinate 856,454,050 of CM031234.1, forward strand.
TTTCTAAACCCCTTATGTTAATGCCACCTATTACAGATGAACCACTACTATTGTACATTTTTACTACTTAATTTGAAATTAACGCATTGTTGGCCCAATATGATATAGATAAGAACTAAAAATTGTTTACTACCTTAGTCATGCATTGATTGCTTTTGAGCTCAAATACCCACATATTGAGAAGTATTGTTTGACCATCATTTTTTCTTTTCAAAAATTTCGTCATTATTTTCTGAATAATAGGACCAAGCTCATATCAAAATTCAACCCATTGAAATACTTGTTATCAAAATCTACACTTACAGGAAGGATGGCCAAATGGATCATCCTAATTTGTTCATTTTATATTGAGTACATCCATCAAAAATTAGTTAAAGGTCGGTGTTGGTGGATCAAACTAGCTAAAGCCCTTTTTCTAGGTACTGACCCTTTGAGTCTGGAACTTCTAGATGCTTCTACAATATACCTTGAGGAATCTATTAATTTGCATATATACTTTAATGGCTTTTTACATTTCATGGATTAGGTACAGGAGTTGTGTTGATAAGCCCTTAAGGAGATTTGATCCCTTAAGCATTCTAACTCAAGTTCCCATGCACAAATAATATAGTAGAATATGAATCCCTTATTACAGGGATGAAACTAGCTATCAAGTTGGATATTATACAATTCAATGTAATAGGTGATTTTATTCTAATCATTAAACAAGTAATCGATGAGTACAAAGTTAAGGATGAAAAATTCTTCCTTACAAAAAAATGGTTGACACTCTAAAGGAGTTATTTGAGAAAATTACATTCAAGCAGATCCTTAGAGGACAAAATTGAGAAGCGGATGTTATGGATATAGTTGGGTCTATGTTACACATCCCACCTGGAAAAATGACATGTTGTTCTTTGTCGAACATCTACGAACACCAACATATGACATGTCAAAGTCCTATTTGGTATGTGAAGTTGTTGGTCCCTTTTCCCCATGGTACCTTGACATATTCAACTACCTTCATGATGGAACCTTCCCTCTAGACATTTCCCATTCTAAAAAAATAAACCTTATCCAATGTATAGCCCACTACACCTTACTTGGGGGCACTCTCTATCAGTAGTGGTTATGACAGGAATTTTTGCATTGTCTTAATGCGAGAAAATCTATCTTAGCATAGGAGGTGCAAAAAGGAATCTACAGAGCCCATATAAGTGGGATAGTCCTAGATAAAAAGATACTGAGAGTAGGATATTATTGTCCTACCATGGAGATTTATTATTTCAAGTACGTAAGGAAATTTTTACTATGTCATAAATATGGCAACTTGATACATGCCCCGCACAATCATTAAAACCTATTACGATGTCAAGGCATTTTTAAAGTGGGGATTCAATCTCATTGGTAAGCTTACCCTTACATCCTTTGATGGCCATATGTTCATTATTACTATCATGTATTACTTCATAAAGTGGGTAGAGGTTGTTTCTCTCACCTATGTTAAGGGTGCACATGATATCTAAATTCATAATGAACTATATCATTTTCCGATATGACATCCCCTCTACCATTGTAGTTGACAATGGTAATTCATTCAAGAAAAACATGTGAAGGCGTTGTGTCAATGCTTTCAAATCCGACTCAAGTATTCAACCCCTATTACCCTCAAGGTAATGGGCAGGTGGAAGCCTCAAATAAAACCCTTATTCATATTATGGAGAATATGGTGAATAAAACTAGTTGTAATTGGCATTTGTAGATTCATCCCACCCTTGGGTCTTACAAAACATCCATCTGCACCCCTACTGGTGCTACTCCATATTTGCTATTTTTCAGCACATAAGCCATGTTATCCTTATAGATCGAGCTCCCTCTTTCTACATAGAGTTAAGAGATTACTTAGATAAAGAAGAGGACTACAAAGTGACTTAGTTAGCATAACTAGAGATATTGGTTGAGACACACCTTCACGAACTTGATCACATCAAAGTATATCAGAATTGAGTGTGTTAAGGCTATAACAAAAGAATGATATCTCCCCAATTTGAGGAAGGAGACCTTTTTATAAAGGAAAATTATTTTAATACCACTAAGGATCATGAAAATAAAGGTAATTTTGAGCCTAACTGGTTAGGGCCATATGTTGTGGTCGCTAAATTAAGTTCAGGTGCATAGAAGCTTACTAACTATGATGGTGATGAACTTAGAGAACCCATGAATGCCATGCATATCAAGTGTTTCTATTATTAATTATGGGTCATCAAAAATCAATAAATGCTAAGCTACATCATCATATAAATGAAAAATTACACATGTATGCTAATCTAACATCATATAATATCATCAAAGAGGGGAAAGAGGGATTATCTTTATCCCCCCTCATCATAAACTATGATAAAAACATGGGCTAAAACATCATATCTCATAGCACAAAATGTGATACGTAAATAAGTCCATCATCATATATCCATATAAAAAATAAATTTCTATGTACAAAATGTTTCTCTATATACATCAGATATAATATAATCCATTATGAGCATGGATAAAAAAATGTTCATTGATCTCGAGGCATAATAAAAAATAATATATATACATCCGATCAAAATTGTGCCTTCATCATGAGGCATACATAAAAAATAAATACATAAATAAGATAGTCAACCATGACTCTCACCCACACCAATACTACCTCTTCGTTGACTCAGACTACCTAGCCTGGAGCCATGTGGAGGCCTCTACTAAGATGGACCATATGGTGGTGGCATCTACAGCGTTGAACCTCCCTACTTTTTGAGGTGATGGAATATTTACTAACCTAGCTGACCTAGATGGCCTATAAGATTTGTATCTAGACTAGCTACCAACTATCTCGACTAAAGGGTATGTCCCTCTATCCCTCTGGAATGGCCCCATGGTATAACACTCTATAATATGTAGCCTCACCCGTGGCTGTGGAAAAATAAAAGACTAATTCCCGAGAACCTACATGGCTAAATGTTGGAGTGCGTTGCACTCTCCTATCAATCTAGCCACATCTACTTGAAGTTGTGTCCGCTGATGGCCAACCGATCCTCTCGATTGTGACTGTTATAGTTATTTCCTCAAGGTATCTTGATCTCTTGTACCTAACCAATCTATCTAGGGGGATCTATGTGGTGATCTAGGTGGTAAACCCCATCCTCCACCTATTGAAATATGTGGTGGGTACATGCGATGAAAAAGTGACATGCGAGTGTGGGAATCTACAAGTAATTCTTCCTCGCACCCGACCTCCCGAGGTCGTGCTGAGACAGCCGGTGGGGATGAAATATGTATGGGATATAGACAAACTAGTTAGGCAATCTAATGTCTTCGACGCGCACTAATGGAAATTGTGAATCTAAGGCAAAGAAGGCCCTCCTAACTTGAACTGGTGTGATAGATTGGTCAACAAGGATGACTACTCAAAGGCTCCAATCAATATCGAGCTCTGGCATGATTCAATCTATAGGTTGTGGAATACGTGGAAAATGACCCGGGATAGTTTCGTGTATTTCTCCGGACAAGGTCATATGGTGGATAGTGAAAATAGTCGACTCTATGGATGATTCTCTGGCCTAGTCCAGAATTCCCTAGCTCTATTAGTTGCTTTGTGTCTAGCAAGGATAATTGTTTGATGATGATAGGTGGAAGTGGGGTAGACCGGAATACTAGTGTGTGTAGGCCAGTGTTTATGTCTAATTCTCCTATGGATTCATTGGGTTGCGGGATTTGTGGGTCACAATCGTAGATTCTTAGTTGTTGTAGACTGTTATGGTCATGCGTGAAATTAATTCCTAATCCTAATATCCAAAGAATCGTATGCTTTCTCTTCTATATTTAGGATCAATAATCGTGTGATTTTTTCTGAATATCTTACAGGCATTCGTGCAACCTAGATTCTTAGGTGGTATCTATATCTAGAAGAGTGTCTCCTGTGTCTGGATGTGGGACCAAAGGATCACAACCAAAGGTTTGTTCTCTTTTGAACCCTTCTATAGTCATATGAATGTTACCTAGGGTAATCTATAGTTCGGTTGATTCGACCAAAACGTGTGTGCTTGGTCATCTTCTATGTTTAGTCCACTCAACTAGGAATTGATTTGTTGCAAGCTTACCGTTGTTCGGAAGACTTGAATCCTAAGATTTTGATCTATATCAGTTATCACTATGATGAGATTGGGCTAAGGCATGATTGGCTCGAATACGTATTCCCTAGGCTCTCTAGGTCCCGTGATTTTCATACAAAAGCAACAAAGTAAAGAGAACTACAGTAAAATAAAATTTAACTATGAGAAGTATATCTATAGTATATATGACTTCTTTATTTTTTGTGTTTTCTGATGAGCTTTACAAATTTAAGAAAGCAGCTATTTAAAATATCTAGAAATGACAACTAAAATAATCAATTTAAAACAAACAAAATAACCGAGTGTAGCTATTTGTCTGTGTAATTTGTAGATCTATTCTAAACAATGAAATAGCTTACCTAATCTATTTGCAAGACTCTCGATCCTACCTCAGAAGTGAGGAGTGAATCATAGTTTCTCAGAAACTATCAATCCCCATAGCTTCCCTAGCAATATCGAGAGTAGAATTAACTAAAATAAAGCAATTAACTACTCTATTTGATATGATTCTAACTAGAACTTTGAAAGCTAGAACCTAGATTCTGCAGAACAGTGGCGAATCCGATGGTGTGTGTGATCTTTTCCCCTCAGTGTGATCTCCTCGTTCCTTCGTGTTCACGCGATCCGATCCAGCGTGTAATGCTAGCATCAACAAAAGTAGATATTGGGATAAAGGCAGCTCAAAACACTTGTGATCAATACAATGCGAGTAGGAGAGGGATAGCACAAGAGTACGAGCTTGGCTTATGTAATTCTGGCGGGATCTATTACAAGTCATGCAACATAAAGCGTCTAGAACTGAAACTATCCTGTTTGAGGAGCAAAACCTAAAACTTTAATGGCTTCCTAAGCTATTCTACTCCAATGGATTGGATGAAATAACAGCGTGCTTGCAGACAAGATGGATATGTGGCTTACCAACAAGAAACAATGCTAACTAAGCATGCAATGAAAGAAACTAAGCATTCTAAGAAAAAGGAAAACTAAATCTATTGCAAAAGAAAATCGGAGAGCAAATTTGAGGGGCCATTTGCTTGAGCACAAGCCATCTATTTATAGCATTTTGATTTACCCAAGGTAAAAACCAATTTGAACTCTTAAACTATAAATAATGGCAAAACACTATTCCAGGGAACCAGAATCATAAATGCAAGCATATGGCGGTGAAAGAAAGCTGGTAAAATGTTGAAATTACGTGAGTCATGTTAAAATATCTTTCTGGAAAATGCGTAAAGGACCGCTGCTCCGAGCGGGCGGCGGCGGTATGGACCGCCTCCCGGGCGGGGCAGCAGCTTTCATCATCCGAAGAGTGAAAGGCCAAGAAAAGAGGGGAAAAGGGAAAAACAAAGCACGCGGTGGCTAAGTGGGGCATGTAGGATGTTAACGCACACTTGGAGATCTTTTTCGGATCTCGAACACCTTGCGAGGAGACTTGTATCATCATTGGGGCACGTGTCACGTTGTTCCGCGAAGACAAAGACTTTACAATTTTGGGTATGTACAGTGCCCCCATATGTCTCCTCCATTCCTACCTACTATCCTCTATGGACTCAATACTCAAGGTGGTGAGGCTGACACCTATATAATCACCTATTGTACTAGGTATCTAAACTCCGTGGTTCTTTCTATTGTTGTGGATGTGGTTGTGGTGGTATATGTTGTTTTGGAGGAACCTATGAGGAGGACCTTGTGGATGCATTAGAACCTATATCACTAGAACTTACTTCCCGGGCTTTCCCTATACTCCTACCCCTTCCTTTTCCTCACGATGAACTAATTTTGCTATATCTCTTAGATCCTAGATGTGTAACCACCGTGTTGTTGCAACTATGTCCACGTCTATGGATGCATGTGGAATGGTAATCCACACTTTGGAATAGTTTTGGTATACCAAGGACCATAATCTGATGTGGTCATGAGGTCTATAATCATTGGTCGTGTTACCCATGGCTGTGGGACAACACCATTGAAGTTGTTTGAGGCTCAACATTGTCGATCTCGAGGTTTGAACTCAAAATTCTCTTGTGCTCTATGTATGTACAACATATCATCACTTGGAATGCCCTATACATGGCCCAACTATCATTATACTATGTCAACCCTATACCACTAAGTGATATTCATGTGGCTTCTAATAAAGAAATGATCTACCTTTGCCATGAAAAGCTCTACGACATTCAATCTCCACTAGTATAGTCTATAGGGTCGTCAAGTGATAATTCAGAGCTTCAAGTCATTAAATTCTCTCCTATAATATGTTTTATCACCCATGTGTGAGCCAATATCCTTGCCCACTAGCTCCCAACCCACGCAAGATGGCTCGTCCGGAGCCTTGACCCGTAACACTCCAATGGGTGACCAATGGAAATGTGGTCCCAGGCCCATATCTACAAAAATGTAGATGGTCCCACACCCCTCAAGCCTCAATATGCTATCAAATATAGGTCAAAGTACATGTGAGCCAGTATGTACTAACCCCAAAAAAAGGCCTTTTCATCCATAAGCCTACATATAACTCTTGTCAATCTAAGTGAGAAGTGTTTACCCCTCTTGTCAAGTAGCAAGTAGCCGCTGATAAGAGCCAAAAATAAATAGGTATCCTCACAATCTATTTTTCTCGCAAAGCATGTAAAGAAGCTATAAAGTGGTATTGTCATACCCTTTCAGGGTATGTCTCAACATTAAAACATGCCCCATATACAATCCAGAATCTGGGTGTGATCCTTGTCATACTCCACCAAGATTCCCTAAATCAAAACTCAGAGGATCGATGCACATCTTCTAATGTGACCATCATCTCACTTTGGTTGAAAGTCTAAAGTTTTGACTCTTACTCATCATCTCTATGATAAGGTAGTCAATAGGTCATGATAAAGTGTAATATATGAGCAAGCGTGCAATGTACTTAAGGTCGGTGGCCTCCAAGGTCATAGTCAAGATAATATGTTCTCATCGTGTGAATGTCTGCTCATAGGCTCTAAGGAACCCGTGTCACTCGCACACATGCAAGTTATGCAAACTTTCCTACAAGATTGCACAATACTTCATTAACGTCACTTTCTTCTAATTATGTCTTCCTAAGAGCTTCACACTTGTTTTTCACTAGTGCCAATCTTTACGCACATCCGAGTGTCTCATCTTTCATGGCCTTGAACTTTGTTATCTTCAATTATATTTCTAGCTATAATTACCGCTTTGGGCGTTGCACAAATATTCAGATCTTGGTCTAATTTCTTCAGCTCATCCTTTAAAGTCTAGAGCAGTGCCTCGTAAGTTGAAATTTTTCTTACCAAAGAGGCCCTTTCTCTTTATGCTTCTTGTTCAACATCTTTTGGGGTTGGCATTCGAATTGGTCCATATTCTAGCACCAAATCAACTAATGTGTGCACATAATGCATAGCCGAAGGAAACTTCTCATGAACCTTAGACTCAAGATGAGGTCTTGCTTTCAGAACATAGTCACCAATTTCTTCTACCATACTAATGAATGCCTCATTCTTCTTTTGTTCTAGGCCCTTCTCTCCTTTTAAATGTGTTATTTTTTTCATTTTTTCCTTATTATCTTCAAGTAGCACTCTAATAGTGGTATCTTTATCAATGTTCCTCTGTGCCACCTTTGCAGATACCTTAACCAAAGCATTTCTTACCTATTCATCAGACATTAGAGTAGGCTTGATTGTCATGTGTCTGATTTGGGGTGCCTTCTTCACTCTCCTTGATACACAAGATTCCTCACAGACGTTGAAATTTGGCTCATCCATATGGGTCTGCATGGACCAGGATAATTATTTCCTTATGCATGTGGTGGCCATGTCTGGATCCATCATATCCCATCCATACAATTCCTTAAGGCCTATTGTACTCTGAAAGCTGGCACGAATGATTTTTATTGTGTCCTCGTCGTATCCCATACTTGGCACAACATATTCTTCATTGGTTCTCTTCATTCTTGGCCCCTTAGGAACCTAAGTACCAAGGTTTGGAGCTGGCCCTTCTCCTTCTTGAGTAGTAACATGAGCACTAGGTTGCTCTTGCACCATCTCTTCTGCTTCCTTCATCCCTTCCTCTTCATCTTTCATTTCTTCATCTCTAGGCTCCTCCATATCTTCTAGTTATACTAGGGTCCTTGGCGTGCTCTCCTCAAACTCCTTCACCTCCTCATCCAGCTTCACTTTCTCCTTCTCTTCTTCTCAAGTGCCTCTTTCTAAGGGGAGAGTCTAGGTGATCTTCTTACTAGATATGGTGTTCCCGTGCCTTGGGATCGTTTCTTCGAATACCTTCTTAAACCGGAACTCTTCGGGACTACATCCATGTCTAATTCCTCTTCTTCATCCCACGCCTATGGTGGAGAATCTATGTGCTCATTTTCCACTTTGTATGTGAGTTACCTCTAGCCTCTATAATCCAAGCCTCCATTATCTTGTTGTTCCTCTTCCTCCTCGTCGATCTGTATGGTCACAATAGGCTTTGGAGGTGGCACATTATCCATTTTGTTACTTCCCTTAGGTAGGCCTTGGAAGCATGAACTCGTTCTCCACATACTTATTGTTCTTTAACCTCAACTTCAATTTAAGATATATGAGCGTGGATCCACTATCCCCAATAGCCAAACTTACTAGCTTCATACTTATGACATTTGCAATGATCCTCTCAATGTAGGCAGACCGACCTAGATATACATATGTTTTTATGAGGGTGTGGTAGTCACAATCTACCTTATTTGTGTTGAAGTTTGGTCTACTTGCATCGAAAATCTTTAAACTAAGGCCTAAAAGTAGCGCACTGCGAAGACATAAGGTATTTTGCACCATAGAATCCATGTTCCATCCTTCATGGCAAACTATGTGATGCGAAGTTTTGATATACTATAAATTGTACTACCTCACCTAATACCAAAGGTAGCTCTTTTGAATGAGTGATTCCTCCTCAAATGTCGTGAGAAGTCAGTCATACCAAATTTCTGCCCTTTTCTTGAACGGGTCACTCATTGATCCTTCGCATAAATATTTCTCAAGCCTTTCCGTGAGGGACTTCTTCTCAGCGGGGTATTCCCAAATTTTATTCTTTGGCCCATCGAGCACTCCAATTTCTACAAAAATAAGAGATAAGAGGATGGCGCCAAAATTTATCTTTTTGCCTACACGCTCTTCCTCAACAATTTTTTCTACAATATAGCCTCGCTAAGTTGTAGATTTCTCCCTCTATCATCTTCTTTGCAATGTATAGCCACATTGTATTTACATGTGACCATCTCCCTTGATCATTCAGCTTGGTGAGTAGATGCGTGGCTACCTGCACCATAGGGTACTTCCTCAATATGTAAATGTCCATTCCATGTAGACCCTTGGTATACCCCAACTCCTTTTTATGGCTATAATTGTTGCTTTATCAGTTAGATCACTAATAATGTTTATTCCCTGTGCCCTTCAATCCTGTTAATGTTGTAATTAGGGAAATTATGATCCTAACCCTTCATCTGGTGAAATGGAAGAAGTCTTCATGGACTCTACTCATAAGCCACTGGTATAAAGGTTCATATTTTCCAAAGCATGGAAGATGATATAGTTAATAAACTCCTACCTTCTTAAGCAAATTTTCCCCAGCATCATCATATAATGGCATATCTTCCACCGTGCACTTATTGGTCTTCTTATTTAGCAAAGCATCCATCTCTCCCTTAGTATCAATGGTGTGGTGGTTGTAGTCATTTACTTTGCACTGTGGATGTGGGAATCCCAATCTTTCCTAACTATTACTCCTTCTAGGTACTGCATCTCTGAAAAAATTACTCTCGAGAGAAATTTCAACCTCAACTTCCACCTTTTTCTTTCCTTTTTCTTGCCGCAGGTGCTTTCTTAGGTGCCATTGTCAAAATCCCACCTTTTATCTTCTGTGTTGAGTAAGATGAAACCCTAAATTGAATCTACATGCCCTAGCTCGAAACCGCATGCCCTATCTCCTTCTCGATGGTTCTTTTCTCAAACCCTTCACCAAAGGGGACGTAATCCTTTTCATTCACAAATCTGTTCTCCACATCTAGTTTCACAACTCTCCACACCTCAATATGATTCACTTGGCTCAGTTTCACTTAGCTCACTCAAATACTTGTGATTGCAAAGGTAAAAATGAACCCGCATCACGTCCTTATATAAATTTTAAAAAATTTAGTGTATTTATTGCTCCTTCACCTACCAAAATCCTCTCATTAATTGACCATTTTCAAAATTTCCAAGAATTTCCATGTGGTACAATTTCATGCCATAGCTATAACCTTCTAGCACACATTCCTACCCTCTGGCTATAGACTTCTCTTCCACACGCTTCCATGCATTGAGTACTTTGTCACTCTACCTTCTCCTAGTAGTTTCCATGACCATTGCTTACATTGAGTTATACCACCCTTAAATTATTTTCCATTTATGGTCTTCTTTGAAGTAATCTCCTTTCTAACAGCTCCTTTCCATACTTGAATAACACATGTAACAGTTTTTTCTCATGTATACCCAATTGTGAATAACAAACACCACACATCAATGGTATGTACAATCCTCTACACATAAAAATACTTCTTCCAATGAGCAAACGTGCTTATTACACAAAATACCAAACTAAATTCACAAATAATAGCAAATAAGAAGGAAATACATTAGAGGAAATACGAGAAGGGGAAACCAATACTAAATGGAAACATTGCCTTATTACAAACACCAAGAAGACTTATTGATAGTAGGGCTTCATCCTACTCCCGTTAAAGTAATTGGGTAACTGCATTCCATCAATCACCTCTAACTAGCAAGTTCCCAAGTCAATTATATGAGTGACAACATACGGTCCCAACCAATGCACCTTGAGCTTTCTTGGATGGCACAAAAACTTAGAACCATAAAGTAGTAGTATCATCTGTCCAACCTTAAGCTTCTTATCTCGATGTGTCAATCATGCCATGCTTTTTTCCTAGCCTTTTCCTTCTTCGACTCCAACATGCTATGGCACGCCTCTCATCCAGGTATATTAACCTATGAATTGTTTCTTTTAATGCTTTCTCATCAACTAGATCTCCAGTAGCGTGCAATACACAAAGAAGGCAACATGAATTCCATATGAAGAACTGCTTCATGCAAACACCAACTGAAAGTGTGTGGCCTTATTCAACCTCTTGTAGGTTGTTCTACACACCCAAAGTACAGCAGAAACTTTATCATCCCAATCTTTCCTTCCAATGTCACAATTTATTGTTAAGGTCTAGCTCAATATCTTGTTAAAGGCCTCAATAGTACCTATTTCCTAAGGATGATAGGATGTAGTATTTTGGTACACAACCATAAATTCATCCAGTAATATCATGATTGTCTCATTAAAAACATGTGTGCTCCTATCACTTGTCAAGATCAGTGGACATCCATACCAAGTAAGAACATTTTCCCATAAAAACTTGGTTGTTGTAGCTATTGTACAATCCTTTGTAGGTGTTGCTTCTTCCCATCTTGTAAGATAATATGTGCAAGTGATGATATAGTGCGATCCAATTCTATGTGCAGCTGGTGAAATAGGACCCACAAAATCTATAGACCATTTCTCAAATGGTTCTACACTAGAAATAGGCCTCAAGGCATTTCATCTCTTTGCCCAAGTTTTCCAAGGCATTGACAGTGATCACACGCCTTACAATATTCTTTACAATATTTTTATAGGTTTTCCCACCATAATCCAGTGAGTAGAATCTTTCACGTGGTGGCATCACCTACATAATTCCAACTGCAATACCACCATGAGCATCTTCAATGATATCTATTTTCTCATGATCTACTAGACTCAGATGTAATACTTCGTCTCTACCTAGTTTGTATAAATCTCCACTAATCAACATAAAGGGTGCCACGTGAATTACAAGTTGTTTCTTTTCCAATGCTTTCATTCCTTCGACACTATACCTATGCGTAAAAAGATAGCAATATCCTCCAATTAAAGGCATCGATGTAACTTTGTATAAACCGTGTGCATCTAAAATTGTATCTTCAATTTTCTACACGTCCTCCCCTAACTGAATCCTTGATAAGTGGTCTAGGCCAAAATTACTTTTACCTGGTTTTACCATAGCTATGAAATCAAATTCTTGAAATAAGAGCACCCATTGACATATGCACCCATATAAAATGGGCTTATTTACTAATTATTTTAATGTCATGTGATCATTATAGAATAAAAAAGGTGTTGTTAGCAAGTACTATCTAAATTTATGTAGCATGTAGATCATCAAAAGGCATCGTTCTTTGTTGTTGTATAATTCTACTCAGTAGGAGTCAAATTTCTACTAGAAAAATAGATAGGATGATCTATAATACCTTCTCCAGGCTGAGCTAACACCGTGCCAATGGTTGTGCCAGAGGCGTCCACATGTACATGAAATGGTTGGTTCCATGAAGGAAAATACATAATGGGCATTGTTGTAAGTCTCTCCTTCAATGCCTCAAATGTGCGTTGTTGTGGTTCTCCCCAATAGAATGTCCATTTTCCTTTTAGTAACTCCTACAAGGGTGCGTAAATCTTTGCATATCTTTTTATAAAATTTCTATAATACCCTGTGTGGCCCAAGAATCATGCACCTCACTCACTGTGGTAGGCTCTACCAAATTTCTACAATAATTGCAACCTTAGTTGGATCCACTAACAAACCTTCCTTGTAGATGATGTTCCCTAACAAAGTTCCAAAAGGTGTAGAAAACACGCACTTCTTGATGTTTAAAGAGATGTTTAACTATCGACATCTTTCAAACATTAAGCACAAATTGTCACAATGATCCTTAACAAGTCTATACATCATCTAATCATCTAATTAAACTGCAGGAAGTTGTGAATAAAATCTTAGAATGTTTGAACAACTATGCGCGGAAATATATCAAGCATGTTTTTGAAACCAAAGGGCATCACAATATATGGAAAACTTCCCCACTTAGTGGTGAAATTCATTTTCTCTTGATCCTCCTATGCAATTCTAACCTGATGATACCTAGAGAATCCATCTGTAAAAGAATAAACTTTGTGCCCTGCAACGCCTTCTAATATTTCCTCTATGAAAGGTGTTGGAAAAGGATCAATCACACAGGTAGCATTCAGTTCCTTGTAATCCACACAAATCCTAATCCAACCATCTTTCTTTATACTAATCACCATGGGGCTAACCCACTTTGATTCCTCTAGGGGCTTGATGATGCCAGATTTCAACATTTTGTCAATTTCTTCCTTAACTTTTATGCGCAGGTTAGGGTTCATCTTGTAAGGTCTCTTCCGACCAGAGCACGCACCTTCCTTTAGCTTAATCTTCATCTCTCCTAATGACTCGTGCACTCATTTTAACTCATGATAGCCCTAGGAAATAAATCATAAAAATCCCGTAGTAACTCAATTATCTTTTCCACTTTAGAATCAGACCAATAATCCCCAATTGTTTCCTCCTTAGGTTTAGCATCCATGTGAATGTTCACTTTCTTGGTCTTCATAGGTTCATGATAGGCGTGTGTGTTCTTATCTGCATTTTCTAACACTTCATGCATACCTGCTAAATGATCTATATCTATATTTTCTACTTCTTCATCATCCACTATGTAGACCATCTTTCCTTTTTCTTTGTCAAAACAAGCACACTTAAGTAGTGTGGCATTTATCTCTTCTACTTCATCAAAATGCACTCCTAATTCTACCTCACCAAGTAACTCCTGAATGAGTTCTTCAATCTTTGCATTGTCTCCCATAGTTAAGCACTTCATAACCCTTAATGCCTCTTCCACCGGAGGTTTAGTAGAGAAGTAGTCAAAATTATGGGTCATTCCTACAATCAAGTCCTACCAATTTCTAGTCTCCCTATACATCTCTACATAAACATACTAGGCTTGTGCATAGCCTTGTAAAGTGGAATAAAGTTTGTGCACCCAAAGTGAAGGTGGTAAATCTTCCTACCCCTCTGTCCAAAGTCTCTCACACTACTGAACGTGGTGCTGAATAGGTTGTTTACCATAATATTATCCCTGTGAACCATCCACTAGCACTTTTTATCTCGTGCAATGTATATACTAACATATTCCTTCTTTCCACTTGAATTTCCCTCTATTTCTTCATGGCACGCAAGAATATTGTAAGATCTCCTTCTCTAGTGTACCAAGGTACAGGGTTGTTACCTATTCTCTCGAATACATTAAGGTTTCTTCTTCGTGTAAATGAGCTTATGACTTTGCACCTAACCATCTCATAGGTGCCATGTGCCTAATTGTCAAAAGCAATACTTTTAGTATCATTGATAGACTGTGCATCTTCCAACTAGAGGATTCCTTCCTTTGATGGCTCAATTACTTCTGGGTCCCGAATGATGCGTACATAAATTCTATTCAAGTATTTCTCACTCAAAGGTTCAACATAAGGTGCAGATTTTCCATCTATCAAAGGGATAATTACTCTTTCTTCCTTGTTCTACAAACTTATATATCCCTTGTTGAACCGTAAATCAGCATTATTTGCATAACACCAAGGGCGGCCAAGTAGAGCTAGGAAGTTGTCTGATTCTACAAGTGCTAAGACTCCAAAGTCCCCAGTGAACTTCACCCCTTATATAGTAATGGATGTGCCCTTCAAAATTCCTATGGGAGTGGCCTTAGCTTGATTGGCCATGAACATTAAATTAGAGGATGGTTGTAATGGAGGTCTTCCCATCATGTACACATACATATAAAGTAAGCACATTAACTTCCGTTCATATATCAATCAATATATTTCTCAAGAGCCACCCATCCACAAAAGCATTCGAGTGATCTCATTTTCATAATCCAAGCTATGAGGGGAATATTAGCATGTAGTATATGTCTTCCAGGTCTCAACACTTGTGCATAGAGTGTTTCCTTAATCCAATTACCTAGTAATGGAATGATATTATCCTGGCACAAAATTTTGAATACCTCTTTCAAGTCATCAATATCTGATTGAACTGTCTTTTCTTCCTTCTTTTGTTCTAACCTGTGACTATTCCTTCAAACACCGTATTTCACCACCCGAATATTTAAAGTACCTCCATGGTTTCCTGATAAACCTCCTTCTCATGTGTAGGTTCTGGGTACCTTACATGTAAAACTTCCTCCTTGGTGATAGTAGGATTCTAGTGTAACACCTCTCAGGTGTGCATTGCTTCAACATGTGTAGTAATCTTCACAGGTAATACCTCAAGTTCTGGTGCTATCTTTGGAATCCACTAATTTTCCCTAGTGCGTTGTATTTGAACCATCCCTGCGCATTTTTTCTCTTGTTTATGTTGCTTGCTAAGATGCTCATATAAGTCTGGGAATTCCTCATAGTTGTGATTCTTCCCACAAAAATAACAAGTAATATTCTAAGGAAATTCATACATGTAGTGGTTAGGAGATCCACATGTAAAACATGTTCCATGAGGGAACTCACCTCATCCACCACCATGACCTCGGCCCCCGAATCCACCATGGTATCCTTAACCTCTACCATGACCTCCTTCAAAGTACCCTTCATTTTGATCATAGCATGCTTGAGTGTGATCATGCTCATGGTGCTCACTTTTTCCTTTAGAGTTATCTGATACTCTAGTTTGTTGCACACCGATATCTATGGCATCATGGATCTAACCAATCAACTTGTAGTCTTCTGTATCATGAGTTGTGGACTAGAAAATTTTACAATAACAAGATACATTCTTCCTTATTGTGTATTTTAATAATGGGCGGTATCTTGTAACATGGTCCAAATGACATATCTCATAGTCCAGCAACAATGAATGAACTGATCTACAAGGACAACTATCTTTAGTGTTCCCTTCCATTTCACAATCTCTACACCACATCCCAATGTAAGCATCTTTTGTGCTAAATTTTCGATAGTTTCTCCAAATGCTTTGTCATAGCTAGAATATGTGCCTCCAAGAATGGTCTCATGCTAGTTTCTATACTTCAAACTACCTCGTAGCATAAATCTGCTTCAAGTGATTCACGTGGGTCCGTATAAGTCTTATGTGACAATTCCCTTCTAAAAGGTGTGATCAAGCCCCCAATGAACCACTATGCATGTTGGATTACATGAATATCATAAGAAAGTTTAGACAACAATGTCTTGAAATGGGCATCATATTCTTGAATTCTCTCAGTAGTTCCCTACTTAATATCCTTGAGCACATTTATACTCTTCTGCTCAAACTCAAGAATATGAAACTCCTTAAGGAAATCATCCTTTAATGTTGCATAATATATGTAAGTTTGATCAAGGTCAAACTTCATGTACTAACTGTGTGTGCATCCCTACAATGTAGTTGCAAACTGACTTGCCTTGCACTCAAGACATAACTCCTTTTGCATGCCATAGTATCTCACACATGTGCACATGCTCAATAGCATCTTCTATGCCCCTATACTCTAGAAGATGAAGAGACATCTCCATGTAAATATTATGGGGTTGGTGTGGACCACTGCCCACCTAATCTAGAACCTCTTATGTTACCTCTTCCTCCAAAACCACCATATCCACCAAAACTAGAACCACCTATGCTTTTGATCCTCCACCTATAGCTAGAAGTGGACTAGAAGATGTACTTCCTTGTGTCCCAATAGTAGTACTAAATTGAACTCCTACAGTCTGCAAAGTGGTACTACTCCTAGAAGTGAGTCCAAAATTTTGTGCGCTTGAGTTCTATGTTGATGATGCACCTGAGAAGGTACCCCAAAAACAAAAATACATTTTCCTGTCATTGATGTACTTTTATCTGACTTACTCCTTCTCTTCTACTTCTACTACCTATACTAGTTTGCTCATTATTGGTTGTACTTAGATACTAGAAATCCCGGTCAAGGGCTAGGTTACTAGGTAGCTTCGGATGTGTACCTCTGGCGGCTTTGGTCGTCTCTACTTATGTGCTCCCATGTGAGACCAAGGAGAGTTCCTATTAAGCTTTCCCAAATGGGGGAGTTCCAAATGCTTTGGCTCCATGCTTCTTGCATGAGATTCAAATCCTTCACAAGCCATGTCTCTCCTCAACACCATCCACTCTACATTATCACCTTGCTTCTCTATCTCCCTCTTGTGCACCGCACTATACTTAAACCACTTTTCTTCTCTTTGCCTCTCTACCGCTAGGTCCGACATCTTTCACCAAACCTATTCCTACCCCTGCGTGTGGTGGGGTTTAGCTAGCCATTGGTTTTTCTTCCAAGGTCAAGGTTACCATCAATATTTTCATCACTAATGGAATTCCTTGAAAATAAGTTCCCATTGGATAATGTAAAAACTGGAACTCAGCTACCTTCGGGAAAGAATAAGTGGAAATTGAGTACTCCAAAATATAGTTATTCAAAACACCACATAACCAAGTATCCATAGCGCGCATCCAAATCAGATCAGCATCATCAAGGGCCTAAACATATTCATGCATCTAGAAAAGCATATGATACCTCCAATTCCTTTTAGATTCATAAGCAACCAACCACTCATACAACTCTACCGGAAAAATAGCAAATAATCTCTCATATAGATAGTCATACAAATGTTGATCCACCCACGTGCATGTGTCAAACTCAAATCCAGTGTTGAACCTCTAAGCATACTCTTCTTCCAAATCCTTTATCCACTCCTCAATGCTTTCTAAGTTAAACCAAGATGCGTATTCATCATGAAACATCCTAAAAACAGCTGAAAAGAGGTCCCGAACAACGGAACCAATGATGCAGCCTAGAATCTAATATATAAAACCTAGAAAAACCCAAGTGCATTAGGACATCACCTCACCTAAGTAGAGTTCTCAAATAAAGCACGAAAAGGTTCCAAGACCCTCTTTATATTTATTTGTGTAGGATGTTATTGTAATGAAGATACAACATACTCAGAACTATAAATAAGCATAACATTCCACAGATCATATTCTAGATCTAGATCTTAGAGAATCTTGAATGAAACAATAACCATAATAAGATTAAACATGCAAAAACTAGTTATAGTCACATTTGACACCATTATCCATCCAATATACTCCATTACATTAACATAGGAAAACATAGAAACTTCTTACATTACAAATTATTACCATAAGCTATGTATGCGCATTAGATCCAATAAAGCATAACTCTAAAAAATTGTGTCTCTAAACTACACTGTTCACAACTTATTTATATGGTTGGGGACTTTCCCTTCACCACCTACGCACTTCCCAAAATAGGTCACATGTTGATAATAGCCATGCGCCTTTACATTAGCATGCACACATGTAAGTGCACTAATAATAGACATCCTACAATTAATTGGAAGTAGTAATCCTATTATTATCTCAAACTCCTACATGATGCTTCTCAAATTCTCATTCTCAAAATATCAATTGCGTGTCACACAATTCTCCATCCCAATGTGTGTTCCACATGTTACCTTTCAAAAATAGCCCGCATCCATGAAAATGGCTAAGTCCCGAATTAGCTTGTGTTGGCGCATGTTTCCTTTCCTATCCTTCTACACCTTAAAATGTGCCTTGTTCCCATGTGTGAATCTTCTATGTTCCTACTCCTTATAATAATATGTTTTCTCAACATTTTTTTGACACTAGTGTAATCCTTTTGAGCTAGCGCAATCCTAGTTACACTAGCCCAACCTAGGGATTGCACTAGTATCAACCCACACATTTTCCCTAGCAATAAATGTTATTAAATGACTTCAAAATTAAAAATTTAGGTTTACATACCAGTGCACCATCCATGGGAGGCCTCATGTACTCTTGAACTCGAGTCTTTGTTGTGTTTAAGCCTCAAAATTTACACCATCCTTCTCAAATTTCAGAGTAAATTCCTTGCTAAAACTCAATAGGGTAGGGTAATAATACTCACCGAATGGGTTTAACCTCTCCTACCTCGCTATTTATAGTCATTTTTCCCTTTTTCATCATTTTTCTTGCCTCCAAAGGGCTAGATGACCACCACGATTCTTCTATATTTTTTTAGATAAGATAAAAAGAGTTTGATTTTAAAAGGGGACCAAAAACCTTGTAAAAAAATAAGCCAGCTTTAAAAAAAACCAACAACGAGATATGGAGGCTAAGTCAAAAAAACTTGACAAATAGTCCACCACAAAAAATGCCAGACACCGATAGGGTCTACATATTAACCATTACAAATTTTTGACAAACAACCACTAAAGAGAAACTAACAAGAAACAAAAGAGAAAGGATAACCAAAGGTTAGTAATTGCGTTCTCTTCTCCTTGCTTTATGAGCCACAGTACTCGACCCATTTGTCCTTCCTTCCACCACTTTTATGATAACACGCTTTGGTATTTTTTCCTATTTTTCCTTAGTATGGGTGATCATTCGTCTCATAATCCTCAATGTCCGAGACAATAATGATGAGTCTCATGTTGGGGTTACTCTTTGTCTTGGCCACTTGATCTTGTAAAATAGAGATCTATTGTTCATGCATAACGAAATATTCCACGAATACCCCCAATCCTCTTATGTTATACCTTGATCTTGTGATGGCATTCCTTCAATCTGAATGAGGTTCTTATTAACAGTCTAGATGGTATCGTGGTCGAGTCCTCCCATAGTCATCTAAATTCCCATTCCATGAAATCCTTATCCCTTTTACCAAAACTCTCCCCCACATGTTGACCTCCCTTTTTTAAATTGCATAGGGCATCTACAACCCCTCGAGTAAAAGGTCAATAATTTTCCTTTTCCTCAAACGGTCAAGGGTGTAGGCTAGGGTTTCATGATTCGACTCGGGTTTCTTATTAATCATGGGTTGGGAAGGAATAATATATAAAGTTCTTTAGACTAATAGAATAATCAGGCCTTGATGGAGAGGGATAAAATTCTCTTTTTTAAAGTCCTCAATGGTGGAAAGAAGATACCTATAGAGGAAGAAGGCTAAGCTCATGGTCTAGTTTCTCGTGAAAGAAGTTAAGAATAGATAGATGATGGGAAAAAATCTTCCTAAATTTCCCCTCTAAGGTCAAGTATTTCATGACCATGAGACAGACATCAGCCCATCATTCAGGAAGGCAAGTACAGGAAATACCATCATCATAAGCCATAATGTTCTCACCAACTTAAAAAAGTGGCAATTTCATGTTTTTGTGGGTTTTATCCTTGAAAATTTAAGCCCCTCCATTTTCAAACCCGTTATCTCAGCAATAGCTCCCTCAAATACACTAATTTTAACCCCTCTAAAATTAAAACCACCATCAATCCAAGTATTTCCAAAATCCATAGAAAAAGCAGGTCATTTACCTTTGGACAATGAATGTACTGTTGTGAAGCCCCCTTTGTGCAACAATTTCCACAAGACATTGTTGTTTTTTAGGTGAAGAAAGGTAATGGGTTCAATGTGGACCCTATCACCTCCTATGGATTTTTCAACCTTACCGACTTCGAGGATGCAAAACAAGTCGCCAATCTCAAAAAACTTAACAAAATACTGGAATGAAATGAATCATAACCATAATAAAAAGAGAAAGGTATTTTCAAAATCCCAAGTGTGAGAAGCTTGGTAATCATCATTAAGCCTCCTCCTAGTTAGTGTCATCATTAATCAACTTATTAATGGGTTCCCATGGTATACATGTCCCCATCCACATCATCAAGTCTACCATGGCATTACCTTGGTTTTCCAGGGCGTCCATGGGTTTATTGTAGCTTTGAAAATGTGTTGAATGACCACTTCATCAAATGATGTTAAGATGTCGTGAGCTTCCTTGATCATGTTACTAAGCTTCCACCCACACTTACTCTAATCCTTGAGAGCATTAATCACACACAAGGAGTCCCCTTCTATGATGATGGATTTTAATCCCAGATCCTTGCACATCATGACCCCCCAGAGCATCGCCTTAGCTTCAACAACGTTATTGGTATGATTACCAATGGGTCCCACATAGGAATTTATGTAACTACCTCTTTGATCATCATATCAAACCCCTCCTCCGAAACACCAATATGTATTTTAATCAAGCCATAAAAATTGAGCTTGAAGCTTCCATCGAGGGCTTTGACCATTTAATCTTTTGGTTAACCCTCTTGTTCTCCTTAGAATTTCTTTTTCTAAATCTAGGTAATTTTTATCCCATTTGAACTTTAAAATCTGGGCATTATCTTTAAGATACTATCTCACCTTTTCAATCACCTTCTCTAAGGTGGATGCCTTGTTCTAAAAATATTGTTATTTCATTCTAACCATAACCCCCATAACGTGTGAGGGAGAGAAAGTTTCCAAATTTCTTGAACCAAAACATTCTAAAAATTAAAACTCCATTGATTAGGCAAAAGGGCCACATCTCCAGGGAGGACCATGTGCACCTTAAAAATGCCGAGGACAACAAAGAAAACTTGAAAGGAGAAGGGACATTCAAGGAAGAGGTGTTGAATAGATTCTTCATTACATTTGTAGATGTTACATCTATTGATTATGATCATTCCTCTTTTTCTAATCCTATCCACAGTTAGAATCTTACCTTTAACCACTTCCCAAAAGAAAATATTAATTTTGGGAATAAGATTCTTATTCCAGACCTTTCTCCAGAGGGTGTTGGGTTCAATGTGTTCAAAATTTAACAAGTAACTAGATTTAACACCATACTCCCTTGAATCCATGGTTCTCTAGATCAACTCATCTGAGATCTATCATGGGGGATATGGTAATCCTTAAGCCTCTTATTTAAATCTTGAAAGGGCTTAATATCCCCTAATAAGTGGGGGGAGGGGATCCACTTACATTCTTCATCCCAATAATTACAGACTAGTTCACCTTGTTCCTGAGTATGAAAAATCCAAATCTCACTCCATGGCTCAACCAATTTTATGGCTCCATTCATAATCCAAGGGTCCTCCCAAAATTTTATCTTAGATCCATCTCCAAGATTCCACTTAATCCCTTTAATAACAACTTTCTAGTTTAAAAGAGGTTATTCCAGATGTATGGATCCTCTAGGAAGATCCATATCAAAGAAGAGAGCCAGAGTACCACCAAAGGGCCACAAATATTTCACTTTCAGGATTTTGACCCAGGTTCCTTCTTCTCTATGTAACCTCCACCCAACCTTAGCTATAAGAGCTTGGTTCATGAGATGAATGTTTTTTAAGCCCATGCCACCCCTGTCCTTAGGTTGAGTGACTTTATCCCAAGCAACTAAAGGAATTCTATTCCTTTCCTCGATCCAATCCATAAAAACCTTTTCTGTATGCTCTCAATAGCCTTCTTGACTCTAGCTAGAAAAGTGAAGATGGACATAATGAACACAACAATACCTCTGTAAGTAGCTTTGAAGAAGCTGACATTTTCTAGCCTGTGAGAGTAGTGTGCCTTTCTAAGAGGAAAGTTTTTATGAAATATTTCAATTAATTTATTCCAACCTCCTTCCTCAATTTTTTTCCCACAAAGGAGAATTCCCATATACATATTAGTGATGGTCTTGATGTTGCATTCTATAATATTGCTTGAGTCTCTTATGTTGCTTGTCCCCACATTAATGAAGAAGCATGATATTTTTCTTAAGTTGATCCTTTGCCTCGTAGATTTTTCATAATGTTTGGTGATGCCCTTGATATCCCTAGCTTCCTGAACAACTACTTGACCTAGAAGGACCATATCATCAACAAACTGCTGTAGGCATTAGTTTTCAACTCCATGAGCCACTTTTATACCTTCCATAATACCCACTCTCTGAGCCCTAGAACATAACCTGCTCAAAGTTTCAACAACTATTATGTATAGGAAAGGTGATAGAGGATCACCTTGCCTCAACCCCCTTTTATATTTGAACAATCGATTGGGATTTACATTAATTATAGCAAAAAATCTCAATTCTTTAGTGCAATCTTGAATCATTTTGATGAAGTGGGGATGGTATCCCAACCGAATTAAGAGGGAGTACAAGAAATCCCAAGATATTATTTCATAATATTTCTGCATGTCAAGCTTCACAATCATATCCTCCCTACCAGAAAGCTCCACAAAGTGTATTATCTCATGAATAGTAATTATCCTATCCATTATTTTCCTACCAGGCAAAAATTCCCCTTGATTAGGTGAAATGAAATTGCTAAGAGTTTCCCTCAACCTAAAATCCATAATTTTAGAAATGAGCTTATACATAGTATTGCATAAACTTATGGGTCTAAAGTCCCCAAGGTCCTTAGCTCTAGTATTTTTAGGAATGAGAGCAATAAAGGTGTGGTTGATTTGTTTGAGTAGACTACTAGATTGGAAAAAGTCTTGAATTACTAAAATAACTTCATTCTTAACAATATCCCAATACATTTGAAAAAAGAAGGCAGGGAAACCATCTGGCCCTAGGATTTTATCCCCTTCCATAGCATCAAGGATAGCTTTTATCTCATCCTTAGAAGGGATGGCTATAAGTTCACTATTCTCATCTTAGCTAATAGTAGGTTGAAAAATATTAAGGATCTTCGCTCTAGATATTTCATCAAAATGAAGGTCTTCTACAAACAAGTTCCTGAAGAAGGACACAATAGTAGTAGAGATATCCTTTTCCTCAGTAGCCATTTCACCATTGTATTTCTTTATTTCTTGAATTCTCAGCTTTTTTTCCTTAATAGTAGTTGAGATATGGAATAATTTAGTGTTTAGGTCTCCCTCTTTAAGCCAAGTAATTCTAGATTTCTACTTCCAATATATCTCTTCTCTGTGCACAGATATTGTGGTATTCAACAAGTAAATATTTTTCTTTTAATTTTTCCTCCATGCACCATCCTCCCTATTCCATGAATTCTTCCATAGCATGAAGATCTTGTACTATTCTACTTTTTTTGGAGAAAGATATTACCAAAACTTCCTTATTCCAACTTTTGAGATTTATCTTAACATTTTTTAAGTTTGGCAGCCACCCTAAACATGTTATTGCCTTTGATTTCCACACTCCACCATTCTTCTATATTTTTCTCCAACTCCAGTGAGTAGCCCACATTTTTTCAAACCTAAAATTTTTACCAAAAAGGTTGTTCCCTAATATTGAATTTAAGAATCAAGTGGATTGTGATCCAAGCCAATGCGAGCTAGAGAGGAAAGAGTATATTGTTGCTCATAAATCCATTGGGTGTTCACAATAAAGTGGTCCAGTCTGATTTGAATCAGGTTCTCCCCTTCATGTCTATTAGACCAAGTGTATTTTGAACCACTAAGATTTAGATCCATCAAATCATTCCACCCCAGAAATTCCCAAGGTCCTCCATACTCTCAATGAAAACATTAACTCCTCCCTTATTTTATGAGGGGATGAGAGGAGTGTTAAAATATCCTCCTATAATCCAGTTTAGCTCGCTAAACATCCTTCTAAAAGTGGTCAATTATTCCCACAATATCCTTCTACCCATAGTAGTATTAGGAGCATAAATATTAGAGAGAATAAATTGTTTTCTAGAGCTTATTTCAATGAAATAAATGGCAATATGATACTAACTATTGATAAGGGGAAATCCCTCCAAGGTAATTATTATTCCACATGCACAAAATATCCTTGGAGGCCCTAGCAGATTTTTGACAATGGAAACCAGCTTCTTTGTAAAAAAATTTAAAAGTCTTTCATCCTGTCTTGATTCATCTTAGTTTCTTGTATCATAATAACATTAGGTTTCTCCTTCATTTTGAAATCAAACAAAATCCTATGCTTACAAGGCTGGTTTAGGCCCCTTATATTCTAAGATAAACAAATAATTTAGAGTGAGAGGATTTATGACCTACCATCAATGGTTTTTTCTGCCCCTCCATAATTTCCTTCTTAGCAGCTCTCTCCCTCTTTTCCTTTTTAGATGGTCTTCCTGGAGATGCTTTATTGCACCTACATCCACCTTTGATCTAGTTCTCGGTGTTGGTCTCTGTTTTGGAGATGGTATACAATCTTTCCCTGGGACATGAACATCAGAGCATACCTTTATGGGGATTTCTTTTACCACTTCTATAACCACAATGTCTTCACTAGATTTTCCTTTGTGATATTCTTAGAGGACTCAAGATCACATTGGATATCCTCCTCCACTATAGGAATGTCCTCCAGACCAATGTCTAAGATCTTGAACATATTACTTACTAGTAGTGATTCTCCTAGTCTTTAGGCAAAAATCTTGCATCCATAGTATCCAGGACTATGGATCCAACAATACTATCCTCTTGACAATCTTCAAAAACCACTTGCATCTTCCTCCTTTTTAGGATCTTGATTTGCTTCCATCTTGTTGACCTTCTCTTGACCTTCTACAACTACTTCTTCTTGTCTTGGGTCTTCCAAAATATGATCCTTAATCTCCAATGGTTTACTTATCTGTTTCCATGTAGGATTTACCTTTGATGGTCCACTTCCATTTGGTTGCATGACTCCCTTACCTTTCAGATCTTCCTTATTAATGCCTTTATTTTTCTTAAACAGAGCTTTTAGGCCACCTTTTCTTTGGCTTTGGGAGATATTTTATATTGTGGCCTACCTTAAAGCATGAAAAACACATAAATGGTGTGAACTCATAGTCGATATTCTAGGTATGAATCCCTAGGGTGCCTTGATCTCAATGCTTCTGGGTAAGGAAGTTTCAGGGGCCACATTAACATAGAATCGTGTGAATAATAGTCTAGTTTTTGCACAAATGATCGAATCTATAATAACCAAAGCCCCAATGGCTTTTGCAATGCCCTATAGGATATCCAGATCCCAATATTCTAGAGGTAATACTGGGTAACTTGACCCGCATACATGATACTCTTTAATGATTATTTCCAATGGGTTGACACCAGAATGCCATTTTTGAACCAGAACCACCACCCAACCCATGAACCATGGCCCTCTAGCTAGGATTCATAAGAAATCCTCTTCCAAAGATAAGTTGATCACAAATAAGGCATTAGCGTGTGATGCTATTTCCATCGAGCCTTTGGGAATCCACTTTCTATTAGGCCATTTCTTGAACTCCTCAATATTCGGTCTACTACTAGGTATCTTGGCTAAAATGGTATTGCACATTGAAGTCTTCACCCAATTGGCTAGTTGCTCCAGTATTTCCAAGAAAATACCATTTTCATTACAAACAAGGATCATATTAATAGAAGGAGATACCTTTTGTCTGATTTTTCGACCACTCTCCATGCCCACATGATAGGGGGTCCCGTGTCTGGCTCCACCTTGTCCCTTTCCATTGTAAATTGTGCATCCTTCCTACCATCCTATAGAATCTCCCCATGAAACCCTACACCAGTCTCCCTCACCTTTTCCCACTCAAAACCATTTTCAAAATCACTCCTGGCTTCATCCATCGTGATTCTTATATATTCTTCTAGCACTCATCACAATTATTTTTATTAAATAGTCATTTTTCTCCCATTTTCACTACGATGGGCCATGTTTTTGCTTCTTAGCGACCTTTTGTGCCACACAGGGAATATTTTATTTTCTATCAATTTTTAGTGACATACCATAGTGTTGTAATTCTTCTATATCATTTTCTTCTTAAAAATCCAAAAAAATTGCAAATTTGAAAATATCTAAAAAATTGGTAAAATTAAAAATACCAAAAAAATTGTAAAATTAAAAAAATGGTAAAAATCATGCACGCGTGTGAAGCTTTAATCAAATGCATTGTCCTCAAACATCAAATTTTTTCCTACAAAACATATTTCTTTGGCCTTCACTTGTTCTCGCACATGATTTTCGATCATATTGATCTACTCTCCATCAACAAAGTTGGTTTTCTTACTATGTCTGTACTCTTTGGCACAATGAATGTTGGGTAAGGTTTCATAGTGAACGATTTATTTTTCATCGGACCCTCGCATCCTCCATTTATTCCCCTTACATGTATCCTTTCTTGGGGCACCATTTTTAACCCTTTTTCATTAACTCAAACATTTGGGAACTGAAGCTTGATAACAAAAAAACATTGGTGCAATTGTCTTAAACATTGTTTGTTTGAATGTGTGTGTTTGTTCTTGTTTCCATGTTAGGTTAGCTTGTTTACTTTCTCGTATTGCATTACATTATGTATGGTGCATTGAGTTAGTGTTTTAGTAATGAACAAATGTTCTTATTATAGCTTTTATGTTGTATGTGTATATTTTAAAAGAGAGTGATGATGGAGATCATATGAGCAAAATGATGAAACAAATTTGTTTATTAAACGAGCTAGATGCAAAATCTATTTCCATATTATTCACTATCATGTCTTATCACTATCATTTTTCTTCCAAAACACCTGGGGCAATAGGGATCATTTTTATCCCCCTCCCCCACCTTGTTTCTTCTATTTGTTTCCTTCATATTTTTGATCGTCGATTGACCTATTCTATCACCCCATCGAAACTTGAGGGGGCATCCTTCATTCTACTAATTTCTCTTAAAATTTTACTTACCTGTAATTGTTTACTATCTTTGAAGTGGTGTTGTTTATGCCACCCCAAAGAGGGGAAAATGTAGACACCTTAAATCCGCTTATCTAGTTTTATTGATAAAATTGTACTAAATATCCTTTTTCTTATCATTTCCATTATAATTAGTGATTTCTCGCTAATTAACTAATGTTTCCCTCTATTTTGGTTAATTAACGACACTTCGCTTATTAACTAGCCTTTATCACATTCCGAATGCCAATTAATGACACTTCATTAGTTATAATCCTCTTCAAATCCATTAATTACCTTTTATGAGTTAATTAATCTTTTTTAACAATGTATTTAATCAATAAACCCTTTATTGGTTAAATCCATCTTTCAAATGCTTCAAATTGTTAGGGTGTTAATGTCAAGTGGGGATAGCCACTTAGACAGCCCCTTGTTTTAAAGATTATTTTTAATAATCTTAGTCAATCTTTCATAGCCTTAAAACGAGTGAAGTGGTATAATCACTCACCCATCCTATATAAGCATTTGAAATATCCTTTTTCTTATCATTTCCATTATAATTAGTGATTTCTCGCTAATTAACTAATGTTTCCCTCTATTTTGGTTAATTAACGACACTTCGCTTATTAACTAGCCTTTATCACATTCCGAATGCCAATTAATGACACTTCATTAGTTATAATCCTCTTCAAATCCATTAATTACCTTTTATGAGTTAATTAATCTTTTTTAACAATGTATTTAATCAATAAACCCTTTATTGGTTAAATCCATCTTTCAAATGCTTCAAATTGTTAGGGTGTTAATGTCAAGTGGGGATAGCCACTTAGACAACCCCTTGTCTTAAAGATTATTTTTAATAATCTTAGTCAATCTTTCACAGCCTTGAAAAGAGTGAAGTGGTATAACCACTCACCCATCCTATATAAGTAGGATGATCCCTCACGGGACTATTTACTTGTGATACTAAATTACATGGTGCTATTAAGCATATAGACCATTTGATCTAAGCTCAAGATACTTATGTGAGTTGTTATACAGTGAGGTAGAAGTTTGTTATTGTTTACTATGAGACCGAGGAGTGAAGTGGAAGTGTTGGGTTAAAGTGTGAAATTCTTAATATAAGGTGTGTGCTTTTAGTGGAGTTTTTTCCTTTGGGTTTCTCCACTTAAATTTTGTGTCTCTTGTCTCATTTACTTTCAGTTCTTTTTATTTACTTTCATTAATGATCTGTTAATTGTTATATGCATGTATAAACACATGGTTAAATGTCTGCACATTGTAATTTATAATCCTCAGTTGTTTATTTTGTGGATCTATAATTCTTCAATTATATCTTCCCGCATTCGTTCTAACATGGTATCAGAGCTTATGATTATGTGTGTGCAGATCTAGATATGGATGTTTTCTATCTTGCAAGAGTGAAGAATATTGAAGACCATTTGATCTATGAAACCCTAAAAATTTAGCCGATAACTTCAAGCTAAATCAGGTGCAAAGTTCTAATTTTTGTCCCCAAATTACTTGGATATTAGTCGATTGACTATTTAAATCCTGTTAGAGTTTTTTGTATGCTTGGTTTAAAACCGTAAATCAGCTGTGATCCTATTTTGAGTTTTCATGCCATTTATAGTCGTTAGGGATATTTTTGAATCTAGACTCGAAAGGTCTCTCTAGATCTAGGTAGTTTGGGGTGTTTAAATCCGTTCGTTATTTTAATCTTTATTTGTGGTCGATCCACTTTTTTAAGCCTAATACAATCTTTTTCTCGCCATCAAGCTTTGTTTTTCATTTTTGCAAAGTTTGGACTAATAAAATTACTCTAAATAGCTTCTCTATCCTATTTTTCATATTTTCAAGTCGTATCCATTCGTAGAGTGCCAAGTGGCTTCAATCTGACATATTTTTGTCTTTGCAAAGCTTGAGCCAATCATTTTGTGCCATCGACTTTTCCCTATCAGTATTTTTGACTACTTTTGATTGCGAAGCTTGAGCCAATCTTATTGCTCTATATAGCTTCACATTTTTTAGTTTTTACGAAGCCTGGGCCAATAAAAAATATCCATCTTGCTTTGTGGTGTCGGTAATATTTTTTATCTGATTTTCAATTGCAATCCTTGTGCCAATAAAGGATTTACGTGTCTCCTTCTTGTCATGACTTGACTTAACTATCATGTGTCATTTGTGAAATAAAACCCAATCAAATAGCTCTAAATAGCTCTGTATTTATCCCTAGCTTGCTTATGTCATTTGCGAAGGGTAAGCCAATAAAATTTCTCCGAGTATCCCTTCATTTTGCATTTGTTAGTTTTTGTGAAAGACGAAACAATAGATTTGCTCCATATTTAACCACCATTTCATTGAATGTGGACTAACAACCAATTTTATAGACTTCCAATAATGTTATTATTGGTTTTATAAACATGAAATTTGGTTTCCAATTGAGTGATTATCGATTTCCATGGTGATAAAATCGGTATCTAATTGTTTGATTATCGGTTTCGGTTGTGTTATTATCGATTTACAAACATATGAATGTCAATATCCAATTATGATATTATCGGTTTCCAAACATGTGAATGTTGGTGACCAATTGTGTTATTATTGAGTATTTTCACTTTAAGGGAGAATGAGAGGCATCCCATTCTTTCCCTTTTTAAAAAACTTTCCCATTCTATCTCTTGAGTTTTCTGTCCCATTTTTCCTCTTGAATATTTATCACTTTTCCATAGAATCTACCTTTTTCATTTTACATTTAACTTTGATGGTGAATGGAAGGTCTTATTTTTCCCTCTTTATTTTTTAATTTTAGATAGAATGGGAGGCCTCCTGTTATCCCTCTTGATTGATTTTACACTTTAAACGAAATTGGAAGGCCTCCCATTCTACAATTATTCATTGTTTTTATTCTTCCTCTATTTTGAATTTATGAGATTGACTTTATTAGTCCTCTTCCAACTCTATAGAAGTTAAAAATGTATCGATTATTGTTCCTTTATATTTAATGTTTGGGAATGGGCATATGTTCATTCTATACAATAAACCGTATTCTTTGAAAAAAATTATTTCTATAAACATTGGATTCTCTACAAATATCCTTTCCAATGAATACAAATACACAACACTCTTTTATCGTAACAACTCACTCTGTTTCCATTTTTAACAAATAATAAAACTATGGTTGGCCCAAAATCATCTTTCTAACCATTGTTGCAAATTGCAATATATTTTCATATTCTGGAAGTATTTTCTTCACACTCTCCCTCTCTTTACATTTCTCCATCCATGCAGCAATTTGAGGAAATTTTTCTTCAAGTGGAATTTTAAATCCTCCAATAATTTCGTACATGGGGAACCAACTAATCTGTGGTGCAAGCACAATATCCACCAATCCAAATTTATCTCCTCCAAAATAATCCTTTCATTGTTTCTTCCAAAAATACAGATATTATATAAAATCAGATATTATATTATGAACCCTCCATTCCCTAATACTTTATTAGTGTTTCACTTTATATGTCTATTTCTATGTTATGACATTTTCCTATTATATATAAATTTCTTAATTATCATTTTCCCATTATTTATAAATTTCTTAATTGGATAACCAACATATAATTTATTTATTTATTGTAATTTTTGTGTAATAAAACCACTTTTCACACCCACGCAAGATATAATTAACATGAGAAGGCCTGAAATTTCAAATTATCTATTTGTCAAATCAAAATTTATTGACGGCTTAGCTCTTTCAGATGGCTGTAATTTCCAGTAATTTTTATAGATATATATATAATTTGGTCATATATATAAATAGGTATTATGTTTTTATATAAATCACTTGAAAAAAATTATGGTTTCCAAAAAAAATATCCTATTATTATCTATAGTTTCTAAAAAAATTCACCTATAATATACAGTTAAAATCACAAAAAAAATTACCTATGGCCTATCAATTTCAGGATGTTACACGAGTAGATGATGAAACCACCCGATAGCCATATTATCTTGGCAACAACTACCAGCCTTTCTGCGTGTTTCTCACGTGATAGTGTACATTGACCAAGTCAACCATTCTATTTTTACACCAAATAGAGTCCAGAGAATTACAATACCTAAGGCTTATCTTTTTCTCACAAACACTACTTCAACATGGAAACTACTCTATTTCTTTTCTATTTATATTTAACATCTATAAAATATAGAAATTTACATTGCTATTCAAGGGAAATCACAAAATTCACTAGTCGTCGTTCCACTCGATTCTCATTTTCCAATTTTTCAGAGCGGTGAGACCGTTTTCTTTATATATTTTTCTTTCTTGTAATGACATCTTTTCAATGCATAAATTCATGGAATGATTTGTGTATATACACCATGAATACTTTTTTTTACCAAATGCTACATGTTGTATCTATTTAGATGGATCTGTTCAATTCTGTGCTTTTTTAAATGTAGAAAAATTAGGAAGGTCGATCAATGATAAACTTCTCTTGGATTTTATTTAAGAAAAACCCCTTGTGTGGGAATGATGATATAGATCTCAACGATGGTTGAATTTATTTTAGTTGGGGTTTGGGATTACTATTTTTTAATATTTGGAATGTTAAAACCAGGGCAGATTTAAAAGGATGCCAAAAATGTAATACCTTTTGGACTATTTTTCTGCAAATGTCACCCAAAAACCTCTTGACCAAAATCAACCTTCTGTGTTTTCGGGACACTAATTGATTTTAGTGGTAATTACCTTGCATTGTGGGAGCCATGTGCCATTAAAATTTGATTAAAGACCATGCGTCGTGGTGTTTGATATTTGTTAAAGGACCTAACCCTATACTTAACATAGAAAAAACCTTTCTCACATAATACATTATTCTAGCTGAGAAGCTAACTAATTTTCCACGCCTTAATTGGATTGTTGAATCTATATCCTTTCGGTGTTTCTTCTAACAATACCAAGTTTTCTATAAGTTCCTTCTTCACAACTTCATGTTTTTCCCCTGTAGATCTGAATATATGGCCTCTAAGTTCGAAAATCTGAAAGGGAAATAGTCATTCGAATGGTCATTTGCAATACACATATCCTAGAGGAGTAGATGCACAGTAAGTAGATTGTGTTTTTCTCATTTTTAGAAGAACCATAAATGCTTTTCTTTATTCTACAACTTTAATTAAATCCCTCAAGATTTTATAGTAATACTCCTCCTTTTTTATTGTTATGGTTTATGTTTTGTTTTATCCACGAGATTCGACATGTTCAGTTGCTTTGCCACCACCTTTTCAAATTTAAGAACACATATATACAGTTGTGATATTTGATCATTTCATTCAATAAAATTTCTCGCAAGTTGTGGGGTTTTCACTGTCAATCTAGCTTATTTTGAGGATATCTCTTATATTTTTCACTCTGTGTCATCAAGGCGAGGGTTTCGTCTTTTCTTATATCTGCCACTAAACTAGTGCA
This sequence comes from Taxus wallichiana var. yunnanensis, assembly GCA_018340775.1. Lineage (NCBI taxonomy): Eukaryota > Viridiplantae > Streptophyta > Pinopsida > Cupressales > Taxaceae > Taxus > Taxus wallichiana. The sequence continues at coordinate 856,487,016 of CM031234.1, forward strand.
ACCTTGGCAAGATTAAAAGACATTTTGTTTACAATAATTGATCATTTGACCTCTAGGATCTTTCAAGGGTGAAGGCTTCAATACTCTCTATCACAGAATCCTTATATTCACATATTGTATGCTGGGAAGAAAAAAAGTAAGCATTGTTTGCCAAGTTGATGAATTTGGATTTTTTTTAGTGTCCTAGAGAAAAAATTAACTACACAGTAATGAACTAAGGAGCAGCCATGTAAAGGGTATCAAAGTCCTCGTGAATTCGTGGTCCCATAAACACTTAGGTCTCATAGGCCTAATTGGAACCATTTCATTTCATTATTTTCCCAAATCTTTCTTCTTAAAGGTAAAGTCCTATCTTGTGGATGAATGTGAACCCTTACATTTGTTATTATCATCATCTGTCTTCATTATTCTTGTAATAAAGAGCATGCGACTCTCAAAATAAAAACACATACTTGAAGCGTTGGTTCGAGAATCCGAGCATGCCATTACTTCTATAATCCGAGCATTCCGAGTAATTACATATCCAAACTTTAAATACAGATTACCATGGGTTTGGTTTAAAACTCGCGCTTGTCGATTCTCTAGGGGCTTAATTTATAAGGTTATAATGTTTCAGTTTTTTCAGCATATAATGATTCACGCTTTTGTTTCTAACCGCATCAACATCTTCTTAATTTATCAAGCTAGGAAAATCGGTTAGGATCTACTACCCCTTTTACGGTCATGGAAATCATTATTCTCGAGTCTGCCCTATCTTTCTCCCAACAACAAAATGAAAACTACTAAATGTACTAAAAATAAAGAAACGATCAATATGTTGTTGATTTCATATTAATCTTAATTACATGGGAAATAAATTAAATGAATTAGAATGAAATAACTTAGATAGGAAGTTGTCCATATACTAAATCACTAAGTGCATTATGTCATATTTTTCAAACACACCCAAGTTTGGAAAAATCAAGTAAGATGTGAAGACATTGAAAAAAATAAAATAAATAAAAAACACATGTAATAGAATGACAAAATGACAATGTGTACAACCTATAAAATGATTCTCATAAAATATTCAAGAACATGGAGCATAGAGTGCTACTAAATGCAACATACATAAATATAATTATGTTACTTCAAGAACCAATTTCCTAAACAATAAATCAGGTTTCACTCATCGAAAATGAGTAAAGGTGGTGAAATTGCATGTTATGATTTATGTGAGCTAGCTAGGAAATCCAAGGCTGGTAGTGTAGTGGTGGGGATGACTGGGCCACCTAGTCTATTAATTGCATGTGCTTGGAATCTACAGAATAAAAGCAACATTCTAGATATTAAAAAAGAGTGTACCACTATTTTTTTACGTTATGTAGCCCTCTTGCGTGATTTATTTTCCTAAAAATTAAGCTTTTTAATCAAATCCTTGTTTTTGACTAGACAGATCCCAAAAATAAGTCAAAGATGTTGAAATTTTCTTGTCATATTTAAAAATTTTCAAGATAGGACTATTAGGGCCAAAACAAAGTTGCATTGTTAATTCCGAATGTGTTTTCAATTCTAAAGCTTTAAGGAAAAAGTCTGAAATTTAATGGATGGCAAGTTGTGAGACATGAGAAGTTTAAATGAGATTTCATCATATAGTAAATGCTAGTGAATGGTGATAGTAAATAAAGGTGCTCATAATTTTGCTAAGGTTAGAGGGGATTTTGCTTTTGTCTGGTTGAGATTCGATCATTGGGCACCATGTAATATTATCACACAAATTCCACCCAGTATTTTTCTAAAACATTCTATATGGATGAGGAGATTTTTTAGAGTCTATCTGGGTAGAAATACATGTTATTTTAACAAGAATGTGACAAAATCATAGACTCAACCAAAGGTCTTCCATTATGAACAATAACATGTACTTTCTTGTACACGTGATTCATTTCTAGTAATAGTGGACTTTTGTCTAGAAATTTTTATGGCATAGTCTCATAATTTATACCCTTTTCTTCTAGACCTATCAAAACCCTCATGACATAAGGACTTTCCTAGAATAAGAACCTTAACATCATCTTGGTCTATCATTTTCAGATAATTCTTCTTCAATCTTTGTAATGAAAAAATCAACAAGTGCATGGAGAATAAATTCAAGATCAAAATGAGAATAACAAAATAAAAACCAACCATTTATGTCATTTAGGTTTGAAACATTTATATATTGTAAACATTTATTTAAATGGAATTACTTTTTGTAAATATATAAATGTATATATGGTAACAATTTACATACGACTTGATACTATATTTTGAGAATATTAAATAGTTTGGGTAGATCATAGAACATTGACTCTTCTGGCTTAAGGAGGATTAGAAGCTGATTTTGATAACATGAATGCAAAAACCAACCATTGGACTAGACCTCTTTAGTTATCATTGGTAGGTTAGAATCAACCTAATTAAATATGTCCTTCAAGATCTCTCTATATACATCTCTTATGGCCACCATCACAAAACAAAAACTAATATCAAAGGAAATATATGAAACACAAAGAAATATAATAATCATATATCATAGAAAAATTAAAATGTAAAATCGTAAGTATATTGAATGTTTTGAACATTGACGGTACTATATTTTTTAGTTTTGTATTTCTTTTGGACTAAAAATGAGTATATATATACTCATTAAATACATATATCCTAGTCATAATTTCTCCTTAAATAATAAATGGGCCTCAACCACATTCTTATGTTTATCAAACAACCATGAAAACACATTAAAATTGGTCAAGTTTAAAGAACTTACACTTATACATGAATGAACCTATTTCACAACCATTTTATTTCAAAGTGATATTACTATTCTCCATATTGAAATGAATGAATTAAGAGGTTAAATGGTTTTGTTACCATTCTCCTAGGGAATATATCATTTTTCATACATTGGATATACATCAAGATAAAGATAATATTATTTGAAAAATAATATTAATAATGATTTCATAAAACATATATTTCCATCATCTTAAGTGCAACAAAATATAATTTTTCATAACTTGAGACAAGATATCACATATTGTCTTTGACATAGTTTTCATTACCTATAGTAAATCATTCAACATCATTATCACTTTGGCTATCCTCAATTTTTTGAAGTTGCGCTTGATATTCTTTAATGGTTGCATGTCCCTTTTCTGTTATTCTTATTCTTTCTCGATTCCATCCTACTTTTGTTGACCAAGCCCAAATGATACTATTCACATCTATGTCACTTGTTCCTTCATTTCCTTCTTTCCATTCTTTTGTTTTATGTAAGAAATCCTCATACAAAAAATTTTTCTGATTTCCCTTTTCCAATTGGTGTCCACCATCAACCTTTACCTTATATGTCTCACTCCCAAGTATCCTTACAAGGGTAGACATTCCCTTCTACTTTACCCATCCATATTGGGATTTTGTTTGATCTTGGCCATATTAAAACAAATTGTCCCTGTACCACATCTTCCTTTGGATTGAATTCATCTCTTGGTTGTTTACATTTAGGTCCCACATAAATTTCTTCATTAGTAAGGACATTTTGTCTCAAGTAATCATCCAAGAGAAAATGAGAATCATTATTGGTATTTGATTTTTGTCTAGTTCTTGGCCAAAAATCACCTTCTAACATATCTCTATTGATGAAGGGCTTATCTAAAGCATCTAAAACATTTTCCCAATACCTTATCTTTGGTAACCAGAATGCTTTCCCTCCATCTATAGAAATTTTACTCCATTGACTAATATAGGATCTTATTCCTGTCTTTAGTTCATCCATCTCTTTCAATGTCTTAAATGGCACTAGTTGAGGTTTCCCTTTAGGCAAGTCTGGGTTCCATCGGAAATGTACACCAACATTGATAGGATTAGACCATGCAAGATCCCTTTTGGTTTCTTTGTATTACATCATTGGTATTCCATTTATGACATGGAATTTAAAGTATTGAGGCTTGCTAAGACCCACTATCCTATGACTCCCATCTAGTAAATGTGGCCCCATAAAGGCTTTGAAATCATAGACATCTTCAATCAGGTATGGTGTGAATGAACTTGAATCAGCCTGACATGTTCTATATGCATCCATGATTTTTGGTAGAGAATATGTATCTTCTCACCATAACATAGCAGATAATCTCCCAAAGGTTCCATCAATATCTTCATGGGTGTGTCCTACTTGGTAGAAAGATTACATACACTTTGCATTAAAAACCCTTCTGACTATCAACATTGATACAAAACCAAATAAATAATGATTTTTATTATCACTTGAAGCATTTTCCAGTTGTAAGTAGAGGATTGGTGGCAATTTTTTGAGTGAAAAACATGTTTCAGATACATTTTTTGAAACAAATTGCATGTTGTACCCTTATACACTTGACATTTTTCATATGAATCATTTTGTAATAATGCATCATGTAGTGGTTGTTTTGAAGACCCAGTCTTGTACAATAGGTTCCCATATACATCAACCACTAGTTCTTCGAGCACAAAGGCACAAGGCTATTGATGTCACTGTGAAGTTTGAACCTCTTTCTAGAAATGGAAGGCTAAAGTGTCTAAAACCCCCTGTCTTGTGTCCATGAGTAAGCATACCTATTAAAGAGACTAGAGGTTCCAAACATTACTAACTAACTTAGACTTCTTCCCCAACCTTGGTATGGAATTCTTCATCTTGTTCCATCTTATCATGCACAATGCTTAAGAATTTTTCAGGGTTTTCCTCAGATTCAATCATGTGGGCATAATAGTCTACACATGACAACTTGTAATGTAATCATTGTGACATTTTTGATACTTCTACAATTGCTTGATTATTTATTAGATCAATTGTGGATTTTCATTTTTTTGCAATATCCACACACTCATCACACTTTGTAAAGAAGTTATTCTTTGCAATTGAAACATCTTGGAAATGTTGTGACCATATCTTGTTAAAGTTAGACTGTGACACTGGAGGGAGATTTAGGATTTCAAGGTCTACATTACACTTTTTAAGAATTGAACATTGGGTATAATTTTTCACCAAACATCCTTACAGAACTCTTGTTCCATCATGATTTATGGAGTGAGTCAAATGAGGAGCTATATCTGAATTTTCATAAACTATTTTTCTGATACTAGCAATCATTGCCATAGTATTTGGCCTTGATTTTTGTAAACCAACATTACCATTCACTTCCCTGATATCACCATTTAAAAATTCTTTCTTGTATTTAAAGAAGTTGCTTCTAGGTATTCCAAAAGCATTAAACCAAGCATTTTGACATACATCAAAGGTGTCAAACTTCATGGTAAGAATGTTTCTATTCCTTTTTATGTCATTTCTCTTTATGGATCCATTTTCTCCCAATGCATTCAACACAAAATATCTTCTTGAACCCTCACTCATATATCTAAACTTGTGCCAACCTCTAGTGATTGATCCACTAGGTATTATGGAGCTAAGACATTTATTTTTGCAACAATTCATCTTTCTTACTTTATCCAAGAAATATAATTCATCTTCATCTTCAATAGATCTTACATTTGACATATTGACATTTGATGCATTGGGCTTCAAATGTTTGTGATGTCTATATGGCCTTCTTTTCAAAGGTTGTGTATATGTGTAATTCATGACATCAACAGAATTGGACATGCCAATTGAGGAAGTGATTCTTCTAATGCACTCCACATATTGACTTCTATCTCCTTTGGAACTTCCTTCATTTTCACATCCATCAATGAACCACTAAGGTATGCTAGTTGATTTGTAGGCCATTGTATGAGAGAACCTTCTGATATGGTGCATGTGGAACAAGAAGGGTTGAATACAATATTAACAAGAATACCAAAATGATTTCCATCTAACAATTTAAAATGAACCATATCTCCTTCAAGTACATTTGTAATTGTCCCCTCTCAACATATTTTTCTCCTTTGAACAAAGATGGATTAAATTTTCCTGAAGTCCTCTAAATTTCAAGTTGTGATCATAGGCATTTGATGAGGCCAAACATTCTATGCAACCCTCTTTTTTGACCTTCAGTGCAGACCCTATATTTGATTCACCAATTTCTCTATTGGCCATGCTATTATATTGTTTGGTTTCAGTGATGATGAACAAATATTGCAAGAAATTAATATCTTCTCCACCATCACACCAAACATTAGAGGACCCAACTTCTCACCTTGAACTATGTGGTCCTCAATCACATTTGATATAAAACCCATGGCTATATTGTCTCCATGCACATAACAATGTTGTTGAAGTATCACATTCTCTACAATAAATTGAGCCGATCTTTTCAGATGTGTATTAATGTGCTCATTGTATTCAATTTCAACATCATATGAATCAATTACATCCATTGAATTACAATTCAATGTTTCATCTATATCATTGATATCAGGTATTGATGAATCATCATGTGCTAACATTTTCTTCTCATCCCATGCAATATAGTACCCTTTATTTTCTATGTCTGCTAATGTTTTTGCTTCATCAAAAAATAAGGAAACCAAGATTTCCCATCCAATACTTTATCTACAATAATGAAAAATAAACCTTCTCCCATTACTCTGCAATGTAGAGTTTTTCTACTTGGATAAACTCTTCCCTCAACAACTTTCAATCCTTTTGAAAATAAATCAACATGTTGTGCTTCTTCAAATATATGAGGCATTGTGGGAAATCTATAAATTAAAAAAAAATAGATTAATACATATAAACATAATATATAGATAAAAAAGAGGAACTATAAAGAAAATAAAAATCAAAGTGAGAAAGTTGACATATTTGTTAGTATAAATTATAATTCCCATCAACATGAAATTTCCCATGTATAGCTAATAAAAACCAAAATATTGAGTACACATTTTAAATTAGATTTATATGTTTCTTATTTAAACATGTTTTATGGTGCTTACATGTTTTTTAATGCAACATAATTTAAATTCAACAAATACAATAGGGAAATGGGGGCCTCACAATCTCTATCTTTATTGATTTTCACTTTAAGAGGCCTCCCATTCTACATCCTAAGTGTTTCTTCACTTTGATGTAGAATGGAAGAGTTCTCATTTTCCTTCTTAACTATTTTTCCTTTGAAGGTAGAATGGGAGGAATCTCATTCTTACTCTTGATTATTTCTACATCTTTGGTGTTTCTTCACTTTGATGTAAAATGGAAGAGCTTCCATTTTTCCTTTTTGACTATTTTTTCATTTGAATTTAGAATGGGAGGCCTCTATTCTAACTATTATTTTTTTTAATGTGAACGAGAATATAAGGTATCTCATTCTCCTTATAGATTCTTGTTTACTTTGAGAGAATTATGTCTTTTTATATCTCTTGTGAATGATTGTTTGAACTATTTTTCACTCTAAGTGGGAATGAGAGGCCCCAAAATATACTTTTTAAGAATTTATTACTTCTAGGGAGAATGGGAGGCCTCCCATTCTCCATCTTGATTATTTTTTTACTTTGAGGGATGATAAGAGGCCTTCAAATGAGAGGCCACCAATATCTCTTTTAAGAATTATTCACTTTTGAGGAGAATGGGAGGCTTCCCATTCTCCTTGTTGATTATTTTTATACTTTGAGGGATAACGAGAGGCCTTACATTGTTATTCACTTTTGAGGAGAATGGGAGGCTTCCCATTCTCCATGTTGATTATTTTTATACTCTAAGGGATAATGAGAGACCTTACACTATTCTCAATATCCTTTTTAAGAATGGCTCACTTTTAGGGAGAATTCAGAGGCATCCCAATCTCCATCTTGATTATTTTTTTACTTTGAGGGATAATGAGAGGTCCTTCAATGAGAGGCCCCCACTATCCCTTTTAATAATTTCTCACTTTCTAGGAGAATGGGAGGCCTCCCATTCTAAATCTTCATTTTTTTTTACTTTGAGGGATTATGTCTCTTTCTCCTTGTAGATTTTTGTTTACTTTGAGAGAATGATGTATTTTTATATCTCTTGTGAATGATTGTTTGAACTATTTTTTCACTCTAAGTGGGAATGATAGGCCCCAAACTATAGTTTTAAAGAATTTATTACTTCTAGGGAGAATGGGAGGCCTCCCATTCTCCATCTTGATTATTTTTTTACTTTGAGGGATGATAAGAGGCCTTAAAATGAGAGGCCACCAATATCCTTTTAAGAAATATTCACTTTTGAGGAGAATGGTATGCTTCCCATTCTCTCGTGTTGATTATTTTTATACTTTGAGGGATAACAGAGACCTTACATTATTATTCACTTTTGAGGAGAATGGGAGGCTTCCCATTCTCCATGTTGATTATTTTTATACTTTGAGGGATAATGAGAGACCTTACATTGTTCTCAATATACTTTTTAAGAATGGTTCACTTTTAGGGAGAATCAGAGGCATCCCAATCTCCATCTTGATTATTTTTTTTATTTTGAGGGATAATGAGAGGTCTTCCAATGAGAGGCCCCCACTATCCCATTTAATAATTTCTCACTTTCAAGGAGAATGGGAGGCCTCCCATTCTCAATCTTCATTATTTTTTTACTTTGAGGGATTATGTCTCTTTCTCCTTGAAGATTTTTGTTTACTTTGAGAGAATGATGTCTTTTTATATCTCTTGTGAATGATTGTTTGAAAAAAATTCACTCTATGTTGGAATGAGAGGCCCCAAAATATACTTTATAAGTATTTATTACTTCTAGGGAGAATGGGAGGCCTCCCATTCTCCATCTTGATTATTTTTTTACTTTGAGGGATAATAAGAGGCCTTCAAATTAGAGGCCAACAATACCCCTTTTAAGAATTATTCATTTTTAAGGAGAATGAGAGGCTTCCCATTCTCCGTGTTGATTATTTTTATACTTTAAGGGATAACAAGAGACCTTACATTATTATTCACTTTTGAAGAGAATGAGAGGCTTTCCATTCTATGTGTTGATTATTTTTATACTTTGAGGGATAATGAGAGACCTTACATTGTTCTCAATATCCTTTTTAAGAATGGTTCACTTTTAGGGAGAATCAGAGGCATCCCAATCTCCATCTTGATTATTTGGTTTACTTTGAGGGATAACTAGAGGTCTTCAAATGAGAGGCCCCCACTATCCCATTTAATAATTTCTCACTTTCAAGGAGAATGGGAGGCCTCCCATTCTCAATCTTCATTATTTTTTTACTTTGAGGGATTATGTCTCTTTCTCCTTGAAGATTTTTTTTACTTTGAGAGAATGATGTCTTTTTATATCTCTTGTGAATTATTGTTTGAATTATTTTTCACTCTAAGTTGGAATGAGAGGCCCCAAAATATATTTTTTAAGTATTTATTACTTCTAGGAAGAATGGGAGGCCTCCCATTCTCCATCTTGATTATTTTTGTTTACTTTGATGGATAATAAGAGGCCTTCAAATGAGAGGCCACCAATATCCCTTTTAAAAATTATTCATGTTTGAGGAGAATGGGAGGCTTCCCATTCTCCATTTTTTTATTATTTTTATACTTTGTGGGATAACAAGAGACCTTACATTGTTATTCACTTTTGAAGAGAATGGGAGGCTTCCCATTCTCCATTATTTTTATACTTTGAGGGATAATGAGAGACCTTACATTGTTCTCAATATCCTTTTTAAGAATGGTTCACTTTTAGGGAGAATCGAGGCATCCAAATCTCCATTTTGATTATTTTATTTATTTTGAGGGATAATGAGAGGTCTTCGAATGAGAGGCCCCCACTATCTCTTTTAATAATTTCTCACTTTTAAGGAGAATGGGAGGCCTCCCATTCTACAATCTTCATTATTTTTTTACTTTTAGGGATTATGTCTCATTCTCCTTGTAGATTTTTGTTTCCATTGAGAGAATGATGTCTTTTTATATCTCTTGTGAATGATTATTTGAACTATTTTTCACTCTAATTGGGAATGAAAGGCCCCAAATATATAATTTTAAGAATTTATTACTTCTAGGGAGAATGGGAGGCCTACTATTCTCCATCTTGATTATTTTTTTACTTTGAATGATGATAAGAGGCCTTCAAATGAGAGGTCACCAATATCCCTTTTAAGAATTATTCACTTTTGAGGAAAATGGGAGGCTTCCCATTCTCCGTGTTGATTATTTTTATACTTTGAGGGATAACGAGAGACCTTACATTGTTATTAAATTTTAAGGAGAATGGGAGGATTTCCATTCTCTGTGTTGATTATTTTTATACTTTGAGGGATAATGAGAAACCTTACATTGTTCTCAATATCCTTTTTAAGAATGGTTCACTTTTAGGAGAATCAGAGGCATCCTAATCTCCATCTTGATTATTTTTTTTACTTTGAGGGATAATGAGAGGTCTTCCAATGAGAGGCCCCACTATCCCTTTTAATAATTTCTCACTTTCAAGGAGAATGGGAGGCATCCCATTCTCCATCTTCATTATTTTTTTACTTGGAGTGATTATGTCTCATTCTCCTTGTAGATTTTTGTTTACTTTCAGAGAGAATGATGTCTTTTTATATCTCTTGTGAATGATTGTTTGAACTATTTTTTCACTCTAAGTGGGAATGAGATGCCCCAAAATATACTTTTTAAGAAATTATTACTTCTAGGGAGAATGAGAGGCCTCCCATTCTCCATCTTGATTATTTTGTTTACTTTGATGAATGATAAGAGGCCTTAAAATGAGAGGCCACCAATATCCATTTTAAGAATTATTCACTTTTGAGGAGAATGGGAGGCTTCCCATTCTTCATGTTGATTATTTTTATACTTTGAGGGATAACGAGACCTTACATTGTTATTCACTTTTGAGGAGAATGGGAGGCTTCCCATTCTCTGTGTTGATTATTTTTTATACTTTGAGGGATAATGAGAGACCTTACATTGTTCTCAATATCCTTTTTAAGAATGGTTCACTTTTAGGGAGAATCAGAGGCATCCCAATCTCCATCTTGATTTTTTGGTTTACTTTGAGGGATAATTAGAGGTCTTCCAATGAGAGGCCCCCACTATATTGCTTTTAATAATTTCTCACTTTCTAGGAGAATGGGAGGCCTCCCATTCTAATTCTTCATTTTTTTACTTTGAAGGATTATGTCTCATTCTCCTTGTAGATTTTTGTTTACTTTGAGAGAATGATGTCTTTTTATATCTCTTGTGATTGATTGTTTGAACTATTCTTTCAATCTAAGTGGGAATGAGAGGCCCAAAATATACTTTTGAATAATTTATTACTTCTAGGGAGAATGGGAGGCCTTCCATTCTCCATCTTGATTATTTTTTTACTTTGAGGGATGATAAGAGGCCTTCAAATGAGAGGCCACCAATATCCCTTTTAAGAATTATTCACTTTTGAGGAGAATGGGAGGCTTCCCATTCTCCGTGTTGATTATTTTTATACTTTGAGGGATAACAGAGACCTTACATTGTTATTCACTTTTGAGAATAATTGGAGGCTTCCCATTCTTTGTGTTGATTATTTTTTATAATTTGAGGGATATTGTTCTCAATATTTTTTTTATAATAGTTCACTTTTAAGGAGAATCAGAGGCATCCCAATCTCCATCTTGATTATTTTTTTACTTTGAGGGATAATGAGATGTCTTCCAATGAGATGCCCCCACTATCCCTTTTAATAATTGATCACTTTCAAGGAGAATGGGAGGCCTCCCATTCCCAATCTTCATTATTTTTTTAATTTGAGGGTTTATGTCTCATTCTCCTTGTAGATTTTTGTTTACTTTGTGAGAATTATGTCTTTTTATATCTCTTTTGAATGATTGTTTGAACTAATATTTCACTCTAAGTGGGAATGAGAGGCCCTGAAATATACTTTTTAAGTGGGAATAAAATTTAAGAACAAAAGGGTGAAAAGAGAATGAGAAATTTTTCATTCTCTCTCAACATTTATTTTTGAGAGTGAGGGAGAATGGAAGGCCTCCCAATCTCCTTAAAAATTATTATTTAATTTTTATTGAGAATAATAAAGGTTTATAATTTTGGGTAAAATATGATGCATCCAAATCTCCTCATAGTGAAAATATTTTCTTTCTTCTCAAAAAAAAAAATAAATAAGGAGAATGGGAGGCCTCCCATTCTCCCTCCAAGTGATAAATCAAATCTAAAATAAAATGATGAGATTATCATTCTCACTTAGATTTAATGTTTCACATTATGAGATAATATGATGCCTATTCTCCCTTAAAATAAAAAGAATAAATAAGGAAAATCAAAGGCCTCCCACTCTCCCTCATTGTGAAAAAAATCAAATCTAAAGGAGAATCTAATCTAATTTTTCACATTGAGGGAGAATGAGAAGCCTCTCATTCTCACTATTGATTTTTATCAACTTTGAGAGAGAATGAGAAACCACCCATTCTTGTTTAAAGTATAAAAATTAAAATAATGAATGAGGCCTCCCATTCTCCTTCAAATTAAAAAAATTTTTTAAGGAGAATAAAGGTCTATTCATTCTTCATTTTTTTTTAAGTTTTTAAGAATAATTATAGGAGAATGGGAGGCCTCCCATTCTCCTTTTTAAAATAAAAAAAAATAATATGAGGGAGAATGGAGGCCTCTTGTCCTTCTCTTTTTATTATTTTTATTTTTAAAATAAAGAGAGATTTTTCCTTTTTTGAAATAAGAAAATGAATGAGGCCTCCCATTCTCATTATTTTAATTTTTCAATTTAAAAAATATGGGAGGTTTATATTCTCTCTCAAAATTGAAAAAAAAATAAAGAAATGAGAGGCTTCATTCTTCTCTTTGAAAAAATTTTTTAAAAAAATTGAGTGAGAATGAGAGGCTTCTCATTCTCCTAAAAAATTATTTAAAGTTGAGAAAATAAATAATGAAGGCTTCTCATTCTTTTGATTAAATAAATAGTTTTAATGAAGGCATCTCAAATTAAAAAATCTCCTCAAAAAAATATTAGAAAATGAGAAACCTCTCATTCTTGTTTAAAAACTATAAAAAAATTAAAATAATAAATGGGAGGCCTCCCATTCTTCTTTAAAAAATGAATGAAATAAAGATGAGATTATCATTCTCCTTCTCATAATTTTTTTCATAATTTGAAGGAGGATGGGAGGCCTCCCATTCTCCTTCAAATTAAAAAAAATATTAATGAGAATGGAGGCCTCCCATTCTCCTTCAAATTTTTTTTTAATTTGAAGGAGAATGTGAGGCCTCTCATTCTCCTTCAAAAATAAAATTTTTTTTTAAAGGAGAATGGGAGGCCTCCCATTTATTATTTTAATTTTTATACTTTAAACAAGAATGGAGGTTTCTCATTCTCCTTCATAATTGTTTTCATAATTTGAAGGAGAATGGGAGGCCTCCCATTCTCCTTCAAATTAAAAATAATTATGAAGGAGAGTGGAGGCCTCCCATTCTCCTTCAAAAAATTTTTTTTAAATTTTTTTAATTTGAAGGAGAATGGGAGGCCTCCCATTCTCCTTCAAATTAAAAAAATTATGAAGGAGAGTGGAGACCTCCCATTCTCCTTCAATTTTTTTTTAAATTTGAAGGAGAATGTGAGGCCTCCCATTCTTCTTCAAAATAAAAAACATATTAAAAGTGAGATTGGGAGGTTGGGAAGCTACCCATTATGCTTCAAGGTGAAAAATAATGTTTAAATTATGTTGATGGTTAATGAGAATAAAAACATTGAACTTATTCAAATAAAGTAATACATTTAATATTTTTGTATAGATTCATATTATTTTTTTTTTAATCTTACAATGTGAATGTTGAAGTCAAAATATCACTCTTTTAACATTAAATAGTTAGATGCATATAACTCTAAACTTAAAAACCCACAATTTCTAAATTCTAAATATTTGTTTCTCATGCATTGCATTTAAAAATGTGGGAGTTTGAAATAGTTCATTACAATGAAGATAAATTTCATAATAAAAATAAAATCAATACATGATTTTTTTTTTTTTGAAACAGAGAAGAAGAAATAACAAGAATATTTGAAACTAAAAGTCATACTAGAAGATATAGAAATTTACAGGTATTCTTCATTTCTTTAAACATCTTTAATCATGGTTTTTACATTATAGGTAAGTTTAATAATAAAAATAAATTTCAAGATGATTTTTTTTTTTTTTTGAACACAGAAGAGAAGAGATAACAAGAATTTTTTAAACTGGAAGTGATAGTAGAAGAAGAAATATTTACAGGTATTCTTCTTTTTTTAAACATCTTTAATCGTATTCAAATAAATATGGAAAATGTAGAGAAATGGTACTTGTAAAATGTATTTGTATTAATATGTAGTTGTTCCTTTCCTACTAGAAAATTGAGATGCATATAACTCTGATATATTCCACTTTGAAGATAATCTTAAATAATGTCCTGTGTAGTTGAGATGAACTTCATATTTGTTGGATCAACCTTTAGTTTTTTTCTTAAGATCATTTTCAAATCCTTGTAGTTAGCTACCATACCATGACTAAACATTTTTTTATCTTGAGATCACCTTCAAATCATGTAGCCTCTTCCATTGATGAACATTCTATTTTTATTGAGAGAAATTTCAAATCATGTTGCCACTTCCATGATTATAACATTGCATTGGGAGTTCATCATCTGGTAATCCTGCAAAAACTAAATTCACGAAATGGAAAAAATGTTTGACTTTTTTAAAACCCTTTTTGTAGTGTTTTAGATGCTTTTGCATGGATTTTTCAAATTCAAAATAGGTGGGATGAATTTGAAAATGAGGTGGGATGAATTTGAAAATGAGAATAGGTGGGATGAATTTGAAAATGAGAATAGGGATGAATTTGAAAATGAGAATAGGTGGGATAACTATTTTTAATAGATAATCACTTTTTGACTCCCGTAAAAATTTGAAAATAAAAACATGTTGGGTTTAAATTTATAATAGAAAACTCTTTCAAATTCAAAATGAGGTGAGACAAATTTGAAAATGAAAATAGGTGGATATCTATTTTTTAGAAAATAATTACATTTTTACCTCATTATGATTTTTAAAATAAAAATAGGTGGGATAGTTATTATTCAATACACATTTATGTATTTACTTGTGAATACAAAAAATGATTTACATTTGACAATATTAATTGAAATTTAAAATGATGGGGATTGAATTTGAAAGTTAAAATTAAAAATTGATACATAAATTAAAATAGTGGAAATAAATTAAATATAGCTAGACACCATTTTAATGAAAATAAAAATAAATATGATGAAATAACAATTAAAAATAGGTTGATATAAAAATTTAAATAGGTCAAAAATAATAATTATAAGAAGTAGAATGAATAATTCTAAAATAATAATAGAGACAAATTATTTTATGTGTGATTAAGTGAGGTGTTACAAATACTTGAGTTTAAGTGGTTCATTCTAAATATTTTTAGTGAATATTATTTAATGTATAGTCATTTAGGTATATTTTTGAATTTAACATGCTATATTAAATTTTAATATTTTTTTGCAATAATGTTAAATTAATATATTGTTATTGAAATTTTAAATTACCTTGAAACTAGCTAGCTAGCAATTGTAAAATAAAGATCTAAACTAACTAGCAATGTTAAATTAATGTAATAATTTAACAATGTTTAATCAATATAACTTTATTGATGTTGAAACTAAATTAAATATTAGAATATTAGAATATTATGTTTTTGATAGGTGAATGTTGATAAGTTAAATATTAGAATATTCATTATTATTTTTAATTAGTATTCTAAAAAACACATCATTATGAGGGAGAATGAGAGACCTCACTTTCTCCCTGTTAGTAAAGTTTTAAAATTTAAGGAGAATCAGAGGCCTTCCATTATAAATTAACATTATTTTACTTTGACTGAGAGTGTGAGACATTATATTTTCCTTTGAACTTGAGGGAGAATGGGAGGCCTCCCATCCTCCATCAAATTAAAGTATTTGAGTGATAATGGCAGGTTGTTGATTCTCACTCAAAGTTCTAATTTTTAAGAAATAATTAAGACCTCTCATTCTACTTTATATAAAAAAATTGATTGATTTTCACATTCAGGAAGAATGGGAGGCCTCCCATTCTATGTCTCAATGTTTATTCTTTATAAGATAGAAAAGGAGGCTTGTCATTCTCTTTTGATTTCTTTGAAATTGATGTAAAATCAGAGGCCTCCCTTTAAAATTTAATTTTTTTTAAAAGTATGAGGGAGGAAGGGAGAGCTCCCATTATCTATCTTAATTATTTTTTACAATGAGGTATAATTGGATGCCTTCCATTCTCCATCTTGATTCAATTTTTTTGTAAGGGAAAAATATAATAAGAGATTGAGAATGAGAGGTCTTCTAATCCATTTTAATTGATTTATAATTTGAGGGAGATTGGGAGGCCTCCCATTTTTCCTCTTGTTTTTTATTGAGGGAGAAACATTTTATTTATATTGAGGAAGAAATGGAGGCCTCCCTTTCTAACTCATAATTATTTTTCAATATGAGTGAGATTGGGAGACCTATCATTCTCCCTCTTCATTATTTTCTACTCTGAGGTTGCAAAATATTATTAGAATAGAATGGTAGGCTTCCATTTTGTGAAAATTTGATTTATAATAGTAGAAAGAATGACATGACTCTCTTTTCACCTCTTGATTATAAGTTTACTTTGAGGGAGAAACATTTTTTTCAAAATTGATAGAGAAACATTATTTTTTCAACATTGAGAATCAGAGAGGAAAATAACACCCATAAAACTTTTTAATAGTTAGAAAATGGTACAAAATTCTCCAATGATGATTCATGATTATTTTTAATATGTTCGAAATTCCTATTCCTTAACCCATTTACATTGTTTATTTGTAAAACTTATTATAGGATCCTTACTTAGATTTTCCATTTCTCCATCTTCCTATTCATCATTTCATAGCATTAGTTTTGGTTTAAGGTGTAAATCGTATATTTGACCTTAACCTGCCATTGATGTTAAAGTGATTATCCTTGAGTTGATCCACATTAATTTTTTATATTCGGCGGTTCTTGACCTATGTTTCCATACATTTATGACTTGGCCACATGCACTTTTTCTCTCATTAATTCATTCATGAGTGATTTTTGATACATGCTGATTTCATTCCCAACTCACTTTTAGGATGCATTTAAAACCAAATTGCCTAAAAATAGTCTTGATTGCTTAGTATGTCTTCCCTCTTCTATTTTATAAGATCAAATTTAATTAGTTTGAACTACCTCTTCACCCAATGATTTAGCCTCAGCACTTCCATTTGGGTTTATATTGAAGGCATATCCCAAAAACCTACCTTCCTATTGATTAATTCATGCTTAGTATTCTCCTTATAAAATAGTTATCATTTCCTGTGTATCTTGTTTTAGGTATTTTATTAAAAAATAGTTAGAAATTTTTAGCCCTCCTCTTCTCAAGGGATTCTCTTATGTATCTCTCTTCCACGCATTAGTTTCAACTTCCACCGATACTTTAAAAATTTCATTGCTCTAAATCAATTTATATTTTTATCCATTCCGTAAATATTTTTGGAATCATATGGACACATAAGAAAGAAAGGATAAACCCCGAGGGTGACAATTATTTTTAACTTTTTAAAACTTATGTTTGTGATGTGAATTTTAAAACACAAAGTATTTTTTGAAAGATAAAACTCCTTCATTTTGACAAAAATTATCATTTTACATTTGGTATAAAATAGATTAGAAATCAATTTCCTTTCATTTTAAGTAATTAGTTCATTTCAAGAGGTTTAAATCATTAATAGCAACTAGTAAAAATGAGTGACGGATCCTCTTTTCCCATCCTTGTGGATATGAAGGAGAGAATATCTCGAGGATCCTTTTTTGGTTGTCTACATATCATATATCATTTGGAATGATTTATTGATTTAATTTATTTTAGTTTCAATACACTCAAAAAAGTGAATAACCACACCATTATCTTTTTATTTAGTTCCCAGTGTAGAAATATTTTAATTATTTAGAATATAAGGAAATTGTTAGGCCTCAGTCCCATTCCACCTATTTTATTTTTAATTTGTGATTTGTTTAGATTAGTTTCCTTTCATTAGTAACAATAGATTTTTTTTGAGTTTCATCTTAATTCTCCTGGACACTTCAAACTAGATCAAAACACATCAAGTTAGGAAAACAAAACATAAAAATTTATTATCTTGTTCATTATCAAATTCTAAATTATCCCTTTTCAAAATTTACCAAGAAATCACACTACTTACTCTTAGTCAAATTTGATTTCCATATTAGGAAGAATGAACATCACTTTTCACCTCTTGATTATAACTTTACTTTGAGGAGAAACCTCGTTGGGTTTTTGTAAAATTGAAGGTTGCATGTATTTTTTCAAAATTGAGAGAGAAAGGGTACACCCATTGTCTAAGAAAGGGATACATCCCATTTTCCATCTTGATTATTTTTAGATATGTGTGAGAATGGGAGACCTCCCATTCTTCCTCTTTCCCCATCTCCCTCTTGATTATTTTTAGATATGAGTGAGAATGGGAGACCTCCCATTCTATCTCTTGATTATTTTTTCTTTGATATTGAACACTATTATTGGAAAAGAATGGTAAGCCACCATTCCATGAAAAAATTATCAGATTCAGAATGGTATGCCTCACATAACATGAAAAATTGTTTTATAATTTTAAGGAAATTGGGAGGCCTACCATTTTCTCTTTTGATTGTAAGTTTATTTTGAGGGATAAAAATTATTATTTTCATGTTGAGATAGAAAGGGAGATCTCCTTTCTACCTCATAATAATTTTTCAATATGAGTGAGAATGGGAGACCTCTCATTCTCCCTCTTTATTATTTTTTACTATGAGGTTGAAAACTATTATTGGAAGAGAATGGTAAGCCTACCATTCCATAAAAAATTTGTTTATAATTTTAGGGAGATTGGGAGGATCATTTTTTCCTCTTGAATACTATTATTGGAAGAGAATGATAGGAATTTTTCAATATGAGTTAGAATTGGTGACCTCACATTCTCCCTCTTTATTATATTTTTCCTACATGGTTGAAAATTATTATTGGAAGAGAATGTTAGACCTTTCATTTCATAAAAAATATTATATAAGAAAATGGTAGGCCTTCCATTCCATGAAAATTTGATATAAAATTTTAGAGAGATTGGGATTCCTCTCATTTTACCTCTTGAATGTAATTTTATTTTTAGGGAGAAAGAGAGGCATCTATTTTTACCTAATAATTATTTTTCATTATGTGTAAGAATGGAAACCTCCCATTCTCCCTCTTGATCATTTATTTACTCTCAGGTTGAAAATATTTTTCGAACAAAATGGTAGGCCTCCCATTCTAAGAAAAAATAATTTATATTTTTAGGG
This sequence comes from Taxus wallichiana var. yunnanensis, assembly GCA_018340775.1. NCBI lineage: Eukaryota > Viridiplantae > Streptophyta > Pinopsida > Cupressales > Taxaceae > Taxus > Taxus wallichiana. The sequence continues at coordinate 856,506,360 of CM031234.1, forward strand.
AGATTGGAAGGCCTCCCTTTTACCCTCTTTATTGTAATTTTATTTTGAGAGAGAAGGGAGACATTCCTTTTTACATCATAATATTTGTCAATATTAGTAAGAATTAGAGACATCCCATTCTCCCTCTTGATTGTTTTTACTTTAAGGTTGAAAACTATTATTGGAAGTTTACATGAAATATATTATCATAAAATAATGGTAGTCTTCACATACCATGAAAAATTGATTTAGAAACTTAGGGAGATCAATAGGCCTCCCATTTACCCTCTTGATTGTAATTTTACTTTGAGAGAGAAAAAATATTTTCTACTTTGAGGGAGAAAGGGAGGCCTCCCTTTCTACCTCATAATTATTTTTCAATATGAGGGAGAATGTGAGACATACCATTCACCCTTTGGAATATTTTTTTACTTTGAGGTTGAATTTTATTATCAAAAGAGAAATACCTAATGGTTAGGCCTCCCATTCCATGAAATATATTCTCAAAAAATTTATTTATAATTTTACATTAAGGAAAAAATAATTTTTTTCCACTTTGAGGTAGAAAGAGACCTCCCTTTATACCATATAATAATTTTTCAATATGAGTGAGAATGTGAGACCTTCCATTATCTCTCTCTATTATTGGTTTATTATGATGTTGAAAACTATAATTAGAAGATAATGGTAAGACTCTCATTCTATTTAAAATATTATGTAAGGGAATGGTAGGCCTTCCATTACATGAAAAATAGTTTTTATTTTATGGAGATTGGGAGGTCTCCCTTTTCCCTCTTCAATATAATTTTATTTTGACAGAGAAAAATTATTCTTTACACTTTGAGGGAAAAAGAGACACCATCCTTTTTACCTTACAACTATTTATCAATATGAAAGAGAATGGGAGACCTCCCATTCTCCCTCTTGATATTTTTTAAATCTAAGGTTGAAAACTATTATTGGAAGAGAATGGTAGGCCTCTCATTCTATAAAACATTGATTTATAGTTTTATAGATATTAGGAGGCTTCCCATTTATTTTGATTGTAATTTTACTTTGAGGGAGAAAGGGAGAGCTTCCTTTCTTCCTCTTAATTAGTTTTCAATATGAAGGAGACTAGGAGACATCTCATTTTCCTGTTGATTTTTTAAATATAAGGTTGAAAAATATTATTGGAAGAGAATGGTAGGCCTCTCATTCTATGAAACATTGATTTATAGTTTTAGAGAGATTAGGAGGCTTCCCATTTATTTTGATTGTAATTTTACTTTGAGGGAAAAAAATTCACTTAAGGGAGAAAGGGAGAGCTCCCTTTCTACCTCTTAATTATTTTTCAATATGAAGGAGAATGGGAGACATCCCAGTCTACCTTTTTTTTTTTATTCTAAGGATGAAAACTATCATTGGTTAAGAATTGTAGGTCTCTCCTCCAATGAAGGGTATTATTGGAAGAGAATGGTAGGCCTCATATACCATGAAAATTTGATTTATAATTTTAGGGAGATTTGAGGCCTCTAATTACCTCTTGATTGTAATTTTAATTTTTGAGGAAGATAAAATATTTTTTCCACTCTAAGGAAAAAGGAAGATCTCCTTTTCTACTTCATAATTATTGTTTAATATTTTTGAGAATGTGAGACCTCCCATTCTCCCTCTTGATTATGTTTCTTACTTTGATGTTGAAAAATATTCTCGAAGGAGAATGGTACTCCTCCCATTCCATGAAATATATTAGTGGAAGAGAATGGTAGGCCTCACATACCATGAAAAATGTTTGATAATTTTAGGGAAAGTGGTAGGCCTCTTTATATTTTATTAATGCTTAATATTGATGATAATCTAAAACAATTATCCCTACTATTTTTTTAGTGAAAAAATAATTAGATGTAATCAAGAATTGTTTATAGTTTATTTTCATTATTGTTGATATTGAGATAAATTTGTTCAAATGTCTCATTTGTATGAACATTATGGAAACACTTGTAGTTTATTTTCATTATTATTGATATTGAGATAGCTTTGTTCAAATGTCTCATTTGTAGGAACAATATGGCAGCACTTGGTCAAGTTTCATTTGTAGAAATACCACTACAAAAATTTGATAGAGAGTTTGAAAGAGGTATTTTGGATGAAGAATGGTTTGTTGAAGTACATAAGCTAGATAAATTTCATGATGACTTATGGATGTTTCAAATGATAGTTAATGATGTAACAAAAATTGGTATGGTTATAGCTACAAAACCAATAAATAAAGATGTGATCAAGGTTCAAGTTGAGAGAATTGATAACATCACAAGAAAATGATATCTTTTGGAAATGGATCTCTATGTGGCCAATTATCATAAAGATTTAATGGAGAAGTCAATACAAAATGCTAAATATTCTTGTGTTGGTTTTGGTTGGAATTTACCATTCCCAACTGATAGAAATAATAAGGAAGGTGTGGCTACATCACAAGAAATATATAGAGGTATGTTGAAAAGTCTTAAAAGGTTGTATGGAAAACACTAAAACATCTTCAATTCTTCATCTTCTTAACAAAAATTCTTCACACCTTGGAACTAATCCTGCACTTGTCAAAAAATGACATATCACAAGGCATTTCATATTTACCTTCATTAGAGGTAGATATATCTCTTTCCTCTTTCAAGGAGATGAAAAAATATCCAAATAAAGAAGTTGAAAATAAAGTAGAGACTCTCTTTTTAAAATCAGCTCCAGAACTTAGTGAAGAGGTAAAACATTTCTTGTTTGATGAAAAAGTGTTTTCTATTGATGTTCAGAGGTGTGAAATTGCACCTAAAGATATCCAATTTAGGAAGCTAGATGAAGATGAAGTTTCAAAAATAGTTTCCTCAATGATACAAAATATGATTACAACTCCTCGAGATGCAATACTTCTTTAATTTCAATAAGATAACAAAACAACGTCTGAAATTATAACAGAGGAGGATCTCATGGATGAGAACATCAATTTTTATATATTAGATGGGAAACACACTATTAGTGCCCAAAAGAAAATACTTGTAAATCCCAAATATGTTGATGTGCACAATCGTTATAGAATGAGAAATGCTAGAATCATGGCCCACAATGTTCCATTGAGTACAATATCTTCTATTTGCAAGCAACAAAATTGGGCAAAAAAGTGTGGGTTGAGACACAATTTATTGATATGATATCAAAAGAAAGAGAGCTATGGATAAGTTGTGGAAGACCCAAACATCCAGGAAGGGGAAATGAACAGTCAACAAAGTGGAAGGTGTGTATTATAAATTTATTTCAAATTTATATTTATTGAATATTTATAGTTAAATAGAAATTAACACTCATGCTTGTAATAAATTTAAATGTGGGGTTCATTAAAAGGTGCTTGGATATATTTGAAATAGAAAAAGAATAAATTTTGCATGATAAGTTGACATTTGTGTACTTGCCTGATTCTATTTGGGAAAAGTGGGGAAAATTTTGAACTATATAGATTGGGTGGATTAACATGTTCACCCAAAAAAGAAAACCAAGATGAATTCACAAAAAATTCAATAAACAATTCAGTGCTATTTTTTTAAGTGCATATGCGGGCTTGATGAAAATGAATTAGACTATCTTGCTGATGAGATATATGAAGGACGTGTTTGGTTGAGGACATTAGTTGAACCTAGTCAAAGAGCTAAGACCATTGCCAATTATTGCAAAATAATTAAGGAAGAAAGAAACACAAAAGAAAAGATATTTGAATATGTTTGCATGAAGGATGGTGACAATTGTACAAGACTTCAATGTGATGCAGAAAATGTGGTAAATAAATATGGAGTGATATAAAATGCGAGAGTGTAAACAAGATTGACACTAAAAATATATTTTTTTATTAATCACGCTGAGATACAAAATAAAATATATAGGAGAGTTTCTATGAAACCTCCTATAACAACTCACTATATATGTGAATTTTTTTAACAACTTCACTTACAAACCAAATAACGATTATTATAATTATGAGTTGTTTCTAAAAAACTCATAATATAATAATAAACTACAAATATTAATTACAAATAATGTTTACACTAATCGATATGCCTAACATTCACCCCCTTAGTGTGAACATTATTTACTAATATCACCCCCTTAATGTGAACACAGGAAAAATGCACCATAGAATTGGAGCTAGAATCGTATGCCACTGCATACTTTTAGGTTTTCATACCATTGGCTTAGATATTTTTGTTTAGATCTTGTTGCACATGACCAATCCGCTTGACCACAATGAACCCCGTACCGAATGATCACACTTCCACTGATTCACCTACATGTGTGAACTCAATAGTTCCCACTTTCACTTCCAGGTGAACACTAGATTTCACGATGTTAGAAGTATGATGTTAGAAGTATGCTCGGTTAAAGTTTCCTTTATGCATAGACATGTTTTATAGACTATATTTGGACATTATGCTATGTTATTTATCCTCGTTGACATTATGGTATTTTGGGCACATGTTTGGTAAGAGACGATATATTTGGACATTATGCTATGTTATTTATCCTCGTTGACATTATGGTATTTTGGGCACATAGCGCCAATTGGACTAGATTCGTGTATTGATATATTTCTTATGATGTTGATGACACTAACAGGTTACAAGATGGTGAGATTTATTGGTTAGATGTTGATTTCTTGTGGTCAATTTGATCAATGATATAGTTTTCTGGATTTAATAATGGTAATTTCATGCTAGCATAGGTGTATGTTGTTGTAATTATATCTGTGGATGATTCATGGTGAACTATGTGTATAATTGTATGCATTGCACTATCAATTATATAATGATGTTAGGATATTATAGGTTTGATTAATTTTGTGATGAGTAGATGATGTTTATTGTATTGAGAAGATGTGGTTAATGTGTGCAATGAGTGTGCAGGTGACAGGTTATAGGAGAACGTGGGTTTCAGGGTGGCTACGCAATTGTGCACAAGTGGCCCAGGGCTAAGTCCTAACCATGCTAAATGTTTGAGGCCTTAGAGTAGGTGTATTAATTGGGCACCATGAGTGAACCCTCAATTGTAATGTATTTATGTCTTGTAAAATTAATTATGTTTAGGGTGTGTTTTATTTAAGTAAACTAGTTTAGGGGTTTAATAATATCTTTTTTTAAATTAAGTGATGGTTTTGGGTAAGTGTTTGTGTGTTGGTAGAAGGGATTGGGGCCACATGTGAACCTTGGGTGGACCCCACACCCTCTACCCTTGTGCCCAAGTATGTCAAACCCGAAATTGGGCTATTTTGGGCATTTTTAGTGACCCCTTTTTAGTTTGGGAGTTCACTTAGCATGAAAATGGGCCCTTGGACCCTACCTAATAGGTAGGGGGGCTTATTTCCAAGGTTTGGAGGGATTTTCCCTCCCATTTTTCCTTCCTTTGGTCACATCCATGTAAGGTGGTTGGTTTGTGTGTATTTGTTAAAAGTTGCTCCACTTTGTTTTATTTTCATTTTTAGTATTTTGGGTGATAAGGGCTAAAAGGTGAGTTTACTTTTACTTATTTGGTTTTGGAATCTTTGACTTGTGGGAGGAGAGGGGGTGACACTTGTCACTTTCCTATTGGTGAGGAAACTTTTGGGTTCCTCTTGATATTCTTCCTCATGGTGAAGGAAGGGGACTTTTTCTCATTTTTTTGGGAACTTGGAGAATTTTGGGGAGCTTGGAAGTTTGCTTGGACAAAGGGGAAAAGCTTAGAGTCTTGGAAAGCATTGTAGAGGTAGGATTCTTAATCATTTTCTTTCCTTGTTGTTGCTTATATTGTTAGCTATGCAATGGTCAATAAAATAATGTGTGTGAAATGATGTGTTGTAAAGTTGTATGAAGAATGTAGTTTTGTTGTTTTGTTGCTTTTGTTGTTTTTTTGTTTTACTCTCCACCATCATATGGCTTGATGGTTTTTGGAGAATGTAGGGGAAGAGAGAGGGATTTCCCTCTCAAACCTCATGGTTTGTTGGTCAAGCCATGAAGGTTCCTTCTCATCCCCTCATATGGTTTGAGGTGGGAGAAAGGTTCATATGGCTTGAACCTTTCCCCATTCTTGGGAGGAAACCCATTGGGTTTGAAAATCCTCCCAAAAAGGATTTCATTAACATAAAGGAGAATTAAGGAGGATGAATGTTGGGAGAAAAAAGGAGGTTATAGAATATGTATTTGGTGTATCCTATGGTTGGACACTCTTGTTTTTGGGCATCCTATTTCTTTTCTTCCCCCTTTTTGTGAGGGTGACCTTGTTTCTCCTCATGTTGTTGTCTTACCATGTGTAGTTTGTCTAAGTTTTTAAATGTTTATATATATTCTTGTGTTTATCCCCATTATACTTGTGCACATTGTGGATGCTAGTTCCTCTCTCCCATGGGCTTGGGGGAGGCTAGCATGTTTTTCCAACCATGGAAAGGTATGTGATGATGCCTATTGGTTGGGTGGTAAACAAGCCATGTCTCTTGTTGCAGCATTCTTAGGAGAACACTCAAGGTTGGAGACTCAAGGATGAAGTTTTGTTGAAGTGGTGACTTGTTCTTTTATCCTCAAAAATTCATTGTAAATATTACACCTCCTTGTATCTATGTGTTATATGGCTGATTGTGGATAGCCTCATCTTGTAAACTTATCTTTTTTGGTGATTTGGGAAAACTTGTGTTTTATGGATCTTTGTTATGTAACTTTTGTTCAACCTTGCAAAGAGGACTTGATTTATTGGACTTGAATGTGTTGAATGTCTTAAAAGCCATTTTAGAAATTTGTAAACTAAACTATGTTGAAGAAAGAAATCTGGTATTAAAGGATCCCTTCTTATTTTATGTTTTAATGGGATTGGAAAAGAAAAATTTTGTTAAAAAAAAATCTATGAAATGACATATGTATATTTTTGAAAATAAATCTAAAATTTATAAGTTAAGCATTCTTTTAAATCTACATTTTTATGGCATTACATTTGGTATCAGAGCCATGGTTCAAACACATGGACTCTTTGGGTAATTTCTATTTTATGTTATCCTTATTGTTTTGTTAATATATATATAATGTAAAATAGTTATTTCCTTTAATATGAAATGGTTGAAATCTACCTTGAAGGAAAGTTGATTTATGGACATATTATAATTCTAATATATGTTTCCCTCTTGTAAAATGTCATGACATGATTACATGTAAAATAAAATACTATTCTTGAAATGCATTTCCTTTTTTGTGAAATTTAGTGAATAGAATGCAACTACATTTTTCCCATACAAAGAAAATTGATATCCAATGCAAGAATACCTTCTTGTAATGCTTGGAATATATTACCTCATATAATACATTTTATAATTGTAGTATAAAAAAATGAAAATGTACACAATCGTTATTTTATTACATAACTTATAGTGGTGAGGTGAATTGTGATTTTAAAAATAGAGAGAATTTGTGATATATATATATATATATATATATATATATATATATATATATATATATATATATATATATATATATATATATATATTTTCCATATTACATATATACATATATAAGCAAAATGATATTTTTATATATAAAAATTAAAAATTTAAAATTAAAAAAAAAAAAAAAAAAAAAAAACGAATTTGGGGGAGGGCCGAACCCCTCCCCACCCTGCGCACCCAATCACCACCGCCACCACCGCCCACGATGCTACCGCTGTTGTCCCCTCCTTACCCCCGCGCATCACCTGTGTCCACCTCTCCCTTCCTCCCCGCCCCTCCATCCACCCCCGCCGCCCCCTTCCACGCGGGCCGACCACCTCCCCCCCGTCCGTGCGTGCAGGTCCCCCCCCCGGACCATTACCTGTCCCGCCGCCGCCATACCTCAACCCTCTTCCTCCTATGCCATGTTTTTTCCCCCTTCCACATGTGGATCCCCCTTCCATCGCCCTCTCCCCATCGCACACATAGGTTCCTTCCCCAAAACCGCTTTGCTCCCTTCCACCTTCAAAACAAAAAAAAACCTCTCTCTCTCTCTCTCTCTCTCTCTCTCTCTCTCTCTCTCTCTCACACACACACACACACACACACATAAATTTTTTTAAATTCGGCCCAACAAGATATTTAAGAGGGGAAAATGCAATAAGGGTAATCTCTCGCCTTCCTTAACTCAAGTATTAGCTCCTCCATAACCTGCACATCCAAAAGACAACATAAAACAAAATGAGAAGTAGGATTAGAAAAGAAAAGAAAAGAAAATAACATAGAGAAATTTAGGGCAACTTTAGGGTAAGATTCAGATCTATGGCCTAGATTTGTTTAATCCTATGGCTCATAATAAACCCTACACACTTTAAGTCATGAGAAATATAATGGGAATGGAAAATAAATTTGAGGGGGTGTGTGGGTAAACTAAATTAAAGGGGGAAAACAAATTAAATTAAAAGGGTGTGTAGGAAAATTAATAAAAGGGGAAAGACTAATTATTTACAAGGGGTGTAAACTTTTATTTATGACCCTAGGGAGCTTGATAGAGTAAAATAATTAAATTATTATTAGGCTAGTGTTTATTCAATTTTGGGTAAATTAATTATTAACAGGAAAGGGTTAAGCAAAGCGTTAGTAATTATCGTTCACTTCAAAAAAATTAATTAATGCTTTCCACAACTCTTTAAAAAGTTTATAAACCATTTTTTTCATTTTATTTTACCTCGGGTTCAGGATGGCACCCAAGAGGGGATGATCAGCTAGAGGCTTGGAATGTAGTGCACCTACATGGGAGCCACTGCACCTAAATTGGGCCTCGAATATTAGAGGCCTGTAGCAGTGATAGGCATCATGCGTGAAACCTTCCACCACCGCAGTGCCGAGAGAGGAGGACATTTAATTGGGAGACAAGGAGTTGATTGGCAAGGATGCACATTTAGAGCCACCTGAGCACAATACCTTGAGATGAGAGAGGTCATGCAGCCCTTCCATCCTTGGTGAGAGGATGGCCTCGTTTCGTCGCAACCGATCACATAGCTTTGAGGGACCATTTGGAGATCGGTGACCCCTTTCACCTATTAGACCACATCGCTAGGATCAAGACACAAGCAGTGTGATTTGAGACCTTCTTCACCTTTAGCCACCTACTTACATGGGTTTGACAAATGGCTTTAGGGCGAGTCCCGGCTCCTTAGCCTAGATAGCTATTTTTCCTTGTACTCTCACGAGAGCAATGTCAAAGCTAGGTTCACCATACACCTCCTCCAAGACACAGTAGGTGTTTAGTGGAGGAATGAGGAGCAGAAGCTCCATTTGACTCGAGATACAGTGACCTAGGAGATGTTCAAGGAGTAATTCAGGGCCCGATATATGTCAAAGCATTTTGTGTAGAAGAGGATCGATGAGTTTCATGACTTACGACAGGGCTCTGCAGTGGCACAGTATGAGAGTAGATTCTTGGATCTCTTGCAGTATGTAGACTACCTACAAGACAAGAAATTATAGGTAAATAGGTTCATTCGGGGCCTAAATGTAGATATAGCAGGAGTAGTTAGGATGTTATCTCCTCCCACGCTTGAGAAGGCCATTGAGAAGGCCTACTTGGCTGAGGAGAATAGGACCAAGGCACATGAGCACCAAGATAGAAACAAGAGCAAGTTTCGGGACGGGATTCAAGAATTTCGAGTCGATGACATGAGGTGCAAAGTACCACCCCTAGAGGAGGATTCTGGCCTCCTCCAATAGTACCGAGAGCTCCACCACACCCACCGCAACAAACACAACATCAGGGACACCAGCCTCAGAGGGTAGATAGACTCAGAGCTTTTAGCAAGGTGGATCTAGAGGTGGATTTGGTGGATCTAGGGATAGGAGGCCGAGTACTCATCACTCACAGCCATCCCGCTCACAACAGTCTACTAGGATTGGTCTGGCAAGTTCAGTTCGCCAGAGTACAGGAGGGACCCCATCTCAGAGGGGTACATGAGGATGTTTTATTTGTGGGGCTCCAAACCATTATGTGTGTATGTGTTTGCACAAGCCCACTCCTATGGATATGCAGAGAACTCCTAGATCTGAGCAGGCGATGGGTGACGTGGGACGCACCAATCATGTATATGTAGTGGTAGACAACCACCAAGCTGAGCATCAGGCCACATTCATTGAGACGACAAGTACTATCAGGGGTATTTCTATCTCAGTACTTTTCGATTCAAGTGCTTCATATTCTTTTGTATCTCCTTCTATAGTGGACCAGTGTGGGCTAGTGGTGGCTAGGCAACTAGATAGTTGGTAGGTTGAGTTGGCCTCTGGGGCTAAACTCGTTGTGGACTCATATGTGGAGAGTTGTGTACTTGATTTGGGAGTCTTCTCCACTACACTTGACCTCCGAGTTATTCCTTTAGGATCCCATCAGGTAGTTTTGGGTATGGATTGGCTCGAGGCTCATTGAGCCAAGGTGGATTGTAGAAACAAGTTCATTGAGTGTAAGAATGATCTTGGTAGTGTATTTGTGATTTCAGGGATGCAGAGACCTATTTTCTTGCGTATGATCTCAGCTAAGCAACTCAAGTAGAGCATGCATAAGGGTTGCCAATTTTTCTATCACCATCAGTGATCATTCAAACAATACTCTAGAGCATTCACCTCTTGATGATCATGCATTTTTGAGGGAGTACACAAATGTGTTTCTAGGAGAGCTTCCAGGTTTACCACCTCGTAGAGAGGTGGATTTCACCATCGATTTAGTGTTGGGCTCTGCACCACTAATTTCTAGGGCACTCTACTAGATGACGACTTGAGCTTCATGAACTCAAGATTTAGTTAGAGGAGTTGTTAGAGAAGGGTCTCATTCACCCTAGTGTATCTCCTTGGGGAGCGCCGAGTTATATTTGTGAAAAGAAGGATGGTTCTCTCAGGCTTTGTGTAGACTTCGAGATAGCTCAATAGAGTCATAATAAAGAACCGTTATCCACTCCCTAGGATTGATGACTTGTTTGATCGATGTGGGGAGCTAGAGTGTTCTCTAAAATTGATCTCAAGTCGTAGGTATCATCGAGTTGTGCATATCATATGAAAATATTCATAAGACAACTTTTCACACACGTTATGGGCATTATGAGTTCACTATTTTCCCCTTTGGTTTGACCAATGCCCCAACTATCTTCATGAGCCTCATGAATGGGGTGTTCAGACCTTCCTAGTTCACTTTGTCATAGTGTTCCTCGATGATATTTTGATGTATTCTCGTTCTAAGGAGGAACACGAGGAGCATTTGAGACAGGTACTTCAGGTTTTGAGAGAGCAGAAGTTGTTTGGGAACTTGGAAAGTGTAGCTTCTTTCGTAGATGAGATTCGAGACTGGGACACATCATTTCAGGAAAGGGCATCTCTGTAGATCCCTCTAAGATTTAGGCTATCATGGATTGGCCAACACCCACATCAGTTGACTGAGGTAAGGAGTTTCATGGGTTTAGCAGGGTATTACTGCAGGTTTGTGTAGGACTTTTCTAGGATTTCTCACCCTATTACTTCCCTTTAGAGGAAAGGGAAGAAGTTTGACTGGTCAGAGAAGTGTGAGCAGGCCTTCCAGTTGCTTAAGGAAAGGTTAACCACGGCACCTATCTTAGCAGTTCCAGACCTGATAGAGGATTTTGTTGTTTGCACCGATGCATCACTAGAGGGTTTGGGAGTAGTTCTTATGCAGGAGCATCAAGTTATTGCCTTTGAGTCACGTAAGCTCAAAGATTATGAGCTTAACTATCCTACTCATGACTTGGAGCTTGCAGCAATTGTTCATGCACTTGTGCATTGACGACACTTCCTTTTAGGTAGACCTTTCATTTTGAGGACAGATCATTGCATCTTGTAGTATATCTTCTCACAGCTGAACCTCAATTCTCGTTAATGGCGTTAGATAGAGTTACTATGTGAGTATGACATGGAGGTACAATATATCAAAGGAAATGAAAATGTTCTTGCGGATGCACTTAGTAGACGATGACATGTGTTTGCTTCATTGACACTTCAGTCAGATTTGAGAGGTAGGATTCTTGAGCATCTTCCAGAGGACAGGTTTTATGAGGGAGCTAGACAGATGTTGGATTCTCAGGGTTCTTTTGAGGGTAGATATTCAAGATGCATGTTAGAGTCAGATGGTTTACTTTGGTTCCATAGGTGTATTTGTGTGCCTAAGGCGGTGATCTACATATTTTCATCCTTACAGGGCTCATCGAGCCCCATATGCACAAGCACATCCAGGAGTGAAGAAGATGCATGCCGATTTAAGAGAGTTGTATTATTAGTTGGGTCTTTGTCGGGACATAGCATATTTTGTTACATGTTGCCTTGAGTGTCAAATGGTCAAGGCGAGCATTCTCATCCCGCAAGACTCTTATACCCTCTTGATATTCCCAAGTCGAAATGGGATGTGATCTCCACGGATTTCACGGTAGGACTTCCTATCTCCTCTTATTGTCATGATGCCATTATGGTCATCAGTGGATAAGTTGACCAAGGTTGCACATTTCTCACCAACCAAGGTCACCTATAATGCACAGGCCATCACCAAAGTGTTTATGGAGGACATTGTTAGATTGCATGGGATCCCGAAGATGATCATCAATGACAGAGATACCATCTACACATCAGTTTTCTAGACTTCTTTTCAGGATGCCTTGGGTACACAGATTAATTTCAGTTCAGCATATCATCCAAAGACAGATGGACAGACAGAGAGAGTTAATCAGGTTCTAGAGGACATGTTGAGGATGTATGTGATGGACCAGCAGAAAAAGTGGGAAGACTATCTTCATCTAGTTGAGTTTTCTTACAACAACAATTATCATAGCTCCATAGGCATGGCTCCCTATCGATTTGTATCGATGACCTTCCAGGACACCTTTGAGTGGGACAAAATTGATGATAGGATTATTTTGGGGCCACTTATCTTCAAGATTTAGAGCAGCGAGTTGTTACGATTGACAAAGATCTTGAGCAAGCTAGAGCATGCTAGAAGGCATATGTGAACACCAAGAGGATTGATCGTCACTTTTTAGTGGGTGAAAAATTCTTCTTCATATTTCATTCACATAAGAGTCCAATCTGTTATGGTTAGGGTTCTAAGTTATCGCCTCATTTTGTGGGACCTTTTGATATCCTTGAGGTCATTGGTCCAGTTTCCTATCGCCTAGCTTTGCCACCACACCTTGCATGGGCCCATGAGGTTTTCCATGTTTTTGTACTATGTAGATATGTACCTGATGTTTCTCATGTTTTGGATTGGTTATCATTACAGGTAGAGGATGAAGGAAAGTGGAGACTGGATCCCATATGCATACCTTTGAAGCACCGTAGGTTGGCCCTTCGGGGTCGAGATTTAGACCAGGTTAGAGTGCAGTGGGACAGATATGACGAGACATCAGCTACCTGGAGGATGCTACACCACTGAGGGCTAGATATCCCTATCTCTTCCAATGACTTCTAAGAGGAAGTCTAATTCTAGGAGAGGGGGATGTAGTTCCCACATTTTTATAGCTCCAGTTATTTGTTGGTTCCTTTATGCATAGACATGTTTGACTGAGACTCTGATATATTTGGACATTATGCTATGTTATTTATCCTCATTGACATTATGGTATTTTGGGCACGTAGCGCCAATTGGACTAGATTCGTATATTGATATATTTCTTATGATGTTGATGACACTAACAGAGGTTACATGATAGTGAGATTTATTGGTTAGATGTTGATTTCTTGTGGTCGATTTGATCAATGATATAGTTTTCTGGATTTAATAATGGTAATTCATGCTAGCATAGGTGTATGTCATTGTAATTATATTTGTGGATGATTCATGGTGAACTATGTGTATAATTGTATGCATTGCACTATCAATTGTATAATGATGTTAGGATATTATAGGTTTGATTAATTTTGTGATGAGTAGATGATGTTTATTGTATTGGATAGATGCGGTTAATGTGTGCAATGAGTGTGCAAGTGACAAGTTATAGGAGAATGTGGGTTTCAGGGTGGCTATGCAATTGTGCACAAGCGGCCCACGAGATGAGTCCTAACCATGCTAAATGTTTGAGGCCTTAGAGTAGGTGTATTAATTGGGCACCATGAGTGAACCCTCAATTGTAATGTATTTATGTCTTGTAAAATTAATTATGTTTAGGGTGTGTTTTATTTAAGTAAACTAGTTTAGGGGTTTAATAGTCTCTTTTTTTAAATTAAGTGATGGTTTTGGGTAAGTGTGTGTGTGTTGGTAGAAGGGATTGGGGCCACATGTGAACCTTGGGTGGACCCCACACCCTCTACCCTTGTGCCCAAGTATGCCAAACCCGAAATTGGGCTATTTTGGGCATTTTTAGTGACCCCTTTTTAGTTTGGGAGTTCACTTAGCATGAAAATGGGCCCTTGGACCCTACCTAATAGGCAGGGGGCTTATTTCCAATGTTTGGAGGGAGTTTCCCTCCCATTTTTCCTTCCTTTGGTCACATCCATGTAAGATGGTCGGTTTGTGTGTATTTGTTAAAAGTTGCTCCACTTTGTTTTATTTTCATTTTTAGTATTTTGGGTGATAAGGGCTAAAAGGTGAGTTTACTTTTACTTATTTGCTTTTTGGAATCTTTGACTTATGGGAGAAGAGGGGGTAACACTTTTCACTTTCCTATTGGTGAGGAAACTTTTGGGTTCCTCTTGATATTCTTCCTCATGGTAAAGGAAGGGGACTTTTTCTCTCATTTCTTTTGGGAACTTGGAGAATTTTGGGGAGGTTAGAAGTTTGCTTAGACAAAGGGGAAAAGTTTAGAGTATTGGAAAGCATTGTAGAGGTAGGATTCTTAATCCTTTCTTTTCTTGTTGTTGCTTATATTGTTAGCTATGTAATGGTCAATAAAATAATGTGTGTGAAATGTTGTGTTGAAAATTTGTATGAAGAATGTAGTTTTGTTGTTTTGTTGCTTTTGTTGTTTTCTTTTGTTTTACTCTCCACCATCATATGGCTTGATGGTTTTGGAGAATGTAGGGGAATAGAGAGGGGGATTTCCATCTCAAACCTCATGGTTTGTTGGTCAACCCATGAAGGTTCCTTCTCATCCCCTCATATGGTTTGAGGTGAGAGAAAGGTTCATATGGCTTGAACCTTTCCCCATTCTTGGGAGGAAACCCATTGGGTTTGAAAATCCTCCCAAGAAGGATTTCATTGACATAAAGGAGAAATAAAGAGGATGAATGTTGGGAGAAATAAGGAGGTTATAGAATATGTATTTGGTGTATCCTATGGTTGGACACTCTTATTTTTGGGCATCCTATTTCTTCTCTTCCCCCTTTTTGTGAGGGTGACCTTGTTTCTCCTCATGTTGTTGTCTTACCATGTGTAGTTTGTCTAAGTGTTTAAATGTTTCTATGTATTCTTGTTGTGTTTATCCCCATTATACTTGTGCACATTGTGGATGCTAGTTCCTCTCTCCCATGGGCTTGGGGGAGGCTAGCATGTTTTTCCAACCATGGAAAGGCATGTGATGATGCCTATTGGTTGGGTGGTAAACAAGCCATGTCTCTTGTTGCAGCATTCTTAGGAGAACACTCAAGGTTGGAGACTCAAGGATGAAGTTTTGTTGAAGTGGTGACTTGTTCTTTTATCCTCAAAAATTCATTGTAAATATTACACCTCCTTGTATCTATGTGTTATATGGCTGATTGTGGATAGCCTCATCTTGTAAACTTATCTTTTTGGTGATTTGGGAAAACTTGTGTTTTATGGAGCTTTTTTATGTAACTTTTGTTTAACCTTGCAAAGAGGACTTGACTTATTGGACTTAAATGTGTTGAATGTGTTATCCCCGTTTTGAGTTCACGACGAAACGATCGGATAACCCCTACAAAATTTTTGAAGTGATTTTGCATTATGATCTCTTTTAGAGCAAATCGGGTTTTCGGGTGTTACTAACAGCTTGACATAAGTTTTAACATGCTTTATGTCTTATGACCTCCGAAACCCGAAACCCGCCTTGTATTGAAAAATCCTTTGAAATCGGGTTTTCGGAAATTCAACGCATCGGAACATTCATGTTCCAAAACATGTTTTATGCGCCATGTTCTCCGATTCCCGAAGTCCGCTCAATCCTTAGTAATCGGGTTTTCGGAAGTTCAATGCATCGGAACATTCATGTACCAAAACATGTTTTGTGCTCCATGTTTTCCGAAGCCCGAAACCCGAAATGCACTAAATCTCCTCGTGTCGGGTTTTTGGACTCCTCCAACACGCTGACGTGGCGTTCATGCCGAAGGGTTGGTGAGTCGGCACGTGCCGAGCTGGAGCGTATTTATTACTAATTTTCTTATAAATACGTAAAAATCCACGTCATTTTTACCGTTCATATTTTTAATTCGTGGATTTTTCGCATGCTCTTCCGCTCCCAAAACCCGCAAACTCGCGTTACCAGACTGGATCGTTTGTTTTCGATTTTACTTGTCTCGAATCGAAGGTATTTTTCGTTCCTTCTTTATTCTTGATTTCTCTGGATCGACTGCGTATATTTTCTTTCCAATTTCTTGCCAGTTGTTGAGGGTTTTTCTTCCTTCTTCGTTCTGTATTGTTTTGGAAAGGGTTTTGGGTTTTTAGGGTTTATTTTCTTTTTGAGATTATCAATTGGTGCTGTTCCTTCCAAATTCCAATTACTTGCATAATGTATGGAATATGAATAACAAAAAAGAAAGGAAGATGTGTATGTAGAAATTCAAAGGAAAGGCTCTGTTTTTGTTTCCCGGATTTTGAAGTTTGTATTGCAGATTCAAAAGTCCGAAATACAAAGGAAGCTCGCAGTGACGGGGTTTTTCAACATTCCGACCTCAACAGTGGGTGCCGGGCACCTCCTAAGTTCCGCCATCCACAGTGGACGCCGGGTTTTCTTCAGGTTCCGTCATTAACAGCAAGTGCCGGGTTTTCCCCTGTTTCCGCCATTGAAAGCAAGTGTCGGGTTTCGCCAAGACTCCGACATATCAGACCTGTCGGGTTCTCAAAGTTTTCCGATATCTTCTTCTGCGTGTCGGGTTCTTCGCTTCTTCCGACGCCTTCCGTCAATCAGGTTTTTCAGTGTGCACAGCATCTCCGGAGTTCCGAGCCTTTCTCCTTCCAATATTCTTCATGTCGGATCCTGGTTCATCACAGGAGAAGGCCGAAAAATCTAGCAGGATGAAATACAAATTTAAGAAACCAGAATCCCCGTCATATATCGACTGTAATTATGATATCAGGGATACTGAGATGGGCAACATAGATATGGACGATTTTTGGAACAGGGTGAAGAGTTCTTCTCAAACCCCATGGATGGTGGCTTTAGCTAATAGTGGCTTGCCCCTTGCAGCGGGCTTCCCCATGTCTGCCCAATGTCCAGAGTTTGTTTTGGCGTGTGCATCCAGCTACGACTCGGCTTCTCGGTCCGTAAGGAATCAGGCTGGTGAAGTAGTTATCAAACTAGATGGGGCTTATTTGGATGATCTCCTGAAACTACCAAATTTTGAAGAGTATGGAGCCCTAGACATGAAATTGGCTCAGAAGGCCTGGGACAGTAACCAGGAGAATTGCATTAAGGATGTTAATAAGAAGTTCTTGGTTAAGGCAAAACCAGTAATATCTAGATTTCCAAGAACTATCCCTAGATCGGATTTCATCCAAGAAATCAACGATATTATCACCCTACTGAGCCGGGTGTTTGGCTTGCCGGAATCAAATTTATTTCATGGATGGATGTACCAATTTATGGTCACCATTAGGGAGAATAAGCAAGGGATTGACTGGGGAACCCTGATCAGTGATGAAATTGATTCCCAGATGATGACGGTCCTGTCAACCGGAAAGTTTTATATGTTCTCATATGTGGCCTATGCAGCAGCTGGGATGAGGAGTTATCCAGGGTTGGAGACTAAAGGAAGTAGAACCACAAATCCAGTCTATAAGTATTATCCTCAAATAACGAAGAAGGGGTCCAAGGATCACTTTAGGAGGGTAAATGACGCCTTTTTCTATGAAAACATCTGCCAGCTCAATCCAGGGCTGAGAAAGACAAGGGTCTCGGACGAGGCATGGGCTGAAGTATCTAAGTGGGGATGTATCTTCTTACAGTTCAAGAAGTTTACCTACCTTCGAACGGTCATGTATTCCGGAGAACCTTTTCGTCTGCCTCGTTATCCCGGCGATAGATTGATACTAATAGAATTGGTCAGACAGTTATTGGATTTCCACAAGTTCCAACAGAGCAAGCATAAGGCAGCTGTATCCTTCCCAATTTCTATTGGGAGATATACTTGCTCAACAGCGGCAAAAGCTAAAAATGTCGAATGTGAACTCCAGGAGAAGTTAAAGAAGCATATGAAGTCTCGGGATGGTTTTGACATCCGAGGAGTACTAAGAACTTATGGAGCCCTACATCTGCACAGGCCCGACATTGAGGATATCTGGGTGGATCTGCGTAACGAAGTTGCGGTTCGCAGAAAAGATCATAGCAGATTAACTATTGATGAGATTCAGACGCTAGAGATTTCTGATTTGCCAGATGGTATAAGGGACAATGAAAGTGTGTTAGATATGTCCTATGATGGGCTTAATGAAGATCGATACGTTTTTCCGCCTATTGATTGGTCGGCTAGCGAAAAATCCTCTATCACCGATAGGTCAGCCCTAATTCTGGCTCGTACAAAGAAATGGCTCTCTTCTTGGGGCATGAATTTTAAAGATGACAAGTTTCCAAAATTGGCTGCTCCTGAGGCGGGGCCCTCCAAAAAGAAGAAGGACAAGGAATATACTGGGGGGTCTATAAAAATCAAGATTCCCAAGAAGAGGAAAGAAAGACAAATCTCTTCAATTGTCTCTCCAACTCAAACGGTGGATGTGCCAGAATCACCAACACCACCAGAAATAGGAGAAATTAATTTGGAAGAAGGAGGAAGTCAGCCCTTGACTTCACCATTTGCTGATTGCTCAACTGAAGAGACCTTATCTCTGGCAGTCAAGGCTTTGGAGATCCGAATCATGCCTCCCCTCAACAACCACTTCAGCCTCCTCATTCCCCATCCACTTCTTCAAGCATGGCCAATATTTTCGCTGGGCTCTCACCCCTTTCTACTGGAACCCAAGTGATCACCAACACTCCCCCACAACCTGTGCCTTTATTCATTGCACCTACTACCACGTTGACTGTTGTTCCCCCTCCAATAGTAGAATCTGCTCCCCTTGAGAGTAGAATACCAGCTACTACAACATTGGCAGTTTCCTCTGATACACCACCATGGCTACTCGAACAAACTCCGAGGAAGAGGAAAGTGATTGTACCCCTACCAGCCTTTGATTTCAGCTCACTCAAGGCTTCTACTGCGAGATCAGCCAAGAAACCCAAAACAGTTTCAAGAGTTTTGGTAGATGCTTCAGGAGATAAGTTCGCAGAGATCGCCACTCCCTCAGCTGATAAAACTAGGGATGATGTAACAGCTGCTGATTATCAGATCACCAAGGTGGCTCTAGGGAAAGTAACAACAGAAGGAGCGCAACAAGATGCACGGGCTTCCATAGACGTGCTGTGCCAAAAGTTGAAAGAAACAAAGGTCAGCAGAGATGAGTTTAAGGAAAAAGTGGAGCAGTTGACAGAGGTTTTGATTAAACTCTCAACACCCCTGGAATCCATACCATCTGCTTCTGCTTCTGCCGGATTCGATTTCTCATCGGTGCCTACGATTGAGAAGATTACCAGAAAAGGAAGGGTGGTTGATGAGTGGATCCAAAAGTTGCTCCAACGAGGGAAGGAAGTAATTCAAGACGTGGTGAAAGTTCATCAGTCCTTGGCAGAGATTCAGAAGGAAGGAGAGAAGATGGATGAGGAATTCACTGAAGAACTTGGACAGCTTGATTTGACTTGTGAGGCTCTCCAAGTGCTGAAGCAAATACCAGCACATCTCTTGGTAGAAGAAGCAATTCTTCCACATACAGATAAACACTTTCAGCTGATCAAGGGCATCAAGTTCAGAGTAAAGATTCTCAACGAAGCCTGCAGCAAGTTGAGAGAATCAAGGGATAAATTGATCGATGGGAAAAGTGATCTGGAGGAAGAATTGCTAAAGATTTGTCCAAAGGTGTCAGTTGGGAACTCAAGTGCCCTATCAGCAGATGATCTCTTCAAACAAGTTCAAGAGACTGTTCAACATGAACCTGTAGATGGATTCGACCTTGAAGTCATTGGTCAGTTTGTGAGGATTGAGCATACGTTGGAGGCCTTAAGAAAGCTCAGCAAGAGGTTGAAAAAGCTTCCCGGCAGTGCCAGTGATATCCATGAGACCTGCGAAATGTGGAATGATCTTTCCACTGCACCTGAGGAAAACGAAATGCAAGGCATTATTCGGAAGTTCCAGGAGTTCCGGAACAAACAGTCTCAGCTGGAGGAAGAGAAAGGAGAAGAATCAAAAGATGATGACTCGGATTGAGCTCCAACGTCCTATGACATTTCTATTTTTAGAATGTCATATCTTTTATTTCCATTTTGTCATTATTTTTAATTCAAACTTTGACTTGATCTCCTGCGTGAGAATCATGCAAAGCTGAAACTCTAGTTAGCATGCTACTTTTCAGGATCTGTTCTGTTTAAACTCTAGCTTCTTTTGTTATAAAAAGGGATGCTTGTGCATTCTAAAGGGTCGAGAATTTTTGGAGCATTAAGAGGCTATTGGAAAGGAGAAAAACTTTGTGTTTTCTTTCAATCATTTTGAAGAATAGAAGTTGATATTGTTTTGCAGACTTTGTGTTGTGAAATATATCTTATTTAAGATATTGTTCTTATGTTCATGATCTTAGAGCTATTCTTTGCATAAAATCTCAGTGTTTCTAATTATCTCGGACACTATATCTGTGATCTAAAACTCGTATGATTATTTCGTGCTCTGTGTTTACTCGAAAGAAAATACGTTTCTCCCATTTCTTTTCTACCGTGCTTCTTTCACTGTAATAGTTTCTAACCTATTTCACGTACGAAAGCAATATCCTTGAATCGTGTGAATGTGGATTTCGGGATTTCATCCCAACCCCCAATGGTTAGATTAGTGTGAATATTGTATATATTATTTACTGTGTTTTAGATTAGCAATAAAACAGGCAGCCTCACCTGTCTTTGAGGAGGGATTCAATCCCATGCACTGTGGTTGAACCTCATATTTTGGTTTGACAAAATATCCAACCAACAGAATGTCTTGAAATCCATTTTGGAAATTTGTAAACTAAACTATGTTGAAGAAATAAATATGGTATTAAAGGATCCCTTCTTATTTTATGTTTTAATGGGATTGGAAAATAAAATGTTTTGTTAAAAAAATATATGAAATGACATATGTATTTTTTTAATAAATCTAAAATTTATAAGTTAAGCATTCCTTTAAATCTGTATTTTTTTATGGCATTACATAGTCGAGGATCACTCCAGTTCATCTTCCCTCCTATACAACTGTTCTCATCATCCAAAATGCACATCTTCCTCATTTAAATCAAAACAGGGAAGGAAACCACACACCATTTTATTCTACACACACCACACAACTAAAATAATATAAAATACTGCCACCAAATTTGAATGTGACCCCGTCATTGGTGACTAACGAGAGGCATTGATCGCCATCCATCCTCCATTTTCTCCTGCCTCCAGTAGGTGAACTATTTACCATAAGAATTCCTCATCATTGGGATAAGAAAGTTCCTCATATTTAGAATATCCATCCCAATCAGTTTCTTCTTCAACCAAAAGGGATTTTTGATCTATTTTGTCATTAAGTAGATATTTTCCCTCTTTTTACAATTCAAAATTACATGTCCTAATTCTTTGCAATAAAAACATTTAACCTTTCCTCTTGAAGGAGCATGCTTTAAAGTAT
Organism: Taxus wallichiana var. yunnanensis; assembly: GCA_018340775.1. Lineage (NCBI taxonomy): Eukaryota > Viridiplantae > Streptophyta > Pinopsida > Cupressales > Taxaceae > Taxus > Taxus wallichiana. The sequence goes on from CM031234.1 coordinate 856,528,213, forward strand.
ACTTTCCCTTTTGACGATGAACTGGCTTTATTTTGCACATATAAAACTTCCTCTTCTAGCTCGGAGGGTTCATTATGATCAAGAAGAGTAGAAATTACTCCTTCTAAACCAATGTTAAGCTTTCTCAGAGTAAAAACCATATGAGACATTTTTTTAGGAAAACTATTCAAAATAATTACTTTGGCATCATCATCATTTACCTTTTCATTAATGCATGCAAGCTGATTAAGTAGAGAGAAAAATTTCTTATATGATCTGCCATTTTTTCACCTTCGTCCATCTTTAATCCATATAATTTTTCTTTAGATTTGTCTTGGCACTTTCTGCTTCAGATCCAAAAGCTTGTTTAAAGTCTCCCAAATCTCCTTTGCAGACTTTGTGAAGTCCACATGGTGCAGGTAAGCTTTAGATAGACCAAGACCAATGGTTCCCAAGGCCTTTTGATCCTTGACAGTCCACTTTGTGAGATCCATTGCATTTTTGGTATTGTAGTATTAGGTTTAACGACATCCCACAAATCCTTCTCAATCAAATTTAGTTGCATCTGAATTCTCCATGTATGAAAATCTCATCCTTTGAACTTCTCAACAAGACTTAACTTCTCCATTTTTGCAAAAATTGACACACAAAAAAATGAAGGATGTCGGAAAAATAAAAGTATCCTAGAATCACTTTGTTTTATGCACCAAAAACAAATTACATGGACTGATAACATTTTACAGTGATGATCATACAGAAATCACGTTACCGATTCATTTGCACAGAATTCAAAATGAGTGCATGAAAGATAACAATTGGGAAGGCACAATACAATCTTGTGTTCTGATTCTTTGTAACATTCTAGCAACTATTCAGGAATCTTGCCAAATTTCAATCAGATCTTCCTTGAGCCATGAGTATGCATATGGATTCACACGTAATTAAAATATGTTGATCAAATGAATCAGTTAGAAGACATAATATTTTCCTCACCAATCTTTTGTACTAATCGATCACGAAATATTTGATAATGTTTAATTTGCTACAAGGTTGAACGTGGTAGAAACCTCCTCCTGGCAGAAAATTGTGGCTTAGTTTCTTCTTAGAGAAGAGATATATGTCACTGTTGATGGTAAATGAACACCAAAAAGGACATAATGCTCAGGTATATTTGTACAACTATCAATCATAAAGGCACCTTTTTCCTTTATACAATTGCATCTTTAAACGTTAGACGTCTCCAAACGAGTGTGCAAATAATTGTTGTAAATTTCCAGTATTTGATTCTTGTGACTTATGCAGATTAAAGTTAGACTGATAAATTCACATCAAAAACATGAATTTGTATGCATGCAGATCCACACAACTCATGAATGACATGTAGTTCAACACTTTTCCTATGAAGATCCAAAACACACATGTAGTCCAAAGTATCATCTTTACATGAGAAGATGTGGAGGGATTTATTTAGATCAATCTGATAAAATAGAGTACTCACCAATTTTGATTATCTTATACATGCATGCATAGCTTGTTAACTACATAGAAGATTCAAATCTATGCAAAGGAGGATTGAAATCCGTTGAAGTAGATCGGGTCTGATCTAAACTGAAACAAATAATTTGAGCACATGATTTGAGACAACAATTTGATGGTGTTTCCTCCTCTCAAGCTATTCCTCCATCACAATCCTGAGATATAGATTGCTCGATACCACTGATATAAAATTCAAGAGCATAAACAAGATTGGCACTAGAAATATATTTTGTATTAATCACGTTGAGATACAAAAGCAAATATATAGAAGGAGAGTTTCCTATAAAATAGGAAACCTCCTATAACAACTCACTATATACGTGAATTTGTTTTAACAACTTCACTTACAAACCAAATAATGATTATTATAATTATGAGTTATTTCTAAACAACTCATAATATAATAATAAACTACAAATATTAATTACAAATAATGTTTACACTAATCAATATGCCTAACATGGAATTCATAGAACCCATTTTGCTCACTTATGTCACATAATTGGTGAAGAAAAACACTTTACTATTGGTTAGCAAAATACTCAAAAGGTAAATTCAAAAGGAAAAGAAATTGCTAAAAAGGGAAAAAGAAAACTAAATGAGGCTAAGGAACCAAAAATACCTACAACTGCAACACAAATATTATATTTTTATATTCAAGCTTTTCACAATAATACTCTAGCTAGAGATCCAGATACATATAATTTTACTTGTTTTTGTAGTTTTCCATTTGGACTCAAAACAACATTAGAGAATATTTCTAGTTTATCTATGCTTGCATGTGATCTTCTTGTTATGGATATGTGTAATATTATTATTGATGTAATAATAAAGGACCTTATTGACATGTTCACATTTTTTGGAACAAATGCAAGCAGATTTGTTTTTGTGTTTCAGCCCAATTTTAAAACTACCAATCAGTGGCGTGTCGTGACAATATACTGCAGAGATGTTAAGGATAATGTTTCAAAGCTTGATTATGGGTGCTATAGATTGTATAATTCCCATGGTTTTGATGGGTTTTCAATAATATGCGTTGTTTATGACATCCATAACCATGATGAAGAGGAAGAAAAAAATCAAGTTGATTTAGATTGGGAGCATAATGAAGATGAAGTGAAAATTCCTTCTTGTAATGATCTTAATCTTATTGGGTCAAGGAATCCATTCCGATTTGAGTGAATGGAGTGTTTTTGGAACAATTTGATTAAAAACACACAAGAGGAGAGCAACATTATCTCCATTTATACAGATGCACATTACTTCCAGCATTTGTAAAAATAGGTGATCGTTCTCTTGTATCAATTGTTGAAAATGTTGACCAGGAGTTATTTATGAAGACATTTTACAAGGAAATCTTAACCATTGAGGCTTCATGTGCACGTGGTGAGTTTTGTACCTTTCTATGATTATAATTTTTTATTTTAGAAAGAGAAAAAATTAAATTATTATACTATCAAAATGTATTCTCTTAAATTGAATTTTATTTTGTATAAGATAATATTTTTGCACATTGACGAATTGAGGAAGTATGTGATACCTCTCATTATCCCTATAAAAAAATTTCATGTGGCTTACAGTTCTCCCTTTGATTTTTCTACTTCACTCTAGGGGAGAATGTGAGGTCATTCATATTCTCCATGAGATTTTCATGTTAACAGATAATGGGAGGCCTTCCATTCTTCCTTTAATTATTTTTCCACTTTGATATAGATTGTTAGTCTTACTATTCTCCCTCCTCATTGTTAATTTCACTTCAAAATATTTTTAAAGTTAAATAATTACTCATCTTCACCTATTTTACTCTTTAACAGATAATAGAAAGCCATCATTTATGATTTTATAACATTGAGGGAGAATCGAGACCTTATTCTTTTTATTTTTATTATTTCAATTTTGGAGTCTATTTTTAATTTTACGATATGTAGAACTAAACAACAAAAAAATGATTTCACATATTTATATTTTAAATTGATTTTTTTGTTGCAAATTATTTTTTAGTTTATGAATGTTTTTGATATCTAATTGGTCACATACTTAATGATGTAAGAATTTGTGATCTCTTTTTAAGATGTTTTTAAACTACCATTTTCATTATTTTTTCATAATTGGTCTAATATTAGTGAATATTTTTTTGTAGGTGTGGAAATTCAAGAATTGAGTGTCTCTGAAACATATAAAGAACCACTTGCATTGATTGTTTGGGATGTTTCACAAGGTATTGACTTGGATGCAATGAAAAAATAGTTTCTAAGAAACATAAATGCATATCTAATCAAAAAGATTTGGAAAATGTTCTCGAGGTAGAAGATCCAATCATACCTAATATTGTAAAATACATAGAAAATATAGAGAATCAATAAGTTGAGCAAGGTTCGAATAGCACTACAGCTTGAAACATGTAATTAACTACTCACTTTTAAATTTCATATAATATTTTTTTTTGCAATTAGTGAATTTAAATGATTAATTCTATGAAATATTTATTTACAGTTCCTGATGAAAATATATATGGAGATTCAACAATTCAAGGCCAAATACCATAATCTTCAGGTATAGTATAAGAAAATTTAGTTACTTTAATTTTTTAAAAATGTTGTAATTGGTAGTTTTTAGAGTATATGATTCAATAATTTATTTGTGCGATCTAAGTAGAAAACCTCTATTGATACTATATTTGGAAGGTGTGCTAATTTTTCAAGTGACTTCTAAAATATCTAGATCTTTCCAGACCAAAGGATGTCATTATGTTCCAAGACAAAAGTTATCTCAATTTTTAAAATGCATATGTACTAAATTTGAGATAGCATTTTGGTCAAGTTTATGTGGCCAAGATGTTAAATATTTAGGGAAGAAGATTTTGAAGAAATATGGGGATGGTAAGTAGAGAGCTTTATTTTATTATGGTGTTGAAATGTGCACAAATATAGATTGTGAACAGGTTAAAGATCTGAATATAGTATGGTCAAAGAATAAATCATATGACACTACAAATACCATATTGATTAGTTCTAAAATGGTAGGGGTTCCTCAAGAAAATTGTTTCATTGCACCAAGTTTTTCTTTCTCAAACAATATGCAAGATGATAATTGGTTAATGGCTCATGTTTGGCAGATCCTGAGCACTTTTGAGAATGATGTAAATGATGCAAGATCATTAGTTAAAAATTTGTAAACGATATTACAATGAAAATTTTGAGCTAGTTTCATTGTGAGAAAATTTTGAAATCATTTTGAAGATACAATGTTATATTGTAAGACAATAAAATCCATTCCAAAGTTAATATAATGTATTATTATTATTTATTTTATAGTATTGACATAACTTTATTTTTTATTTGTTTTTTACTAGTGTAATTATTAAAATGCTAGTAATGTTTTTCATATCTTTAACTTCAATTACAATGAATTTATTGATTTTTGTAGTAATAGGGATGTACTTTTGGAATTTATTTTAAATTTAGTATACATCTTGTTATTTATGCTATAACATTGCATGGAGTTCAATTTTTTGATGTGGTTATTTATAGGATTAATCATTAATTTAATCTCTATAATAATGTATATCATACATTTGATTTCAGTTGCAAGGAAATTGTTGATATTGGGAGTAGAAGGATTGTTGTTTGGAGTTCCAGGATATTCGGAACTAAGCCTTACAAATTACAACATGATTTTAAATATGCTTCATATACATATTTCCAAAGGATTTATTCTCCTGATTTATTAGAGGTTGCAAGAGAACATTTTGATCTTGCTTTGTGGTTTACATTTTTAGATAGAAAAGAAGTACATTCTTTTCTTGCACACTTTACTTGGTTATGAGATACAAAATTTGTGTTCACTTGGGGAAGAGAACATTGTATAATATCAAATACATTTAAGAGATCTTGGAGTGGAAATTTGATTCTTGTATATAAGAAAATTTTAAAGGATGTTATTGATGTGTACGGAGAGAGAGATATGTTTATTCTAACATATTATTCATTGATGAGGGGAAATACATATTTGAAGAGTTTGGAAATGCTAATTACTTTAAGATCCCACGTAGTTGGGATTTTGACAGATCTTATGAGAAAGATAAAATTATAAAAACCCATCTATGTACTTGGGTTAAACATGTGGGGCTTGTAAAAAACTTGAGGTGTTCATTGAGAACTTTTAAATTAACTATTGATGATTATTAATTGTAAGTGAAATTTAAATTGTGAACTTCTTTTTTGTGTAAAATATATTAAATGTATATGTTGATTTTATTATTTTTATAATAATAGTGCTGACATAGATATTATGAATAGCAATAAGGTAAAGAGAAGTCTCTTAATAATTCACAAATTCAAATAGCCTAAAAATAGTGCAAAAAAATAGCCTATATTATGATAGATATTAGTTAATTTAAGGTAAAGAGCCTTTAATCAATAATTTTTTGACAAGTGGCTTCTTTTGATTGTCTTTGATTTTGCATTGTGTCGAGTGCAAAAAAGTGATCCAATTAATTTAAGACTCGTGTATTCATTTTATTAATTGTCTTCTATCTTATTAGTTGCATTTGTGAAATGTGAGCTAATTGAAAAGTGACACATATATTTGTTTCTCGTTTGTCACTTTTAGGAAGATTTGCAAAGTGTGAGCCATTTAAAAGGCTTCACGTATCGTTTTTATATTAGTATTTTTGGTTGCACTGCGAAGTGCGAACCACTCATCTTTCGAAATGTCTTTCAATCCTCCACGTGTCATATTCTATCTTGCTAGAGGTTTTTCAATCATTTTATTTGTACTACAACTCCCAAATCCCTTTGTTCTGTAGATTTGATAAAGTCCTTTGTCCCGCGGATTTCAAATTAAGCTTGTAGCTCATTTTTGAGCTCGTGTAGCTCGTCCTTTAGCTCGCTGAGCCGAGTTGCAAAATAACTCATTGAGCTCTTGTAACTCAACCTCGACTCTGCTCTATTAAATCAATCTTAAATTCGACCAAATCAAGTTTTTTTTTCTAAATTTGAGTTGTTTGCTTTTGCATATCTATTAAAAAGATATGTAGCTAGTATTTTGTCTTTGTTTGGCTTCCTTAACTATTTTTAAAAACTCAGTAATTATTTCTATTATCATCCTGGGCATTAAAATGGCGGTTTTGCCAGTTTTTCACTTGATAAGTCTCATCTTTTGAATGGAACAAACTATAGTATCTAGAGGGTAAGGTTAAAAGCTTGTTTCATGGCTAGAAATATCTGGGATCTTGTGACTGGTATTGAAAAATGTCCCACAGGAGACAAGATACCCCTAGAAAACCTTAGCTCCTTCTCTCAGAGATCTCAAGAAGCCCTGTCCATCTTATTACAAAGCATTAGAGATGAATTCTTGATGCATATAGGTCATATGGACTCACCTGCAGATGCATGGAAACAATTAGAGACCATGCATGAAGGAAGTAGGCTATCTAAAATAATTAAACTAGTTTTAGAGTTGTTTACATCACCCATGAAGGGGGATGAGAAAATTGTCAACTATTTAGCTAAAATTAAGAACATTAAAGCTCAACTAGATGGTTGCAACTGTGAATTATTTCAAGATAAGATTTTGTACTTTATAATCCAGATTAACATTAGTGAAAAGTTTAGAAATTTCATTTCAATTCTTAACTCTAAGTATCAAAATGAAAATGATTTGCCTGATCTAGACACCTTGTCTTCTTTGTTGATTCAAGAAGAGAGAGTAATGAAAATTTTGATTCAAAAGAGACTGCCTCTCAAGCCTTGTTCTCTCATAATCATAAGGCAGCCCAAAACAAGTCTAATAATTATTCTAATCAGAATTCTAGCATTAAATCTAGATTTAAAGCAAATCATAAGCCTAATCTTGCCAAAAATAATCAAAATTTTAAAGTCAAGTTCAATGGAACTTGCAACAAGTGTGGAAAATTTGGGCATAAAGAGTCTGATTGTAGAGTTAAAACTAACAGACCAATCAAGAATGATAAAAAAATTAACAATCAAAACAAAATTCAAAATCAGAAGCAAAAACAAACAAATATAGCTGAGCAGTCTATTGCCCTATATACATCCCTTTCAGCTTCAAATGACAACGAGTGGATTCTTGACAGTGGTGCTTCTAGGCACATGACCTATACTCCTAGTATCCTTTCAGATGTTTTCAATTGTGAGGAAAATATCTATCTAGGAGATAACTCTGTCATTAGATCTGAAGTCTGTGGCAATGTTAAGTTGTCAAATGGTGTAATTAAAGATGTCTTGTATGTTCCTAAACTGAAAAAGAATATTTTTTCTTGCTCTCAGCTAACTAAAGAAAATTGTAAATTTATTTTTCTACAAGATAAGTGGTATGTCAAAGATAAGGTTAAAATTTTATTGCTTTTGGCATTCAGAAAAAGGCTTGTATATATTTGATGGCTTTATATCTCGAGTCTTGTTTTTCTTCATCTTCTAGGAATGATATTTAGCTTTGGCATGAAAGACTTGGGCATGTTAATTTCAAAAGCTTGTATGATATGTCTAGACTGAATCTTTTTATTGGACTTCCTAAGATAAATTCAGATCATGAAACTTGTGAAATTTTCCTACGTGGTAAGCAACATGCTCAACCTTTTCACAAACATCATGATCCTAACTCCTCTCAGTTATTAGAACTGATTCATAGTGATGTAAGAGGTCCTCTTGAAGTTCCTTCTCTTAGTGGTGCTTTGTATGTTGTTTTCTTTATTGATGATTATTCTAGGATGACTTGGTCTTATTTCATTAAGAAGAAGTCTAATGTCTTAGTTAAATTTCAAGAATTTAAAGCTCTAGTTGAGAATGCTTCTAATCTAAAAATTAAAATAATTAGGATTGATAATGGAGGTGAATATGTCAACAAAGAGTTTGATAAGTTATGTGTGTCATGTGGGATTCAAAGAGAGCTAACTACTCCTTATTCCCCTCAAAGCAAAATGGTATTGCAAAAAGGAAGAATAGGACTATCTTAGAAATGGCTAGGACTATGATTCATGCTTCCAATGTGCCTAAGTTCTTATGGGCTGAAGAAATGAACACTACTATGTATATTCTTAATAGAGTGCCTACTAAATCTCTTTTCCAATCTACTCCTCATGAAGTATGGACAAAGAAAAACTTGATATCTCTCACCTTAAGATCTTTGGTAGTCCTACTTCTATCTTCATTCCAAAAGACAAAAGGAAGAAGCTTGATCCAACCTCATTTTCTTGTATTTTTGTTTGCTATGGCTATAAAACTAAAGGATTAAGATTTTATGACCCATTCAAGCATGATATTATTGAAAACAGAAATGTTCATGTCTTAGAAAGAACTTTCTCTGATGATCCTCATGAACCCTCCTCTACCACTCCGGAGATAGAGCCTGATAATTCTTCTCTCATGGAAACATAAGTTCAAGAGGATGTTCATCCTAATCTAGATATGATGGAGATTGAGGGGGAATCATCCCAAACTGTCTTGCAACCTAAGGTTCCTAAATGGGCTAAAAGTCTTGTTCAAAACTCTCACCTAATAATCTTAGAAAGCTAACTAGAAGTCATCATACTTATCATGCCTTGATGACCCTCTATGACGTAGAAACACAATCCTTTGAAGAATAATTTCAAGAGGATAAATGGCTTTAAGCTATGAAGGATGGATAAAATTCTTTAATCAAAAATGAAACTTGGTAACTAGTACCTCCTCATTCTAAAATAAGCATTGTATGATCTATGTGGTTGTTCAAAATTAAATATAACTCTCTATGAGATCTTGAAAATTTCAATGCAAGGCTTGTAGCTTGTGGTTTCACTCAGAAACCTAGTATAGACTATGTTGAGACCTTTTCTCATGTTGCTAAGATGAGCACTGCAAGATTTCTTCTTCCATTAGCTTCCCAATATGGTTGGGATATTCACCAAATGGATGTCAAAAGTGCTTTCTTAAATGGTGAATTAAAAGAAGAAATCTATATGATTCAACCTAAAGGTTTTGAAGAATCTGTAAATAAATTTATATTTGTAAGCTTAAAAAGTCTATGTATGGTCTTAAGTAAGATACTAGAGCTTGGCATGCTAAAATTAATAGGTTCTTTTAGGAAGTTGGTTTTTCTAACTATTGTTTTGATAATGATTTATTTGTTAAGTTTTATAACAATCATATTATCATTATTGTTCTCTATGTTGATGATCTTTTGATTACTAGCAGTGATATAAATTTAATTGTTAGAATCAAATAAAATCTAAAACAATGTTTTGAAATGACTGATTTAGGTTTATTAAATCATTTTTTTGGCATGATTATATTTCAAGATCATAAGTATATTATTGCATCTCAATCTCAGTATGCTATGAATTTTCTTAGAATATTTAACATGATTGATTGTAAATTTGTTTCCATTCCTATTGAAGTTGGTGTTAAGTTAGACCCTAAACCAGCTTGTGCTAAATTTGATCCTACTTTGTATAGATAGGTAGTTGGTAGTCTAATTTATTTGACCATTACTAGACCTAATATTTCTTATGCAATAGGAATAGTTTCAAGATTTATGCAAGAACCTTATGAGTCTCATTGGAAAATGGCAAAAAGGATTTTGAAATATATTAAAGGGACAATAAATTATGGTCTTTTTTATTCTTCTTGTAATAATGCACAATTATTTAGTTAGTGTGATTTTGATCATGTTGGTGATGCTACAGATAAAAACTCTACTTCGGATATTTTTCAAGTTGGGTGTAGGTGCCATAACTTGGATTAGAAATAAGAAACCAACAGTGTTTATCTCTTCTACTGAGGCAGAGTATAAAAGTGTTATGGAAGCTGCCAAAGAATATATGTGGCTGAAAAGACTATTGGATGAACTGCACATGGGATCAAAGGAGAACTACTCTTCTATGTGACAACCAGAGTTGCATTTCTCTTGCAAAGAATCTAGTTTAGCATTAAAGGACCAAGAATATTGAAGTTCATATGCATTTTATTCAAGAAAAAGTCCTAAATGGTGATATTGATCTCAATTTTTGTTCTACTGAAGATCAAGTTGTAGATATCTTCACCAATCCATTGTGTGTTTGTGAATTTTTGTAAGTTTCATGCCTTGTTGGGCCTATCATAGTTTCCATTGAGGGGAGTGTGCATGACAATGCCACCTCTTAATGGATGTTGTAAACTTCCAATACTTCCTCCATTTTGTAATAAGTAAATGTGTCACTATAAGTGAAGTTACTTGTAAATCCCAGTGAAGATTTAGTTATGGGTATGCCTTGGTTTATAAAAGGATCCATAATCTAATGTAAGTATTCATACATAAAGCACTTGTTCTTAAGAATTTTTGTATGGGAAGATCATCTGATTTCCCTTGTTTGCATGCTATCCTGAATCATTGTTTCTGATTCAAGGATCTATAAATCCTTTTGTAGAAAAAGGTAAACTTGGCATGTTTATTTTTGTCTTCCCCACTTAACATTAAGGGGGAGTGTTGGGGTGTTAATTTCAAGTGGGGATAGCCACTTAGACAGCCCCTTGTCTTAAAGATTATTTTTAATAATCTTAGTCGGTCTTTCACAACCTTGAAAAGAGTGAAGCGGTATAACCGCTCACCCATCCTATATAAGTAGGATGATCCCTCACATGATTGTTTACTTGTGATACTGAATTACACGATGTTATTAAGCATATAGACCATTTGATCTAAGCTCAAGCTACTTATGTGAGTTGTTATACAACAAGGCAGAAGTTTGTTATTGTTTATTGTGAGACCGAGGAGCAAAGTGGAAGTGTTGGGTTAAAGTGTGAAATTCTTAATATAAGACAATGCTTTTCAGTGGATTTTTTTCCCTTTGGGTTTCTCCACTTAAATCTAGTGTCTCTTATCTCATTTACTTTCATTTCTTGTTATTTACTTTCATTAATGATTTGTTAACTATTATATGCATATATAAACATCTGGTTAAATGTTTGCACATTATAATCTATAATCCTCAGTTGTTTATTTTGTGGATCTATAATTCTTCAATTATATCTTCCCACATTCATTCTAACACAAATCACATCAAATTCCTCCTAAATCACTTCAAAATAGCCTAAAAATATTATTCTAGCCTATTAATTAATCCTAGTTTATTAATTAAATCATCTCCAACTCCCATGAGTTGTTAATCACTTGTTAATTCCTTTGATCAAACTTAACAAGTCTTAATCTACTTTATCATTTATCCCACATGCACTAGTTTGCAAGCTTCTCCCAAATTGGAAAGCTATATAAAGGACCCTCCTACATTCTTTCACACCTACACCATAATTTTTCTATTATTTCATATAAGACATATGATCAATAGCCTTCTCCATTATTTGGAATAGCTTATCCATCTTGTGCATCTATTCTACCATTGTTGAGTAGAAAGGAAGATCCAAGATTGGCATTGTAGTCATTTCTTGGTGAGATCCTTCCCTCTCTCTGGTAATAAAACACACAAATTTGATTACTCGTGATCTAAAGAGGCTCATGTTGTAGAGTAATCATATATTTTAGTAGGAATGGTTAGCAATTAGATTATTTCCTTCATGTTTTTGCATTTATTAGCTAGTTTCCACTAAGTTTTAATCGTGATGTTTATAGTTAGATTTTATTTGTTTTGAAGCTACTAGGTGTTAGTTTCATTTCGAGAGCATTGTAATTTAGCTAACAAGACACCTAATCATAATATTTTTTCCCATTTTATTTAATTTCAGGAAAAGGAACAACACTAGATTCCATTATGAGTAAATGTGTACCTTCTTTAAATTAGAATCTACCAAATTATTATCTAAAAACTTCACTAACAAATGAGCCATTTTATGATTTCCTTATTTAATGACAATTTATAATTCCCCTTTAAAGATAAGGATAAAATTATTTCAAAGGAAATAAAATTTACTCAAAACAAATCCTTTTAAATTTATAATCCCCTCATAAAATAGATTTCAATATTCTATTATAAAATCTTTCCACACTAATAGCAACATGGATTAGCTTATATTTTCACTCCAACAACCATGGACCACATTATAAAAAGATTCATCCTTCTACATGGACCTAGTATCATGAAAATAGACCCTTTTAGAAAATGATATTAGGCCATGCACATTTGAAATGGACGTGTGAAAATATTTCATTGCACCTTAGGGATATTTTCATTCATTTTTTTAGGACCCATTGCTTCAAAAATACATATCTAGATTTTTTTGGTGTCACTTCATAATTTATTTCAAATTTTCAAATTTTTTTCCCTTATTATTTCCTAATCTCTTTTTTTTCACATTTGTAATAATCATCCCTTTAACCAAAACATATTATTAAGAAAAAAACTTTGGGCTATAATAAAAGTGATATAAAGACACAAGTCTAGATTGAAATGAGAGAGGGGATATCAAATGAATAATGTGTGTATGCAATAGCTTAAATTTGATATGTGTGAGAATAAATTTTCATTGATATAAAATTGGATAAAAAGGACAAATGTATACAATCAAAAATATATTACAAAAGGGGGATATCTGATCATGAGATTGACTTGGTGTTTTATTTTTATGTTTGGTGTGGGAAGAATGAGAGTATTGGAGGAATTTTCTAGAGAGGAAGTCTCTAGAGAATATTATTTTAGAGATTTCTAGTTAAGTGCTAGAAAAATATACATTATTTCCGATGACCTTATTTATTATCCCATCTTCTATTATAACTTAGGGTGGAAACACTACTCATTACCAAGATGACCCTATTAAATTGGCTATTACACTACATCTTTATGGATATCGCCATAGAATAATTACTATTAAAATTATAATATATTGTTATGTGTTCCTATTAACCATACTAAATGTTACTTGTTGGCACCCAAAAATGTCCCACTACATTTTGGAGGCCTTAGAGTTAATTTTTTTAGCCTTGGGATGAATTGAATATCCTTATTATTCTTGTTGTCATTTATACTAAAGGTCATAGGCATGGATGTTTTCTCTAAGGAAAAATGGTGCTCTTTTGTTTCAAAGTTCACAATTATGTAGTCACATTCATGGTCGATTGCATCGTATAGTACATTTTATGCGAGAACAAGTTTTTGCAATTGTATTCTATATTGTGAGCATGTAGTGTGATATTATATTTCAATTGCATACTTGTGCATTAATTTACAAATTGTGTAGTTCATGCACAAATATAGGATTTATTCCACCATAGTTTTGCACACCCTCAACAAAGTGCATCGGAAGGTTCCTCTGTAGTTTCCAATAGGAGTGATATTTTTACCTTAAGATTAATAATCTACATATTTGCTAATTTACAAAGGGTTTTGTATACTTTGAATTTTGATGTATTGCGTATATAATACCAAGATAAAGGTTACATATAGTGTATCGGCCATAGAACAAAGAAAATTGTGATGAGAAGACTGCAAAATACTAATGACCTCACAAATAATGCTTGGTGGCTTGAGTTAATGTTTTACATTCTAAAAGGGGGAAACATGAAATGGGATTGTGTGGCTTCAATAAATTTCACACAACATTGGGAGAATCTTTTGCATCTAGAATAATGTTTCATGGATGAGTTACTCATCTCATAAGGTTACTTTGTGGCATCTTGAAACAAAACACACAAAGAAAAGATAGCATGTTCCTATAGTGTGAGATCCACAAATATGATGAATGTTTGGAAATATTCATGATTTGGACTAATTCATAGATTACATGTTTATTTTGTTATAGGATTTAATCCCAAATCTACTAAGGAATGAAAAGTGCAAGGGTTTATATGAAGAGGCACCTCTATAGTTAAGTGGATAAAGAAGGATCCACAAGACTTGGGAAAAATTTAATTATTATTTGAAAGACTAATTAAAGTGGATAAATTTCCTAAGGCATAAAGAAATAATTGAAGTTTTTTGGGAATGCATCACGTGTCAATATTCCTAAATAAGTAGGAGATATACTCGCAAGAAGATAAGAAATTTCCAAAATCTAAATGCATGGATTACCACCACATGGCACAATCCCATGAATCTAGACTCGGGGAAATTTGAAGGCAAGACGTAAACGGATAAGGATTCGAAGGCTTGAGAATATATGAATTTCCACCATGAGGGGCGATCCCAAAATTTTGGGGTCCACAAATCTCAAGGTAAAAATAGAGGAAATAAGGAAGAGATCCTAGAGTGTTAAAGATTGACACGTGGCATATGTAAATTTAGACAAATATTTCACATAAATTAAACACTCAATTGTAAAAAAACTCTTATCTATATTAATTTCATATGGGACATAGTGCATATAAATATGCATTGCGTATGCCTTTAATTTAGCAACCAATTCTAACCATAAATACCTATAAATTCTCTCTCAACAAACCTATTTACATGAGTTGTTTATTAACATCATGCCCAAATATAAGATACCTAATTTATTTTCATAAATCACTCATATAACTATTTATGAGGTGTATTAACAAATCTTACATTATTAACCTCACACTAAAAATAATGTAATCCATACAAATATATTAATGTGGAGCACTAACTTAGGATATTCCTAACATTCCCCTTAGTGAGAACATGGGGAGAACATTAATAAGGTAATTGTAGCATGTTTCCTCTATTTTTCTCATGATCTGGATGGTTTTTAGGACAATCAACAACTTTCAAATATGGCTTTACCAAGACAACCAACAACCTTTAAGTACAAATGGTTTTATAGGATAACAAATAAACCAAACATAAAGATGATTTTGTAGGAAAACCAACAACCTAAATATCACATGTTCTAATACTTTTCTCATTTCTCATCACTTTCGAACATCGGAGAAAAGTAAATGGGAGTAAAAATGAATCACGTCATGTCATGCTCTTAATCATATAGCTTACATTGGATTTATATAGCCGACTTGTGGCTATCATAACCTCTTATCATGATGTATCTCTTTCATATACGTTCTATTATAATTTTTTAGTCACCTTGGTGATGGCCATAGCATATGAATAGTATATATAGAGGTTAGTAGGTAGTATTTCATCATCATATTGAGCATCCGAATCTTATTATATGGTTTGGAGGTTGCCCCCTTAAAATGGTTAAGATATTGTACTTACATATTGTGATCATTTATCTATAATATTGTGTTCTTTGGTGTTCTCTTGCTTCTGATAATCTTATTTAGATCCAAGTAATTTCCTTACAAGTGGTATCAAAGCTTGATCTTGGCCAGTGCGCATCAAAACCCTAATTTCAAAGAATCGACCATATCTCCAATTTTGTAGAGAATTTTTCTCCACTTTTTTTTTTCTATTGTGAAATCACTCAAGTAAGATTCTCTCTAAATTTTAATATGTTTTGAATTAGTTTGTGAAAGTTACATCAATTTTAGGGTTTTTGATAAATTTTCTCTATCGACTGCAAATTGTGGATTTTTTCCAAGTTCTTTACATTTCCAGAAAGAGGATAAAAAAATAGTTTGAGTTCATTCTTTAAGTTTTTTCATATTTTGCCGAATTCATATTGAAATCCCAAACCCTAAATTTTGACCTTGATCCCTAAATCCTACTATTTTGGGGCATCATGGTAGGGCCTTCCATAAGAGACAAGAAGAATCACATCACTCTAGGTAAAACCCCAAACAATGATGAGATAATACTTGAGGATTTAGAGTCAAAATGGGTAACTACAGAGTCCTCGTAGGGCTAGGGTTTACTTTGACGGACCATAAGGTAAGCCAACTTGAGTTTGAGCTGTGAAACCTCGAGTTTAAAATGGCCAAAAAAGAAGATGTAGAAAATATTGGACAATGATTGGAGGATTTCATTCACCAATTTAGTTCAAATCTAATGGGTCATCATCTTCCTCCTAATCAACCACAACTCAATCATACTCATATCAACCAAGGTGGATCTTCAAGTCAAAGTAATAGACAAACTAGCCAGGTGGATCTTTGAGCATGCCTAATCCAAATACAAACACCCTTGTAGGCCCATAACATGATTCTAAAAGTAGAAATGCATAATTTTTATGGAAAGGATCCACTCAATTGGATTAACCAAATGGATAATTTATTTGATCTACATCATATTCCATCGGACAAAAGGTTACCATGGCATCCTTGTATCTTGAACCTAACCAATTCATTTGGTATCGATGGTTATGTGCTCAAAGGAAAAAAAAAAGTGGTCTCAATGTTACATGGACATTCTTCACTAAAGAGTTGCAATTACACTATAGTTATAGTATGTCAAAGAATTATTTCATCCAGTTAGCAAATTTAAGACAAACAAGATCATTCAAGGATTACATTCATTAATTCCAAAACCTTTCCTTGAGGGTGGAAAATATTACTGAAGAGAATCTGAATGACTTATTTCTTGGGGTTCTTAAGGAAAACATTGAGAATGAGGTGCGTATGTTTAATCCTCATAAGGTTTAATATTCTGTTATCATGGCACGTAAAGTAGAGGAAAAATTTCTTTCCAAAGAGGTGACAAACTGTCACTAATATCGATATTGTAGCACCTTGCCACCATCATTCCCTAGGACAGTTAGACTGACACCTCAACAAATTAAAGAAAAGAGAGCCAAAGTGTTATGTTTTAATTATCACAAAAATATGGACTAGTACATAAGTGTGTTGATAAGAAGTTGTTTTATATTGAGGGGCCTAATGAAGAAGATGAAGAGGTAGATCCAAAGGAGGAATTATGAGATCCCTAGCCAATGATATCATGTCATTCAATTTCAAGTATTAGCACTCCCCAAACTCTCAAAGTGTTTGGATTCTTTAACAAACAAAGGGTAATAGTGTTGATTAATTGAAGAAGTACTCACAACTTCATCAATCATAAGTTGGTGGTACACTTGAACTGATTTGTTTATCTAGCTCCATGATTTCAAGTAATGATTATCAATGGGGGAACTATTAGTTGTTCACGAAAATGCCATAACATTAATCTTGCCATGGGATATTACTTGCTAACTATCCCTATATATGTCATTTCCATGGGGGGAGAAGACATTGTGTTAGGAGTTCAATGGATTAATACCTTGGGAACTATTGAAATGAATTTCCAAGAGTTTTTCATGTGGTTTCAATCAGAAAGGAGAACTTTTAAACTAAAAGGATTAAGAGAAAAGTCCCCACAGTTGGTGAGCTCTCATCAGATGAAAAAAATTCTTAGAAAAGGTGTAGAGGGTTTTGTGGAATAACTATTTTCATTAGAAGCACATCATTCAAATACATTTATACCCTTAGATATGCAAACAATTATAGATGAGCACTCAATTGTGTTTGGAGATATGCCAAAGGGTTTACCTCCAAAAAGAGACCATGACCATGTCATCTAGCTAGTACCAGGGAGTCAACCTCCCAACATCAGACCTTATAGGTACCCATATATGAAAAAGAGTGAGATTGAGAAGATAGTATAAGAGATGTTAGAAGCAGGAATTATTCATCATAGTCAAAGTGCTTACTCTTCTCCTATAGTGATGGTACAGAAAAAATATGACAATTGGTACATGTGTCTAGATTACAGGGAACTCAATAAGTACATAGTCAAATATAAGTTTCTTATTCATGTAATTGATGATTTGCTAGATAAGTTACATGGTGTTGTTTACTTTACAAAACTTGATCGTCGTTTCGGCTATCATCGATTAAAATTAGGGATGAAGATATTTAAAAAACAGCATTCGGGACATATGAAGCCATTATGAGTTCTTGGTAATACCTTTTAGACTAAAAAATGCACCCTCTACATTTCAAAGTTTGATGCATTCTATCTTTAATCCATTTTTGTGGAAGTTTGTTTTAGTGTTCTTTGATGATATATTAATCTATAGTAAAACATGGGAGGAACACCTACATCATGTAAATAAGGTGTTGGAAACTCTTGAACAACATCAACTTTATCCAAATCCTTCTAATTATTATTTTGGATACAAGGAAGTTGAATATTTGGGTCATATTGTCTCTTATGAAGGTGTTAAAGTGGATCCTAACAAGATAAAATCTATTCTTGAATGGAAGGTTCCCAAAACCCTACAAAATCTCTAAGGATTTCTGGGGCTTACAAGTTATTATCATAGATTTTTAAGGAATTATGGCAGCATAGTAGCACCACTCACAACTTTATTGAAGGACTCTTTCCATTGGAATGAGGAAGCTACTACGGCATTTGAGAAGTTGAAGGAGGCCATGTGCACCACTCCATTTCTAGCCACCCCAAATTTTTCCAAAACATTCATTGTTGAATGTGGTGCTTCAGGGTATGGTATGGGGGGAGTTTTCGTGCAAAAAGGTCAACCCATTTCCTTTGAGAGACTAGTTTAAAGGTAAGAATATATAAAAACTAGTTTATGAGAAGGAAATGCCTACAATAGTTCATGAAATGAAGCAATGGAGACCATATCTAATGGGTAGACATTTGAAAGTAAAGATGGATCATGATAATTTGAAATACTTCTCGAGCAACATTTATCATCTGAAGAACAATAGAAATGGGTCTCAAAAATGTTGGGGTATGATTTTGAGATAATATACAAGAAAGGGAAAGTGAATGTAGTTGTTTCTGCTCTATCTCAAAAGGATGAATCAGTCAAGGCATTATTGTGTGTCATATATGTATTACATGAAGATTGGATAGAGGATGTAAGGTTTGAATGGAAAAATGATTCAAGTATGTAAAATCTCATTTAGAATATCCAACAGGATCCAAGCATGTTAGAAAAATTTGTATGGAAATGAGATGTTTTATGGTAAAAAGATAGATTATGCCTATGTAAGAATTCAACCCTTAAAAATAGGGTTCTATCTGAGCTCCATGTTTCTCCAAGTAGGGGGCATTCTAGCTTCTTGAAGACTTATCATCGAATCAAGCATGATTTATTTTAGGAAGGGCTAAAAAGGGATGTACAAAAATTTGTGGCAGAATGCATGGTTTGTCAACAAAATAAGGGCGAAACAATTAAGTCCCTGGGTCTTTTACAACCTCTATCTATTCCTAGCCAGAGGTGGGAAGAGGTGTCCATGGACTTCATCACAGGATTGCCTAAATCGAAGGGGAAAATGTAATCATGGTGGTGGTGGATAGACTCACCAAATATGCCCATTTTTTTCCTTATCACATCCATTTGTTGCAAAGTACACAGTAGCAACAACCTTCATGGATACAATTCAGAAGCTACATGGGACACCAAAGATTATAGTAAGTGATCGAGACCCTATCTTTACTAGTAATTTTTGGACTAACTTGTTCTCATGTTTGGGCATGCAACTAGCTTGTAGTTCATCTTATCATCCCTAGTCTGATTGGAAAACAGAGGTGGTAAATATTAATTTGGTCTCTACTTTGCACAAATGTAACACTATAATAAACAATAAAACTCATATGTTACATAATTCAATCGATATTGTATTCATCTAGAGATATCTTCTTATACAAATGCTTGATCCTATAATAAAGGAGTCAAGTCTTATCACTTAGTCTTCCTCATATCTCTCTCCATGAATTTCTCAAGCTTATCCCTAGGATCACCCACACTCCAAAATAGCTACGTGATTTGTTTATCACAACACACTCATACTAACTATATTATTAATATGAGTTATATAAACTCATTATTAATAATATTACAATATATTAATAATGTTACACAATATATTTGTAACATTCACTCCCCTATTGTTAACATTATTAATTTCCAATATACACTCCCCTAATGTTGACATGGTATAATATAACTCCTTTTTCTGCAACGTGTTGCACGGGCTTGCCTCATAATCTGGATCAAAGAAAGGCATGTAAACTTCTAATTGGCTGACTGTCTTGCACGCACATGACCACAACTATGCAAAGGAACGCATCTCGCATTTACTCCATGAAAAGAATGCACTCAGCATTCCACTAGTAGATCATCTTTATAATGAAGGAAGGAAGTCAAATGACCACTACATCAGTAAAATTTTATCTACCTTTTTACATCTGTGGTTTTCTGGATCTACCACCAACCCTTTCCAAATCTATGAGTGTTACAATAAACTTAGAGACATACTCTACAATGTTTTCTTCTAGGAGGTTACATATAGGAATTTCTCACACATTACAATTGAACATGAATGTGACATCTGTTCTTATTTTCACACACGATAATGAATTTGACTAACAAATTACTAATAACAAAACGTAATATTAAGTGACTCGCAACTAATATTAAACAAATAAATAATCAATGACATACAACATTGGAATTTAAAAAACATACTTCGACTATTAGACTCGATAGCTTATAAAAATAACCACGAAAATGAACAATATAAAAGCTCCAAAAACATGACTAATCAAATATAAAAAAGAACTCATATTACATTTTAAACTAGAAAAAATCCACCATAAAAAAATTTAAAAAAAAACTAATAAACTTTTGACTTATGAATTTTCAACAAAACATCAAAATAAAAAGACTTATGGAGTGGTGTTCACCACGTGTACACAAAAAGACATAAGCTATAATAAACAACAAAATGAAAAATTCAAAACTATAAAAAAAAACTAAGACTTGAACATACGGCATGGTTTGCATGTAATAATTTGTTCTCGGCATTGAGTCAACATTGAAATCAGGAATCATGGATTGATTCAAGCACCGAATAATGGATGAAGCTCACCTTTTATGAGTATCAATTGGGAAGCACAACATGGAGAATGCACCTGGGTGGATGTAATTTAACAACGATGAAAACAGATCTGAACTTCAAATCAGAACGATGACATAATAATTTGGGAGAGAAAACTTCTACATTGGAATTAATAGAACTGCCAACAGATACCCAAAAACCTATTGGCGCAAGATCAAATGTATAGGAATGAATTCTCAAACAAGTCACTTTTCTCCTTCCATTCACAGAAATTTCTCAAGCTATAAGTCGATATAATAGAAGAGAAGAGTACAAACCAAAATAAAGAATTATAAATCTACATCTATTACAAGATCTGTCGACTGGAAATTCTTGCGGAATCTCAACTCAATATTGATAGATATTTTTCACGTTTTCTCTTAAACCGTGATGTGGGTTTGGCTGAAATTTCACCAGTAGTTTCTTCCGACATGCATCTTCAAACCCATTAAAAATTGAAGAGACTCAGATTGTAAAACTGAACTTACAACCTGTTCTTTATGCGGGAATCATTGAATCTAACACCACAACTGCTCTTTTTTCTCATAGACGCGTCAACTGGATTATAACAACTGCTCCGATACCAAAATATTAATTTGGTCTCTACTTTGCACAAATGTAACACTATAATAAACAATAAAACTCATATGTTACATAATTCAATCAAGATATTGTATTCATCTAGAGATATCTTCTTATACAAATACTTGATCCTATAATAAAGGACTCAAGTCTTATCACTTAGTCTTCCTCATATCTCTCTCTATGAATCTCTCAAGCTTATCCCTAGGATCACCCACACTCCAAAATAGCTACGTGATTTGTTTATCACAACACACTCATACTAACTATATTATTGATATGAGTTATATAAACTCATTATTAATAATATTACAATATATTAATAATGTTACACAATATATTTGTAACAGTAAACAAGTGCTTGGAGGGATATCTTCATTTTTTTACCTCGTATAAGCAAGCGAGATGGGTCCTATGGGTACAATTTGGAAGAATGGTGGTATAACACCTCCTTTCATACTTCATCTAAAATGTATCCTTTCATGGAATTATATGGGTACCATCCACCATGCATGACCTCATCTTTGACAGGTCAACTAAGGGTTTGAGCAATTGAAGAACATATTCAACACCAATAAGAGGTAATTTGTAGTCTCAGGGAGAACTTGGCCATGGCACAAAACCACATGAAGTAGCAGGAATACCAACATCGCAGTGAAAGATATTTTGAAGTCGGTGATTGGGTTTTGTTCGTTTACATCCATATAAGCAATCGTCCTTGAAACAATAGAAAAAGGATAACAAGATTTCACCTAAGTATTATGGCCCTTATCAAGTGTTACAGAATATTGACAAGATGTAGCATACAAACTGGTACTTCCTCCACCACTCAAATACATCTAGTATTCCATGTATCTTGCCTTAAGAAGGTAATTAGACGGACAATATTAGCACAAACCGTGTTACCGAGTTTGACAAGGAGGGAATAATCATCTTGGAACTAAAATGCACCTTGCGGACATGCACTAAGCGATTGAGGACAAGAGTCATCACTGTGTATTTGATCAAGTGGGAAAATATAGACGATGAAGATGTAACTTGGGAGGATGTAAATTTCCTACAACAACATCCAAAGCTTCTCAACATTTGGGACAATGTTTCTTAGAAGGGGAGGAGCAAGTTACACCCTTAATCATATAGATTACATTGGATTTATATAGCTAACTTGAGGCTATCATAACCTCCTATCATGATGCATCTCTTTCATAGATGTTCTCTTATCATTAGTGAGTCAACCTTGGTGATGGCCATAACATAGGAATAGTATATATAGAGGTTAGTAGGTAGTAGTTCATCATCATATTGAGCATTTGAGTCTTATTGTATGGTTTGGAGGTTGCCCCCTTAAAGTGGCTAAGCTATTCTACTTGCATATTATGATCATTTATCTGTAATATTGTGTTCTTTGGTGTTCTCTTGTTGTTGATATTCTTATTTATCCAAGTAATTTCCTTACACATCACATTGAATTTAGCCTATTTGGTGCAGAATGGAAATGGAATATTGGCATTATATTCCTCCCAAAATGTGAAATTTTTATTTATTCACACAAAATAAGAACTTTGAAATGAAGCACACCACACACAATTAGAAACATACTACCCAATGGAAGGTAAATATTGAACTGAAAATAAAAATCACCAAATCTGATGTGGCCCTGTCGTTGGTGATTGATGAGAGTACATTGATTTTCCTCTTTCCTTGGATGCCTCCATCCTCCAACGAATGTACTAATTTACTCATTGAATGTGATATTGAATCACATATATTTCCACATTGTTTTTATTCGCCCCTATAATGTGAAATACATTATTTTATAGGATGTTGGATTATACCGAAAATGCGTCCGTGAGGCAAATTTTATTTTATTTTTGAAACTTTTGACGACTCACAAAATGAACAAAATAACATATTTTCGCTATTAAAAACTTATTTTGACAAAAATGACTTTTAATATCAAGAAACTTTATTGATATAAAATGACTCTTGGACAAACAAAAGTTTTATTGACTTTTGTTTTAGATTTTACATCCATATATTTTTATAAAAGGAGGACCCTACTCTAACAAAGTGACAACTTGATAATGGAATTTGTGAAACTTAGAACTATAAAAATACCCAAAACATTAGTAAAAGACAATAGGCTATGAATTTTGAACTAAAAGAGATTACTAGTCACCATTTACAACTTTCACCAATATAACAAAAGACTCAAAGTTGACTGTGACAGCTATGCAAATTAGACATTGTGAAAGAGATCTTTGTCTTGTAAAATGAAAGATACACACAAGAAAGTCATAGCAGCCATAATATGGAAGACCCAAAACACATCAAATACGTTGGGCAAGGAAGAATGAATATAACTGCACGTAAATAATGCAAACATGACAGAGAATATGTCCTCTCCTTCAAAAAGAGAAAAATCTATAAATTACGCCTCACACTATTAAACAAATCAAACTAAAACCCATAAAAGTATGTTTTAATTGGCTACTACAAAAGAGAAAAAATTATAAATCTAAATACATTGATCAGGCTGACGTCAATATGAAATAAGTTACCCTTATGCACTTATAATCTCATTTTATGTATGAACATGCCCCTCCTCTCATACCAAATGTAAATTTGGATAGATATTTTGCACAAATTAAACACTCAATTGTAAAAACTTTGATATATTAATTTCATAGAAGACATACTACATATAAATAGGCATTACATCTATTTTTAATTTAGTAACCTATTCTAACCATAAATCCTTATAAATTTTCTCTCAAGAACTTTATTTACGTGAGTTGTTTATTGATAACCTTACACCTAAATATAATCTATGTGATTTATTTTCATTAATCACTCACACAACTATTTGATTTTTATTATCAACTATTACATTATTAAGCTCACAAGTCCATACAAATATATTAATGTGGAGCACTAACTTAGGATATTCCTAATAGCATGTATCCATAAATCTACATTTTGGAAAGTTTCATGGAGTTGAGGAAAGTAGACAAAAGGTTCCCAAACCACCGTGAATATGGATTTCCGCCACATGACATAAACCCATAAACCCACACTTTGTTAGAGACCTAAGAAGAAATGGAATGGTAGTGATTATCACATTATATAGTATATTTCCACATGGACTTCTAAGCATTCAATTAGAGTTTGACATGTATCCCAATTATAAAAATGGGATTGGCCTATAGTTGTGAAAGTAAATATTTTTACAATTTTAATGGTATGGGATGTGGATGGAGCTCTGTTTTTGCTCATATATTTTGATATAGAGCTCCATTTTGTAAATGGTTGGTTTCCTTGCAAATCTAGTTCGAGATATCTACATGTTAGTATCATTTATGGGAAGAATAGTTAAAATATTGTTGAGTAGTTTCAATTAAATGTCATGAAAATTTTACATTTATTCCTTATCTATATTTTCACTTCTAGACATGTGTGGGGCATCCCAATTTTTATCATTTTCTCTTTAATTCTCATGGAAATGAAATGGGACCCTTATATATTTGGTAGACGCCAAATGGCATTGGATCTCTAGTGGATTGACTTTAGTAATTAATTCCTTCTTCTTCTAGCCTCGATTGGTTCTCCCCAATTCAAATTCCCTCCATTACTCTTCTTTCCAATTTTGTAATATGCATTAATTAATGAAGTTTTTGATTCATCAAGCACCTCCCAAGTTTTCAAATTTGGGCTTTCCATTTTGGTAAGACCTCTTTGTCCCTTCAAATTCGTAGGTCATGTTTTAGTTTAAGTGTCATGGATAATTGTTGATTAATTCAAGAGTTTTATAATTTAGATTTGGGAGAGTATTATTGTGAGCTTAATTGAGTCATAAATGAGATAGTGCATCAATAAACAAGATGACATTAGAGTTTTAGGTTTATTCACTTTGTTTGGTAATTAGGTGTCAAAGTCATATATGTGTAATCACTAAAGCACTTAGTTATAAAAGCCTTGTAGGATTATGGTTTTATTTTCACTCGTTTACATGTCATATGAAATATTTTGGATTTTGGATTATAACGGTTTGATAAATGATTAAATGTTAGTGTATGGGGTTGGTTATTTTCCTAACTTGTGGGGATTTTGTAAAAAATTGTGCAAATTATGTAATTCTTGGATTATTTATGGCTCCTTCATCAAGGCTTCGCCAATGGATAAGATAATAGTTGAAATTGGTATGATCACCCCCTTTTATATCAAATCTTGTTAATTTTCCCCTTATGAGATATATATTTCATCTTGTACATCTTTAAGGTTCTCCTTTTTACAACTTAGGCTTCATACGTACTAGGATTTTATCAAAGATGTGTTCAAACCTCTTTTATAAATCTTGCAAGTTATCGATATTTTAATATTTCGCATTAGGGAAACTATGGCCTATGTATTTTCTTGTAAATGTTTGACTTAGTCACAAGTAACACTTAATTGAGTGCTTAGTCATGGAGCCTTCATTTGTAGATAGATCCTTTGAGTGTATTTGACTCTATTTTTATGTTAACATTGCTAGGGTCTCTCCTCTTAGCTTTGTAGAACCGTAAGAAGTGAAGAAGTGAAGAAGTGACCTCCCTTTCTCACATTTGTTGCCTCAAATTTGGGCTTGATTAGTGACGGAAAACCCACTTATAATGACCTACCTTTTTCTCCATTCATGTATACAACATAACATATTTGAGTTCCAACGCTACCCACATTGGATGTTATGTGATGGAAAATATGAAATTAGCACTCAAGCTATTTTTAATCATGTTGATTCTTACACTTTAGTTAATTTATAGAAACTTTCTATCACAGCTTTTAAAATAGCATATTTATTTTCTCTCCAATCATAGTGATTGTAAATACACCGAACAATTATATCACTATAATATTTTGAGTTACATGTATAGGTTTATATATCTATTGTAATATTTTCAATAGAAAAATTGATATTAGTAATATGAATCATAAGGACAAGAATATTTGATGTAGGACATACCAATGTAAAAATTGATGATTATTTATGGTTATTGGAAATTTGTTTCTGCAGAGATACATTCCACACATAATTTTTTTTGGCTTATTTTATTTATTTATGACTTTATGAAATGTAGTGTATAAGTATCACTTTACATTTGATGTTGTCACCCAATAGCAACCGATGTTACAAGTTTATATATAAAGTAAACTTCATGGGCATGGAGGCATGCAATCTAATAAGGATGGAAGAGGTATGAAATATGTTTCACATGTATGAAACACAAAATCCTAGTGTGGTTGATGTAGATAAAGACTCCTTTAATGTTTTTGGCTAGGATTTAAGTTTTATGGTCATTCACATATATTCATGTTTTTAGATATAAAATAATTATAAATTGCTAAATAAATTATATGTTCAAATTTTCATATTTAAAACACTACTATCATTTTTATATAGATCTATATAGAAATTATATTGATATACATAAATATATATTATAAATTGTTAAAATAATGAAAGTTAACTTTTACATTACTATGAGTATTGTATTAGTAATATAATTATACAAATTTTGAATGGAAATTATAAAAAAACATCATCACTAAACACTACACAAAAATGAAACAAATGGCTCTTCACCGGGGAGCACACAATATCGATCTTATAACTTAATGGATTATGATGATCCAAAGCATTTCCTACTATGAGAATCATACACCCCATAGGAAAAGGAATACTTGGTATGCACACTCAAATGATACCAAGATGTTATTTTATGGAGTCACATTTACCTAAATATATTTGATACTTCAATCTTGACACACGTTATCCCATTGAATCCTAGTGCAAAACCATTTCACCGGAGGATAAGGCTTGTCAACTAATTGCTAGATCCTCTCATATTAAAGGAAGTATAGCTTTTTTTGGAAAATAAATAATATTTACAATCCTCCACTCAACATGGGTCACAAACCTTGTTTTAGTCCACAAGAAAATAGAACAAATTCACCTTTTTATGGACTTTTGTAATTTGAACAAAGCTTATGATAAAGATAACTACCCATTAACATTCTTTGATGAGGAATTGAAGAGTGTGGATGGTGCACAAATGATTTCCTTCTTGGATGGGTACTTCAGATACAATCACTTCATATTTCTTAAAGACGATAGAATCAAAACACCTTTCACCACCAAGTGGGAAAATTTACTTTATACATGATACATCACTCAACCCTAAGAAGATAACCTTTGGTGTGATGGAAGGTATGTTTGTGGGACATACTATCACTCAAGAAGGTATATTGGTAGACCCAAATATATATTTTGCAAGTTCTAATCCATCATATATGATGGTAAAAATAATATAATCATTTTTAGTAATATAGATTCTTCTATGTAGTTTATTTATGTCTTTGTTGAGATTATCGTACCTTTGAATGCAATTTTGAATGACGATGAAAATATAGAGTAGACAAATAAAGTGGCATTTTATTTCCAAGAAATAAAAACATAAATATCCCATGTTTTAATTTTGGTTACCCTGATTTTTCACAGATTTATACATTTATACAATTGCATATGAACATGTTGTTACAAAATACTTACATTAAAGTATGATTAAAATGAATTATCCATTTATTTTAAGAGAAAAATATAAATATGTTGAGATGATTTATTCAACATTAAATAGGAAAGAATACACATTTAAAACAGGTTAATAAACTCGGGTCCATTATATTCCCGAGAACTAAATTCATGCCATTGTGTTGGATTTAGTAATATATATACTTCCTAATAATGACTTGGGCGAAAGAAGAGGTAAGTGGATCCATTAGTTGCAAGAGTATGATTTATAAATCAAACTAGTAAGATTGTAATATGCCAAGGAATCGTCCAATTAATTACATAAGTATATTTAAGGCTTACTATAATGTATGTTGATCAAGAAGAGGTAGATAAAATGAATGGTATGACCATACCATTTAATATTATTATCATATGGGAGTGTTCTATAGAATTCAACTATGTACAAAGGAGATCCTGAAGATTGAAGGAAACCCTTGGACAAGATAATAATTGGAGTATGTTGGTGTATATGACTAGACTTGTCATCATTCGACGTCTTGTTCACCTAGATGGTTAGTCATCTCACTTAGTGAGAATAGGTCATAGTTGAATAGGTCATAGGGTTGTGTACACGTGTCATGCACAGGAGTTACACAACACTCTTATATGTACCCCTTCTTTCTAATCTATGAGCATGCCGAAACTCCACTGTCTTTTTTGTACTTGATTTTCCTTGTGATTCATGCTCTTGCTAATTACGAAGTGTTCTCATCTCCATTGGAAGTGCAACCCATCTTTGATGTGCACGAGGTTCCAACATTGATCCTCATGAGACCAATCTGATATGGCATCGAGTGGATTTTGGTATACATGCACTCTGTTGAACTAATTGTTGATTACTTCGTTTTGGATTTATCACTTTTTATGGAAGTTATTTTTTATTACTATTTGGAATCTTTTTAACAAATCTAATAATATGGTTTCTTGTAGTTTGTGTTGGTTTGTGTGTGTTTTTAGTGCATGTGCGGTTGCTCTTTTGGAGTTTTTAAGGGTTTTCTATATAAATCGACTAACTACGAGGTAAACTTGGTGGAATCACTAAATATAGAGGTTGGTACATGTCACACCCCATAAATTCAGTATGTAATTTTGAAATGGATAATTTATTTCTTGGTGAATTCAAAGGTGCTTGATGTTATGTGATATTTCTTGAGCTTGAATAAACATGTTGTTCGTTGGACGATCATACCTATTGGATAGACTTTACCGAGTTAATACTAACCTTCTTCTATCGGCATGGCGGTCAAAGGTCATAAATTATGTTAGTGACCTCAACAATGTGCATGTGAAGGAAAATGATCAAATTATTACTTCAATATGCATTTTGAAATATATATATATATATAGTTGATTTCATATCATACTATGAATAACTAATCTGATGACCCAGGCCCTACTCTCATGGGGATAAGTGGAAATAATGGTCTCCTTTAATTGGATCAATCTGCTAAGTACAATTGAATCATGGGCTTAAGTATATAGCAAGAGTATACTTGCAATAGTACTTAGATCATGTTTGTTCTATCTAATAATTTGGATCTAGACTGATGGCTAAGGTTGGGTAATGTTTTAATCTAACATGGTAGGGGTGATGAATGGTTGACTTTGGGTTGGTATCTTACTTATTAGGCCCCCATGTTAGTGGACATTGTAATTCTGATGAGTATTGCTTGGTTATTAACAATGCATGGCAAGGACATAATTGATCTTGATGGCCTTACATCATTAGGAGTAATGTTAAATGATATAATAGTTATTATATTAAACTATTGTTTTTGACATTAAAGTGTATTAAATCAAATTTTGTGGGCATATTAAATTTTCAAGGGACATTTGTGAAGGTATATTGTTTAAGCCATATTGATGGGGCATTTGATTTGCTTCAAATACATATCGTACCATGCAATATTTAAAAGTAAGCAATTGAAGGATTGTCGAACATTGGTAAAGGTGGTCATGGAGTGTTTATCATTGTTTATCATTATTATGGATAAAAGGTCAAATTGACCCCATTCATTTAAACACTCAGTGTTAACGATAGGTTCTAATATCTAGTCAATCGACCAAGCATGAGATAAAAATGGAACTATTGTTTAAATCCAATTAGCCACTAGCTAAAAATGGCGGGGGAAATAGGAGGCGGTAGTGTAAAGTCCTAGTCCACTATGTGGATCTGTGATAGCTTAATATGGATTAAATGTAATTTCTACGGAATCTTGGGAATCCCAAAGCTTCTCCAAGAAGCTACCAAGTAACTAGATGCATGACATTTTCACTTTGCTTCTGTGTGGTCACGAACTCTTCCTCCGAGTTCATAGGGCTTTGCATACTTTTGAGGGAATGTCCGCTCGCAGTAAAAATAGAAGTTTTATTTTATTTTATTGGGAGATATCTTTATAAGGACGACTTTGATCTGTTTCGACTAGTTCGAAGTTAGTGAGATTTGGGGGTTTTAGATCCATAGATTTGCATTTGTTTTGGCACTTTCTAGAAGAGGTGAAATATTTCAAGGGTTTCACAAAAACACAGGCAAGATTCATTCTATTTTCCTCCTAATAATTTATCCCATTTGATATTTACATGTACAAAATTCTACAATGTCGTAGAGTTAGTTTGCAATCATGAAAAAGGTTACTAGGTTTTGATGTTTTTCTCGATACTGCACCACAGGTATGAATATGGTCTCGATGAGTTAAGATGTTGCCCATTAAAGTTATAATCTATTATTCTAAATGGATTTATGTGAACTCTTCTTTTGGGGGTTTTATTATTTCTATTATGCAGATTATTCTACTAAATTTGGCTTACTTATTAGATGTTTTATATGT
Organism: Taxus wallichiana var. yunnanensis; assembly: GCA_018340775.1. Lineage (NCBI taxonomy): Eukaryota > Viridiplantae > Streptophyta > Pinopsida > Cupressales > Taxaceae > Taxus > Taxus wallichiana. Next base: position 856,559,416 of record CM031234.1, read on the forward strand.
TATGATACTATGATTTAATATTATCTATAACTTTTCAAAATAAAGGAATATCTTTGTCCTTGCATTTTGATAAAAACTACACACAGGTTTCATTACTTGATATTAAAGGGCCGATTCGATGCATTTGGTTCCTATGTTATTTGCCACAAAAATCACATAAGGGTTTTATGTTCTCCGTCTATTTTCTCCAAATATTCGTATTGGGAATACATCAACTCCCAGTACTTCCTGTCGAGACACTTTGAGTGGTTTCAAGTTAGAATCTATTTACCCTCAAATAAGTAGATATTATTAATGTAAACACTGGTAAATTCGTTATATTTTATTTACATGGATGATCCTCTGGTTTACATTTTAGTTATGTGCTTTATCCTTTCCCTTTGGGCATCATTTTAGCTATTGACTCTGGTTTTGAAATAGTAAAGCATTTCCTAAATGAATCGGCAATGTGTGGTACTTTTTGTGTTAACGAAAAACTCCTAGGGTTTTCGTGCATCGCTGTGATGCGGATTCTCCCTGGTTAGTAACGATTGATGTTTTTGTGGCAATGTTTTCGTTGAATGATCCTATGTCAGGTCATTTGGGATATTCAGAAAGTTTAAGGTAATGAAATGTACCTTAGCTTGTCGAATTTGCACCGATTCTCTTTTCTTATGAATATATGTTGGGTCATCCAAATATTAAATGAAATATGTGGATTAGCTAAAGCACTTTCGAGGATGGTAAACACTCTAATACATGAAACATACTTTCAGTCCTCTGTTGACCACATCATCATAATGATTGGGAAATAAAATTGAAATATACTTTATGGTTGGTATTTGTATAACTTTGGGAAAATATGGACTTCCTTAAGTAAGAAAACAACCAACTTAAGGAGAAGTGTCGCGTATTTTAATATATACGACTAATGTATAATGTATGTGGTGTGGTATATGTGCATAAACTATTATAGACTTATTCTTAACAAAGGATGTTTTGTTAGCTATTAAGGATGTTCTTGTTACTACACCGATAAATTTGGCTCTTTTTGTATTATCCATTAAGGCACTCATATATAGAGCGGTGAATAGTTCTTTTTGGATGCACAAGTAAAGTATTCATATTATATGATGAATTGAACCTTTGTATTATCATGTTATAATTATGATTTCGTGTAGTAGTATTTCATGTATTCAAATATTAAATGGCATAAGTAGTTAAGCGAAAAAATAAATCTTCTTGCTAGTTCATTTGAACCGACCATTGCTAACATTTTACAAATTGGGTACTTAAGTCGAAAGGCGAGTGAATTTGAAATAAATTATTTTTTCAATTTGATTGATTAATGTTGCAAAGAAATCTTGAATAGTGAATTTGTAATCAAGCGAAATATCATTGTACAGTTTAAATAATTAAGAGGTTAACTTAGCCTATTCTATTTGTATTTGCTTCTAAAGGGAAATAAATAAGATGTATTCATTATTATTTGGGTCTCGAGTTGCGTTAGAAAATTAAATGAAAGGTTTCATTATCTTAATTGATTACATGTTTGGAAACTTATGTGGATTAATAATATATATTAATAAGTGAATAAGTATGATGTATTTAAAGAATGATACATGCATATTTGCATTATTAATGGTTTTTGTGGATTATGAATATACTATTGTGATTGTAATTTGAATACGAACATATATTGAATGGAATGTGTGTGATTGGAATTACATATGATAGTCTTATATCTAATAGGGAATGTTGTTTAATAATTGGTATTGATCCTATAAAGTACTATTCTAGACCCGGTACAAATGGATAAAGTATAATCTGCAGAATTCATGCACGGTAGGTTGATTAAAATAAGCAACTAGTAAGTGAAATAATTATAAAGGAATGAACTAAAGGCATGTAATTGATATACATGAATTTCTTCGTTAGATCCTTGGGTACGAAATCAATCATAATGATAGTTTCAATGAAACCGAAAGGTGACATGTCGTAACTTAATTAAATAACTTTAACTCAATAAGATACGATGTTCCAATTAGCGGAACTCGGTGAGCCAACTCATTTTATGGCCGCTACTATGTAGTATTCATTTAATGGTTAAGGTTATCATTTGGCTATTGTGGAGTAGCTATTATGTCAAGTTATCCCATCAAGCTCCTCTAATTGTGACGGTCATAATGCTCTAAGATACAAGTAATGTTATAGGTACGAATGCAGATTGTACTACATGGTTACGTACCCGATGTCATCTTATGATGACTACGGGAAAGGGAGCAGACTCGTAATGATGTAAATCATTGCGGAGACGCTTACTCTCCCTTAGTCATCCTAAGCCGACATAGTGGCACTTACCCATACATGCTAATTTGGATTGGTACCTCGTATGCACTTGTAACTAATCATAACTCCTTTATTTGTCTTAATAAAATAAATGAACCTAGTAAATAGGAATGGACATAAATGAATGTTTAAGTTGTCAAATATGAACATAATAAGATGGAAAATAATCTATATAATTGAACTAGGTGAAGGACAAGTTCCTAATGACGAATGTGTCATCACGAAACCGAGCATGGCATACATGTCTCTAAAACTTTGGCCAAAGTAGTGTAAGTTGTTGATTACACTTTGTCCCGGATTCACCAAGGATCTAAGATGTCGGATGCCCGATGGGATTCAATGATTGAGTTCCAAGTATGCACTTAGAAAACATTACTTGATTTTCAATACTTGAAAAAGGAAACCAAATGATACACTTGGTGTATTGGCTCATAAAGAGTGTTTGAGGGGGATCGAGTAGGATCTTGTATACTCTCATGCAACTACACACAGTTTATGATAGTTATCGGATGGATTCAATTTCATATTTATGTTGGATTTAAATACTAGGTATTTAAATCAGTGAAGCATGAAGATAATATTAAAAAAAAAAATCCTAGTTGAGGAGTGTAATTAAGAGGCGTTACAATACATTTCTAGTTTTCAATGAGTAAAATCAGATTTTTTTTTAAATGTAAGTGAATTTTTTTTTTTTTAAATATGGTTTTTTTGCGAGTTCCGGCCTCCCTTGTTGGTTTGGTTCTCTGTTTTCATCCTGTGATATCCGCATTGCTTTGTTTATCTTGGTTTGGTTTATTGCTTTACATGTGCATACTCTGCTTTATCCTTGCCTTGTATGGTATGGTCACCCCTCTACTTATATTTATCTTCCTTGACCATTTTTTTACATCGAATTTTCCTTGTTTGCATTATTATTCGTTGTGTTTTGAATGGTTGTATCTTCGCCTAGGCTGTTTTTACCTCGAGTTGGTAGACTCTCAGTTTGTCTTGGCTTTGCCTCCATTCCTTTGAATTTTGTGTTGGCTATTGGCTCCCATTACCACCATCGTTCCCTCCTCCCATTGGACTCCGTCATGTTTTCTTTTTTTTCACATTTGTGTTTTAAATTATTAAAGTGAGCTTATTCATATGCGTCCGTTTTTATTAAAAGGTGGGGAAGTATTTCATTAAAAATAGGGTGCAAATGTTATAAAGTACGTGGGCCTTTTTAAAGCCTCATTAAAGTGCATTGTAATCCTATGGGCGGTTTTTAAAAGGTAGGCCTTTTATATAAGTTAGAGTTTTTAAGATCTAATTTATATATTCAAAAGTAATTAATTTATTTTAAGAGTTTTATAATTACTATTTTTAATTTAGGTATCTAAATTAAGCTTTTCATTCGATTAGTAGTTAAAATTAGTCTTTTTTTAGCATTATTATCCTTTTAAAGTCCTTTTAGCTCTAAAATTAGTTGACTTGGACGTTGCAAAAGGGTAATTTTTAAGCGTTATTGGGTGTTATTTCTACTAATTGTTTGCTAAAGTGTGCGGTGTCATTCCTAGTTGTGTTTTTGCCTTCGGGAGCTTTTTCGGCACCACGGAGGTCCTTGGGACTCGTCTTGAGCCCATTTTGTGCATTGTAATCACCATTTTTATTGTTTGCGGACTTGTGAGCATGTCCACCATAATCTTGCAAAAAGGGGTTTCTATTGTGATGTGAGACACTTTTCTCACAACATGACTTGATTTCGCCCCTTTCCTTGTTTTTAGCTTGTTGTGCTTGTTTACGGTGTCGATTTGTTACATTCCACAAAACTTGATTGTGGTCTCCTCTCTTGCGTGTTATTACATTGATTCTGGTGAGTAACCAATTTTTCACGACGTACGCACGCACACACACACACACACTATATTGTATCCAACGCACTAAACTATAAAGTGTCGAAAGCAAGGGGTTATAATATTGTTCTGGGGTGGTTGTGTCTCTTGTTCCTTTCTTGTATTCTAGATGTTTTTATCCAGTTAGGACCTTAGTTTTTATCCTCTTCGTTTCTTCCTTTATTGTGCTCATTACGGTGTTGCTTCATGTTGTGAAACACATTGTGGTCTCCACTTGTGTGTTATTACACCGATTATAAGGTGAGTGACTGAGCGTTTCACACTGTGCGAGGGCACCTAATTGTAACCTACGCATTATTTATAAAGTGTCGCAAACATAGGGGGTTAAACTAGTGTTCCTTGAGGCTTCTCTTATCATGGACTTCGACTTTCATCCTTCTGTGGTCCAACTAGATTCAAAAACTACCTGCAATGGAAGATTGGGATACTTGATCATTGATTATATGCATGACTTGCTACCCCATCTTCTTGGGATTGCACTTGAACCTGTTGACCGCATTCAACATAATGATTGGGTGAATAAGAATGATATGACGTATGGAATTATTTTTCTTACTATACTAGAGAACCTTCAACATCAAGTAGAGTTCATTAAGTCCGCGCACAGAGCTTGGACTTTCATTCAGGACCTACATGGAGATTTTGACTCTCCTTCATCTAGTTATGGCTCTTCCGATGATCTTACATCCATGGAGGACAGTGAGTTTACTGATACTTCTTTTACAAGGAGTCGTCCATACATATTTCTCTTGATGCTCCTTCAAAATTTAGTATTACTCCCATCATAGTTCCTTATAACTCTCCTCCACAAGACTCTTCGGTTGACCTTTCACTCACTTTTCATATTACTTCAGATCTTCGGTTTTCTCCTTCACGAGCATCTACAGATTCCTTTGATTCTATCCTAGAGATCCTTCCATCACCTATTTCTTCTAATGATTTCAGTGTCACTTCTTCACAAGCTTCCTACAATCCTCTGCATCAAGACAGTGATTTCTTTGACTCAGACTTGGATGATATGCTCAAGGACACTAAAATCACCATGTAGCATCTTCAACATTCTCCATGCTTCTTATTGGTAAGGATAATTATGCATTATGGCGTTTGAGCATGGAACATTTTCTCATTAAACAAGATCTCTATCCATACTTGTATGGACAAGTACTTACTCCCAGTGATTCATATCATCTCAATGATTGGCTTAACACTTGTGACATGGTTCTTGGTATTTTTTGATGCACATTTCCATGCCTCTTCACCATCATGTGATGCACAGGAGTGTCCTCACATAGTTTGGAACATTCTTCAGTCATTATTTAGAGACTCTTCGAGATAATTCAGTGGTTGCTCCTTCTAATACCTCTGTTTCCACACCTACTTCATGTGATGATAGTTCTGCTGACACATATTTTCTTGTTCATATTTCGATGATGAGATTATTGATGAAGATACATCCCTCGCTCTCTCGGTCACCCTTCAAATAATGTTGAAACCCCTCTTTATCCATCATACACCAAGAATTCATGTTCTTGGCCTCATACTTCCATTGCACCTTTTACTCCTACTTCTTGTGTTGATGATTCATACATGTCATACATTGCTCTTCTATTTGTCTCATGACCTTTTTTGGACCAGTATCTCATCGGACCTTAGATGTCTCTTCGCAGATCCTACTTATGTTGCATACATCTGAGGAGTTGCTCTTACCAAGCCTTCACACATTTGCACTTCAGAGGAGTTCTTCATCTCATTTGTTGGGAGTGCCCCCTTTGGGATATCCATCACTTCTACTATTTTGGAGATCATTATTTATCCACCTCTTCTTGTGGATTATCATTCTACCATTGTGAGGGTTGTTGTGCCTTCACTTCTTATGGACATTCTTTCGGTGAATGTTCCATACCCATACTATATGATTATACTTCAGTAGCATTACCTTATGTTCTTGAGTACCTTCTTGCTAGACCGATGTCACACTTTAGTTGTGGACCAGCTTCAGATCTCTTCATACTACTTCTTTGTGTTCCTTTGTGGAGTGGGTGGACTTTCAATACACCATTTATGTTCTTCCTAAGGGTAGAAACATTGTTCGATGCAGATGGACCTTCTTTAGTCTACATGTGGAAGACCACATCATTGACACTCTTCTTGGAGACTTCATAGATTTTAGACTTCTGATATGGTTGCAGACATTTTTACCAAACCCTTCACTTGCGGTCTCTTCTTGGGGTGAGGTCTACTACAACAGCAACATATCTTCTTCAAGCTTTCTAGTTCTCTTCTCTTCTTCTAGAAAGATTATAGTTTGTACATGAGTACCTTATCAAGCATTTAGTTTTCGGGACTCATTTGACGCATCTTTCTTAGGTTGTTTAGGAGTCTTTTGTCTCTTGTAAGTGGATGTTTTTCCCTTATGGGTTTTCCTCCATTACTTGAAATCCTTATTGTACATGGGTACCTCATTAGGCCTAGTTATCGAGACCCATTCTTCTCTTCTTCTTCTTCTTCCAGGAAGATGTTGTTTATACATGGGTACCTTATCAGGCTTAGTAGTCAGGCCCCATTGACACATCTTTCTTAGTTGTCCAAGAGAGTTAGCTTTCGGTTTGATTTTTCATGAGGTTTGTACCTCATCTTTGATGAAGGGTGGGTGTTGGTGTATATGAATAGACTTGTCATCATTCGACATCTTGTCCACTTAGATGGTTAGTCATATCACTTAGTGAGAATAGTTCATAGTTGAATAGGTCATAGGGTTATGTACATGTGTCATGCACAAGAGTTACACAACACTCCTATATGTACCCCTTCTTTTTGATCTATGAGCATGCCAGACACTTCACTATCTTTTTGTACTTGATTTTCCTTGTGATTTGTGCTCTTGCTAATTACGAAGCATTCTCATCTCCAGTAGAAGTGCAACCCATATCGATGTGCACGAAGTTTTAGCATTGATCCTCACGAAACACTCGATAGAGTATAATCATACAAAATTAATCACAAAGGAATTTACTTGAGATGTTTAACCATGGAAGAATCATTTTTTTGTGATGGGTAATTTCCAACACCATTCCAGAAAATGCTATATGATATAGAATAATAATCATTGGTTATTATTGGCCTACCATTTTAAGGATGCTCATGCTCATGTGATATCTATCCATGAATGAAAAACATTTACAAGAACATAAAAGAACACAACCATGCCACTGAATCAATTATTGAGAATAGACTATTTTCTCAATGAAGTCTTTATTTTGTAGAAATAATCCATCACAATCATGCTTTGGGAATGAAATTCATGTTAAAAATGCTAATTATTATACTAGATAGTTTGTAGAGTTTTCCAAAAATTATAGTACAATATAATATGTCATTCAATTTTTTAAAGATAAAATATTATTACAAGATTTTGCACACCAATTTCCTTGGTTTGTGAATGGGCCTACCTTCCAATCACTTAAATTTACCAAATGGGCGTATGATGAAGCATATTTTTTAATTTGTATTCAAACTATTACCCTTAAGGTAATGGATTAGTAGATTCTAAAAATAAGACATCTAGTAAAAATCCAAGAGTTTAGTGTTCTTTATTCAAATATGCATTATGGGGAGAACACATAGGATCCAAGGAATCCTTGAAGCATTCATATTTTATTTTATTTTATAGGAAAGAGGTAGTATTTCCTATCAAATGCGACTTCTCACCTATCAATTCATGAAAAATATATGGAGTATAATGATAGATTTAAAATAATGTTGTTAAGCATTTTTCATATGAAAGAAGTACAAGAAGATGCTTGAAGTTTTTATGGACATCATGATATTATAAAACATCGGTTTGAAAATATAGAGAAGATCAAATCATTCAAAATTTTAAACTTGATCTTGAAGTGTTATAAATACCATTAGAATAAATGGAAGTACGATAAACCAGGCCCCATTTGGTTGGGTTCATATATATCATATTTTTGTGATATTGGGAAATAGTTTGTTTATTAAAAGATATGTAATAAAATGATGCATCACTTTAGATTAATGGGAAGTAATTGAAGCACTAATTCTTAGTTTCCCCATTACTCCCACTTGATTGGGGACTATTAGTGAAGACTATATTAGATTAACTTTGCTTGTTTTATATTTTGTTTTGTTTTGCTTATATTAAATTTGATTATTTTATTTTGAGTAAACATGCTCACCATAACCAAGAAATCTAGTTTTCATATTCCCAATTATACATGTTTTCTCCAACTTATTGAAATTAATGGGCTACTCATGAAGTATTTAAAATTCTAAATCAAGGTATGTGCAAGACAAAAGTTAGATTTTACATAAAATAAAAGTGTTGTTAGAATGTTGGAATTTATTTTGAGGTTATCCTTAAAATTTAGAAATATTTCATTTTATGAGATAACATATTACATAGAAAATATATGTTTAAGAGATAATGAATGTTGAGAAGGAAAATTTTATGAGTGAAATATTTTTTATAAAAAAAAAACAAATCCATTTTCCAACCAATGGTGGTTTATGAACCCTCCAAGAGTAAAAGGAAGTAAAAGTACACATTTTGGAAGATTAGTGATTCAAGTAATCCCCATTATCTGTGATATGGATTTGTAGATAATCAAATTTGGAAATCTAACCTTTGACATTATTGATATTTAGATTGCACACTTGCATGGACAAATACACTCTCATCATTCTTGCTTAGCATACCTTAATAACCCTTCATGATCTTGTTTATCTTTTAACACATATGTGTCATTAGTCTATAAATTTTAACTGCATAAAATACATCTAGAAATAATCGTGCTTAGGCCCAGGAAGTAAAAATATGCTTTTCTCCCTTCTATCCAAAAACATAGGTTTCAGTGGATTTAGAAAAGTGTCAATCATGACCCTATTGTGTGGTTTTAGACCAACATTTTTGAAATAATTATTTCAATTCCATCACATTCTTACAAAAAAATATCCCCCTTGGTTGGAATTTCGTGACATAACAATCTTCAAAAGCATATATAAGCAAGTAAATCACACCTCAATTTGTAACCTGGCATTTTAAGAACTCCTCATGTAAAAGAAAGCGCAAAAGACAATCCAAACTCCTAATCTACAAAATAAATCATGTGCATCCATTAGGAAGCAACCTCTACATGTCCGAAATATCTTTCGTAGTGCCCCACTTCCCTTTGATACCTTTTTTATACTAATCATGACTTGATTCATTATATTATGAACATGATTATGGACCTTATTATAGTATGATGTTAAATGTTAGATCATGGATTATTGTTGACTTGATTCAGTTATGATGCATGATGATTATTAGAGACATTTTATATGTTGATGATGTTATACTGTTGGACATGGTTATATGATGGATGTTGTTTGGACTTGTGATATTTGGATATTGTGAGTAGACCTAGAAATGGAAAATTATTGGATGATGATATAGTTGTTGATAAAACTATAAATGATATTGTTAGATTGTTTTGATGTTGTTCTGATTTATATATCTAGATTATTTTGGATTTTTAATTATATTTATATATTATTTGGATGTTCGATATGGCCACGAGGCCAAAGGAGGTATTTATGTTTTTCAGTTAAAATATCACAACAAACATCGAAGGATTGGAGACCAACCACATAGAAATTCTAAATGAATTCAACAAGGTCACCATGGCAACTAGTAATTGTTGTGTGTGTTAGGGGGATTCCCATGGGGGGGATCACCTTTATTGTGACCAAGGGGTTTTATGTATTTCTTTTATTTTGGTCCCTTTTGTTATGTTTGCATGTGTTTATTTTGTGGTGCACTTACCCTTTCATTATTTATTTAATGGTGTGTAAATATTATGAGTAATCATATTGTTTAGTTAATTAATTAAAAGATGTCATAAGAATGTAATTAATAGAGTTGTTGGCCATGTTTTAAAGTGTTGTAAGAATGTGTAAGTAATGTGTAAGTGATGTGTAAGTTAACTTTTGAGTGTGAAACACTCCACCTTCTTGGAAATTCGAATTTGTCCTTGGAGGCTGATTTTGGAGGCTTGTGGGACAAGTTAAACTTGTCCCATGCCTCTTAAATTTACATACCAACCTTGCCTATGGTTAGAGGGTTAGATTTAAACCTTTTTATGCATTTTTACAAGTCAAGTTGAATGTTGTAATTGCACTTTTCTTACATAATTTAATTTCAGTCCTTATGGGGTGTGGGATTATTTGAGTGTATAAGTGAACTATTATATTATTCACCCACTTATTTATTATGCATTGGAGAATGAAGTTGAATTTTTGGGGTTGGGGTTGAGGATGTGTGATGTGGCATCCTACATGGATCCACCTCATCCTCTTCTCTTCCCTCTTCTATAAAATTCAAATTTCTTGCCTTGTTTTGGGTTGCTTCACTTTTGGAGACTTCTTTTTGGGCGAATTTTTCTTATTGTTTTGGGAGCTCTTGCTTGGAGAAGTTTTGGAAGATTGTTGCATGCTTGTGCTTGGCTATTTTGGATTTCTTACATTGGGATAAAGCTTTTTGTTTTGAAACTTGGAACAATTCTATCATGGAAAGGTAGGAGCTTGGCTCTTGAAATGCTCTTCTTTTATATATGTATAAGTTCTTATGTGAATGTTTTGGTATATATTGTGGGTTGTTGGGTAGATGGCCTAGGAATGGTGTAGGAGAATACTATGGGGTTATTTTGTGGGAGGCACAAGTGGTTTTAGGGAGGTATAAGGGTGGAGGGAGTTGGGATTTGGGTTCCACCTTACAAAGAAATAGCTTGCATTTATTTACTCATTATGGGGTGCCATAAGAGGTTGGGGAGACATAAGAAAATGTGAGGAATAAGGGGTACTTGGGGAGGCATAAGGGCATGACAGGGTTTTGAAATGATATTCATATATATATATATTTTGGTGGGTTGTTCTCAGGTGGTGATACCCATTTTCCCCTTTGGGAGGCATAAGCAGCATCCCCATAGCTTCTTGCTCCTTTGGCTTGCTTGATGAAGCCTTTGTATTGTTTGTCATGTTTTAATGTAGTTGTAAACTACATTTTGTTTTGGGACTTGTGTTTCTTTATGAAAATGTTGTTTGTATGTTTGTGGAAGCCTATTGTTGCCATGAGTTGGATCACATCTTTTATTGCTTTGTGGTTAGGGCTCGGGGGCCAATGAAGAAGGATGACTTCTCCTCTTCATTGGATGTCTTGGTTAGGTGGAGAGCATTGCCTTTCCCCTACTCTTGTTGTGATCAAATTGGAAGAATGTGAAGAATGCATGTTGTTGTTCTGGAGCAGAGAAAGATAGTTTGACAGTCCCTTGTGAAATGAAATCTCATTGTAACCTTTCCCACTTGAAGTGGATGAACTTGTAAATGGTTGTAATGGAAAGATGTTGTACTGATTGAAAGTTGTATATTGAAATGTAAAAGAGTTATACTTTGTTTTCTGTTTTGGAAAGAATGTGAAAGAAAGATACGTGTTTTTGTATGTTGCATTTTGAAACCAAATGGAAAGGAAGTTGTAAGAGTTCATTTAAATTAATGGAATTGGTTTTGTCTTGTCCATATGTTGTTATTCCATTGGAAATCTGTGTTTAGCATTCATTATGAAATCCTTGTTTGAAAAGTGGTAAAGTGAAACACGTGAGAAGAAAATGTATTATTTTGTCATGTATATAATATATGTTTTGGAAGGAATAAAAGAAGAAAGGATTGTAATGTTGCATTTTGGAATCAATAAAGGATTGCATTACTTTTTTCAATCTGTATTGTTGTATTGAAATTGATCATCTATTGTATTTTGAAATCTTTGTTGAAAAGAAGAAATGCGTGTGAGGAAAAATATAATGATACTCTGTCTCTTGGAAAAAATGTTAAAGACGGAAATCGAGTTGTATTTTGGATTTCGAATGGTTTGATTAAATCAACTAATGTGTTAGATTGGAAATGGGAACGCATTCTAAATACTTGGGAGAAGAAAGTAGTTAAATAGATCCTTTAAAATTTGTCCTCTATTTTTTTAATTCAAACTGGTAATTATCTAAACAAAAAATGCACATTTGAAACTCTGCAACAATAAAATAACAAATTAAATGATTAAATTGAAGTAGTAGGCCCTAAAAAAATCCAATTAGACAAAGACACTTAAAGGAAATACTTCAAAACCTGGAAAAACCGAGTTCAAAATTTTCACCGTCGTTTTACTGTCAAAATGGTAAATTTTGAATTGGAATTGAATCAAACAGATTTACCTCACAAAATTATCCTAATTCCTTCTAAAAACAACTTTCCATGTCTATTTGACATGTTGAGAGAGGAAGAAGATCAAATTGAATAAATCTCACAAGTTAAAATTTACTAGTTCGCACTGTAAAATCCTAAAAGCCGTTTTCTTAAAATTGACCCCTTAAACTTTATCAAAATAAAAATTAATGATCTCTGCAAAAAGAGGACATTGAGATATTTCTAGAAAATCCTTCTTTTCCCAAAACCAGCTCTCTATCAAAATTTATGGCCTTCTGAATTTTTTCTTCCTTGGCATCAAAAAAATTGGGAAAAAAATTTCTCTTGGCGGGCCCACGGCAGCCCGAATTTTTCCCTTAGAGCTTAGGAAATTTTTTTTGGGAAAATTTTCCAAATTTTCCCCCCCGACCCACATGCAATTAGAGGCTACCATGTGGCACCATGAGGTGTCAGTGGGGGGATGGATCTCCTTTTAACTTAGTGCTCCTGGAAAATTTTGGGAAAAATTTCCAAATTTTCCCCGCTAGCCCGCAAACAATCAGGTGATGCCACGTGGCATCACAAGGCATCGGCAGTGGAGTAGGTCCCTTTTTCCTTTTTGTGTTTCAAAAAATTTCTGAAAATTTTCCATGTTTTCCCCACCTTCCCACCGACCCGTAGCCAATCTGGAGCTACCACGTGGCATCGCGAGGTGTCGGCAGAGGCATGGGTCCTTGTTATCCTCTTAGCCCTTCGGGCGTTAAGTGAATTTTTCTCCCACCACCCCACTTTCCCCATTGGTTTAGGTGATGTCATGTCCCCTACAAACTCATGGGAGCATGGGCACAAATTTGGCTCCTTGCCCCGCATGGAGAATTTTCAAAATGTCTCCCGCCGCCCCATTTTTCCCCGCACTGACTTAAGGAGTGGCCACGTGTCCCTTGTGGACTTGCGGACCCATGGGAGCACAGGCACAAATGTGTTTTTTTTTCCCCACATGGAAAATTTTCCAAAATTCTCCCCGCGCCCACCAACCCGCCCTTTGGGTAAATTTTCACCCTTGGGCCCACAAGCCCATTCTTGGGGAAAATTTTCACCCCAAGGCCCATCGCCCATAAACTTGAGAAATATGAGGAGTTAGGAGGAATTATTTATATCAATGGAAAGGTGAGGAAATTTCCTATCCAATGGGAATGATTTAGGAAAATTTTGAATGTATTAAGTGTGAGAAAATCAAGTTAAAACTTTAAGCCTGTTAGAGAGTGGGTATGGTGAAGATTTACCCTCTGAACCTAATTGAACCTTCTAACCCTAAATTTTGGACCTTATGACCTCTAATAATTGTTAATAAAAGAAAAAGTATGTTCTAGTGGATTAGAATTTTCTGAAGCTTGTTAAGTGACAGTTGTTGCCTTATAACCTGGTTGTAGACTCTTTTTATTAAAAAAAAATTATTCCATAATTTTCCTAACTAATCCTAGGTTGTTTCTTGGGTCTCAAGTGGGTTGTTTTTAGCGGGCGTTACACTTGGTATCAGAGTAGTGGTTCAAAATCTTGGGCCATTGGGCACACTAGAAAACTTGAGACATGAAACTTAAACCTATCACACTTTTAAATCTAGAAAGTAACTTAGTTAGAAATTACATATTTTAGTAAACATGGAAATTGAATAAAACTTAGAAAGATGAACTAACTCTCGCCTTGGTCTATGCAGAGGTGCAAATGGGACGAGGGGTATTTTCACATAGACCTAGACTTACCACCACCAGATCATGTTGTAGTAGCCATCCTACCCTAGATTTTGCAGACTCTTCAGGATGTTAATGCCACTCTACACGAGGATCAGTAGGAGGACATGCAGCCAAACATGATAGAGTCCCTTCCATTGAGGGTCATTTATCTCCTCGACCTAGTGAGGAGCATGGAGGAGAGAACTCCCATGCAGAGTCAGCCAGGGTAGAGTCACCACAGAGGGGACAGGGTGATCGAGTTTCAGGACATAGAGAGAGGTCTCGAGTCCTAGGCTTAGGGATGAGCATGTAGAGACCTAGAGGCCATCAAACCACAATCAGTAGATCACATCAGGGAGATCCTGAAGCTTTGACCATCACATTATTCTGTGACATAGGTGGATTTCAGGTAGAGGCCTGGTTGGTGAGCTTGAGCGGATGCTTCAAGCTTTGTCCTTGTTCTAGCAACATGAAAGCTCGTGTTACGATCCATCTACTGAGGGATGGAGCTGGTGTCTAGTGGAGGACAGAGGAGCAGAAGCTCCATGTTGATTCTGAGATAGTTACTGGGAGCTCTTTGAGGAGCGTTCAAGAATAGATATTTTCACATAGGTTCATACAACAATGGATAGATGAGTTCCATGACCTCCAACATGCATCTCTTACAGTGGCTGAGTATGAGAGTAGATTTCTGATCTACTCCAGTATGTTGGTTACATGCAAGATGAGCAGTGTGGATCCACATGTTCATCTGGGGCCTAAATCCTAGACATTGGAGGTGTAATGTGGATCCATTGTCCACAGACATTAGTTGAGGCCATCGAGAAGGCCTATATAGTAGAGGAGACTCGGGAAAGACCCAAGGCTAGAGATCGAGTCCGAGCCACATAATAGTAGATGCATGACAGCATATCGAGGGGGTTAGTACCTCTTCCTCGTGGTGGACAGGGTTTAGCACAGTCATCTTTTAGACCACAGCAGCAGCAACAACAATAGTCCTACCCACCTTATAGACCTCCACAGAGATTTGATGCACAGAGAGGTCGAGAGTATGGGGCCTCCTCCTAGGGGTCCCATCAGGACACAGGGTGCCCAGAGAGCTCACTCAACAGGAGCTCGCTAGTAGAGACCTTAGCAAACCACACCGGATCATCATAGATCCACACCACAGACCTCCAAAGTACCAACTAGACCTGCTACACAAGGGAGAGGATCAGGCGGTTGTTTTGGTTGTGGTGTTACTGGACATTTTTGAGAGACTGCCCACGAACCCTAATAACAAGGGTAAGACATAGATCTCAGAGCCTATTGTTGGTGATATGGGGTGCACAGTCATAGGATGTATGTAATGGTCAAGAACCACTAGGAAGAACATCAGAGTACAATTATTGAGACTACAGTAGCATTGGTGGTATTCCTACCTCCATCTTGTTTAATTCTAGTTCTTTTGATTCTTTCATTGCACCATCTTTAGTAGAGCGATGCAGGCTAGTGGTAGTTAGGCAGGGTCATAGTTGAGATGTTGAGATGGCTTCGGTTCCAAGATCTCTATAGACTCCTTAGTTAAGGAGTGTGTGGTGGATTTGGGACCTTTCACCACTACCTCGGATCTCCATATCCTTCCTTTGGGCTCATATGGAGTCATCTTGGGTATGGATTGGTTGTCTGCACACAAGGCCAGAGTGGATTGTTACCACAAGATTATATCTTGTGTAGATGATTTGGGAGTTGAGTCGGTGATTTCAGGGGTCAGGAGACTCATTTCTATTCATACCATATCTGCTATGCAGCTTAAGTGGTGTGTACGATGGGGTTGCTAGATGTATGTTGTTACAGTTAGTGATAGATCAAAGGATGGGTCTAGTGGACCATCACTAGATGATCACCCCATTTTGAGAGAGTTTGTAGATGTCTTTCCGAGGGAGCTACTAGGGTTACCACCCCCACGTGAGATTGATTTTCATATAGACCTAGTTTCGGGAGCAGAGCCTATCTCACGAGCACCTTATCGGATGACCACACTAGAGCTCTATGAGCTCAAGTTGCAGCTTGAGGGCCTTTTGGAGAAAGGCCTTATCCATCCTAGTGTATCCCCTTGGGGTGCACCGGTGATTTTTGTGAAGAAAAAGATGGATCCTTGCGGTTGTGTATTGATTACCACCAATTTGAATAAGGTAACGATTAAGAATCATTATCCCCTTCCACGCATTGATGATTTGTTTGATCAGATGAAGGGAGCCATGGTTTTCTCTAAGATTGATCTTAAGTCAAGCTACCATCAGTTGAGGATTTCGAGAGGTGAGACATTCATAAGACCGCCTTCCGTACGAGATATGGCCACTATGAGTTCATAGTGGTGCCTTTTGGTTTGACTAATGCCCCCACAGTTGTTTATGAGTTTGATGAATGGGGTATTTAGGACCTTCTTAGATCACTTCATGCTCATCTTCCTTGATGACATTTTGATTTACTCACATACGCATGAGGAGCACGAGGGGCACCTTCACCAGGTTCTTCAGTGTCTTCGAGAGCATAAAATTTTTGGGAACTTGGAGAAGTGTCCATTATTTCAAATGGAGGTGCAGTATTTGGGCCATATCATTTCTAGGGGAAGGTATTACCATCGATCCTTCTAAGATTAGAGCTATTATGGATTAGCCAAAGCACCCACTACTATGATTGAGGTGCGCAACTTCATGGGATTAGCAGGTTATTACCAGAGATTTTTTCAGGACTTCTCTCGGATTACACACCCCATCACTTCCCTACAGAGGAAAGGGAAGAAGTTTTTTTGGTCGAGACAGTGCAAGCAAGCCTTTAGTACATCAAGGAATGCCTCACTACATCACCTATTCTTGTAGTTCCGGATCCTCAGGGTGAGTTTTTTGTTTGCACGGATGCTTCTTTAGCAGGGCTTCTTAGAGGTGTGTTATGCAGGAGGGTAGAGTAGTGGCTTTTGAGTCTCATAAACTCAAAGATTATGAGCTAAATTACCTGACTCATGATCTTGAGCTTATGGTAGTTGTGCATGCTTTGGTTCGATGGAGGAATTTTCTACTTGGTCGAGGAATTCACACTCAGGACAGATCACATGATTCTTCATCACCTCTTCACGCAGCCCAATCTCAACGCTCGTTAGCGGTGTTGGATGGAGTTGCTTTATGAGTATGATATGGAGATAGAACATGTGAAAGGGAAGGAGAATGTGGTGGTGGACGCTCTCAGCAAATGGAGACATGTGGTTATGGCCACCTTAGTGAGCATAGATTTGCGGAGCAGGATTCTTCATTAGCTTCCTCTTAACAGCTTCTACATTACAGTTCAAGCATAGATCGAGTCTCAAAGACCCCTCGAAGGGAAGTTTGATGGTTTTTATTTAGAGGCAGATGGTCTTCTCAGGCACAAAGGCTGGATTTATGTTCCCAGAGATGGAGGCTTGAGGCAAGAAATCTTGGTAGAGGCACATCATGCACCCTATTCATCCCATCCCGAGGTGAATAAGATGCACGCCACCTTGAGACAGTTGTATCATTGGAGAGGACTTCAGAGAGATGTGGCCTAATTCGTATCATGATGTTTAGAGTGCTAGAAAGTGAAGGTTGAGCATCGAATCTAGTTGGCCTTCTCTTTCCTCATGTTATATCGGAGTGGAAATGGGGCACCATTTCCATGGACTTCATTGTTGGGCTACCAATGTCGAGATATCACCATGACGCCATCATGGTCATGGTTGATAAATTGACAAAAGTGGCTAATTTTACTTCGATAAAGACCACTTATACAACTTGTGCAGTGGCATGGGTATACTTGGATGAGATTGTCAGGTTACACAGGATTCTGCAGAAGATTATAAGTGACCGTAATCCCTTGTACACTTCCCATTTTTGGACTACCATGCAGCATGCCCTCGGGACGAAGATTAATTTCAGCACAACATATCACCCTGAGACAAATGGACAGACTAAATGGGTGAAACAAATTTTAGAGGACATGCTCAGGATGTATGTGATGGATCAGCAGTCTAGATGAGAAGAGTAGTACCGTACTTAATGGATTTTGCCTACAATAATAGTTTTCGAGTTCTCAAAGTTCTATAGGCATGGCTCCTTTTCAGGTTTGTATGGTAGGGAGTGCAGACACCTCTTAGTTGGGACAGATAGAGGGACGGGTTTCTCTTGACTAGCTTTGTTGCAGGACATGGAGCAAAGGTGATTTTGATCGAGACAAAGACTGCAGGAGGCACAAGACATGCGAAAAGAATTACGTAGATCAACATAGGACCGACCACGTAGTTTTTATGTGGGCATGAAGGTGTTCCTTCATGTCAGGCCACACAAGAGCCCTATCCGTTATGGAAAAGGCTCTAAGTTAGATCCTAGATTCATGGGTCCTTTTGAGATCTTGGAGTGTATCGGCCCTTTGGCCTACCATCTAGCATTGCCACCTAGCTTGTCTCGCGTACATGATGTGTTTCATGTTTCGGTTCTTAAGAGATATGTTACATATCCTTCTCATGTGTTAGATTGGACATCATTGTAGGTGCAGGATCAGGGGTAGGTGATGGTGGAGCCCGTTCACATCCTAGATCGTAGGACCCTGGGCCTTCAAGGTAGAGAGGTTGATCAGGTTCGGGTGCAATGGGATAGATATGATGAGACTGTAGCTACATGGGAGGATGCTACTTTGTTACGAGTTCAGTTTCCACATTTGTTCCAGTGACTTCCAGGAGGAAGTCGAGTCTAAGGGGAGGGGGATGTAGTGCCCACTTCCCTTTGACACCTTTTTTATACTAATCATGATATTGTTGATTATATTATGAACATGATTATGGACTTTATTATAGTATGATGTTAAATGTTAGATCATGGATTATTGTTGACTTGATTCAGTTATGATGCATGATGATTATTAGAGACATTTTATATGTTGATGATGTTATACTGTTGGACATGGTTATATGATGGATGTTGTTTGACTTGTGATATTTGGATATTGTGAGTAGACCTAGAAATGAAAAATTATTGGATGATGATATAGTTGTTGATAAAACTATATAAATAATATTGTTAGATTGTTTTGATGTTGTTCGATTTATATATCTAGATTATTTTAGATTTTTAATTATATTTATATTATTTTGGATGTTCTGATATGGCCATGAGGCCAAAGGAGCTATTTGTGTTTTTTGCTAGTTAAAATATCACAAAAACATCGGGGATTAGAGACCAACCACATGGGAATTCTAGATGAATTCAACAAGGTCACCATGGCAACTAGTAATTGTTGTGTGTGTTTGTGTGTGTTAGGGATTTCCATGGGAGGGGTCACCTTTATTGTGACCAAGGGTTTTTATGTATTTCTTTTTTTTGGTCCCTCTTGTTATTTTTGTATGTGTTTATTTTGTGGTGCACTTACCCTTTCATTATTTATTTAATGTAAATATTGTGAGTAATCATATTGTTTAGTTAATTAATTAAAATATGTCATATGAATGTAATTAATAGAGTTATTGGACATGTTTTAAAGTGTTAGAATGTGTGTGTAAGTGACCTTGTAAGTGATGTGTAAGTTAACTTTTGAGTGTGAAACACTCCACCTTCTTGAAATTGAATTTGTCCTTGAGGCTGATTTTGATGGCTTGTGGGACAAGTTAAACTTGTCCCATGCCTCTTAAATTTACATACCAACCTTGCCTATGGTTGGAGGGTTAGATTTAGACCTTTTTATGAATTTTTACAAGTCAAGTTGAATGTTGTAATTGCACTTTTCTTACTTAATTTAATTTTAGTCCTTATGGGGTATGGGTTTGTTTGAGTTTATAAGTGAACTGTCATATTATTCACCCACTTATTTATTAAGCATTGGAGAATGAAGTTGAATTTTGGGGTTGGGGTTGAGGATGTGTGATGTGGCATCCTACATGGATCCACCTCATCCTCTTCTCTTCCCTCTTCTATAAAATTTGAATTTCTTGCCTTTTTTTGGGTTGCTTCACTTTGAGAGCTCTTACTTGGGGAGCTCTTTGCTTGAATTTTCGGAAGATTGTTGCATGCTTGTGCTTGGTTGTTTTGGATTGCTTGCATTGGGATAAAGCTTGTTGTTTTGGAACTTGGAACAACTCCATCATGGAGAGGTAGGAGCTTGGCTCTTGAAATGCTCTTCTTTTATATATGTATATGTTCTTGTATGAATGTTTTGGTATATGTTGTGGGTTATTGGGTAGATGGCCTAGGAATGGTGTAGGAAAAGACTATGGGGTTATTTTGTGGGAGGCACAAGTGGTTTTTGGGAGGTATAAGGGTGGAGGGAGTGGGGATTTGGGTTCCACCTTACAAATAAATAGCTTGCATTTCTTTACTCGTTATGGGGTGTCATAAGAGGTTGGGGAGACATAAGAAAATGTGAGGAATAAGGGGTACTTGGGGAGGCATAAGGGCATGATAGGGTTTTGAAATTATATTCATATATATATATATATATATATATATATATATATATGGTGGGTTGTTCTCAGGTGGTGATACCCATTTTCCCCTTTGGGAGGCATAAGAAGCATCCCTCATAGCTTCTTGCTCCTTTGGATTGCTTGATGAAGCCTTTTATTGTTTGTCATGTGTTAATGTAGTTGTAAACTACATTTTGTTTGGGATTGTGTTTCTTTATGAAAATGTTGCTTGTATGTTTGTGGAAGCCTGTTGTTGCCATGAGTTAGATCACATATTTTATTGCTTTGTGGTTGGGGCTCAGGGGCCAATGAAAGACGATGTCTTCTCCTCTTTCATTAGATGTCTTGGTTGGGTGGAGAGTGTTGTTTTTCCCCTACTCTTGTTGTGATCAAATTGGAAGAATGTGAAGAATGCATGTTGTTGTTCTGGAGCTGAGAAAAGATAGTTTGACAATCCCTTGTGAAATGAAATCTCATTGTAACCTTTCCCACTTGAAGTGGATGAACTTGTAAATGGTTGTAATGGAAATATGTTGTACTGATTGCAATTTGTATATTGAAATGTAAAAGAGTTATACTCTATTTTCTATTTTGGAAAGAATGTGAAAGAAAGATACGTGTTTTTGTATGTTGCATTTTGAAACCAAAGGGAAAGGAAGTTGTAAGAGTTCATTTAAATTAATGGAAGTGGTTTTGTCTTGTCCATATGTTGTTATTCCATTGGAAATATGTGTTTAACATTCACTATGAAATCCTTGTTTGAAAAGTGGTAAAGTGAAACACGTGAGAAGAAAATGTATTATTTTGTTCTATATATAATATATGTTTTGGAAGGAATAAAAGAAGAAAGGATTGTAATGTTGCATTTTGGAATCAATAAAGGATTGCATTACCTTTTTCAATCTGTATTGTTGTACTGAAATTGATCATCTATTGTGTTTTGAAATCTCTCATTGAAAAGAAGAATTGCGTGTGAGGAAAAATATAATACTCTGTCTCTTGAAAAAAATGTTAAAGATTGGAAATCGAAATTGTATTTTGGATTTCAATGGTTTGATTAAATCAACTAATGTGTTATATTGGAAATGGGAATGCATTCTAAATACTTGGGAGATGGAAAGTAGTTAAATATATCCTTTAAAAAATTTGTCCTTTGTTTTATTCTTTCAAACTTGGAAATAATCTAGACAAAAAAATCACAATTCAAACTCGCAACAAAAAAATATCAAATTAAATGATTAAATTGAAGTAGTAGGCCCTAAACAAATCCAATTAGACAAAGACACTTAAAGGAAATACTTCAAAACCTAGCAAAATTGAGTTCAAAGTTTTCACAGTCGTTTTACCGTCAAAATGGTAAATTTCGAATTGGAATTCAATCAAATAGATTTATCTCACAAAATTATCCTAATTCCTCCTAATAATAACTCTTCATGTCTATTTGACATGTTGAGTGAGGAAGAAGATCATATTGAATAAATCTCACAAGTTAAAATTTACTAGTTCACACTGTAAAAGCCTACACGCCGTTTTCTTAAAATTGACCCCTTAAACTTTATCAAAATCAAAAATTAATGATTTTTGTGCAAAGAGGATGTCGAGAGCTTTCTAGAAAGTCCTTGTTTTCCCAAAATCGAGATCTCTATCAAAAGTTATGGCCTTTTGAAGTTTTTCTTCCTTGGTGTCAAAAATTGGGAAAATTTTCCTTGGTGGGCCATGGGCCCAAATTTTTTTTTACTTAGAGCTTAGGAAAAATTTTAGAAAATTTTTCTAAATTTTCCTTACCACCCCCACCAGCCCACAGCCAATAAGAGGCTGCCACATGGCACCATGAGGTGTCAGCGGTGGGATGGATCTCCTTTTAACTTAGCGCTCCTTGAAAATTTTGGGAAAAATTTCCAAATTTTCCCCGCCGACCCGCAACCAATCAAATGATGCCACATGGTGTCACGAGGCATCGGGGGTGGAGTACGTCCCTTTTGTATTTTTTATGTTTTGGAAAATTTTGGGAAAATTTTCCATGTTTTCCTCGCCAACCTGCTGACCCGCAACCAACTGATCTGGAGCTTACCATGGCATCACTAGGTGTCGGCGGATGCACAAGTCCTTGTTATCCTCGTAGCCATTCGGGAGGTTAAGTGAATTTTTCTCCCCACCACCCCACTTTCCCTACATTTTCTTAGGTGATTTTGCATGTCCCCTATGGACTTGCAGCACAAATTTGGTTCCTTGCCCTTGCATGGGAGAATTTTTAAAATGTCTCCCACCGCCCCATTTTTCCCCGCGTTGACTTAGGGAGTGCCATGTATCCCTGGTGGACTTGCGGACCTGCGGGAGCACAGTGCAAATGTGTTTTGTTTCCCCACATGGGAATTTTTCTAAAATTCTCCCCACGGCCCGCCAACCCGCCCTTTGGGAAAATTTTCACCCTTGGGCCCGCAGCCCGCTCTTGGGAAAATTTTCACCCCAAGGCCCGTCGGCCCATAACTTGAGAAATATGAGGAGTTAAGAGGACTTCTTTATATCAATGGAAAGGTGAGAAAATTTCCTATCCAATGGGAATGATTTAGGAAAAATTTCAATGCATTAATTGTGAGGAAAATCAAGTTGACACTTTATGCCTGTTAGAGAGTGGGTATGGTGAAGATTTACCCTCTCGAACCTAATTGAACCCTCGACCCTAAATTTTGGACCTTATGACCTATAATAATTGTTAATAAAATAAAATTATAGTCTAGTGGATTAAAATTATTTTGGAGCTTGTTAAGTGACAGCTGTTTACTTGTAACCCAGTTGTAGACTCGCTTTATTAAAATAAAATAAAAATTTATTCCATAGTTTTCCTAACTAATCCTAGGTTGTTCTTGGGTCTTGAGTGGGTTGTTTTTAGTGGGCGTTACACTTTCTATGTCTAGGAGTATCCATATTCATCCTACAAGAAATCAAATTTACCCTTCCCAAGTATTTGAGCAAGTGTAAAACTCAAGCGAAGCATTGTCGAAGCACAATTGTCAAGTATAATTGCACCATGATATATATCACATACTAGGATAATTACATGCAGTTTGAGACCTCTTTAGAGTAGTGGTGACATCAGTGGTACGCATGGGTGCCCACAACCCACCTAATTTTGTTTTTTAGGAACTCTTCATTTCACTACAAGGG
Organism: Taxus wallichiana var. yunnanensis; assembly: GCA_018340775.1. NCBI lineage: Eukaryota > Viridiplantae > Streptophyta > Pinopsida > Cupressales > Taxaceae > Taxus > Taxus wallichiana. Next base: position 856,583,193 of record CM031234.1, read on the forward strand.
TTTGAGGGTTTGAGAATATTTTACAAATCCATTTTGAAGTTGAGAGAAGAATACCAAAACACAACGAAACACATTTCCAAGTAGACGAAGAAATAAGGAAGTTTGGACTTAGATTCCAAGAAGTTCCAAGACCATACATGTAAGGGTCAAGACTATACATACACTTTCAATTGATTTACATGATTTTGACTAGGATCGCCATGTTACGCTTTCAACAACGAATCATTTCTAGTTCTAGATCTACTTGTTCCTATACTCGCACCACCCGACTCTTCCAAATCCACACATAACCAGCTAAGTGCACTTTTTCCTCTTTTTTAAATAGTTGTAAGATCAATAGTCACTTTGGAAAGCATTATTCTGATTTGTAAAATTAATGTTGGAAGTTAATTAAATCAAAATATCCACCTGTAACAATATTCATTCTTTTTATGTATGTTTAATTAAAACATATAAAATTTAAAAAGGAATGAAAGATTCACTTCCCAAAAAAAGTGAAATCATTTGGTGAACCCGACCCCCTCTAATTGAACATCGTATCCCTAACCCTAGTGGCCTTAGGGTTTTATTTGACATTCAATTCTTATTTGTTTACATCAATGGCTTATCATGATTGCACATAATCTTCTACACTCGATCATTTCTTTTGACAATTATGATATACATGATACAATTATTTCTCGACACATTATTTATCCCTTTCTCTATTCATCATATTCATATTCAAGGTGTCTTGGTTATTCCACATAGCAAGGATAATGTTTGTGCATGGCCATTACTTCAGATCTCTTGATATATTTTTAGAGTCTTGCACTTGATTCTGATCCACACTTTTGATGCATTACACTACCAATCACAGTTGGATCTATCACTACACAAACTTCATTCTTGGTCATTAAATTTGTTTCTAATAGAGTATTACATCTAGGTATCCTTGGTTACATGCTCTTAGGGATGTTCCATTGATAGTTCATTAGTGTATCAAGTTTATTCATCATCAACAGAGTTTTCACTATTTGAGGTATTCCTTTTAGGGATTTCTCTCTTAGCGTGCCTAGTGCTTATAATTTTTCTATCACTCTTCCTATTGCATCTATGGATGTGTTTCTTATTTCACACACCACATTGCATCATTCTAGTCCTCCGTGGTCTCATGGAAGGCCTTTTCTAATTAATATTACTACACACTTACCTATATCTAGATTTTTGTCCCCTATGGTGGTTGCTTTACATCTACAATACCTAAGGTGTTGGGAGAAACTCATATCCCCCTTCACAATGTCACCATGACCATGGATTTCAAATTTATTGCTTGGAACACCTCTTGATGCAATTCTAATAATCTTATGCTCACTAAGTCCAATATTACATCACTTGATCCAAATTCCCCACCACAAGTAGGAACACAATGTGTTGATTTGATGATGCTTCATGATGCTCTAAATTTTATGCATGACTCATATACTATGGATACACCTCATTTTGTTGCATCAATGGGGGAAATTAATCCCCCTCTTTCCACATTTATGTCTATGGTTTCTCCTATAGTCATATGGGCTACTACATACGGTTTTAATGCTTCCAATCTTCCCATATTACACCTATTGGTTATGAAGAGTCTTGTGTCTCTCCCTCTGTTGCTTGAGGTTGATATTGATGAGCCTCCTAACACTACATATGTTGCACATCTCTTGAATCATGCATTGATCCTTATGTTTTCATATACCATTTTCATTATTACCAACAATCCCGATATTCCACTTATTCCAAATTATTCCACCATTTTCATTACACTTACTACTTATGCAGTTGGGATCTTTGACTCTATAGAGTTCTCCCCTCCCTTTTTGACACTATTTTATCGTAGCTCTTGTGTTTCTCATCCCCCCCTCATTTCTCAATGATGCACTATGTTTATAGGTTTAACTTTACTGTTGAGGGAGTGGTTCCATGCCCGAACCTCACTTTGCTTGCAAGGCTGCCACAAGACACACACACATGGGAAACCTTGTTTCCCATATTTAGTGGCATACTCTATCTCAACACTGAAATATTTTCAAATGAAAAAAACATTCAAATATTTTCAAACATACAAAATCATGACATGTTTTTATTGCATATATTTATTTCACTTTACATTATACATGTTTTTTATTCCTTTGGTTTAGTAGATAACATTTATTCTTTACACACATGTGTTCATATAGTATATTAAGCATGACGCAATATACATACACAGAGTGATACATGATGACCACTGTTGTTTCCATTTACCTAGACTACTAAACTCTAGGGGTACCGACTTTTACATATTATATCCAGTGTTAAATTTCCATTATAGTTCCTTTCTTTCCTCATTACACTTAGTTACATATATAATGTGTATTTATATCTTTTGGATTAACATGACTAACACATGTGTCTTGTGTAACGATTACAATTTTAGCTTCATTGGCTCTTTTATATCATATGCTATGTGATTTTTATCACATTTAGATAGACTTGATTTTCATACATGATTGTTAATTATGTGTGTATAACATGCTTTTTTCTACTTTGTGGTTATGGCCTAAGATCCTTGATTGTATTATGACACCGTGGGTGTACCATGTTTGCAACATCATTCTTGTGTATGGTTTTGTATCTCTTATTTGTCGGCTTAAGGGCCTTAATTGTCTTGTGACATCATGGGCATCCCATGTTTGCAAGTATTTCACCTATTTTGTGACACGATTTGATATGTTTGCACTTATTTCTACATTGTATGCACTTATTTTCTACTAAAACACAGTTTTCTCATATTTTTATTATTGTTTTGTTTCATTAACATTGTTATAGCCATCATGCTTCTTATTTTTGTTACTCTTATTTTACACCATGGTTTCTACCATACACATCCCCCTTGCAGATACAGTTTCTTCTTGGTGGCCACCACATTAGCTTTGTAAAGGCTATACACAAGTTCTCGACTTCTCAAAAATGGGTATGCATATTTTCTATTGAGCCACAAGCTTAAATTCTTCATCGCACATGCCTCAAAAAGAGTGGAAAACATACAAGGTTTAATTCTACATTTCCAATAGACGTAGGCACTTTTTTGGGCGTAGACATATGCAGAGGAAAACATAAATACATAATAATTGGACTCAAACACAAAATAATAATAAAATCTATACGCGGTCAAAAATGTACAACCCAAGGTCAAGATCAGATAGATGTTTCTAACCCTATTATATGGTTTTTCCCCAAGGCATTTTCTCTAGATATTTCAACAGTCTAAGGTTTTTCATCACTGATATAACATTTTCATATGGTTTTATAACTAGATTGAGTCAATTTGATACAAATTCATGGGGCATGAATTATTTCACACTCTTTCTCCATGCTACTCGCCACTTCCAATTTTGGACATATTGGGGGCATGGGTCTCTATTCTCCAAATCGGATGCCTAAGCGAGAAAACTAGTAATTGAAATCTATCTTTGGATTCTTTTATGTATTTCTAGTTTCCTCTTTGGTATTACACACCCCATAACCCAAAGATGATCTTCATTGCTTTATCTTTATCGACTCTGGACACCAACACCTAGCTAGGATGTCGCGTGACCAGGTGCCCTCTTCCCCTCTGGGTGCCCCCGACCTCTTTATATCTTGCTCGCCTCTTTTGGGCATCTTTTTATCTGTTGGGAATCTTGTTTTCTTATGGGTCACCTTTTAGTTGTCAATTACAAAATTCAAACAAGGGAATCATATAAATACAAATCTATGTGACCATAATAAAGGAACTAAGCTCTAAGCATCTACTATCACCACCTAAGGTTGCATCCAAAGGCATTCTAAGAGCATCAAAGCATCCATCTAGCTATCATTCAAGGGACAAGGGACTACATTTTCTGCATACACGCATAGGAGGGGAAGTTCATTTTTCCATCCACACATCTATTTACATTGTTACATCTAGCTATTGTTCATTATCAAGTGCATCTTGCACAAGAGCTTCCTAGGGCATGATTCTACACACACACACACAAAAACTACATGGAGTATGAGATGTAGTGCAATGATCAGTCATAAGTTCACTTGTTTCACGGTGACCATCAGGGTCAATCCAAATCCCCATTTGCATATTTTTATTTTTAGGATTTGATGTGTTTTGGGGTTTTGCAGAGATCATTTGTTTTGCAAGTTATAGGTGAATTCTTTGATCATCCAATGACACACATAAGCAATAAAAAAAAGGTTAGCAACATTGGTGTGACACAAAAAAAATGAGTTTCCAATCATTTTGTATAGTCACAGCCCCCAAAAGAAGACTCTAGCCCCCCGACCAGTCCAGGCACTGCCTAGTCCAGTATCCATAATTCTTGAATTTTTTGAGTGTGGTTGTGAAAGTCTCCTCCTCTTGTTCATCATTTCCATTCCATAACACTTTGGGATCAATTATGAAATTAGCTAAGTCTTCTATTCCCTCTTTTGCACCTAGGGTTTCATTTTTATCTAGCTTATTTCTTAGGTCAAATTTGTACTTTATTTTATTTATCGTGTTGTGACTCTAAAATATCTAAGGTTTTACAAATTCCATATTTGTTAAATCATTTGGTGAACCCATCTCATTCGAACACTCTTGGATCCTCATTTTTCTTCTCTCATGGCTCATAAGGTCTCTCAAGTCTCCTTTCTTCAATTTTCAAATGCACCCATCTTGTAAAGATTCTCTCCACAAAACCCTAGACACTATGTATCTCCTATCAACATGCCACCTTCACAAGTTAGTGTTATCTTCGATCATCTCTCTCGATGACTCTATTAGTTCTAATGTCAATCAATCTATTTGCAAATCCATTCAAGCTTTACATTATTTATTTCAAGATAAATTTTAGTTATGGAATCAATGATTACATCTCTTAAATCTGAAATCCAACATCTTAAGGATGCTTCTCAGGCTCACGCTAGTTCTTCTTCTCATCCTCATTTTATGTCTTCTACATGTGCTCATATCAGTGAACCCCAAGTCTTACCGCTCCCCACACCTCTAAAGTTTGATCACAATACTAAGAAACATGATATTCTTCCTCATCTCCTTACTCATCAATTGATCAACTTTCCATCTACTCATTTCTATCCTCCTTATCGGCTTGTAAAATATCAAGGTCATCCATATTGCAATTATCATCAAATCAATGGACATAATGACAATGATTGTTATGTTTTACAACAAAGAATCAAGCACCTTGAGCATTAGGTTTTATCTCATTCATTACACAACATTCTAATACATGCCCATCTCCAATTGCTAAATCTCATTGGGTTCCTAAATCTGATTCATCTATGTCTAATGAGCATCATGCCATCATTACTAATGTTCCTTCTATAGAAAGTCAAGAGTCGCCTAAGCAAATTCCTCTCAACATCAATTCATCCTCTTCTCTCTCAGTCTTCTACAACATTATCAATCCCACATAAGCTACCACCATTCAATATTCCTCCCCATCCTACTCCACTTCCATTTCCAATTCATTTTTTCAAAGAAACTACTCCTTCTACTAATGGCCAAGACACATTTCAAACTCCGCCACCATCGCATGGTCCTATTTTGCTTTCTTCCTACCATTGTGTTGGCTCTCTCTCTCTTATCATGACACAAATAAATGCTCTCCCACAATGGCATGGTATCTCTCGTCATCACATATATCTCCATCATCATCATACACTTGGGGGCATCATGCTTACTCTCCCCCTAGCATTATCAAGTGTCTCTCATTTCTACTATTACGCTTTGTGCTTCACATCTAGTCTTTTCTCACGCATCATTACACATTTACACACTTTTATCATCATTACCCTATGACACACTCTTGTGCTAAGGTTCACACTTGACTGTTGAGGGCATACTACATCCATGAACCTCACATCACATACACATTTCACACATTTCACACTTTGCATTCACACACATCTTTCTAGCATCACATTCTCACACATCACACTACCCTATGACACACTCTAGTTCCATGGTTCATACTTGATCTACGAGGGTCTAAATCTGAAATGAACCTCACCACATTCACACACTCTCTACGCTCATGCTATATGCTTCATTGATCATATCTTTCTAGCACACACAATCAAACCATTTCCCAATGACACACTCTTGTTCTATGGTTCATTCTTGACTGCTGAGGGGTATTTATAAATGAACCTCATCTCATACATATTCATCACACATTCTCAGGGGGCACACTACTCCTATCACATTCACATTTATATCCATTCCATCTCACTCACTTCACAACATACTTGCATATCTTGGTTGCATATTATTTACTCTTGCTTACTTATACTCACATGTACACTTTTCTTACTATGTTAGATGATATTTATGTATGTCATTATCTTTTCTATATACACATGTGCATTCACTTGTTCTCTAGTTGTGAATGTAGACTTTATAAATCTTTACACATGCATCATGGATGTTTGGCACTATACCTCTTACCAATCCCACTAAGGCTCCTGGGGCATCTACTTTCATACACACTACAAGTGTTATTGTTTCATTTTATACTACTTCCTATTCTTACTAGCACACTACTCTATCGATATATACACATCTTGACATACTTTTTATCTTTCTAACATGCTAATGGGTGCTTCATGTGCAACATTTTTTTTGCAGGAACTATTTTCCACCATGGTTGTTCTAATACTTTTTTGATATTATTTTTTTCATTGTATGCCATTGTTTGTGGGTTTTGCCCTATGTCTTGTTTTTCATTGCTTGTATGTTTTTGGCCACTTTGATCCTTGATTGTCTTGTGACATTGTGAGTGATGTCCCATGTTTGAAACCCACTTTTCATGGTCTACATTGTCTTCTTTCTTGCTAGATTACACATTGTCTTCTATATGCGTATTTGTCTTGTTTGCACTAACACATGTTTCCAGCCACTTTGTTTGCATGTGCCTTGGTTTCTACCAAAACATTCCCTCCCCTATGTAGGTATCATCAATTTCATATCAATTCTGGTCCTCTCTTTTGGGCCGCATCCTCCTAATGACATTGCATGCACCCCAAATGAGGGGGCATACATTGGGTGAATCAATCACCCCATTCAACAACACACAATCATAGTTCAAACATACACACAATAGCACAACAAGAAAACAAACATAGTTACAAAATTATAAAATGGCCTAGAATTTGACTTGGGTCCTCAACACAACACAGATACAACACCTAAGATACAAGACATGAGCACTCTGGGAACTGCTCTGACCTTTCCTAGGTGCCTATGACCAGGGGGAGTTATAGTTAATTTTTCTCAGATCAACACAATTTTTAGCATTTCATAGAACAATTTTCACAATACATGCACAATCCTCCAATGAATCAGAATGCATTCTATCTCCTTTTTCTTTTTTTGGATCAAATTGATCAAACTTGATCAAACTAGAACAAAGCAGGATCACACCATCTGTAGTGGTGTATAAATTTTGGGAAGCAATCAGGGATGGAGAATAACACTAGACCTTTCTCCCCAACACTTTTTTTGTCATGGCATGAGATCACCCAAAAAAATCACACTTGGTGTGAGATCACCCAAAAACTCATTCTTGGCATGAGATCACCCAAAAAAAATCATTCTTCTACAACATTTTTAGGACACTTTCTATCCTTTTCACTCATCATGGATCAGTGCACATGTTCCTTTTACTACTTTTCACATTTTTACATACTTTTACATGCTTTTTATAGATCAAATTTTCATATACACATGACTTTGACTACTCTTTTTCTCTTCTTTTTGCAGGTCCATCCTATGAGAATCAGCAACACATCATCAAACAAACAACAACAACAACAATAGGTAACAACACAACACATACGCTTCACCCCTAGGGTCACTTCCTCTTCTTTAGCTTCCACGCTTCATTTTTATCACTCCACACTTTTTCTTGTCTCCTCGGCATGCTTTCACCATCGATCTACATGGTTATCAGGTATGCATCTCTTATCTACTTTATGTTATCAAGTATTCACTCAACAACATAAAGTGGGGGAAAATGTAGACACTAAATCACACACTTGGGTACATTTCTAGGTCTTAATCACATACTACTATTCATATGATTCCTAAGCAGAAAACTAGTAATTGACATCTATCTTTGGCCTCTTTTTTTTGTTTTTCTTTTTTCTTTTTTGGTCTTACACACCCTAAACCTAGTATAATCTTCATTGCTTTATCTTTCTTGACTCTGGACACTAGCACCTAAGATGCCAAGACCAGCCAGTGCCAATGCCCTTGTCCACTTTGGTGCCCCTAACTCTTTGTATCTTTCAGATCTTTCTCACCCCTTTTGGGCCTCTTTTTTCTTTTTGGGCATCTTGTTTTCTTATGGGTCATGGCCTTTTAGTTGTCAATTATGAAATTCAAATAAGGGAATCATATAAATATAAAGCTATGTGACCATAATAAAGGACCAAGCTCTAAGCATCTACTATCACCACCTAAGGTTGCATCCAAAGGCATTCTAAGAGCATCAAAGCATCCATCTAGCTATCATTCAAGGGACAAGGGACTACATTTTATGCATACACATATAAGAGGGGAAGTTCATTTTTCCATCCATACATCTATCTACATTACATTGCTACATCTATCTATTGCTCGCTATCAAGTATCTACATGCATCTTGCACAAGAGCTTCCTAGGGCACGATTCTACACACACACACACAGAACTACATGGAGTCTGAGATATAGTGTAGCACTGCTTTTTACCAGTTCACTCAGTTCGCTGACCATCGGGGTCAATCCAACTCCCCATTTACTTTTATTTTTAGGATTTGATGTGTTTTGGGGTTTTGTAGGAGATCATTATTTTTGTAGGTTACACATGAGCTCTGTGATCATCTAGTGACACACAGAAAATAAAAAACGAAGGTTGGTGACATTAGTGAGACACAAGAAAAATTAGTCTCTAACCATTTTCACAAACACAAGTGTCCAAAAGTAGATTCTAGCGCTTAGGCGCCCTTGACCCAATCTAGGTGCCCTAGTCTAGGAATATATGGTATTTACAAAACAAAATTGAGTGCGGTTACGACATAAAGATCCTCCTCATGTTCATCAATCTTCCAGTCTAAAACACTTCGAGATCAATTTTGAAATCAACTAAGTCTTATATTCCCTCTCTTGCACCTAGGGTGTCATTTTTATCTAGCTTATTACTTGGGTCATATCTCGTACTTTTAGTGTCTTAGTTATCAGTTGTATCTAAAATATATAAAGATTTACAAGTTTCATATTTGTTAAATCAATGGAAGGTATCGAAATAGCTAATTTCTTCAGTAGACTTTCCTATCCTCTTGCCCTTAAGGGGAAGATATCAAATTTGTTGAATGAATTTTATACATGGACTTCTTCCTTGGCAGGGTGCTTCACTCCTCATCTTTTTGGTTCTTTTCTTTGGCATGTTTGTGTGTTGAGTTAGAACACCTAACACATCGACCTCTCCTCCGCACAAATTAGGGAATGATCACCCTCAATTCTTCATCGGAGTTCAATTTTCTATCTTGGGCATTGATTACACTCTATGTTGAAGGCTTCATTTTTAGCATGCCAACAACAATACAATGGGATACTCCAAAACAAAGTTATTGTGAGTGAAGACAAAATGTGTCTACACACTCAAGTATCTTTTCCTTTAAGCATGTAATTTCATTTCATAATTAAAGGGGGAAATATAGACACTCAAATTTGGCAATCTATCATTTGACACTGTTGATCTTGACATTGCACACTTGCATGGACAAATACACTTTCCTCACTCTTGCTTAACACACCTTGATAGCCCTTCATGCATTTCTTTATATTTTCACACCTCTCACTCATCAGCCTATGAATTTTAACTACATAAAATACATCTAGAAACAATCATGATTATGCCCGAAAGTCAAAATATACTTTTCTCCCTTCTGTTTAAAAACATCAATTTCGATCGGTTTGACAAATGTCAATCCTAACCCTATGTATGGTTTTAAACCCACATGTGTTGAACTTATTATTTTAATCCCATCATATTCTTACAAAAATATCCTCCTTGGTCATCCTTTCATGACATAACAACCTTCAAGCATATATAAGAAAGTAAATCACACCTCATTTGATAACCTAACACTTTAAGAACTCCTCATGTAAAAACAAGCACAAAAGACACTCCAAGCTCCCTAAACTATGAAATAACTCATGCACATCCATTAGGGAAGCACCCTCTACAGTCTAAAGTATCCTTCTAGGTCTAGGAGTCTCCATCTTCATCCTACAAGAAAGAAAAGTGACCCTTCCCAAGTATTTGAGCAAGTGTGAAACTCAAGTGTCTTCTCGACTATAATTTGATAGGTCCGATAATGTATTTATATTAGCCTTTTTGAGGCAGTTATATATCCGAGTCGAGAAGTTTAATTGGTCAATATACATTTGGTCGAAAACGATTCTCTTAGTATCAGTCGATATATGCGATAAAGGTAAGGAAGGAGTCATTGTCTAAAGACGATTGTCGAGTCTCGATAGACTGTGGTAGATATCACATCTTTGGGAGAATGTTGTGTAGTTTGAGCTCTCTTTTGATTAGTGTTGACATCAACAATGCATAAGGATGCCCACAACCCAGCCTAACTTTTTTTTTATGCAAGAACTCCTTCTTGCACTATAAGGGTTTGATGGTTTGAGCAGAGTTTACAGATCCATTCTAAAGGTGAGTGAAGAAGACTGACACTCGGACACACATTCCCGTGAAGGCGAAGCACTCGGGAAGTTGTAGACCCATATTTCAAGTAGGTACAAGACCATAAAAAAGTTCAGATCATACAAATACTCTAGATTGAGTTGTATGGTTTTGACCAAGCTCAATTCCAGGTTATAGTTTCAACAACGAAGCATTTTTAGTTCCAGATATGGTTGTTCCTACACTCGACCACCCACTCTTCCAAATCCACACAATATCCTATAAGTGCACTATTTCCTCTTGTTTTGATAGTTGCGAGATCAATAATTACTTTGGAAAGCATTATTCTGATTTGTGCAATTAATGTTGGAAGTTAATTAAATCAAAATATCCACGTGTAACAATATTCATCCTTTTATGTATGTTTAATTAAAACATCTAAAACTTACAAATGAATGAAATATTCACTTCCCAAAAAAGTAAAATTGGGATGTCTAGCTAGCAGTGTAGTAAGACCTAGAGTGGAACCAAATATATCTCGTCCCAAAGCTAACCAAAGGTATCTCATTTGAGACTATGTATTACCGACTATTAGAGGATAAATGCCCAAATTTTCATGAGATTTGAGGTTAATAAATAAAAAAGAAAAGAAAAAAACCAACAAGAATAGACCTCAAATCATGTTTAATCTTAGTAAAAACTCTCAAAACAATGGAGAAAACAAACTTCACTAAATCGCACACATGATCTTGAATGGAAAAAGGGTTAGTTATATGTTGCCCAATAACATATAAACATGTTTTAGTTATCTAATTTGTTTATTTTATTTCATGTAAAGTTCGTTGTTTTCTTCGAATGTAGTAACAAGAATTTTGAGACCACCTTGTGTGTGTTTTCCTATTGAGTTTCCATTTGTTGTGCCACAACACACTTAAACTCTCTTAATGCTTGGGGCTATGAGATCTCCATTTAGAAATACTAAAAAAATATTTATGTTTTTATTTTCCTTTTTACACGTTTATATAGGAGCACTAATGTTTTTTCCCCTTGAATAAGGAATGTGAATAAGGAAAGTGTGTTCCATTGAGGCCATAACAATCACTTTTCTTCATAACTCACAACTTCATTTCTCTTATATTGACAACCCATACCAAAAAAACATTTCATCTTCATACTTCCTAGTCTTATCTTCAATATTCACAATATTCCTTTACAAGCATGAAAGTGAAAGGGAGAGCACGTCATTAAAAGTGAACCTAAGAGAAAATTTCAAGGAATTTATGTATGAAAATTACTTGTGGATGTGCACTATGCTTGGTCAATTTCTCAACAATTCATGGAAATACTCAACAAATTTGAACAACGTGTGTATGAAGTGTTTTTAAATAAATGGTTGGTTAGCTTTTTTGGAGGAAATATTGGGAAGGTGAAATGGAGTTCATGAGCGATAAATTTGGTATTAAGGAGAAAAATATGGAAAGAACACGATGGTCCAAGATTCACAGCAAAACTCATTTTAATGAAGAAATTCACGGCAATCAAAACTGGCTTTTCACCTTTTTCATGTGTAATTTGAACTTGCAAATATGGTTGGTCAGCCCTTTGTGATGCAATATTTGGAATGTAAAATAAAGTTCAATGAGCCAGAAAATTTGCACTGGTGGAATTCAGGAGAAAATGACTACAGTTGAGAATTTTTTCATATCTAAGAAAAGATACGAAAGCATGAAAAAGAAACAACCAGTGAGCTATTGAGTGAGGTAAGTGTTATTTATATGAAGGAGATAAATGTGAGGCGAGATAAAATATGGCTTACATGGATATATTTTATGAGAATTATAAGAGTTTTGTTACTATACATTTCAACTTATGCTTTTATTTCGCATATTAGAATATGTGTTACCTCGTGGATTTGCATTATAAAAGCTTATATAATTCCATTTAAAATGCATGATGAATTGTTGAATAAATTTTCATTTAGGAAAAATTCTGTAAGGAATTTCCATATAGACGTGTTGATTGTGAAAATTACTATTGCCAGAAATAATATTAAAAAAATGTCAAACCCATCAAAAGTTGAATGATCTATTATTGATTTTTTAATAAATTTGTTGATATTTTGCATGTTAGCTTGTAAAAGAGTTTGGTTTGTGGTCTAGTATTCAAATTTAAATGTTTTACTTGTTTAGGTCATAATTATTTTGGAGGAATATATGTGATTTGTAATTTACAATATGTGAAAAAATGTTGCAATTATATTAATACAAGTATTCTCTATTTCTATAAAATCTTTGGAATCTTGCATAATATTTTTTTTTGATTGAGTGTGACTAGACCTATCAGATTTTAATTTGTCAAGATTGTTACAAAATTTGGTAGATATCTTGAAAGGTCAAATAATTTATTAGTCTCATTAAAATTGAACTTTCTTGTCTTACCCTTCCCTTTTCTTTTAAGTTTTTTTTCAAATGATGAATAGATCTAAAAATTTTATTATATCACATTAGTTTCCTTGAGTTGGTAGATCAAATTTTTGTATCAAAATCTAACTTGTTTGGTCAAATATTGTTCCAAATTTTGAAATTAAGGTTGTAATTGGATTTGTCATCTTGTAAAAGGTATTAAGGCACATGTTCTAAAACTTGTTCCCAACCCCAATACTCTCCCGAGACCTCGTATGCACTTCATGCCTTGAGATCAATAACCAAAAATCCCTAAAATGGGAGAATTTATACTCGTTTTATGCACATGCATGTTAAAAATTGCATGAGCAAAGGAAAGATCAAATACCTCAAGAACATCACAAACTAGGGATTTGAAAGCGATTTTCATATTTACACAATTTTATTGTAATTGATAGTCATAAAAGTAATGAGATCTAAAAGCTACCACATGCACTTTATCATTATGAAGATAACAAGGCCGTGGTAGAAAAAGACATGATTGGCATAAATTTAGGAACCAAGGAAGAATATATTATTGTAAAAATAGGATCTTCCCATGGGTGTGTGGTCTATCTCGCAATCAATGATGGGATTGAGCTTGTATTAATGTAGAGACCCAGGTTCAAACCCAATGTGGGCATGGTTGTAAATAAATCTTGTATATATGTAAGACATATTTCAAAATAAAAAATAAAAAATGGGATCATCCCTAACACCCAAAGAAAAAGATAACCATCAGCACCTTTGTAAACTCAAATACATATTTATATGGAAATATTTTGATGTGTATAACATCAAACAAGAGATTGTATTACATAACATTGGCACGTACGCATTAATGTGGCCCAAATCTACTAAAAACAATTAAAATTTCATGAAGAGGTTTCCAAAAATTCCCCAAAGAAATCAATGAACTATTATATATAAAATCTATCAAACTCATAGACTACTCTAAATGGGTCTCCAAAAACCACCCTATAGGAAAAAAGTCACCATATTCATTTGTATATGTCTCTATTTTTAAAATGAAAATATCAATGTCCTAAAAACAATATACCGCTACCCTCAATCAATGGTATAGTTGACTTTAACACCAAATATGTGATACTATCTATCATGGATTTTTTTTCTAGATACAACCATATCCAAATTACTCTAGAAGATTAGCATAAAACAAATATTACCACCTAATGTGACACCTATTGTGATGTAATTGTGCCCTTTAGCCTTTAAAACACTAGGTCAACATATCAATGTGTTATGACCATAGATATTTCATTACTTGATTCATAAAATTGTATAATCATGTCAATGAACTTCTTTTAAAATCCAAAATTTCTAAAGATCATGCTCAAGCCACAAGCATCATTTTTAAGTGTTTACTTCAATAACCATTTGCAAAAAAATTAAGATTTGTACTATTTTAATAAGGAATTGAAGTAAATCACTCCAAAATAAAATTCATCATTGAAATGTCAAAACCAACAAAAATTCCTCAAATAACATTTCTAAGAAAATTGGAGTGATTTAAAAATTCATCCCTAAATTTTCCTGCCACACATGTCATCAACTCCCTTCTTCTAACCCTTCTAACAAAAGAAGGGGCAAAACTTAACTAGAACAATACTTTCCAACGTCCTTTCAACCAATGAAGAAATTCTTATTTAAGCCACCAACATTGCAACAACTATTCTTTGAATGACCCCTAATTTTATATAGTTCATTTACCCCATTTCCACTGGGGCAATGCTATTGCAAAAAAAAAAATGAAATCAATAAAGAGTATGCCATCTACTACATTATCCGTGCACTAATAGATTACAAAACAGGATACGTAAGTGTGATTTCCTAGCCATATACTTCACCACCAATAAAATCCAATGTTACATGCAATATACAAAATACTCATTAGGCCACTGCTTTTCAAATGACTTTTTCCTAGTGATATGATTTGAAAATGGATATAATTTGACCCAAAAATCATCACGAACAAATATGTCATAAATATAAGTCATTTCTACCCATCTAACTACCACACGGTCCATTCCTTTTGATAGGGAAATTCAAGACACTTTACCTAATGAAAATGTCCTCTTCATTCAAGGTGACAACCCAGCAATCTCATTCTAGAATCACTTCATAAACTACACAGTTGATATTGAGGCCCAAACCGCTGAAGAGGCCAAAATAGAAATTAGCCAACCAAAAATGAAACCAGCCAAGAAAGAAGGATGACAGGTAGTCACCACAAAATTTCATTTGATTCTATTGCTTCCGCTGCTGCATTATTTCACCCTCACAAAGCATTAGATGACAATGAGATTCTTGTTAAAATTTTAACAAAAAATCCTTGTACCATTGAAGCAATTACCATAAGACAAAGCCCTTAGCACAATAACATCATCAATTCCTTGAAGAAAAAATTATCCACTTGAAGTCAACCATAGAGAAAATACACAAAATAGAAAAATTAAGTTTTCAAAAATGACATCCTTTATTATAAAATATTTGAAGGCGTGTGCCTTTTATTGTGCAAGCACATGGAGACATTTGCATGGAAAATGTAGTAGACATGCTACAATACACAAATTTCTATGAATGAGTTACTATTGGCCTTCTAATTTAGAGAGAGACTGCATATCCTTCAACAAAAGATGCAAACCATGTCGAGCTTCACACAATGGAAGCTCTATAGCTCGACTTCTCCACATTAGGTTTAGACTCGTCAGAATATTATCTAAAATGCAAGATAGATGTGCATTCATCATAATAATTCTTAAGTATGTTACCAAATGGCTTCAAGGTTTGCCTCTTACCGCATAACTGAAGTTATTGTCTCCAAATTTGTGCTCAACCAGATCATTTATATATTTAAAATCTCCCATTACCATCATCTTCGGCAATGGTGGAAATTAAAGGAAAAAACAAAGATAGACTTGAAAGATCTGTGTCAAATTAGAAATCAAACACAAACTTTCCACTGCTTTCACCATAATGCAATGCGAAAGTTGAAACAACATAAAATCATTATCATTTTTTTAAGAGAAAACCATTTGAGCATCTTGCATTCCTTAGCACTATTATATTTGGTACAGATTTAATTCTGAAAACAATAGAATAGAACACCAAATATAAACACAAATAATATACTTCTGATTTTATTCATTCGGGATTACAATTACATTGATGGAGAATACATTTTATAATGTTTGAGCTCCTACAAAGGTGGAGTCAAACTTCATCTTCTATCCTATCTCCTAGTATCTCTCTCATCCCTCAAATTGCTCCAATCCCCAAGATATCTCACACTCCTAAATAGCTACGTGAGTTGTGCATTACAACTATTTGCACACTCATGTATTATTTAAATATTAAATAATACTAATATCCTAATACACTAATGTTCACACTATGAACATAATTTTCCTAACAAGCACCTTAAGCTATTCCCTATATCAGACCATATCACACTAACATTAGGACTACCATTGGGGTAACTCCCTTCTCATGAATCACTAGCTCTAATGTTATCTTGCCACTAGAAATTGAGTTACCTTTTCTAAGCATTTCCTTACATATAATAATTTTCAACGAAGACCTTCATGAAGCCCGCCTTCACAACAAAAATCACATGAATTCCCCACAACATAATTTAATCTACAAAAATGAATTGGTAAACAACATAACAAAAATGTCAAGCACATAAATGTGATCTAGTACTCAAATTGGATTACTCCCATGATAAGGAGGTCAAATATGACCCAAAGTAGTGGGGTCCTATACGACTGAAAATCAACACGTGACCTTCAGGAGCATTTGACCTCCCGAGGTCGTGTCGGGACAACCAATGTGGAATGAATGGATGGCTATGTGGAATGAAATACTCGAAGATGGGTGAATATGGTCACCACAGGTTATCAGGGCAATCTAATGTCCTCTACAGGCACTAAAGGGATCTTGCTCATCTAGGGCAATAAAAGCCTCTCTAACCTGAACGGGTGTGATGGTACGGTCAAGAATACACACACATAAGAGTCTATCAATGTCTATGTGTGAAACTCTCTCAACTGGTTGTGGAATGCGTGGAAATTGTCCTTCATTCGCCTCGTAGAAATTTTCGAACAAGGTCATGGAAATGCTAGAGAAAATGAATGAATAAGGACAAATGAGTGGGCTATGGGCACTAGTTCCGCCTAGGATGGTTCCACCAAAAGTCATAGAATTTGTCGGCTTCTTCGTTAAGGACGTGCAATTGTGCAATGGTGACAGGTGGAAGTGGTGAGGATCGAAAGACCATAATTTGAAGGCCCATATCAATTTCTCGTCTCTAGATAAGTTGCGTTAGGTTGCGGGACCCGAGGATCGTATACTTTGTCTCTCAATTGTTGTGGTCCCTGAATGGTCATATGGGATGTGTATTCAATTAAGCTAATGCAAGAAAGAAAACTAATTAAATAAAGGAAATCTAATCTATGTTTTTGTGCTTTTTCAATTATATAAAGGAAATACAACAATAAACAACAATCTAATTAAATTAAACTAATGTTTTTGGATTTTATACTTTCTGGAAAATAACAGAAGAAATGAAGAAATTGCTTCTACAATTTAATTAACATAACCTAAACAAATAAATAACCGGATGTGATTATCTATCTGTGTAGAAATAAATCTAAGCTATTCTAATTAAGCAAAGCTTTTCCAAAATGTAATTGTGGATGTAAATCCTCTGCCTCAGAGGCACGAGAAGAAATCAAAGCTTCTCAGAAGCTTTTCTTCCCCTACAACTTCCCCGGTAGAAGTAAAGAAGGATTCAATGGAGGTTGTAAATTGAAATGGATTGTAATTTCCTAAAACAAATGCAGAAGCTTTCCTCCAAACAATCTTCCCTTACAAACCCACAGGATAGGTAGGGAAGCTATCTATCACCAGAAGCTTTATAGAAGAAATAGAAGCTACAATAATGATCTAACTATTGCAACAATTTAAATTAAAATGGTTTTCTACTCTAGTCAATAATGTGCATACCGACAGAGCCGAATTAAAAGTTAGGAGCACCTAGGCAATAAGTGAAGTGGACGCCCTTCTTACAATTTTAATTAATAATTTGTTCCCATCAAATAAATAAATAAAAGCTACATACATTATCATATTTTAAAATTTGTATAAGGATCATAATAAATCACTAATTAGAGAAATTGGTTTAAAACAAATAAGAATATCATATAAAAAAATTTAAATAAGGACAAGTAATAATCTATGGATGGAGAGAATTAATCACATGAGCTGCTCAAAATTCAACAAATCTATTTTTTATACAAGGTTGATTACTCATCTTATTTACCAATATCAAGTAGGTGATGGGACTCAAAACTGAACAAAACACCATTTTTGCAAATTAGTAAAAATTGTTAGGTAAATCTCATGATTTTGTGAAGAGTGGTATCTAGAACAAGCCTACTAATTCTTCCATAAAAAGAAGCATTTCCCCAAACTATTATGAATACAGAATTAAATAATTATTTCCTTTAATTATACTTGTTTATATAAGTTACACAAGTGATTGTATAAAAATAAATGAACCTTTTATGAGAAAAATTACACACATGAATTATCCAGATCTACATTAGAGAATGGGTAAAAATATCAAAAAAATCGTACTAGATTAAAAATATGCATATTTATTTTTACATGTAAAAATATTATAATATTTTTATGTGTCCATAATATTTATGTTACTTTATAATATTATCAATAAAAGGGTCCATTAATATTGACTTGGGTAAAAACTAATTTTAAATTCTAATTATAATAAAAAATGAAAATATTTAGATTTAGGCACCCCTTGATTGTTGCCACCCTAGGCAATTGCCTAGTTTGCCTAGGGCTTAATCCCCCTTGCATACAGATTAAATAAAGAATTCAATAAAGCTTCAAGAAATCCAAGTACATCCCCAACCTGGAATTTGCAGTATTATGGCAAAGTCGGTTGTGGTTTACTTTTGTGTCCCCTTAGTTTCTTTTCCAACTTCAATGTTCACGTGAGTCCAAGGAGTTGTGTTGGTAATACAGAAGAAGCAAGGAAGAAGGCGCTAGAGCAATGATGGTTTATTGAAAATCTGGTTACAATGCAAGTAGAAGAAGAACAACGTAAGAGAACAATGTTTGGTTGTGTAATTTCTAGCAAGATCACAACAACATAACGCAGTGCAAATCATGACAAAATCTCCAACCAATGCTTTGGGAAGAAGCCTGGTTTTTATAGAACATAGGCTGGGAAATGGTCTAATCCATTTGACAACCAAAGGATGCCACATCACAACAAGAAGGGGAAGTTAACTGCAATTAGTCATCAAGGGAAGAAGAGGAAGTTGGTACACATCTATCAAGCCTATAAACAACCAATTTGACCAAGAAACATGCGCAAAAGGTGAGTGAAAGAAGTTAACACGCGTCCAAATTATGCCTATGAAGTCTTGGTCAAAATGCATAGGACCACTAATCTGCGAAGACCGGTGGTTACGCAACCGTGAGTGAGGGAAAACCGGCATTGAGTAATCGCCACGGTGGTTCCGTAACCGCCATGGCAATTCCGTAGCTTAAAGTCAAGTGCTAAGGAAAACACTGCAGAATGATAACGTAAGGCAGGAAAAACATGGAAATGACTAAGGAAAGCATACTAAGCCACAAACATACATTGCAGACAGAAAATAGGACTCGGACACTGCTTTGGAAAAGATAATAATCATCATAGGGGACTTTTAACCATTTCCGTCAATGTAGCACGTGTAAAATTGGGTGTGTACAGGTCCCTATATCATCAACTAATGCTCAATTTCCAAAAAGTATTATTCTTAAGCTACGAATTTTATGTCTTTTACCACATTCGATTAGACACGTGGATTAGTCTCGCATCTCATGTTAGAACAATTTATGTGATTCGGTTTTACATAATTTCTCTAACAAAACATGTCCACTTGCATCTTGCATATCATTACCTATCAATTAAATTATTTGCATCATTGCACTTTTACATCATATGCTAGTAGCATTTCCAAAGATTTTTAGCAAGTTCCTTAAAGCTTTGTTACTCCAACTTAGCCTCTTGGTTCCTTTCTATTGTAGAAAAACTTAACGGCGGTTACTGCAACCGCGAGTGAGGGAAAACCGGCAATTGAGTAAGCGCCACGGTGGTTGTGTAACAGCCATGGCAATTCCATAGCTTAAAGTCAAGTGCTAAGGAAAACACTGCATAATGATAACGGAAGGCGGAAAAACATGGAAATGACTAAGGAAAGCATACTAAGCCACAAACATACACTGCAAAACAAAAAATAGGACTCGAACACCGTTGGAAAAGATAATAATCATCATAGGGGACTTTTAACCATTTCCGTCAATGTAGCACGTGTAAAATTGGGTGTGTACAGATCCCTATATCATCAACTAATGCTCAATTTCCAAAAAAGTATTATTCTTAAGCTATGGCTTTTATGTCTTTTACCACATTCAATTAGACACGTGGATTAGTTTGCATCTCATGTTAGAACAATTTATGTGATTCGGTTTTACATAATTTCTCTAACAAAACATGTCCACTTGCATCTTGCATATCATTACCTATCAATTAAATTATTTGCATCATTGCACTTTTACATCATGCTAGTAGCATTTCAAGCATTTTTAGCAAGTTCCTAAAAGCTTTGTTACTCCACCTTGGCCTCTTGGCTCCTTTCTATTGTAGAGAAACTTAACCTCTTGGCTCCTTGCCATCCTTGACATAATCCATTGGACCCTTGACTCTTTTCCTTACTTATTTGCAAAGCCTCTTGGCTTTACCTACTCTTCTACCTTAATACAATCAACTTTTTCTCCCAACCATGGCTAAGTGTGTCTTAGGATGATTAAAGTGTCATTTCATACCCCAAAATCAATCAAATTCCTTGTGGCAAAACTACAACAGTTTTTCTAGCATGTCCTGTCATTAAAAATTTCCTTCTATTGACAAAGCTTCGAGTTTGTTTGTCATTGTATCATTCCTTTATAAATTTGACTTTGGAAATCCAAACTGTATCGGCTCTTCCTATTATGTCACATTCCCTATTCAGCACTCCAAGATTGAATTCAACAAGATTGACTCTTTGATAAGATGCAAAGTAGAAGAATTTAACTATCTAGGTTTTAGGCTTCCCTCTAACTAACTGTGTAAACCCTCAAAGTGCTGTCATCTTACCAACCCATTGTTGGCCTTCCGAATCTATATGTAGGATGAAGAAACAAAATTAAAAACCATAAAACTCGAAATTAAAAAGGCAAAATCTCAAAAGCCAAATTACAACCAAAGAAAGGGCGATCAAACTATCATTGGCATGCCCCTACTCTAGTTGAAAGTTCAAACTCCACAATTGGCCTCACAAAAGATCAAGAGGTCCATCGCAGTGTGGTACGACAGATGATTGGAATAGGAGGCCACACATGTGTCAAATGTGCCACCTACCTTTCACACAAGTACCCAATCCTCATAGTAGCAAGTGAATCCAGCAATACCTAAGGAATAGGAGAGCATTTGTGGGAATGTAGGCACCTTTGCTTTTACATGCATAATTATAACTTTCATGGGATATAATTACTACTTACCTAGCCAGCACAAACCAAGTCTTAATCAGGGGTTCTAAAACTCCAGATTTTGAAAAACTTAAGAGTCTTGAGGAATTGGTTAGAGTGCCTTACTTTAGGTAAATAGCATATCTTTGCCTTGACGGTGCCTTACTTTCCCTTGCTCCAATCCTTACCCCTTGATTCAAGTTCTTGTTTCCAAGTCTCTCAGGCTATTCTTTACATCCTTTTCTTCACATCTCTTCCAAGCATGTTAGCATTACAAAAACATCCAGGCTCTTCGATATAACAACATTAAGGCCTATGTAATGAACCAAAGCTTTCCCCTTGAGCTGTGCATACTTGAATACAGTTGTATCTAAGGTTTTAAAGATGCTCCTTCAGCCATTGCTTTATCCTTCTTGGTTATGGTCGGATCCTTAGTTTTTGTCTATCTTTATTTTATCTTGGATTTTCCAGACCTAGTTTTTTGTGAATCTTTATTTTATCTTGGGTTTTCCAAACCTAATCTAGCCCATCTTTAGAATCTTCGTTTCAATCTTTGTAATGAAGGACTTCTGGAGAAAAGATGATGTTGCATAAAAATAGAAAGGAATACCCAATAATTTAAACATCACTCATGTCACATGTGCATTGAATCTAGGACCAATTATGGTGATTATACTTGGATCTAACAACACCCTAACAAAGTTTAGATCTCCAAGCACCTAGAAAAAAACACAATTCAGAAACCGGAAATAAAACCTGGTCTCTTTTTTATCACTGCAGGTCTGACATAGTGCATCTTGTTATAGTGCAAGCCTATGTTTACAAATTGCTTCACTTAGCATCACCAATAATCTCTGCAAGAACATTGTCCTTGTTTGAAATGATGGAAACGGTTCGCATCTCTCACAACAATTTGTCTTGCAACAATCTTGGAGATAAACTTGGTTGCAGTGTGGCAATCAACACATACTCGAAGGTTCTTGACAACTCTAATAGTTGTTCCAGGGGTGTGTTTAACAATCCAAATGCAATTGCCAACTTCTCACTATGGTGGCAGAGGAATAATTCTTTTCCTCTTCCTCCACATCATTCAATACATGTCTTGAATCTGGAAAATACCCTGCTGCCTTCATCTCCCAAGACAATTTCTCCAACTTTGCATAGATCTCCTGTGTTTGTGGGTGTGATCTGTCTCCTACACAAAAAGCATGTACCATTTTATGGCCTTCAATCCAACTACATCCAGGTATCTTTTTAATTCCTCTATCTTTCATCAATTTCCTTACCATTTGAACCTCACCCCACCTGCCCACTTCTGCATAGATGTTTGACAGAAGAACATAAGTTGCAGCATTTTGAGGATCCAGCTCAAAAAGAAGAGTTGCTGTAAATACTCCTAACCCTATATTCTTATGTGCTCTACAGGCACCAAGAAAACATGTCCACACAACCACCACAGGTTTAATTGGCATTTTGATGATAAAGTTTAGAGTTTCCTCAAGATAGCCAGCACGGCCAAGAAGGTCAACCATGCATACATAATGATCAATTGTAGGCATAATGCAATAAGAGTCACTCATGTCATTGAAGTATTTACAGCCCTCATCCACTAAACCTGCATGGCTGCATGCTAATAAAACACAAGCGAAGCTTACATGGTCAGGGTATGTTCCAGAGTGCTTCATTACTTCAAAGAGTTTGAGAGCATCCTTGCAAAAGCCATTTTGTGCATATCCTGCAATCATGGCATTCCATGAGATCACATTTCTTTGAGGCATTTTGTCAAACAGTTCACGTGCCTTGTGTATGCTTCCACATTTTGCATACATGTCTACCAGGGCACTTGCAACTACAACATCTGACAAAAATCCTCTTTCGATTATGCTTTGATGGATGTCCATGCCCTGTTCCAAAGCTCCCATTTTGGCACAGGCTGGGAGGATGCTAGCAAAGGTTGTGGAGTTTGGCTTTACACCTGCCAATTGCATTTGCTTAAAAGTTTCCAAGGCCTTTTCAACAAACCCATTTTGTGCATATCCTGCAATCATTGCAGTCCATGAAACCACATCTCTTTCAGGCATTTTGTCAAATAGTTCACGTGCCTTGTGTATGCTTCCACATTTTGCATACATATCTACTAGAGCACTTGCAACTACAACATCTGATAAAAATCCACTTTCAATTATGCTTTGATGGATGTCCATACCTTGTTCTAAAGCTCCCATTTTGGCACAGGCTGGGAGAATGCTGGCAAAGGTTGTAGAGTCTGGCTTTACACCTGACAATTGCATTTGCTTAAAAGTTTCCACAGCCTTTTCAACAAACCCATTTTGTGCATATCCAGCAATCATTGCATTCCATGATACTGCATCTCTTTGAGCCATTTTGTCAAACAGTTCACATGCCTTGTGTATGCTTCCACATTTTCCATACATGTCCGTCAGGGCATTCACAACAATGCCATCTGACAAAAATCCACATTTGATTATGCTTTGATGGACGTCCATACCCTTCTCTAAAGCTCCCATTTTGGCACATGCTGGGAGGATGCTTGCAAAGGTTGTGGAGTCTGGCTTTACACCAGCCAATAGCATTTTCCTAAAAAATTCCAAAGCCTTCTCAGCAAATCCATGTTGTGCGTATCCTGCAATAATCACAGTCCATGAGACCACATTTTTTTGAGGCATTTCTTCGAAAAGCTTTAAGGCCTCATCAAGAATGTTATTTTGTACATATCCTGCAATCAATACATTCCATGAAACCAAACTTTTTCAGGCATTTTGTCAAAAACTTCATGTGCAATGTGCATACTTCGACATTTCGCATACATATCTACCAAGGCATTTGCAACTACAACATCTGACAAAATTCCCCTTTCCATTATGATTTGATGGATGTCCATACCCTGTTCTACAGCTCCCATTTTGGCACAGGCTGGGAGGATGCTGGCAAAGGTTGTGGAATTTGGCTTGACACCTGCCAATTGCATTTGTTTAAAAGTTTCCAAGGCCTTTTCAAAAAACCCATTTTGTGCATATCCTGCAATCATTGCAGTCCATGAGACCACATCTCTTTGAGACATTCTGTCGAACAGTTGATGTGCCTTGTGTATGCTTCCACATTTGGCATACATATCTACAAGCGCACTCACAACTATAACATTTGACAAAAGTCCACATTCGATTATGTTTTGATGGATGCACATACCCTGTTCTAAAGCTCCCATTTTGGCACACGCAGGGAGGATGCTGACAAAGGTTGTGGAGACTGGTTTTACACCTGCAAATTGCATCTGTTTAAAAATTCCAAAGCCCTTTCAACAAACCCATTTTGTGCATATCCTGCAATCATTGCATTCCACGAAACCACATTTTTTGAGGCATTTCTTCGAAAAGCCTTAAAGCCTCGTCAAGAACACCATTTTGTGCATATCCTGCAATCATTGTAGTCCATGAAATCACATCTCTTTGAGGCATTTTGTCAAACAGTTCGCGTGCCTTGTGTATGCTTCCACATTTTACATACATATCTACCAGGGCACTTGCAACTACAACATCTGACAAAAATCCACTTTCAATTATGCTTTGATGGATATCCATGCCCTGTTCCAAAGCTCTTATTTTGGCACAGGCTGGGAGTATGCTGGCAAAGGTGAACTGATCGGGTTGGACACCTGTTCGTTGCATTTGGTGAAACAGTGTCAATGCCTCGTGAGGAAACCCATGTCTTCTGTAAGCTGCAATTATGATATTCCACGAGAAGACGTCTCGTTCAGTCATTTGATCAAACACTTGGCGAGCATCAACTAAACTTCCACACTTGTCATACATGCGTATAAGGGTATTTTGTAATAGTTTGTGTGTGGCAAACTTAAATTCTCTCTCATTGATGTGGGAGTGGATTTGCTTACCCTCTGAAAGGGTTTTCTTGGAAATGCAGGTCTGCAACAGTTGAAGATATGTAGAAGAGTGTAGAGGGACGTTGTATGAAGTAAACATGATGCGTACTGCCTCCTCCAACTCATCCTCTCTACATAACGCTGTGAGATTGAGATTGAGACTGAAAATGGCTCCGGATGACATTGGCACTGGCATTGGGAGGCTGCGATAGGAAGTGTATCAATGTGTCTTCTATCATGCCGGAGGCGACTTTACAGTGAGGATAACTTTATAGGAAGTGTATCCATATGGCAGGTGATTGAGTGGCAGAGCAAACGATTTTCCCCGTTATAAAATCAAAATTCACGTTTGTATAGATCGATTATTGACAGTGCGAAAGTTACTTCCTGTCACATATTACAAATGAGTGAGAGCTCATGCGAGTCACCCACCCAGGGTCTAATCTCACAGGCCCTGGGGGACCATTATCCTTGCATTTACATAGTCCGTCGGGAGGATTTGCCCTCCAATAGCGCACCAAGAAGTGTGTCAGGTCATTGGGTTATAACTCCTATAATATATAAAAACAATTAGAGTAGAATAAGATTTCCAAAGTGTATGAAGTCTATAATATTTAATAAATGCGTACCTATTCAATGTTTCAATCAACTTAAATAAGATAATAATATTAATGTTTATAGTAGATAAAAATTGACTTATGGAGTAAGCAAACTCCCTGTAAAATAAAAAATTTAATATATAAGGGATTACAATAATTGCTTGTGCATTTATGTATTTGTTACATTCATTTCGAGCCAATACATCCACTCAATTTTTTTGGTGTGGGCTATCCAACCTACCACCGGATAACACCACCCTACATCCCTCACCCATCAAAGCATAATGTATGATGGCATGGACACCTAAATGGACCATGTTGTTAAATTCAACCCCTTTGAATTTCCTAACCGCCTGCACAGAGAGCCTTGAGTGTCAAATTAAAAGGAACTTAGAAGATTTCTACTCTTTTCAATGGATTTTGCCCTCAAAACTTCGGTTGGCGTTCGCTCCTTTGTTTTGTTAATGTTGCGAGATAGGACAATTTTAAATAAACAAAACAATGCCATGTGTTGTTCAACGACATCTCCTCATCCCGACAAGGCCTTTGAACTTTGTCTAATTTCATTGTTTTCGATTGCCTCGGATGGATCGTTGACAAGTGAAACTCATCATCTTTCCCGTATTCAAAAAGCTTTGAAACTTATTAACTTTTCATAGTTTTCAACGCCTTTGATGGATGGTTGATAAGTGGCGAGCATCGATATTCTACACAACCATAAAACTTTAAGATTTTTGTTTTACCTTCTTTTGATGTAGAGCACCGATAGTTGATAAGTGGCATAAGAAACACATGGAACAAATTAGCGAAGTCTAAAATTTTCTACGATGTCTGCTCATGAGGTTAAATTTGTGAGTTTACTACTCGAGTTTTTAATCATGTCTTTTTACTAAGAGCTCCAAATGACAAGTGGCTAATCTTATTGGAAAGGTAATTCGAAAGTTTTACATAGAGCTTAGTTTTGAGAAGAATGATTGAGAGGTTTATGAAATATTGATGATAGAATTCTCGTATTTTCACTAAAAAAATGAAATCAAATGGCTCTAAAATCACTCACAGAGGCTTCTAAGTTGTTCTATTCTCTTGTGAAGATGTTTTTAAGTTGATATTCCCCTCGTGGCCCCCTAAAACGTAGAGGAAAGAGTTAAGATGTAGACCAAAAGGATAAGCTTTCACAGTGGTCCCAAGGGTGAAATCATGATCCTTGAACAAATGGTAACTTCACCTTTATTAATCCTCCTAGTCTCACAAGTATGTATTGATGTTTTTAAGAGACCAATTTGAATTTTTTTCTTATTTCTTGCAAAACAAAGGCATTAAATCAAACATAATCATATTTTCTTGAAGCTCATATAGGTTTTTTTTTAAGGTTTGTTTTAAGCCATTTCCATCTATGATTCAATAATTGTGGATATCATTATGACAAAAAAAATCCTAAGAATATGCCTAAGGTGTTTTTGAAAAGGTCTTTTTAGCTTTGCATTTTATCTTAACCCTTTGATTTGTGTGGAAGGGATAAGCATGATAAAGGAGATATGCTCCAACATATTCTTAATACTCTTCCCCCTTCTCTTCTCTCTTTGCTTTTTTATATATGAGTCCAAACACTCTTGTAAAAATTTCCTCTTCCTTGAATGCAAGGTTACTCTGCTCTTTTGAGTGTTGAGCTTCTGAGTGCCTTTGACCTTTAGTTTTGAGCTCTACAAATGCATACATTCCTTGAATTATGTTGATAATAGGTGTGTATATCCTATATTTTAATACATCTATGATTATGGCTCATATTTTCCCTTTATCTTTATGTTAATTTTATCTTACCTCTCTATTGTCTTTATGATTTATTGTGTGAAGTATTTGCAAAAAAATTATTTGTTGTCTTATATAAAGGCCGATAGTGATAGTTACATTTAAATGTCGCCGCTTGGATTTGTGTTTTTCTCTCTATTGCTAACTCATATAAGGAGGGTGATCCCCTTTCTTCTTGGTGCATGCTATGCACCTAGGGAAAGGATGTTATGATGTATATGTATTGATGGAGATGTCGACATGTGGCACACATCCCCTTATCTTATTATATCATTCATTTATGATTTATTATGCTTAGGAGGTCGGCCTTAGTATTGGCCATAGGTTAGAATGGTATATATAGGGGTTAGAAGGTTGTAGTTAATCATCATATTGAGTATTGGAGTGTTATTGTACGGTTTGGAGGTTACCCCTCGAAGTGGTATTGAGGTTTCCCCACGAAGTGGCAAAACTATTATATGAGCATATTGTCATCATTTATCTATATTTTGGTGTTCTCTCATGTTATTATGTTGTATATGTTCTGATTTATACAAGTAGTACCCTTACAAGTGGTATCAGAGCAGCGATTTTGGCCAAAATTAGGGTAAAAACCCTAATTTTTGTTTCAAATATATCTTAAAGAGGGTATAGAATTATTTCCCAATTTTTACATCATAATTTTGAAACACTCTAAGTCGAATATCTGAAAATTTCAGGTCCATTGGATCTTTTTTGCGGATGTTATTGGTGTTTTAGGTTTTTTCATAAATTTGCTTTTCAGAAGCAAGTTGTGGTATTTTTAGAAAAAATATATTTTCGGAAAGATCTTGAAATTTCAGTTTGTGTTTTTATCCATCTCGCCAAAATATTTTTAGAATTCCTAAACCCTAATCATGATCACGGGGATAACAAATTTTTATGGAAATGGTGAGATGGATCTTTAAGAATGGTGGATAAAATTTAAGAATATATATTTCTCATATTTCATGACAAGGAATAGGTTTTCACATTATCTTGGTGGTCCTGCATGGATTTGGTTTTCTGAGTTAAAAAATGACAGGAAGGATTGGTCTTGGGAGGAAATGGAACAACTTTTTATGGATAGATGGGACCACAAAGAGGAAGAAGAGTCAAAGGAAGATGATGGGGAAGAATATATTGAAGAATCAAGAGAGAAAGAAGATGAAGAGGAAGGTGAAGAAGATTCAAGGGAAGATGATGGTGCAGCATATATTGAAGAATCAAACACAGAAGAAGTTGAAGAAGACTATGAAGAAGAGGAAGAAAAACAAGATATTGATGCAGAAGAAGATATTATAGCTCCCAAGAAGGAAGATACCATATTTCAGTTTCATGGATGCATTCAAAGGAATAAGATAATTGTTTCCATAAACCCTAACAGCAAGTATAACTTCATCAACAAGGATATGGCTCAACATCTACATATTCAAGAAAGTAATATCAAAGAAGCTCAAGTGAATGGTAAGAAAATTCAAGTTTTTGAAGATTTAAAACTTACTATGGACAAATATACTTTACATTCATATTTTTTTGCCTTATATATGGATGGTTTGGATATTGTTCTTGGGTATCCTTGGTTAGAGACATTGGGGACAATTAATATTAATATGAAAAATAAGTTTATGAAGATTTGGTACAAAAAGAAGAAGGTCACTTTACAAGATATCAGGCTTAATGGAAATCAAAGAAAATTCAATATAGACCATGAGGATGATTTAGAATATGGAGAAGAAGGGAATAAGGATGATTCAAAAGAGGAACATGAAGAAAAAGAAGGAAATGATTATTCATCTACTCAAGAGAAAAAGAAAATATCAAATGCAAAGGTGGAAGAAGAAAAGAAAGTTCAGAAACAGGTTGATAAGGTTGAGGATACTACAACTGCAACATATGGAAATCCACGTCAACATGAGAGAAAAAAATCATGGAGATATCCTAGGGCACATCATATTTCCAACCAATATAGATATACAGGTAATTGGAGGAATAATCACTTTATTTATACAGGGGATCAATGGAGCAACAATTATGAAGCATGTAATCCTTATTATGGTTATACATGGAATCCTTATGTTGGTTATGCATTGAATCCTTATGTTGGTTATGCATGGAATCCAAGGATGATAAAATATTGTCATGAATGGAATCAGAGTAGCGCAATGGAATATGGATATTAGTTCAGATATGTATCATCTACCAGGATCACATATGGATGGATGATCGATCATGGCACAAAATGTGTAAAAATTTACAACACACTCATTACATGGTTTCTTCTTATGTTTCGGGATGAAACATGTCAAGGAGGGAAGGAATGCTATGCACCTAGGGAAAGGATGTTATGATGTATATGTATTAATGGAGATGTTGACATGTGGCACACATCCCCTTATCTTATTATATCATTCATTTATGATTTATTATGCTTAGGAGGTCGGCCTCAATATTGGCCATAGGTTAGAATTGTATATATAGGGGTTAGAAGGTTGTAGTTAATCATCATATTGAGTATTGGAGTGTTATTTTATGGTTTGGAGGTTACCCCCTCGAAGTGGTATTGGAGGTTGCCCCCTCAAAGTGGAAAAGCTATTATATGAGCATATTGTCATCATTTATCTATATTTTGGTGTTCTCTCATGTTATTCTGTTGTATATGTTCTGATTTATACAAGTAATATCCTTACAAGTGCATCACAATGTTTTTATTTCATGTTTTCTCATCCATTTTATCCTACAACTTTAGATTAGAGTAGAATAGTGATATAATAGAGTAGTTGGGATAAGAGCCAAATTTCTCTTGAGGTCTTCTTGAAGGAGTTAAGTGTCCTTCACATTGGAGGAATTCCCATTATTTTTTCTAAGACACCAATCTTTGAATTGGTGATCTACTGAGTGCACATAGTAGTTGGTCCATAGTTTCCGCATGCCTAGTAGGACTCTTTATTTAAAATTTGGTCTTATTTTTCAAGTGTTCCACTACAAACATTCTAGCCACATTGGTGCCTTCATTTGCACCAACAATTTTTGGCATGCCTAGTGGGACTCTTTGTTTACATTTTGTTCTCATTTTTAAGAGTTCCATTGTAAACATATGTGTGTTCTTGTTTAAATCTTTGCAGTATTTGTAGAAACAAGGATGCATGTTTTCTGATTTATAGTTACATTTAGGTGTTTTCTTAGCTCAATTTTTTTCTTAACCATGTTTTCAAGTACTTGGTGAATCCATTGATTTAAGGATACATTTATTTCATTTGTAGACCATTTCCATCCATTCCCTTCCTTGTTATCACAAGGTTATACATTCATGGCCCATCATTTCACCCATTGGAATCCTTCTCCCCGTTAATTTTTTTTTCAAACCATGTTTTCAAGCACTGTTCAATCCATTGATTCAAGGATCCATTTCTCTCATTTGTAGACCATTCCCTTCCTTATTCTCATGAGGTTATACATTCATGTCCTATCACTTCACCCATTGGAATCCATCTCCCTATCTGCAGGCATAATTTTTAATCTCCATCCCCTACATTCACCCAAATATTCTCATAATATTAGGTATATGAGCTTGTTTTACACCCACTTTAAGATTAACGCAAGATTATATTTTTATGCAATACAAAACAAACTAAAAAGGAATGCAAGGTTAGTATATCGGAGTTATTTTGATTTATTAATTTCTAAAATTAATCATACAATATCATAATAATGTATTGGTACTTATAAATAGAATTTATAATATGATGTAAGCTTGAAAACACAAGAGGACAGATGTGCTTAGCGCATAGAGTGATACATGATATATTTGGATGCACTAAATTGACAAACTAGGAGTAATGGATCTCTAAATGCTTCCTTATAGGAACTATGACTTTGAAACTAACGAGGTATGGAATCGTGTGAATGTTTTACGGTCCTGAGACATGTTAAATAGTCTTGGACTTGCTTAGGAATGAAATTCCATAATTTAATATGCCCTTCGATTCTAGAAATATGGTTTTTTTATCAAACCCTTTGTAATAAGTTGAATGGAACTTAAACCCTAACCATGGGTGGAAGACTGTACACACCCAAAATTGCACGTGCTACTTTGTTGGGAAAATGGTTACAAAGTCCCCAATGATGATTCAAAATCCTTTCAAGAAGGTGTTCGAGCTCCAAAACCATTCGCAGTGTATATTTGTAGCCTAGATGGCCTTACTTAACTTTTCCATGCATTTTCCATCTCCCCGCCTCTTTCTGTGCTTATTTTTGCCTTCATTACCATGACCGTCGCCGAGCCTGCCCGCGCCTGCAGGTGGTGGTCCTACCCACTTTTTCCAGATTCTTCACGCATGTTTTAAACATGCATGCATTCACTTAAATTTGCTTTTTGCATGCATTCGTGAACCAAATTGGCTAAAAATAGCTTTGTTTGCTTGGTTTTCCTTGCTCCTATTTTAAATGAGATTTAATTAGTTGGAACTACCTGCTCTTTCCTTATGCATGAAATAACCTCCTAGCCTCCATTCATATATATTCCATGCTTGTATTCAAGCAAAAGGCCTGAGAATTTTGTGTGTCTTGTATTTTTTTGCTACCTTAATCTTGTTAGGAATTGCATAGCCAAGCTCATATCTCTTGTGCTATCTCTCTTCTACTTGCATTGTGTCCAGATTGCTTCCAAGCTGCCATTGCTCAAGCGCCATCCTCTTGTTGTTGTTCTTTACATTCCCAATCCTTTAGAATCACATGAACACTCAGAGAAAGAAAGGAAAGAATTGAGGGGACAAATACTGATACTACTGGATTTTCCAAGGTTCTTGCTCTTCCAGGTTGGAGTTGTGTATTTGTTTGCTTTGTTTATCAAATTGTCAATTAAGAATTGTTAATTTCAATTGCATATCAAATAGAGTAGAAAATAGATTCATTCCAATTAGCTAGATAATTTCAAGTAGATCAAATCAATAGGAAGTTGTCTCTTCAACATTACCGGGAAGCTATGGGAACAATAGCTCTGTTAGGGTTATGATTTGTTCTTCACTTCTGAGGTAGGGTTGGAAGGATTTTGATTGAGTTATAATATACTTTTTTAGATTTAGATTCACACATCTACACAAATAGTTAGCTACATCTGGCTAATTGTTTGTATTTAATTTGATTATTAGATTAGATGCATTGTCTGAAAAGTTAGAAAAGAACAAAAACATTTACTTTCCATAGATTAGTTTGTCTTATTGCTTTGTTCTGATATATTGAGAAAACACCAAAAACATAGGTTAGATTTCCTTTGATAGATAGTTTGTTTACCAAAGAAAATCAATTCATCTTGCATGACCATCAAGTCCACAACAAGAAAAGACTTACAATTGTGATCCCCTAGTCCCACAACCCAATGGGCTGGAGCTAATAACTGACATTGACACAAGTTTGCGTCTAACAGTCTTACGCACACCTATAACATATGCTAAGAAAATAAGACAATTAGATACACTGAATATCGCTGCTAATCAAGCCTATGACTTTTGGACTGCTCCTGGAAATAGGGTTTGATTGCATGCATGACCATACGAGGGCCTTAGCCTCAACGAGTCTTTGGTTGTGATCCACAAGTCCCGTAACCCAACAAGGGCTCTGCTATTCAGCTAGATATTGATATTGGTTTACACACATTGGTATTCATATCTTCACAACTCTCACTCGATATTATTACATAGTTTTCATTGTTGAACATAACAACCGATCAGGCTAAGAATTTTTGGACAAGACCAAGAAAATCACCCATAGTTCCTGCAACTCCGCTACACCTCTTGTCTCCACTTCCATGACCTTGTCTGGAAACCCATACAAGGCACTTGCAGGTTAATTTCCACATATTCTGCAACACTCAATAGAATCTCGGCAGAACTAGACATCGATTGGAGTCTCTGAGTAGCTATCATAATAGACCGTACCATCACACCCCTTCAAGTTAGGAGAGCATTATTTTCCTTAGATTCACATATTCCATTATTGCATGTCGAAGACATAAGGTTTCCTAATTAGCTTGATCGCTGCCATCACTTTCACTTCCATTTCCATTCCACACTTTATCTATCTCGGCACGACCTCGGGAGGTCGGGTGTGAAGAAGGTCACGTGTTGATTTTCTATCGTACAAAATTGGTGAACCCGACGTGAAGGATTAATTCCTTCTTGTTTCCTTTCTTTCATTTTATTACCTCATATTTCCGTTTCTTCCCCTATTTTGGTAGGTATTTTACACCTTTTAAAATATGTCTGGAAGAGAGTTTGGTGGGCCATTTGGCTCTAATAGATATTATACCAACGTGCAACCACAACAATCCCCATCTCTTTCAAGGTGGGGTGACAATTACACAAGAAACATCCAAACCTCCCCTAGTTACACTTCAAACCCCATTAGCTATGTAAGGATGGAGGAGGTTGATCAACCATTAAACATTCAAAACGATCAACCCAATGCAAACCACATTGTTATCACGAATGGAATAGGTTCTTACCATAGGGTCTTGTCAAGACCTCACATTGTCATGCAATCAACAGAGGATAATATATTTACATGAATAACTAATCCTCTTTTTTAGATAGATGAGTCTTTGGATATAATAAAGGCCACAACCTCTGAGATTTCGAATACCTATCCCAAGATTCTTACTTCTGAGGAAGACAAGAATTATAACATTGAACAATTCATGACAGGGTATCATGAGCCTGCTCAATCAAACCCTACGCCACAGGCACCCCAACAAGGGACTCAATCCTCTCCCAATGATCTCATTTATACTTTAGTAGGGAGGATTAGAGAACTATAAAGTTCCCAAACTTCACAACCAACACATGTAGTAGGGCAGAACACGAGGTATCCAGTTGATAACAAAGGATACATCCCTTCTAATGAGAAACCAACGCAATATCATGTACAACAAGGTTATCTGGTTCATTCAAATCTAGGTGATCTTCTCACAGGGTTAGACACACTAGGGATGGGTCCTCATCCTTCTCAAGCTTATCCTACGCAAGGGCTGGTGGAAGTGCGTTCTCGAATGTCACCACGACAGGATAATGCGACGTTCCCTGGTTTTACACAGGTTAGTCCATATCCTGGAGCTATCCCACTCTACATGCATATGTATTCAAAAGTCCCAGATGGACCCTTATACCATTCCCGCTCCCTACATGCCATATCAAAGGACCCCATATGTTCCCATCAATGCTTATAATGCATCTTATCTAACTCCTCCTCCTCCACCTCCTCATCAAGGATATTCGATGGTGGAATCTTATGCAATGGGTACATACGCTGAGTACTTAAAGGATCCTCTTGACTTCACCATACATGGTGTCATGCTTCCATGCCCATTTCTATATCTTCCAAAATTTAAGGGAGAAGGAGACCCGAATGCTCATATCAAGGCCTACGCTACTACTATCAGGGAATTTCTTCCTTGGGATGTTGTAGTGGCTAAGATATTTCCAAAGAATCTCGAAGGAATCACATTGGATTGGTATTACCGTATTCTGAAGCTTCTATACATTCCTTTAAATAGTTTGTTTTTGAGTTCATCAAATAATTTGACATGAACAAGTTGTTGTGTACAGGGATTAGGGAGTTCCTACATATTAGACGGAGCAAAATGAATTTTCCACTCATTTCATCCAGAGATGGTGCCAAGTTCTCTATTCCTCTACAAGTGCACCCAACATGGACCGGATGGAACTTTGTGATCTTTTCCTTCACTCGCTCAATCGAGAGACTAAGGAAGAGGTCCAAAAGTTTCCTTTTTGTAGTTATGAGGAAGTTTTGGAAGGAGCACTTCGGATTGACCAAGCCTCTATAGATAGTGGGTGTAAGACCTATGGTCCCAATGGGAAATTGGTATCCCCAAATCAAAATAATACAAGTTATCAAAAAAATGGTGTCAACAACCAAGGACCTAAGGGTTTGAATTGCAATCATGGTGTTACCACGAATAGTGTTACCGATCAAGTCAAAAACATTGGTTTTTCAAATAGCAGAAATAATAACAATGCGATAATCAAAGAGGCCCTAATGCTATGTCATTTGTTAACATAGTTGATGTAAATCATCTGCCACAAAAATAAAATCAAACCCAAGGCCCAAACCATTATCAAACCCTTAGCCAAAGGGCAGAAAATCATGGTTATAAAAACCAATTCCAAAACTACAACCAAGGTTATAATCAACAACAACAAGACGCTTATCAAAGACCAATAGATTATGAACCTAACCTTTATTGTGGTTTCCATAAGGTTCGAGGTCACACTGATAAGACTTTCCATCATTGCATCAATTTTCAGCAAAGACTTCCCGAAAACCAAAGGCAACTCTTTGTAGACATGTTCCTAGCAAATCCTGAAACAAACTTACAATCTAACTATACAGGACCTATAGCTCCTCAGAATGCTAATGTGAGAATTTTTCGAGATCTACTCCCTACGCATCCTAAAAATTTCAAGGTGAATTCACAAAACACAAACAAAGGCATTCCTATAGGAAACAATGACCATGAAGCCTCAACTTCCAATAACTCTCGGGTCGCTCCTAACCTTGGTTCAAATGATAACACAAAAATCTTGGGATTAGTTGAGCTAGAGGTTGAGCGTGAAATTAATGCAACAACTTGGAAAAAGGAGTACGTTTCACAACCCCTTCCGATCTTTCCTTCCCACAAGATGACGTTCCTACAATCACAAAACCATTACGAGCCTATGATTTAATATCAAATTTGAAAAAAACCTTTTTTCACATTTCGTTCTAGATCTGCTGAAGAATTCACCTACGCATCATTCTGCGTTGCTCAATACACTAGGTATTGGTCATCTAATCCATGTTACACCACCTCCTAGTGCTCAAATAAACCATATTGAATATGACATACATCCTCTAGATAGGGATACTTTGGTTTTTTTTTTTCGATATAGAAAAGATGCCATCTGATGTTGAAGTTTCTCAAAGAGGTGATCTTGCCTTATTTTTACAAGTTTGGGTTTATAAAAATTACATCAAGAGAGCCATGATTGATGACGGGGCTGCTTTATAAATGTGGTTCCCTTCTCTTTCTTGTAGAAGTTGGGATATGGGGAGACAAATTGTTCCTCTACAAGAAACACTTTATGAGGGTACGACAGTCTTAAAGTGACCTCGATTGGAACCATAGTTCTTCCAGTCACACTTGGTCCAAAAACCATCTTGATGGAGTTTTACATTATCGACAGGGAAACAAGTTATAACATGATCCTTGGGAGACCTTGGATTCATTGAATGAAGGCTATCCCCTCTACCATGTTCCAAGAGATTAGATTCCTCCATTTGGGGAAGGTCTTCATTGCTCAAGGGGATCCTAAGCCCTTCGATATACACTTAGAAAACCTCAAGAAGAAGAAAGGAGTCCATATGGAGTATGAACTTCCTACGAATAAATTGAATAAACCACCTCCAACGAAAGAGTTAGTCTCGGTCACCCCGAACATTCCAAAGGTTGAAGTCATTGACCCAAAAACATTTGAGGTGAAAAAATAGAAAATCAATATCCATGGAAAGAGTGTCCACTAAAACGACAATAGGAATTATGAAACTCTTAAAGAGTGACGATCCGATCTTCCTCTCGTTTGAGCCATAGGTAATGGGTATTCTTCTCGGTTTAGTGTCTCTTCTCTTCGATGACCTAGGTCTAGATGTAAACATGATAGAATTAGCAAACAAAGAAGGGAAATTTGAGGTTGAAACGATGCCCATCAAAACCATATTTGAGGGTTGTTCTATTCTAAACCTTGGTTTTGACCCATGTGCATCTGAAACTAAGCTTTCCATATCCATGGGGCAAGGCCTCATCATTCAGCAAGAGTTACAAGTAAACACAATGCTCCACATAGGAAATAAGGCCGAGTAGCATAGTCATGCTCACCCACACACCATGTCTCAAGAACATGAAAATAGGTGTATGAACGTCTCATTCAAACAAATGATTTTAATGATTGGACAAATACACTTCCAGGAAAGGGTTGTGAGTTTAAACCCAGAATGGTAGGCCCTTATCAAGAGAAAAAATTTTGAGGATAATGGTTCTCTGTTGTGTAATTTTAGGGGTGAAGAATTCGATATTCGTCAACTTTCTTCACCTTAGACATCATGACATGTAGTTTCACCTGCATTTTCATATGTACATTATTGCATCTGCATTGCATTTTCATCAGCCGGTTCATTTTGTAAAATTTGTGATCAAGGGATTTATTCTTAAAGAAACTCCTAAAAACTTATGAAAACATTGGCAAAAATTCAAATAATATCTCTTCAAATCTTCATAGTATAATCAATTACTTCTAAATCATTTCATTAGTTTAAGCAATATAAGACAAAGTTTTGATAGTGATCATACCAAGGCCTGCATACTTGGTTCTTCTTATAGTTTCTTTCTAGGTTAGTTGTCTTTTCCTATAGTCTGTTCTAGAAGCTTCATGGTGTCACATCTCTCCCGTAAGAATCTCTTTGGAAATAAGAACATACTAAAAAAATTCTAGATAAGTAAGTCAAATGTGAATCCATAGAAAAATTTATTTTACACATTTCTTTTCCCTACCAACCTTCGATGTTGAGCCTACATCTCTTACTAGGATGTAGGGTTAGGAAAGGAGAGAAATGCCCTTACTCACCTATTCCTTGTCCGTGGTGATGAGCCCATGCTTTCTCTTGGTAGCATGGGGCAAGGAATAGGGGGTCTCGTTGATAAACTTGAAAGCTACAAATAATTAGTTCAAATGTTGTGAAATCATAGGTCAAAAGCAAAGTGAGTTAGATGTATGTTGGGTTTTAAAATTGTACTTTAACAAACCACATTCAAGGGACAATAAGTCCCTCCTCTTTATGGGAGAGGTTCCCTTATTGAAAGTAAGCAGCAAAGCTTATATACAAATGTACAACTTTCAAAGTGTGGATTCCTGATACTTTGAAACGTTTTAAGCCCGAAAGATTATTAATACGAAAAAATAGAAGAACCAAGGAGATGAGAGAGGAAGAACATAACAATACTTTCAGGAAATATAGATAGCAGAGTATAACCTTATACATATTGATCAAGGGAGATGTAGAATAGAATCATTCACTTTCACAACAGATATAATTCCATGGACACAAAGTTCCATAAATCATATAAACAAGAACACAAAGTTTCTTATCATAAAATATTAATGATCTGTGGGTTCCAGATGAGGAAAGAAGGAATAACAAATGGAAATGAAGTGGAAATTCTTTTGTATTGATTAATTTTGAATCTATAACATTTCAAGAATGTTAGGATCTAACCCCCGAACAATGGCATAGAGAACTGCTAAATAGATTCCAAAAACGGTTACATTCAATTACAACTTCTTTTAATCAAAAGATTAAGAACTAATTAGGAATTAAAATAAGTTTTTCAAGATCTCGAAGAAGAAACGCTCAACTGAATT
The DNA here is from genome assembly GCA_018340775.1 of Taxus wallichiana var. yunnanensis. Lineage (NCBI taxonomy): Eukaryota > Viridiplantae > Streptophyta > Pinopsida > Cupressales > Taxaceae > Taxus > Taxus wallichiana. The sequence goes on from CM031234.1 coordinate 856,622,732, forward strand.
TTAGAGGTTCCAACTGGCTCAAGAATCTGATGTTTTAAATTCTTCAACACCTCTGCTATTTCCATGCCTGGCGGAAAAACCAGACGCATTGAATCACAGCCATTAACCCACTTTTACAACTTTAAAAATGGGTCATCCACATGGAAGAGATTTGTTGAAGTGGGCCTGGGGGCACCTTTTGCATTTTATGATTTTTATAGAGATTGTGCATTTTAGACATTTTGGTCCACCCATCCGCTTTTGATATAGGCCTGACACGTGGCTTCACTTGAGTGGCGACGGAGTCGCGGCTCACTTTTACAATTTTAACTCTTTTCAAAGAAAAGCTCAAAAAATCAAAGTTCTTCGTCGACCCATACCTCTCCAATTTGACTTTTCAATGCAGGCTCAAGACCCAGTGGAGTCGTGGATCATTTTATAACTTTTAACTCTCTTTTTGGAAATAAAACCAAAATTCCCAAATCACTCTGACACCCGCCTTCTCACTTTGAATTTTCAACGTAGGCATCAACACGTGGCTTCACTTGGGCACCAGCGGGGTTGCGCTTCACTTTATAACTTTACACCTTTCGCCATAATGCCTCAAAACACAAAAATGGCCCGCCTTTCCACCTTTGACCTTTCAAAGCATCAAAACACAAAAAGGGCCCACCTTTCCACCAAATAGCCAATCAAGATCCTTCGGGCCACGGGGCCAATTTGACACTTTTGCTAAAAATACCAAAAATGACAAGTTCACAAAAAGAACTCGTCTTGCGCATCCAATTAGATATGTCCACGTACCCATGGATGTTGGGGAAAAATTTGACAAGGAAGATACACCCGTAAAAGATAAAATGAAGGGGAAAACTCCACCATTCATGCCTAGATTACAAATTGCTTTTCACAGGAAGAAAACTACAAATGACACAAGGCTTGACGTGATCCTCAGCCAAAGAGAAGGATTGACAACAACATTCAAATGAAGGAAACAATTTTTAAGCATCCAGACAGAAGACAGAAATTTTATCAAACCATGCAGACTGGAGAATTTTAAACGAAAGGGGTGAGATCAAAACCGAGCACCAAAAACTTCAAAGCATGAATTTCTCCATCTCTCCAGACTTCTTACTCTGTTCTAAACATTCCTCAAAGGCACCAACTCAAAATTTTCAAAAATTGACTTGAAAATTGAGGGGGACTTTGAGGGTGACAACAATGTCCAAAATTCCAAAAGAGCTTAAAAGCCCAAAACCAAATTTTGTCAACCAAGTGGCCATCTATGGATCTAATTATAGATAAAATGGAAAGTAATTCACATTCTAAACTATGAAGAAAACTTGAGTAGAGTAAGGTTGTAGTGTCCCAGGTTTGGTTCTCACAACCTTTGTCTTTCTCTCATCACTTTGCCATTCAACAATTTTTCAAAACTTGTGCCCTTTCTAACTCTTGGTGTTGAGCTCTCGCATCTTACTAGTTGTGTAACACCCTTGACAATTGTTATATTCCTCCTTTGCATTTCAAGTGTTGACAGGTGCTTTTCTTGATAAATATATGTTCTTTTGACTGGTGAAGATCATGCTTGATATGGATAAATCATTTCTGCTCTTTTATTGTAGGGATGATATGCTATTGCTTGCAATAATCTATTTCACTTCTTATGAGTAAGTTGTAATCTGGTTTGGAATGGTTGCAAAACTTATCCTTTGCAATTAAACTCATCCTTGGATCAATTCCATTAATCTAAGGTATGTTTTAAATATTCTTATCTAAACTCGAATGAAAAAGCTCGACATTCATTGATTAAGAGACTTAACAGATCGAACTTGTGTTTGTTGCAAATTCTTTACCATCTCGAAAGATCATGCTGAATTTTGTTTTGTGTTATGCTCTGCTCTTTTTGATTGACCTTTACAAGGCACCTAATGGCGTTAGGGGAAACCTACTTCAGGATTCTAGAGAAAGAGATATTTTAATGTGCCCTATATCTATAAGGTCTATTCGGATAGATTCGAGACTCAAGTAAATTTTGCCTAACTCTTTCTACACCACTCTACATGGGATGACATCCTAACCTAAGTTGTTAACACTAAGTTAGTATAAAGGAAATAACCTAAGGGATTCTAAGTTATTTCTAACCTATTGTATTTGGTTAAACTAAGACCTAACCTAAGGTGACAATCTATTGTTTGAAGGTTATATCCTAAGGTTATATATTGTAAATTAACCTAAGATCTAACCTAAGAAAATTCTATCTATCCTAAACTAATGGGATATGAAAGGGGAACCTATGGGTTAATTGGCAAGTGGAAGCTAAGTGGTGGTTCCTAAGATTTTAATGTGATGTGATTTTGTTTTGATTTGGCATTAAGACATGGAAGTACTAGCTAGTTTGGAAAGGGCTAGTTAAAGTTTAGTGGAACCTATGTGGAGGAATCACTAAGTTTGGAAATGCATGTGGAAATTTGATTTGGTCTCGCCAACTTTGGATGGCGGTGGTAAAGAAAGAGAAGCAGGAATATGCAACTTAATGTCATTAATTCGCCTTGGTTCTGGTGAGAAAACCATCTTGGAAGGAATGCTGGTGGATTTGTTTGGGGTTGTTTTGTTTTGCATGCTTCCTGATTTTTCTCTGCATGGAGCTAGTTGTTTTTTCGAATCAACAGTTTGATCTCCACTTTGTCGGTATTTTTGAATTCAATGATGTATTTTCGGTTCGAGGACTATATAAGAGGCATTTTGGAAAAATATTATGGTTGTTTGATCTTTCTTGGAGAAGAAAGGGTATTGAAAACTCCACTTTGAAGTCTTCTTCAAATTGGCAGAGGCACTATTAGGCATTATAGGCTCTACCCATTAAGATCTCTTGCTTTCTTCTAAATGATTCATTAAAACAATTCTAGCTCACTGGAAATTTATATTTGCATGATGTATCAGTTATTTACTTGCATGTATTCATGAAATCTATGTGGGTTTTGGAATGTGAATCCTTTGTTGTTATTGGCAGTTTTTGGGAACTTTCTCTGTATTGGTTGTTAGAGGTTTTCATGCGAATTGTATTGAAACTCTGTAACTTGTACTTGAAGTCTGAAATTTGTATTGAAGCTTTGTTTCTATCATTTGAGACTAATGTTGATTGAACGGGCTTGTTGCTTGTTCGGTTTTGAATCTTTGTTTAGTCTTGTGTTTTGAGAGCTTGAAGTGGAGCTCCGTAGTGGTTCTAAACTTGTATTGAAGCTCAAAATTTGTTTTAGTTTTATTAGGACCTTGTGTTTGTTTTGGACTGTGTTGGAACTAATTGAAGTTTTGAACCTTGGTTGAATCTTCGTATTCAACAATTGTACTTGTATATAGTTCTTATGAATACTGAACTTTCTATTGAGTAGTTGCATTGTGCCCTGTACTTAAGCTCTGAACTAAAGTTTTATTTCTTCCTTAGGGAAATGGAAGGCTTGAACCTATAATTAAGTGTGGTGTTTATTTTGATATTTTATTAGGGCCATGGGTTTCGTTATAAACTCATATTTGAGCTTGTGTTGTTAGAACTTGTGTTAGAAGCTCGTATTTAATGCAGTGCAGGTATTCCATTGTTGGTTTTTTTATTCATTTCCTTTTGTATGACAAACACGGGACCTAGAGATCCCAGAGAATACGTATTTGAGCCAATCATGCCTCAACCCAATCTTATTACGGTAATAACTGATATAGATCAGAACCTTAGAATCCACGTCTTCCGAACAATGGAAGATTTACAACAGATCAGCTCATAGTTAAGTGGGTTAAATATAGAAGATGACCAAGCACACACGTTTTGGTCAAATCAACTAAACTACATATTACTCTAGATAAATATCTACATGACTGTAGAAGGACTTGAAAGAGAGCAAACATTTGGTTGTGACCCTTTGGTCCCACAGCCAGACACAGGAGAGACAATCTCACAGACATAGATACTAGCTTAAGGATTCAGATTGCAAGATTTCCTATAAGATACTCAGAAAAGATTACACAACTGTTAATTCTAAACGTAGAGGCCGAAAAGGCATACGACTATTGGATACTAGGGATTAGGGACTGATTCCGCACATGACCATAGCAGGTCCACAACAACCACGAATCTACGGTTGTGACCCACAAATCCCACAACCCAATGAGCCTACAGGTCAATCTAACATTGACGTTGGCTTACACACATTAATATTTAGATCCACTCCACTTCCACCTATCATCATCGCACAGTTATCCTTGTTAGACGTAGCAGCTAACAAAGCTAAAGATTTCTAGACTAGACCAGAGAATCGACCATAGAATCCGCTATATATCCATCATCCATCATATGACCCTGTCTGGAGACATACACAAAACCATCCCGGTCATTTTCCACGTATCCCACAACCTATAGATCGGATCATGCCAGAGCTCGATATTGATTGGAGCCTTCGAGTAGTCATCCTTGCCGACCAATCTATCATGCCAGTTTAGGTTAGGAGGGCCTTCTTTGCCTTAGATTTGTAGATTCCATTAGTGCATGTCGAAGATATAAGATTTTATAACTAGTTTATCCATACCCTACGCATAATCCAACCCCACCGGTTGTATGGGCATGACCTCGAGAGGTCGGGTGTGAGGAAGAGTTACTTGTAGATTCCCATGCTCACTTGTCACCTTTCCATCATACGAGTTCTCATTTAATGGTTTTTATGGATATGTGATCATGTTTTTTGTTTTTTGTTTTTTTTTTGGAAGATGGTGTTCAAATGTTTACATAAGGGTGTGTATTCTTGGTTTAGTTTCTCACTTAGGTTGCTTGATCTCAAACTCTCTACTTTGGAATTATCTACAAAATCACAATTTCATGTTGTTGTTCTACTTTCTATTTAGAAAATGACAATTGGAGCTAGTGAATGAATTTTCTTATGCTTTAGAACCAATCAATTATAGAGAAAGGAATGAATGTAAACTCATGAACACCAAAAATTTTATCCTAGAAACCTCCAGAGGAGGAAAACCAGTCGAGAAGGGAAAAACACTCTTTCTTCCCACTTTTATTGGCCAATTCAAATAAGAAGTTACATAAATTACAATAAGTATGAAAGAGAAGTAGATAATATCTCACACTTTCTCCCAATTACTTGCTTGCTCTACCTCTAAGATCCTTCCTTCTACAAACTCAATTCTAGCACTAAGAATTCCTTGCTCACTTGATTTCATGTTTCGATGCCAATTCTCTTCTTCCTTTCATGTATTTATATGCCTTCCCATGTTCTCCTATGCACTAGAGGATGGGAAAGGTCATGGAAGGGAAGAGACATGGACAAAATTTTCAATTCTGGGACTGTTCATTCCTCAATTTTATTTTTCTGTTAAAAGTGATAGTATTTCCACCCAATGCAAACCGAAAATCACATGACCACCACTCTAGTTGGGTGGTGGTCACAGGATCGCCACCTAGGTTAGGTAATGGTTCTGCAACCACTGCTCTACACATAGTGGCAGTTACATTAAAATACGGATAGAATCTCCTTTTCTCCCTTTTCTTTACATTTTTCCTTCTTGACTTGATTGATCCGATGAAGTAGAGTCATTTTAGATCACTATATATCACACCTCCCCTCCTTAGGAGGATTTTGGTCACAAAATGCTTAGTGGGGGAGTAGATGAGGAAATAATTCCCTCACTTTCTCCTTTGAGTAACATCAAGTCTGCTTTAGTGTCTTCCTTTGGTCTAACTCAAGACTCTTGCTGCAGACCTTTCCTTATCTCTCTCGACCTTTTGTTACAATCTACATCCTCCTCCAATTCACCTCGTGATTCCAAGACGTAATCTTATATGGAAGGTAGCAACTATAATCCTTCATCTTCATCAAGCATGGATGGCTCATATAGGTGCAAATTCTCACAATTCACTACTGAGTACATCCACATAAATGTTGGCAAATTAAGCCAAAATCATTCTCCAACCTACTCCAATATGGTGAAGGGTCTTTATCGTAGTGACTTGAGCTCTCATGCCTGACCTTATTGTCTCTCCTTGTTCATGTAAAGCTAAAATATATCTCCAACATGAAGCTTATGCTCTCTCTTGTGTTTTTTGTGTCTAGCCTTGTACTTGGCTTGGGATTTCTCCAACTGTTTATTTGACTTTGAGATGGATTTTTGGATCCCCTCAATGAATTTTTTTCTCTAGTCACCTTTATGTCTCATGTCTCCTCCTCATCCTGTTTCCCAACCGCTATGTCCAAAGTGGATTTATAGGTAGATAACCCAAGCATACTTCAAATAGGGACATCATGGTGGATGTGTGTACTACCCAGATTATATGAATGTTGAATGTAGGCTAAGGACTCATCCCAAGTCATTGGATATTTTCTATTATATCCTCGATTATCTGCGCACCAAATTCTTATTTACCACCTATTTCTGTCCATCACTCTATGGATGGAAGGTTGTACTCCTCTGTAACTTGGTATCCATCTTGTCCCACAAAGTAGTCCAAAACTTCCCATAAGAACCGGAATCCCTATCGAAACAATAGACTTCGGCAAGTGAAAATGCACCCATACATTAGTAAAGAAAAGATTTGTTGCCTCATGCACTTTTACTATCTTTTTACATGCCATAAGAATACACATCTTAATGAATCTATCAATAACAACATAGAGATAGTCATGGTCATGTCTAGACATAGGTAATCCTCCTAAAAAATCCATAGAAATTTCCTCCCACGGATGAGTAGGGACTAATAAAGGCATATACAAACATTCTGCCTAGTCTTAGGCTTGTTGGTACAACAAAGTTTACATCCATGTATAAATTTTGATACTTCTTCGTAATATTGGGCCAATAGACATACCTTTGCAAGTGGGCTAGGGTCTTGCCAACACCGAAATGTCTAGCTACTTTTAAGGTATGTGTTTCCCTCATCAACAAAAATCATTCTTTTTTGGCACACAAAGCTTCCTCCATCGGTATAGCAACTCATCCTTGAGATAACAATTTTTAATCCTTGCCCTTTCAGCCCCTTGGGACTGGACTGACTTCTGAAATGTCACACCAAAGTCTTTGTCCTAGGCATATGCCTCTTTGTAAGCTATCTTCATGGACGGCTCAATCTAAGAGATAGTGACCAAGAAAGAGAATTTATACTATGTGGGCTGCCTAGACAACATGTTTGCCACCAAATTTGTACTACCCTTCTTGTATTGGATCACCAAATGGAACTATTGAAGGAATCCCATTCATTTGTACTACCTTTCTGCTATAATTTAGACTATGCTTGCAAAATCTTTGGAGAGGTTTTTGGTCATTATGCACAATAGTTTCTTTACCCAATAAATAATGCTTCCACTTCTTAATGGCCTGAACTAGTGCATACATTTCCTTATCATATATTGAATATCCTTTAACTACTAAAGTAAAAAAATTAGAATGATCACATACAGGTTTACCTCCCTGAAGAAACATTACACCCATAGCATAATCACTAACATCCCTCTCTACTTCAAAGGGTTGTTGCAAGTTAGGAAGAGAAAGTATTGGAGCATGACTAATATTGTATTTCAATAACTCAAAGTATTTATCTTGTCCTTACCCTATTCAGAACCCTTACTCTTTTTGGCCACTATGTGTAGAGGTGTTGCGTATCATAGAGAATCCTGAAATGAATTTCCACATGTATTGTATTGCTCCCACAAAACTCCTAGTCTTTGTGGCTCTTATTGGTATTGGCTAGTTGGTGATGGCTTCAACCTTCTTTGGATCCACCCATAGCTCTCATCCTCCAACCATGTGCCCAAGATAGACAAGTGATTGTTTGGAAAACTCACATTTCTTCATATTGCATAGAATTTGTTTCTCCTTGAGAACTTTGAAGACTTACTACAAATGTGTTATATGTTCCTCCCATGTGGCACTAAAAATTAGAATATCATCTAGATAAATAATTACACATAAATCTATGAATTCTCGTAGTACACCATTCATCAGTCTCATAAATATTGTTGTTGCATTACATAAACCAAAAGAAAGTACTAACCACTCATACAATCCTTGTTATTTCTTGAAGGAAGTCTTCCATATATCCTCCTCCTTCATTCAGACTTGGTGATAACCCAACTTGAGATCCAAATTTGTGAAGAATTTGGCATGTTGAAGATTGTCCAAGAGATCATCTATGCGGAGTGGATACATGTTCTTGATGGTGATCTTATTGAAAGCATGGTAGTTGATACACATTCTCTAAGAACCATCCTTCCTCGGAACCATCACAATAGGTGAACCACATGGTGAGGTGCTTGAACGTATCACACCCTAGTCTAATAGCTCCTGGAGTTATTTCTTCACCTCAGTACTCTCGAACAAGGATTGCATATACAACTTTGATGTTCGGTAGATGGGACTCTAGCAATAGTTGAATCATGCTCTACCTCCCATTTTGGTGGTAACCCGATGGGATCCTAAAAATACTAAATAATATTATTCAAATCCTTCATTCCTCGGTTAGAAATATATTCAAAACTTCTAACTCGTCTTTTTATCCTTAAAAAAAAGTAAACAAAACTAATTATGATTTTCCTAAATAAGTCATTTTGTTTGGTTAGAACTCACCATAGTAACATGTGACTTACATTGGTGTTCCCATATTTTGTAGTTAATCCTATCCTTGATCCATATGTATCAGTTCTACCTTATCACAAGTATTGCATCCTTGATATACAAGTAAGGACTTCCAAAAATAACATCAAATACATCAATTGGAATAACATCACCTCCAATACATCAATATACTAGGAATTGATCCCAAACTTGACCTTACATTTTCTTGTTACTTGAATTTCTATGCCCTTCTTCACCCATCCCAAAGGATATGGATGAGTATGCTCGTAAGTCTCAAGACCAAGCTTCTTTGCAACTACTTCAAAATCAAGTTAGATTAAGAACCAATATCGACCAAAGCATTTACCTTAGTTCTATTGATCTAGATTTTGATCTAGAATAGTATGCTCATCTCCTCTTTCTATTTGTCCATTTTGGTGGTCGTGCATCCCAGCCTTTTGTCTACATTAGATTCATCTTCAATTTTGACCTCCCCATCTGTCTTTACAGTTGTCATGTATTTCTTTGAGTCTTTGGTTCGAGTTCTTCGGATGTAACTCTAGATGTAACTTCTAACATGTAGTACCAGTATGACCATTGATATCACAATTCTTGCAAAAAAATTAGGATCTTTACAAGTATTCAAGGTGGTGGCGGTTTGTTTACCATTCCCCTTCCATTTACCTTTGTTACTTATTTGGCCATGTTCTTTCTTCTGCTGATTTTTCAACTGCTTTATCTTTGGCTCTGCTTCTCCTTACTTCTTTTCATCATCAATGTAGTACGCTTGCACACAATGTTTGTTGAGATCCTTGGGCTTTGTGGATATTACCTTCCTTTGAAGGTGAGTGTGAAGTCCTCCCAAATACTTGGTCAAAATATCTTCATCCCCAAGTCCATATTCAGCAACATGGCTTGTCTCTTAAACTCCATAGTATAATCCTACACACTTTTATCACTGTCATGTCTAAAATACTTCCATTTAATCATTTGGTCAGTCTTGTGGCCAATAGGATAGAAGTTAGCTCTAAGTAATTCCTTAAATTCTTACCACGATTTCACAATAGGACATTTCTTCTTTTCACAAGTGGTTAGATGGGTTCCCCACTAAATCAAAGTGTGTCCCTCCATCTTTATATGTGCAAAGGTGATCCTCTATGGCTCAGTGACATTATGGATGCTAAAATAAAATTCCAATTATTTTAATAATTTATCAAGCAACTCTACATCTACTTGTCCTTCAAAGCTCTTAATTTTAACTTTTATTTCAACTTTAAAGGGAGCATGATCAGATTTTACCTTCTCTCTTGTAATTGTAGTCTCTTCTTCACACTCTTCCCCATCTTCTTCCTCATCGTGGCTCCCTCATATGCCAATTTTTTTGGCTAAACGTTGTACCACCGAGCACATGAAGTCTTTCTTAATAGGAGTCATCTTCGTAAATCTGCAAGTTCTTCTTGTCTTCTAAACATCTTATCCATCATGGTTTCCAGCATCTTAATTCTATGGACCAAGTTCTCTTCCTCCATTTTTCCCTGAATTCTCTGTTTCCACTTCTTCATAGAAATGTATGGATCACAAGGTAAAGCTTCTTCACCCTTAGACCTTTTCACTGTCATAAAAATCACAAGAACAAATACCATAGTCTTGGATACTTGTTAGCTCTGATACCAAAATGATCTGTAAACTCTCTACTTTGGAATCATCTACAAAATCACAATTTCATGCTGTTGTTCTACTTTCTATTTAGAAAATGATAGTTGGATCTAGTGAATGAATTTACTTATTCTTTAGAACTAATAAATATTAGATAAAGGGATGAATGTACACTCATGAACACCAACAATTTTATCATGTAAACCTCTAGATGAGGAAAACCATTCGAGAATGGAAAAATGCTCTTTTTCCCACTTTTATTGGCCAATTCAAATAAGAAGTTACAAAAATTACAATAAGTATGAAAGAGAAGTAGATAATATCTCACACTTCCTCCCAATTACTTGCTTTTTCTGCCTCCAAGCTCCTTCCTTCTACAAACTCAATTCCAGCACTAAGAATTCCTTGCTCACTTGCTTTCATGTTTTGATGCCCAATTCTCTTCTTCCTTTCATGTATTTATAGCCCTTCCCATGTTCTCCCATGCACTGGAGGATGGGAAAGGTCATGGAAGGGAAGAGACATGAACAGACCTTTCAATTGTGGGACTGTTTGTTCCTTAATTTTATTTTTCTGTCCGAAAAGTGATAAGACCGCCGCCCTAGGGGAAGTGGTTACGGGACCACCAACTGGGTTGGGTGGTGGTTCTATTAAAATACAGACATAACCTCCTTTTCTCCCTTTTATTTTTTTCCCTTCTTGGTGTTGATTAATCTGATGAAGTAGATTCATTTTGGATCCTAATGGATCGGTTTCCCCCAAAGGGAGATTAATAATAGGTGGTAAGATGAAGTGGGATTTAATTGAATCGAGAGGTCTTATTATTGGATTTTAGATTTCTCTTTGAAGTATTTGATGTGTTTTTGGATTTGGTTGATTTGGGTATGTTCGTGATTATCATCATTTAGAAGGGAGAATAGATTTTCCATAAAAGGATTGGTCAATGGTTGGCTTTGTTTGTCTTGAGCAAGGTCATGGTCATCCTCATTTTTTTGGGATAATGGTTTTTTGGTGAAAGGATTTTTCATTTGTTTGATGAATGGACTAGTATTAAAAGTATTGATTGATTGTCGGCTTTATTTGATTTGGTATGTGATTTTAGGTGCTAGTTTTTATTTGTTCATAATTTCGTTGTTTTTTGTTTGAATACTAGTATTGATTTAGATAGAGTTTAATGTTTTGATTTTTCCATAGGTTTGATTTCTCTAAGGGTTCATTGTTTGAGTTTTGAATATGGGTATTAACACAAAGGGGGATTCAAACAAAACATCAATCACAACATAAGTTAGTCAAATAGGAGTATAATCACATAGTATCCCACTAATATACCTCAAAGGCATAGTGGGTGGCTTAAGGAATTTTGTGTTCCTGGCACTATTGAAAGATTTTGGTAAGAAGGATTTTATGTTAGGTTTAACAGGGTTGTTACGGAATTCCTTGATATACCGTATGGTACATGAGGCTTAATTCCATGAAAGTGGAGTGTTGTCTAAGGTGTGGTATTGAAGGTTTACATCCACCTCACTTCAGTCCAACCAATTAAGTGGAACTTCACCAAAAATTAAAGTACCTACCTCAATGGAGTGTTATCAAAGGCCTAGTTATTAGTGACAACTATACATCTCACTTCACAAGAGCCACTAAAAATTGAACTCCTATTTAGCCAAAAATGACAAGTCCTCTAAAATATTTATATAGCTCGCCAATATATGGGATTTGGTTGAATGAATTAATAATAACTTCCAAGTCACCAAACCCTATGAAGGAGAAAAAACATATTTAAAAAAAATTATTCCTAAGATCACCTTGCGACTCATGGGAAGAGCATATGTATTTTAGGACAAGGTTTGAACAAGATGTGAAAGCAAATGACATTGAATAAAAAAATCTAAATAAATGATTATAAATCCCTACGTAAAAATTTAGAAGTTTGGTTGAGTTTTGACTTTGAGGTTTGATTTGAATACTACAAACAAGTTAGAAATGTGCAAAAAAATAAACAAGAATATGCAATTTAGTGTAAAAGTGATTAGAAATGATCAAGCATGAAAAGTGAAGTCGTTGTATCAAATATGTCATTATTATGATCACATACGCTAAAACATATAGCATAAAAATTATAGTAAAATCAAAAATATCATAAACTAGATAACACTACAAGAAATCAACAACATTATGAGTATGATAAAATACGCTAGTAGAAAATTAAAAATGTTACAAAACTAGTCAAAAATAATAAACTTGCAAATGATGAATCAAAACATAGAAACACCATGAAATTGATCAAAAATGTCACTATCAAAACACAAATGCTACAAAAATAGTTATAAATGTTAAACCTATAAAACAAACTATTAAAAATATAAATTTTACAAGAATGCAAAGAAATGTTAGCGTAAAGGAAAAAACATCAAAACAAATGTTAAATACGTTAAGAATCTACAAAACACTATTAGAAAAAAAATGCTATGATACTTCATAGAAATTTTAGTGTCGGGGATAGAAACATTGTTACATAGGATAGATATTTTGATAGCAGAGAGGTACAAAATATAAGGAAAAATTATGATAACTTGTAAGATTAAAGGCCAATATGGAATTTTGACAAAATAATAGTACTTCTAAACCTATAAGAAATCATCCATACTAAAACCTAAAAAATCTCAAGGAAAAATGAAGGGGACAAAGGTTTTTCCCACCATGCATGCCAAATATATGCATGCATAAATTATAGATTTAAACTAGGAACCTACCACAAGAAAAACCTAATCTCCAACCCTACAAACACATCAAGATAAATCATAAGGAGAGAAACCATTATGCATAAACATAAATACACACAAACATCCTTTTCTTGAGTGGATTTTTTTCAATGTATGTGGATGTTTTAAAACCAATTGTGTGGGATTGAGCAACATGGTTGTAAGGAAGAAGATGATGTAAGGAGTTTTGACAAATTGGAAGAATATCTAGCTTTGGTAAGCTCTTACATCAAGAGGGTTTCTCAATTTAGCTAGTTTTCTAAAAATAGAAAGCTTGCGTGAGATAAGGTGTGTGATTGTACCTTTGGAAGGTTCATTATATAGATTTTTGTTGGAGGATGTTGGTTGATTTTGGTGAATGTGGGATAATGGAGATGTATGATTAGTAGCTTGTTAATTGTGATTAGGAGCAATTAATTAGGATTAATTGGATATGGAATGTTATGGGATGTTTATGTGAAGAATGGGATTTAATTAATTAATGAAGGGGTGATTCATGAGATTCATGTTATTTTAGAGTGATTCGTGAGTTATTTCAAAGTGGCATATTTGGGATGTTTACAAAAAGTTTCATCATTTCTTTGTTCATTCTCTGAAGAGTTCTTATAGAATTGATGGCCTTTTAGACTGTAGCTCTAACTACTTTCTCTACCTCAAAATTTGTAGGCATTTCCACCCTCGTTGGTTTGGAAGTCAGAATTAATAATTGTATGGGTATCGATGCTTCAATCCAATTCTCATGAACCTTTCAAAATAGTGTTTTTCTATCCTTTGAGGAAATATTTAAGATATTTTGTTGTGTAAATAAGGATAGATGAGTTTTATGGTAGCTTAGATGTATGTGGAAGTTGTTAAATCTTGCATGTAATATTCAAAACCATTGTGAGCATTAATTCTTTGCTTCCATAGCCATATCCTTGATAATTTTGTAGGCTATTTTATTTTAGATCAAATTCTCAAATAGGATTCTTGGAGATAAGATCCAATGGTGTGAGATGTATTTTCTATGTGATGTCATCTTATGGATTTATAAACATCTTATTGTTAATAAAAATGATCGAATAGAGAGATAGAATTACTACCAAAACTCTGCGGTGGTACTTAGGGCATGGAGGTAGTCATGAGTCTCTATTCTCTAAAAGTGATTAGTCGTAAGTCTCAATTCTTAAAAAGTGACTAAGGAATTAAGCTTTATGCAAAGCGTTAAACATATGAGATATCTAGTTGATAAATAATTTGGGAGAATAAAAGTTCTATGTGAAACATAAGACTAATATTATTTAAATCCAGCATTTAAAATCAACAATAATTTAAACATTCTAGTTGGTATACATGTGGAGTTTTTTTATTTTTCAATGTTGTTTATCTTTTAAACTAGCAATTTCACTCAAATAGTGTAATGAATACATTGGTAGGGAGGAAACGAAGAAGTTAAAGTGAAAGGAGGAAAGTTGAAATACTATAGAAGGAAGAGAGGTGATGAATAAGGGGGTAGCATGAAGAGAATCCCGGGGAAAAGGAAATTGTTGGAGGGAACGTATATGATCATCTTCTTTCATTTGTTAATTCACATATGGAGCAAGTGTCATTTATGTGAACTACTCAAAGAGGAAGGGGTTACGATGCACAATTATTTTCAAGGCAATGGACTTTAGAGTTAAATCCCACACAATTGTAAGGGAATTTACTTGTGTTTGTAATGGGAAACTATAGAGATATGGACCTGGTCAAGGGACCTAGCATTCCATGTCATGTCAATGCAGTTGTTGAATTTGATAACTACATAACATGGTAGGCCATGTGGTTTTGTGATTTCTTTATGAAAAATAGATTTAACTCGGTTGATTGTGTCATTGACAAGTCCAACCTCTACCCATAAGTTGGTAGAAATCAAAACCTCGTTATCCATTGTAGAGAATAAATTTAGCTTGTTATTGATATTGAGGAATGAAAAGCATTTTTTTGGACACGAAGCCGCGATATTATGAACTGAATATAGTTTTTAGGACCAAATAATTTCCTACATGGGTATTTACACCTATACATTTTATATACTTGCGATATTTTCAAAATCACCATGTTTATGCTAACTTTATCATTATTATCGAGTTCTTATTTAATATATTTATCAAAGTTAGTCATGATGAAGGAGATTAAGGTAGGATAATTTCTAGGTTTAGTAGTCTATTAGAGAAAACATAGGTGATCTTCTTTTTCTTGTAACAAGTCATATATGGAGCACATATCACTTTTTTTTATCATCATGGAAGTTATCAAAAAGATACTTGTGTTTAAGATAATAAACAAGGTTCCTTAAATGAGAAAACTTCTCCATAAAATTGAACCTAAAAGGTGACATACATGGGGATATCCTTCATAGAGTGCAGTTGGTTCAATTCATGAATAAGAATGACCAACCACAAAGAAAAAGAGGCCATTTTTGTGGGGGCACTTCTTAAAGGCACATGTCAATAAGGGAAAGAAATTTGCACCCCAAAAATCTCATTTCATCAATGAGAATATAGTGGAGATATTCCTAGAAGGTTGTAAGAGATTTCCCCTCCAACAGCTTCCTTTTCTTGATAGGAATAAGAAGAGATGCATTTATGGTGAATGCACGGATGTTGATTGTGAAAACCTTGAAAACGCCCTATTGGAGAGAAAAATGATGGGGATTCACTGTGCCGGAAGGAGCGGGTGTATATTTAATAGTGTTACTAGTGTTGATTTTAAATTTAATCATAAATCCCACTCATTGATCCCATTTTCTCTAAATACCACTCGTAGATTTCATTTCCCATGCAAGGTGTCTAAAAGCATTATTTTGCACAAGAAACAACACTCCTAGATCAATTTTCTATGTCCTCACTCAAACATACTTTAATTTGTAGCATTGTGTTTTATTTGGTTTTTATATTATTAGAGGAAGAGGGATCTCTTTATTCATTATTTTTGAAAAAATAATTGCCTCACCTTTGGATTGTATGGATGGTTGTATATTGTTGAACAAATGAAAGCAATAAGCAAAAAAATTAGACCCATGGTCTTAGTGGTATTGTTGTTGTATTATCAAGCCATGATGCCAATGCTTTTCTTGGATGATTAAGGAGATTTGAAGTTGGCAAGAGGATCTCTTGCCATTGGATTTGCAAACATAATGTGTTCCTTGATCATTTTGGGATTGCAATGAGAATGGGGTCCATTTTCGTCAATCTTAAGGAGTGAAAGGATTGAGTCTTCTTGGCATCACACTTCAGAGGAAAATATATATCCTTAGTGCCTTTGTGCCCATTCCTTGGCTCTATCTCAATATGGAGTGAATCCTTCTCTAGTGCAAATAGGACGATAAAAATACTGAAATAGTGGGGGTTTATATAACCTTCTCTCTCAGAATTTTTAGTTTAGTAATTTCTCAATCCTCTTATTATGTACTTACTGAAGTTGAATATGGTGATGCCCCTCATGTGTTGTACAAAATTTTTCATTCCCGTAAATTTAGTGGCCGTGATGTACCTATAAATGGGGATTTGGGGATTGGTGGTTGTTTCTTATTAGCATGATTCTCTCATGCAAAAATAATTCCTCATCTTCGAACTACTTATTGGGGTTGATTTGATGGAAAATGAGATGACACATGGATGGTCTTGATAAATTCGTACATCAACACCTTAAAAGAAAACAACATCATCAAGATCCTTAGCACTTGTTAATGGAGTGAGTTGTGATTCTAATTGGAAAATGACGAGACTCAAAGGTAATGTTGTTGCAAATCAGCAGCACCCCTGGATGTTGATCAGACTTCTAGTTTGACATCTTAGACATCTAGTGTGATTGCAAAACATTGAATCCTTTCCCCAAGTGTGGGACTTGTAAAAATGGGAGAGGAATCTCCAGATTAGAGGCTGGTTCCTCAACTCCTCTGATCAAATATATCACTTACAAGTTATACAGAGGTTTCAAACTCAAAATCCTACTCTAAATTCCAAAGTGGACAGAGATAGAGAATGCAAAAAAAAACTGAAACTAGTGCTAATAAGGTGATGCACCAAAGGAGTGGTGAGCATTTCTTACTTCTGTAGATTGACACAGTTCATAAAAATGTAACAAAACTTCATGCACAAACTGATAACTGTAATGGAGGGTCAGAAATGAATCAAACAACACAAACAGAGGATTAAAACTCATTCACAAAGCCTGTATTGTCATTTTAACATCAAAAAACCACTTGCATTACAACACCTGAGAGGAAAAATAGGTTGTAGTCTTGGAAAAGGTCTGATTTTTCCACAAAAATCACTTTTAGGTGAAAGAGGGAGCCTGCAATACATAAAAATGTTCAACCCTTTGAAAAATGAGCCAAATCTGGCTTTTACAGTGCAAAACCACGACCCCAAGAGAGAGAAACGCAAGAAAAAGTGGGAGAGCTTCAACCACCAACCAAAACACAATCCAAATAGCATGGGCATCCTTACAGGCCATCCCCGACATTTTTCGCCATGCTTTGGGAGAGAATGTGAGCCATGTTGAAACATCATTTCTATTCATGACCACGTGCTGGAGGTGTTTTTCAATTTTATCCTCCAAACTCCATCAAAATGCAAAAATGACCCCGAGAATCTTATAGATAATTTCACCAGCTTTCAATTGATATAAAGAACGTGAAAAACCGAGCTCTGGATCGAAATATATGGCCGTTTGAAATTTTAGGGAAAAACAGGGGCAAATCGGATTGGCGGGCAAAATTTTAAAAAAAATTCACCTTTTTGGTCATTTGGAAAATTTCCAAAATTCCCCACCCTCTGCCATTTTGAGTGCCATGTGGCATGCTCTGATTGGTCGTAGGCATCTACTGCTTCATTTTCCATCATTGTGCCCTTTGGAAAATTTTCCAAAAATTCCATGCTGGGCCAATGATCTGAGGACATGTGGCTCGTGTTGATTGGACGCGGGCCTCTCCTTTTAAATTTTCCATCACTGTTTGATCCATATTTTGACCCGGACACATGGCAAAATGTGATTCGCTACGGGATTTACCCTTCGAATTTTCCATGCGGGCTTGTCTTGAGTTTTTGGCACCACCTGACACATGGCGAGATTCCATTGGCTCACGCTCTGGGGGCGATTTTCCTTTGAAATTTCCTTCTTTTCCCTTTGGGAAAATTTCCCAAATTCTCCCCGCCTTCCGCTGGTTCGGGACATGTGGCAGCATCTTACTAGACACGGGGCCTGGGTGAACATTTTTCCTTTTGCACAATCCCTTTGGGAAAAATCCCAATCTCCTCCCACGCTCCGCAATTCCGGGTGCTCGGGGACACGTGGCATCACATGATTAGTTGGCGGGGCAATGGGCCAAAACTTTCCTTTTGAAATTTGGCAAAAACACTTCACCAAAATTCTAACTTTTCCTCCGTGCTCCGCTGGTCCGATGCCATAGGACACGTGGAAAAATGTGATTGGGTGCGGGCCTTTCCTTCAAAATTTTCCATGCACCAACACTTAGTCAAATTTTTCAATTTTCTCCCCTTGGACACGTGGCATCATTTGATTCACCAGCTGGGCCCGTGGGGAAAAATATCCCTTTTGAAATCTTTTCCAAATACTTGGTAAAAAAACCAAGTCTTCCTCCGACCCCCGCCACTTCCTTGGACACGTGGCGCCATTTCATTGGCTGCGGGCCTTTCAGGGGAAAATTTCCCACAAAAACTCCGCCGGCCATAACTTCAAAAATACATGGAGTTAGGAGGAAAAATTTACCTTTCTAGAAAGTTGAGAAAGAGCTCTATCCAATGGTGCCATTTCCAGAAATTTTTGAGTGCCTGGAAAAAAAAAAATATGATTGAGGCACAAGAGAGGGAAGAATGAAAGGAGTTAGCCACAAAATGAGCAAGGGGTACATTTTGGATAACAATTTTGGTGACTCAGAGGGGTCATCTGCCTGCTAGATGAAGTTACCAGTTGCCTGAAGCAATCCATTGGGCATGGAGTCATCAAATTCTCTGTTTGGTACCCCAACTGACTAGAACACTGCAAGGAGGAAGATGGAGGGTGGAACACCATCTGATTGGAGCAAGGCCTATAACACACATTTCCAGGAACAACAAGCTTGTGCCAAAGCACTTAGGGAAATAAAAGCTAATCTACAACAAAATAATGTGCACAAGCACTTGGAGGAATGAAAATCTAAGCTAATATGTACAAGGTGGAGAGTTCCCTTCAATATCGATACTTTAGATAGATCCCATTGATTGGAATTTGCAGTTCTTTTCCATCCAATGAAGACAATTGGAAAGCATTTTTGTCCTTACACTTTGTGACCATGTATGGGCCACTCCAAATGGCATCAAATTTTGAATGCCTTCCCGATTTTTCTCTATCTACATCCCATTTTAACACTAGATCTCCAACTTGGAAAGATCTATCCTTGGCCTTCCTATCAAAGGTCTTCTTGATCAAGGCTTGATCCTTCTCCATTGCTTGGGATGCTTGACTTCTGATTTCTTGGAGCTCCATCAACTCTACATATCTAACCTCCATGGGCTCAAACTCCAACAACTTCAACTATTTCATGAGTTTCAATGTTGGCAACTCAAGTGACATGGGCAAAATTGCCTATCTTCCATAAACAAGCTTGAATGGGGAGTTACCTATAGATCTCTTGGGAGTTATCCTTTCAGCCCATAAGGCTGATTTCAATTTGGTATGCCAAGATCTCTGATTTTCATCAAGAGTCCTCCTAATGATCCTCAACAAGTTCTTGTTTGTAGATTCAGCCTGGCCATTACCCTGAGGGTAATAGTTTGATGAAGTGCTTAGGTAGATCCCATTCTTGACAGCCCATTCAATCACCTTGGACCCAATGAATGCCAATGCATTATCTGATATTATTGTAGCAGGTATGCCAAATCTAGTTGTTATTCCCTCATAGAAATCCAGGATGCTAGATTCATTTGCTTCCTTGAGTGCTACTGCTTCAGTCCACTTGGTGAAGTAATCAGTTGTTATTAAAATCCATTTGTGCCCTTGGCTTGAATTGGGATTAATGACTCCAATGAAGTCCAAACCCCATTGCATGAATGGCTGGTCAACTGAAATTGGATGCAATGGAAGGGCAGCCAACCTCTCTTTACTCGTGAAAATGCACAATTCTTGCACCTCTTGATCCAGCTCATCCACCATGGAACTCTTTAACACCCTATGAATATGATTTGTACCAATGCATCTCAAAGAAAGACTCCATTAACATCCTTTTTGAACAAAACACCATCAACAAGATCATATGGGACAGCCTGCAATCTGAAGTGTCTTCTTTTGGTCTTGTTCATCTCTAGAGGGCATAGATCTGTGCTTAGGAAGTTCATTATGTCTTGGGTTGAGCAAGGAGTGAGAACACCATTATTTTCCTCTTGAGTGCTTCCTTGCTCATGGCTGTCTTGTAACGCCAAAACAGCCTCCTTCTCATTGCATGCTTCCTTTTGTTTGCTCAAAATCAGCTGCTCACACAATCCTTTTCCTCTAACCAACTTGGTGACTTTGATCTCTATGTCATACTCCATGACATGAGTAATCCAACCTACTCTCTTTTCATTCAAGTCTTTGTTGAGGAGGAAGTCTTTAACTCCCACATGAGAAACCAGCAACTGAACCTTGTTGTTTGAAACTAGATGCTTGAATTTCTTCAAGCTTCTGATTACTACAAGAACATGCTTCTCAATGAAATAATATCTCACCTCATAATCCTCCAGGATTTGGCTGAAGAAAGCAATTGGCTGCTCATCATTGTCTTTGTTTTGCTATACCAAAATTACATAAATAGTATCATCACCCCCAAATGCCTAGAGGATGAAATCCTTGGAGAAATATGGGTTAAAGAGAGTTGGGACTTGAGAGATGGCCTCTTTGATTGCTTCAAAACTTCCTTTTCCTTCTGCCATCCATTTGAAAGCCATGCTTTTCTTTAACATCTTGGTGATAGGCTTGACTAGGGCTGTAAAATTTGGGACAAATCTCCTAACAAAATTTATTCTCCCCAAGAAACTTTGAAGGGCCTTCTTATGGCTTGGCAATGGTAGTGCTCTTATGGATTCAACTCTTTTTGGATCAATTGCTAATCCTTCTTTGGAGACAATGTGGCCAAGGAGTTTTCCTTCATGGGATAGAAAAATACATTTTTTAGGATTCAAGGATACTCCAAATCTTCTGCACCTTTGGAACACTTGTCTCAAATGAGAGAGATGGTCTGCTGCATTTTTTGTAAAAAAAGTGATATCATCAAGATATATCAACACAATGTTGTTAATCAAACCCTTGAATGCCATGTCCATTGCCCTTTGGAAAGTAGCTCCAGCGTTGGACAACCCAAATGGCATTTTCATGTATGCATAAGTTCCCCATTTGGTTGTAAAGGTTGTCTTGAACTGATCCTCTTATTTCACCATAATTTGATTGTACCCCGAATAGCCATCAAGTAATGAAAACCTCTCAGAACCAGCAAAAACTTGCAAAATATACTCCATGGAAGGAAGTGGGTAATTATCCTTGAGAGATGCTCTATTCAAATCTCTGAAGTCAACACACAATCTGATTTCCCCACTCTTCTTTCTAACTGGAACCAAGTTGGCTACCCAACTAGAATTCTTGATAGGGAATATGATTCTTGATTCTATCAACTTATTCAATTCCTTTCTCATGAGAGGCTCCATGTGTGGATTGACTGGCCTTTGTTTTTGCCTGATGGGTTTAGTACTTGGATCCAATTCAATGGTGTGTTGAGCTAACTTGGGATTGAAACCTTTCAAATCTTCATAGCTCCAAGAAAACACATCGGGAATTCTTGACAAAGTCTGTATGAACTCATACCTTTCTTGTTCAGTTGTCATCTTACCAATTTGGAGTGATTTGCCTTCTTCCACCGAGATGGACACTTTGAATCTTATCCCTTGACTTGAATGTTTGCTTTCTCATTCCTAAACTAATCATTACAATTGAAAATGGACTCCACAATAATAAGTCCGTTTGGAAGTTTGTTGGTTCTCACTGTACTACCACTTGGTCACCATACTCTTGCTCCAACTTTTCTTGATTTTTTAGCCGAGAACTAAGCCTCTTCTTGTAAGAAATGGATGATTTACTGGTCATTTTCAAACACTTGCCAACTTACATTGTTGTCTTGTCTTGAAGGCCTCATAATCACATGGATGTTTGGTTGTACCTTGTCCTTTTGAATGCTTTCAACAACGTCAAAGGCTGCCCCAACTCTACAAGCCCTGTCAAAGAGCTTGGTTCTCTTTTCTAGGAATGAATTTCATGCCAAAGCCCTCAAAATATTCAAGGAGGTCCCACACCCTATTCTTGTAGCACTTCAGTAGATCATTCTTAATATCATGTTGCCCCTTAACTTGATTGACAATCAAATCACTGTCACCAAAGACATGCAAGTTCTTTATCCCTCTTTTAATTGACCAATGCAATCTTTGTATCAAAGCTTTGTATTCAGCAGTGTTATTAGAGCATGCAAACTAAAATCTAAAAGCTGAATAATACTTAACTCCTTGAGGGGAAACAAGCATAGCTCCACCTCCTGCACCTTGTCTACTCCTTGATCCATCAAAAAACAATGCCATACCTCATTGTCATCCTTGTGGTCCGGCTTGGTGATGTTAGGAATAGGATTATTTTCTTCATGCATGTAATAGACTCCTAACTCAGATTCTTCTATTTCTTGATAAGGATCAAAAGCATGCACCTTATTTTCCCATTCATCAAGAGTTAGATCTGGGATGCTTCCTACCTTGGTGTCAGTTTCATCAGTGTTTGGATAATCCTCTTGATCAAACGCTGAACAATTGGTGTTGATCTAACTTGGAGTGTAAGGCTCAATGTGAAAGTTTGTAATAGGTTCAGATCTGATTGTGGCTTTAGTTCCATATCTTGTTCTGAACAACATGTGTGTCTAATCAGCAGATAAGTAACCTCCAATCTTGGCTATGAAATCCCTTGACAGACATAGGGCAAAGAGTGGTGGAAGGTCTATTACTGAGACATCTTGTAAAATAACAACATTGGGGTAGGCATGCAAAGTAAGACTCAAGTTTTTTATCACTCCAACTGTTGTTACTATTGTCCCATCCAATTGCACTACCCCTTTAGATATGACTTCATACTAAATTCCCAACTGATCAACTATTTGCTTGGGAATTACTAAACTACTTGCTCTGGAATCAATCATGCAATTGTGTACTAATTGGTTTCCAATGATCAATGAAACAGAGAATGGAAGGGGTTTCAACATTTTACCTTACTATCCTCCATGATTCCCTTCAGGCTTGGCAGCACTTATGAGCACCTTCTCTTGCGTTTGTACTTGCTGATTTGAAGTTGACCGATCCTTCATGGCAGCTTGTAACAAATCTCTTTGGCCTGGGATAGAAAGTGATTCCCACATTGCTATGTTTACATTAGTCTTCTTCATCTGATCAATGATGTTTAATGGAGATGAAGCATCTCTTTATTGTCCCTTGGCCTGCACATTCATTCCTTGCATATGGGCAGCAACAACTGGGATTTGAGTTGGCCTAAGAGCTGTTTTAGGCAGCCCTTGTGTGTTTGGAATTGAATTTTGTTTGCCAATAATTTGTGGAATAGTAAAAGGTTGTGGATTATTTGGAGCCAATGGTTGTTCTTCACCCAAATTCCTCATTTTTAACCTTGTGTTGGCTGCAACACTTTGGGAAACTGTTTGATTCATGCCGCAAAATCTTTTTTCCTTGCCAATTTACAAGTGTGGTATCATTTGGAGCTGATTGCTGTTGGAATGTTTCTTTTTGTTGGTTATTTCCTTGACTACCTTCACCCTCCACACCAATAGTTGTCACCATTAATGTTTGATTCAAGGCACCGTTGAAGCACATAGACTGGTTGTGAGATTCATTGCATGGGAAACACCAATCATACTCTTGAGCCATGTTGTTTTGCACTAGCACTAATGCCTTAGAGGTAGATATAGCAGTGGGATTATAGGGCTGAAATGGTCTGTTGGCAGGAGGTCTTGCCTGGTTTAGATTTGTAACTGGGTTGGGTGGTCTTTGAGGCTAGAAGGGAGATCTAAAACTTTGGGCTTGCTTTGTCTCTTGAGTGTAACCAGCTCATTACCCAAATTTTGCAATTGCTTCATGACTTATTGAAGTTCATTTGAGGCACTAGAAGATGAAGTAGAAGCTTCACTTAAATTCTAATTCCTAGGAGTGGGAATAGGAGCTAAATTAGGCACTTGGCTAGTATTTTGGATTTCTAAACTTGGAAAAAATGGCATTGGAGGCCTAGGAGCTAGCTTGCTAGCTTGAATCAAACAATTTTCAGCTCTAATGGTAATGTTATAAGCAACAGGATGGTTGTGCCTCCCATGGATTGAAGTAACATAGAGATATCGAATTTAAAGCTTTAAGGTGATATAGAAACTCACCTTCTGCGCTTAGCCTTCACACTTGGAATTCTCTCCCAAGTCATTTTAAATCTGAAGTTGAAGTCAATCACTTCTCATTGGGAGCTCTTTTGATGGTTGTCACTGCTCCAAAATGGACAAGTTGTCTCCCTTTTCTCCAAACTCGCTCATGGAGGGCTATACATAGCTTTGGTTCCAATTTTGGATAGAACCCGAGGCAAGACTCTGAACCATTGCAAACCTTTCCCTTTGAATGAAGATGCCGGTGGTTTGACAGCAAAGAACTTCCATCACATTGATATCATGGATTGCACAAATGTTAGCAATGTCCTTAACATGATCACCGGGAGTGGTATGATTCTCTCCAAGTAAAGTATGGGATGTTCTTCAATGCTGCAATCGGGATTGGATTTTGTGCATTGAGAGCAAGTGGGCTGCTGCTAATGAAATTGACATAGGGTTTGTTTTGTTCCATTCTAATTGGCCTTAGAACCCTTGTGGATTAAATGAAAGGCCTACCTAGTGGAGGAGTTGATAGGGTTCTCGGTGGAGATGGAGACCTTTGAATTCTCCTCCCTCTTTGCCTTCTTCTTGGAGATAACTGTAGATACTCAAACAACACCTCTTCTTCTCCAACTCTTGACCTTTTGGTGATTCTTCTCATGAGTTTTCAGGTCTGCACTGCTAAAACCAACTGATTCTTCTTCCTTGGAGTCGCCAGATGTGTAATTTAGGGCTCTTTTAAGTAAGAAAATTGCAACAAATGCACATCAATTTTGTTGCAATGAAGATGAATACCTCTAAGGTCCCACTGGGGTGCCAAAACTATTGTTGCAAATCAGCAGCACCCCTAGATGTTGATCAGACTTCTAGTTTGACATCTTGGACATCTAGTGTGATTGCACAACATTGAATCCTTTCCCCAAGTGTGGGACTTGTAAAAATGGGAGAGGAATCTCTAGATTAGAGGTTGGTTCCTCAACTCCTCTGATCAGATATATCACTTACAAGTTATATAGAGGTTTCAAACTCAAAATCCTACTCTAAATTCCAAAGTGGACAGAGATAGAGAATGTAAAAAAAAATGAAACTAGTGCTAATAAGGTGATGCACCAAAGGAGTGGTGAGCATTTCTTACTTCGTATATTGACACACTCATAAAAATACATCAAAACTTCATGCACAAACTGATAACTGTAATGGAGGGTCATAAATGAATCAAACAACACAAACAGAGGATTAAAACTCATTCACAGAGCCTGTATTGTCATTTTAACATCAAAAACCACTTGCATTACAACACCTGAGAGGTAAAACAAGTTGCAGTCTTGGAAAAGGTCTGATTTTTCCACAAAAATCACTTTTTAGGTGAAAGAGGGAGCCTACAATACATAAAAATTTTCAACCCTTTGAAAATGAGCCAAATCTGGCTTTTACAGTGCAAAACCACGACCCCAGGAGAGAGAAACATGGGAAAACATGGGAGAGCTTCAACCACTAACCAAAACACAATCAAAACAACATGGGCATCCTTACAAGCCCATCCCCTAACATTTTTCACCATGCTGGGAGAGAATGAGAGCCATTCTTCATTAAAAATGGTGGTTGAAATGTCATTTCATCCCATGACCACGTGCGAGGTGTTTTTAATTTTCTCTCTCAAACTCCATCAAAATTCAAAAATGACCCCAGAATCTTGTAGATAATTTCACCATCTTTCAATTGATATAAATAACGTGAAAACCGAGCTCTGGATCGAAATATATGGTCGTTTGAAATTTTAGGGCAAAACAGGGGCCAAATAGGATTGGCGGGCAAAATTTTAAAAAAATCACCTTTTTGGTCATTTGGAAAATTTTCTAAAATTCCCCACGCTCTGCCATTCCAGTGCCATGTGGCATGCTCGATTGGTCGCAGAGGCATCTATTTGCTTCATTTTCCATCATTGTGCCCTATGGACAATTTTCTAAAAATTCCCTACTTTGGGCCGATGATCGAAGACACGTGGCGCGTGCTGATTGGACACGGGCCTCTCCTTTTAAATTTTCCATCTCTTTTTGATCCATATTTTGACCCAGACACATGGCAAAATGTGATTAGCTATGGGATTTACCTTCAAATTTTCCATGCGGGCTTGACTTGAGTTTTTGCGCCACCTGACACGTGGCAAGATTCCATTGGCTCGCGCTCGGGGGGGGTGATTTTTCCTTTGAAATTTCCTTCTTTTCCCTTTGGGAAAATTTCCCAAATTCTCCCCACCTTTCACCGGTCTGGGACACGTGGCAGCATCTTACCAGACACGGGGCCTGGGTGAACATTTTTTCCTTTTTGCGTAATCCCTTTGGGAAAAATCTCAATCTCCTCTCGCTCTACAATTCTAGGTGCCTTGGGACACGTGGCATCACATGATTAGTTCACGGGGGCAGCGGGCCAAAACTTTCCTTTTGAAATTTGGTAAAAACACTTCACCAAAATTCTAACTTTTCCTCCGCACTCTGCAGGTCTGATGCCATAGGACACGTGGCAAAACGTGATTGGGTGCGGGCCTTTACTTCAAAATTTTCCATGCACCAACACTTAGTCAAATTTTTCAATTTTCTCGCCTTGGACACGTGGCATCATTTGATTCACCGACGGTCCCGTGGGGAAAAATATCCCTTTTGAAATCTTTACCAAATACTTGGTAAAAAAACCAAGTCTTCCTCCGACCCCCGCCACTTCCTTGGACACGTGGCACCATTTCATTAGCTGCGGGCCTTTTAGGGGAAATTTTCCCACAAAAACTCCACTGGGCCATAACTTCAAAAATACATGGAGTTAGGAGAAAACTTTACCTTTCTAGAAAGCTGAGAAAGAGCTCTATCCAATGGTGCTATTTCCAGAAATTTTTGAGTGCCTGAAAAGAAAAAAATTATGACTGAGGCACAAGAGAGGTAAGAATGAAAGGAGTTAGCCACAAAATGAGCAAGGGGTACATTTTGGATAACAGTAATTTTAGAAATTATAGGCATAGTGACAAGGATGGGAGATACCAGCGTTCACTTGTTCACAAAACATAGAGCCAAAGAAAATTTATAGACATTATAGAATAATTTTGTCTCAAATTGAGTGAATTTGTTGGTCTGTTGGGAACATTCATCCTTTGTGATGTGAACAAAGAGGAAGATGTGTGCCCACCTATGGATTTGGCCTTCAAAATCACGACAAACTCAAAATTACGTTTAATAACATGAGGATAATATCTTAGAGATAATGTGTTATGATCCTTATGTGCAGATTTCACTAACACCTCGAGGTTTTGGTGTAATGGTTCGTTAGATTTGGTATCGGAGCGACCACCCGTGTTAGAATCTCACTCGGCTTTGTTATGCCATGTAGCCGGGGCTCGTGTGGCACCTAAACATCGGTGAAGTAGGGCTCATATGTATGGGAGTGTGGGTGCAAACCTAGCCCGAGTCGAGCTCTACATTGTAAGTGTGGTGGGATGTTATGATCCTTAGGTGTGGATTTCACTAACGCCTCGAGGTTTTGGTGTAATGGTTCATTACATAAGGTGTGTGTGGAGTATGACATGAAAAAACTCGATCGCCTAATGAACATAAACATGAAAGGATAAATGCATAGGATTAAATGTTTGTTAAGTATTAAATTATCTAATAAAAGGAACGATAACCAAATCGTACCAATCCAATAACTCAAATGCTAATCAAACACCACAATCAATAAGATGAAAGCAATTTTCCGTAATAACTTTACATAAATATTTGTAAACAAATGAGCAACAATATCATATATTATTATGGAACTCAATGAAATACAATGAGAATAGGCCTTGTTTATATAGGCAAGGAATAATAATCTAAGAACCATTCAAGGTCATAGATCAAACCCTAAATCAAGGAAAGAACTATTCATCAAAGAAATAGTCAAGACCATAGATTTAGGAAAGAACTAGACATCAAGGATCTAGTTAATATCATAGATCAAGGAAAGAACTAGTCAATACCATAGATCAAGGAAAGAACTTTACCTAACAACTAGATAATATCTCCCTAATATATAATAAATAAAAAGAAATATCCACACACATAAGTGGGTGAGGATAAATACAATAAAGGCAAATAAATTACCTAGGTGAACATGAGCTAAGGTAAATACCTACTCTAAGGCCCCTTCAAGTGAAGCTAGGGGCCAAAATAGAAGTGGAATGTCCATAGTATGAGTCTCGACAACTAGGCCTCGATGAGGTACTCATGTACAATAACTGGGGAAAAGGGACGTCAAGGTACCCAAAACCAATAACAACAAAGTAGAGAGAGAAAAACCCATTGCAAGGCATCCCAAGAATCTCAGCTCAAAAAAATTATACAATGTTAAATAATTTTGTTGTGCACTCGTGGTCTAAATCAACTGCTCAATCACAAAACTCAAAAACAATCGACACTTTGGCTTCACTAGAATAACTCCATACAAGAAGAATGTCAACGGAGTGATGTCAAAAGTGCAAAAAAACACCAAACATAATTCGATCAATCTGCTGTAAATATGTGTTCCACAATCTAAGAACAATAACCAAAGAAAAAAGGCAAGGACACAAAATCCAGAGTGTCATGATCCAAGAAAAGACAAGGTAACAAGGCAAGGACACAAAACCCGAAGATAAACATAATTTGATCAACTACTGAAAATAGGTGTGCCACGATCCAAGAACAATAACCAAAGTAACAAGGCAATGACACAAAACCCAAAGAAGTAGGATCAGCACCACACCCTCCCATACTATTGAATGGGTTGAGTGATGCTACAAATTTTTATGAGTTGTTAAAAAAATGACTCGAACACCGAAAAAATAACACTTTGGACTTCATCGTAATAGCTCCCCCACAAGAGAGATTATCAACATGCCAAAAGTTTTGAAAATACGTATACAAAATCTCTTAATAAACAAGATAGATTCACTACGCCTACTAAAGAAAAATGCTCAAAACAAGTAGCATTATAATGCAAAAGGTATAGAAAGTGGATTAAGAAGTTGAATGGTGGAGGAGCCATGCATGTAGAGTCCTCTTAATGAATGCCTATGTCGCTGTCATGAGTGATCGGATATCCACCCCAAATCACCGCAAATGGATGAAGAATATGCCTGCATATAACTTGATGTAAAATGCACAATGGGTTCATGCAAAGGAACATCATAATGTGTGTCAGATTGATCATGTCTGACAGCTAAAATATCAGGTTTCTCAAGCCTAAGTGAAGGTGTAAAACTCATGTGTAGCTCATGATCCTCGGAAAGAGTCGAGCAAACAAAAATAGGAGCTCTATCAATGTGTGATCCTAATGAAGTACCTTCTCGAAAACCAATTCCATGGTGAGAATTCCACTTAACGAATGGAATAGGGGAAATAATACCCTATGGATATCTTTCAATACCTCTGCTAGTGAAACCCATAAAACAAAGCATGCGAGAACCGAATGCAGTG
Source organism: Taxus wallichiana var. yunnanensis (assembly GCA_018340775.1). NCBI lineage: Eukaryota > Viridiplantae > Streptophyta > Pinopsida > Cupressales > Taxaceae > Taxus > Taxus wallichiana. The sequence goes on from CM031234.1 coordinate 856,652,644, forward strand.
GTATGTTTCTCAAAAGAGCCATGCATGTGAGAATAAGTAGGATACACTTAGCATGTGTAACTGTAATAGGCATAGATGTAAAAGAACATGTAGTAACAATCCTAATAGGCTTAGGAGCATCAGGAACAAGAGCAGGATCAAAACTTATAGATCAAGGTTAGTGGGTACAAGAGAAATAGCTGCAAGTGGACTAGGAGCATGGATATGACTATCCACAATATGATGGCAATGTTGCAGGCTAGCAAGTTTTTGTTGCAGGGAGTGTATTAGTGTATCCTTATCATGAATGAGTGCTTATAGAAGAGAATTTCACTTCTTGAGTGATCTATTTTCTTCTACCTAGACTGAGCCGATACGTCATTCTTGAATTGGTCATTCTCATTATAATAATTTTTGTAATTAATTTGTATGAGAGTGAAAATTTGTCTTGAATCTGAAATTCCACCACAATTTCCTAGAAACCATGATAAAATAAGCAATAACATTCCCAACCTCAAATTCATGCCATTTTTATCTGAATTTTGTTCAAGTTCTCCTTGAAATACTCTTAAGAGTTTATTTTAGTTGCTCAAAGATTTGATTATCCGAGATATTTGTAGTTGATCCTTAAACTCAAACTCTTCCCAACACATACTTCTCTAAAATCCTCAAAGAAACATTTTGCAATGGAAAATACTCCCAAAGACAACAAAACATTGTGTAGAGTACGTAGGGAAAGGAAACCTACACTACCAACAAGACAATGTACTAGCAGCACTTTGAGGAATTTAAAAATAATCTACTATGTACAAAATGTAATGTAACAACTTAATGGGAATGCTTGAGATAGATCCCATTGACTAGGATTTGCAATTCATTTCTATCAAGGTCAACTAACTCAAAAGAGTTAGCTTCTTTACAAGTACTAATGATATATGGACCACTTTAGATTGCATCAAATTTAGAGTGGCATCCCGGTTTAGCTCTCTCTACATCCCATTTCAAGACCAGATCACCAACTCTAAATATCTGAACTCTAGCCCTTTTATCAAACCACTGCTTGGTTGACTTTTTATGTTGTTCTAACCCGATCATGGTAGAATTTATTAATTATCCAAGCTCAACTAGTCCTACCATTCTTGTTTCTCTTTGATCTACACCCTCAAATTCCAATTGTTGAGCTAATTCAAGTGAAGGTAATTCAAGTGAAAAAGGAAGCTTGGATTCTTTTCCATAGACAAGTTTGTAAGGGGAAGTACCAATTGCCTTCTTCATTGTGATCTTGTTGTCTCACTCCTTTGCCCTTGCCCTTTGTTCTTTGGTGAAACATTCAGTTTCCTTGGTATCATTCTTCCGATTGGTTTTAACACTTAAATCTTCTTCCCCTGCTCTGCTCTATCACTATGTCCAATCTCAAAGTTCAATATTGTGAAGAAACCCTTCTAACTCGTGTCTAGCCTAGCCAATCCCTAACTGGAAAAATAAGATGGTGCTTCTTCAACAAAATTCCCCATGCTTGTGCACTCCTTCCAAACCGGTTTGCGAGATCTACCCTAGTTATGCACTCTTAGATCTCTCTAGTTCTTCTTCACATAAATCACTTTTGGATGCCCTAGTTCATGAGATATTTCTTCACTTCATAATCGCAAGGTAAAATAATGAAGTGTCTAACTTCATATTTATAGCTTTTCCTTCTTTCCAGCATTAAATGTTATATGACCTACCACCATAATTTAACATTAAATGTGGATTTTTCCACCAAGCCAACTTTAAGAACCCTTACCCATGTGCCACATCCTATGCGAAAAACCCTTTACAACCTTATGGCACGCAAAAATCCAACGTGACCGAAGACTCTTACACACGCATCCACAAAGACCGAAAGCACTCCTTATGTCTTTTACTGTATTTTTCCCTTGCCTACCTCATGTTGTTCCTACGCTCTTCATCCTTTGTACGTGGTTTTGCAAGGTCTTCTTGACACCAACCATTTTTCCCACCTTCTCCTATATGTGCTTCTTACCCTTATACGCTTTTCATCCTTCAACCTGGGCCATTCACCACAACTTCCACTAGCAGATCAAATTTTTATTTACAGGATTATACTTCACATCACTCCACCCCACACTAAACAGATGCGCGGTCCTCTATGCATACACAATTTTTAGAAAATAATGTGGTTACTAGTGCACAAGGCACAAAAACAAAATGAACAAGAAACGAGAAAGGGAAACACAAGAAAAGGAAAAAGCATAAAGGGAAATTTTAAGCTAACCGGCAATACTACTTTATTACAAACACTAAGAAGACTTATTTATAGTAGGGCTTCAACCTACTCAAGTTTAAGTGACTAGGTAATGTCGTCTCATCTATCGCTTTGAATCGAGAAGTGCCCGAATCAAGAATGTATAAGATTATGTAAGGTCCCAACCAATGTACTTTCAACTTCCCAGATGGCGTAGATACTTGGAATCATACAACAACACCAACTACCCAACCTAAAACTTCTTGTTCTTGATATGACAATCATGTCATGCCTTTTGTCTTGTTTTTTGTCTTCTAACTCCATCTAGTAAGTGATCACCTTTTGTCTAACTGCATCAACTTATCAATTCTTTCTTCCAATGCTTGCTCATTATCTAACCCTCCTGCACACACTATATACAACAAAGGTAACATGAATTCCACTAGTAAAACAGCCTCCACGTTAAACACCAATTGAAAAGGTGTGGCCTTGTTCAACCTTTTGTAGGTGGTCCTGTATGCCCATAGAATGGTTGATACCTTATCATCCCAATAATGTCTTCTAACATCACATATATTTGTTAACATGTGACTTATTATTTTGTTAAATGCCTCAGTAGTTCCATTTTCTTGAGGGTGATATTGGGTAGTTTTATGATGAGCCACCATAAATTCTACTAACATAATCCTGATCGTTTCATTGAGAAAGTGTGTACCTTTATCACTTGTTAAACTTAAAGGGAAACCATACCTATTGATTATGTTCTCCCATAAAAATCTAGCAGTTGTCATTGCGGTGCAATCCTTTGTAGGCACTACCTCTGCCCATCGTGTCAAGTAATCAGTGCAAGTGATGATATACCATGAACCATTCCTTCGCGTGGCTAGCGCAATTGGTCCTACAAAGTCGATTGCCCATTTTTCAAATGGTTTAGCACTAGCTATTGGTCACAAAGGCATTTCATCTCTCTTTCCAGGTTTCCTAAGGCACTGACAATGGTCACAGGCCTTGCAAAACTCAATACAATCTTTGTAGATGGTTTCCACCAAATCCCAACTAATAAAATATTCTACATAATAGCATTCCTGCATAGTGTCCTCCTGTAATCCCATTATGTGATTCTTCCATAATGGCTACGCACTCATGTTCCGATATGCATCGGCGCAGAACCTCGTCACGACCTAACTTATATATGTCTCCACTAATCAGCATGTAGCGTGTGGAGTATATTGCCAACTGCTTTCTCTCTAGAGCTTTCATCCCTTCTGGTGCCACACCTATTTTTAAAAACACTGCTATATCTTCCAAGTCCGACGTTTTCCACAACCTAAATATTTGTGCTTCTAACATGGTATCCTCAATTCTTTACGCATCCTCTCCTAAATTAATCCTTGATAAGTGGTTAAGTCTTGAATTGCTTTTTCCTAGTTTCACGACCATGGTGAACTCAAATTCTTGAAATAATACAACCCAATGACATATGTTCCCTTACAAAACACTTTTTTGACTAAGTATTTCAATGTCATGTGGTCTGTGTAAAATATGAAGGGTGTTTCCAACGAGATATTATCTAAACTTGTGCAGTGTGTAGATCATAGAAAATGTTTTGCGCTCAATAGTTATGTAATTTTGCTCTGCTAGTGTGAACTTTCTACTTACAAAGCACAAGGGATGATTAACAATTCCTCTCTCGAGGTTGTGCTAGTACTACTCCCATAGTTCTTCCTAAGGCATCAACATGCACATGGAAAGGATTGTCCCAAGAATGATAACATAAGATGGGTGCCATGAAAAGCCTATCCTTTAACGTGTCAAATACCTTCCGTTGTACCTCTCCCCAATGAAAGGCACACTTGTTCTTTAATAATTCTTCTAAGGGTGCGGCAATCATGGCATATCCCTTGATGAACTTCTTGTAATACCCCATATTCCCAAGGAATCATGCACCACGCTTTGACTAGTAGGCTCCCCTAATCCTACAATTAATGCAACTTTAGTGGGATCTACTAGCAAGCCTTCTTTGCATATAATGTGTCCTAACAGGGTTCCAAACAGAGTAACAAAGACACATTTCTTAATGTTGAGGGATATTCTCAATTGCCAACATCTCTCAAACATCAACCTTAAGTTATCACAATGGTCTTTCACCAATCCATACACAATCTAGTCATCCAGGTAAGCTTGAAGAAACTTATGGATGAAGTATTGAAATGCTTGCACCACAATGCACAAGAACACAGCTGGCGCATTCTTTAATCCAAACGGCATAACCGTGTAGGAAAAAATTCCCCATTCAGAGGTGAAATTTTTCTTGCTCTAGTCTTCCTTTGCAATCCTAACTTGGTGGTACCCTGAGAATCCATCCATGAAAGAGTAGACTTCGCGCCCAGCTACTCCTCCATAATTTCTTCAGTAAAGGGGGTTGGGAAGGGATTGATGACACATACTGCATTCGGATCCCCTCGTAGTCAACACAAATTATTATCCTTCCATCCTTCTTGATACTGATGACCATTGGGCTTATCCACTCTAATTCTTCCATTACTTCAATGATACCAGATTTTATCATTTTGTCTATTTCTTCCTTAACCCGTATGCGTAAATTTGGATTCATCCGATAAGGCCTCTTCCAAATCGGGTGCACACCTTCCTTCAACTTTATCTTCATTTCCCCCAAGGAATGGTGGATGCCTTTGAGTTCATGGTACCTACGAGGGAACAAATCTTGGAACTCGTGCAATAGATCAATGATCTTTGAAACTTCCTTTTCCGACCAATAGTCACCGATGATAGCTTCCTTAGGTTTTTCCTCCATCCCAATGTTAACCTTCTTTGTTTTTAAGGGATCATGGTAGGCACGTGCTTGCTCATTAGTGTTATCTATGACCTCGCACGTACCCTCTAAATGGTTCACATCCAAAGTCTCCATCTCTTCTCCATCTATTACATAGACCATTTTTCATTTTTCTTTTTCCATGCACATGTGCTCAAGCTGTACCTCCTCTTATTCTTCTTCATAGAGGTGCATCTCCATAGAAGGATCTCCTAGCAATTCTAGTAGCCTATCTTCTACCATAGCATTATCTCCTATTGTAAGGTGCTTGATCATTTGAAATGCCTTATCCACTGATGGCTTGGTACTCCAAAATTCAAAATTTTGAATGAGATCACCAACTCTTACCAATTACCCATCTGACAACACATCTCCAAATGAACGTATAAAGCACGTGCACAGCCTTGTAAGGTGGAATATAACTTATGCACCCATAAGGAAGGTGGCAACACTGCACTTCCCATCCATGCCTTCTCACATGCTTGGATATGAAATGAAGTGGTCTCTTTACCATGGTAGTCTTGTATGACCGTGTGTGCGTTACTCCTAGAAAACCGTATAGAAAATGTGATTCTTACCTTGTGCCACTGTAAGAGGTTATCCTAATGTGTAGATCACCAACGTGATGTAGTTTTGAGTAGGTTTTAATTTATCATCCCTCTTATTTCGTCCTCACTTTTCCACTGAACTTCCATTTCCTGCAAGAAAATTTCAGGGTATTCCCGTCTAGAGAAACTTAGAAACTTCTTTCCTCCTAGACACTTGACTAAGCATGCCTTTGTCACTCTTATTACAGATCCTCTTAGTTATCACCCAATTAACTCATAAGTCCTATTCACCCAATTGTCGCATGCCACACTAGTTGTAACACTCACGCAGATGAACATCTTCAAATCGGATAACTCCCTCTGTGGGGTGAATTATCTCAGGGTCTCTAATGGACCGCACATATATTCTATCAATGAATTCTTCTCCAAATGGCTTCGTATAGGGTGCAAACTTCCCATCCATCAAAGGAATGACCACCCTTTCCTCCTTGTTCTCAAAACTGATATATCCTTTGTTAAACCGTAGGTCAACATTGTTCTTATAACACCATGGGCACCCAACCAATGCTGGAAAGTTGTCTGCCTCGATGAGCACCAAGACTTTGAAGTCTCCAGTGAACTTGGCTCCTTGAATGGTGATAACTACATCCTTGAGGACTCCAATGGGCATTTCCTTAGTCTTTTTTGCCATATACAGCACATTTGAATATGGATGTAATGTAGGCCTTCCAATTAGATGTCGGGCATCTAAGGTAACAACATTGACCTTTATTCCTATGTTGATGAGAATATCACTCATAAGCCACCCATCAACAACTGCATTCAAAGTAATCTCCTTGTCATATTCAATGTTGTGAGGAGGAAGGTTTGCGTGTAAGACTTGTCTTTCACTCTCTACCCTGGTGCATGGTACCCTCTCTCTCATCCATTCTCCTAGCAGGTGAATTATATTCTCTTTCCTTAACATTTTGCACACTTCTTTGACTTCATCCATTTCCCTCTGCAGAGCCTCAACATTCCTTCTTTGCTCCTACTGCCTGGACTACTCCTTTAGACACTAGATCTCTCCTTGTAAACTTTGAATGACATCCATAGTCTCCTGATATACTTCTTTCTAATGAGCAGGGTCTGGATACTTTCCATGTACTACTTCCTCTCTTGAAATAACTATTCTTGGTCTTAGCATCTCCCGGAGCACGTGGCCTCTACTCACATCATCACTATCACAGGGTTCTATCCCTGACTCACACGCCACTTATGGCATCCACTATGATTCAACCTTCTTAATGCTTACCATCCCAATGCATTTTCCCTTCCTAAGGTGCTACTGGTTTATATGCCCATAAAGTTTTGGACACTCTTTGTACTTATGTTTCTTTCTGCACCATGAGCATTGTAACAAGTTAGGACACTCATGTTTCTAATGCTCTGTAGATCCACAATTATAACAAGTTCCTCGTGGGAACTCACTTCATCCTCCACTATGGTTACTGTGACCATGAAATCCTCCACAAAAACCTCTTCCATGTGCCCCTCCATCTGCATGTCCTTCATAACGACGGTCATCATCCTTAGAACTACTTATAAGGCTAGTCTAGTGCACACCCATATCAATAACATCATGGATTTGATCAATCAATCTGCAATCCTTGGTATCATGGGTTGTAGAGGTGTATATCTTACAGTAGTAATAAAAATTCTTATGGATTGTGCATTGGAGTAAGGAGCATCTACTTGCATCATGATCCCCATGGAAAATTCCACGTCTACCACCATGGTGCGCACTAACTTCCAAGGTCAACTATCCTTTGCATGCCTCTCCACTTCACATTCTGTATACCAAAGACAACTACAAACCTCATGCACTAATTTTGCAAATAGTTTTTCTAACTACTTGGACATTACAACAATTTGAGCCTCCCATAAAAGGGCTAACGTCGCTGTCAATGCTCCCAACAACTTCGGCATGCGAGCAACTTTCAATGCATTATGCGTGTCCAGTGAAATTCTTGTGCAACAGAGCCCTTCTAAATGGTGTTATCAATCCTTTGAAAACCATTGAGCATGTTGAGAAGGATGAATTTCATAGGATAGATTTTACAAGAGAGTCTTGAAATGTGCATCATACTCCCACACACTCTCTTCCATTCCTTGATGGATCTCTTTAAGAGCGTTGATGATATTATGCTCAAACTCTGGGATATGGAACTTTGCTAAGAAGGCATTCTTCAACGTGGTGTAGTCTACCACCGTCTAATGGGGATCGTATTCTTATACCAACTATACACACACCCTTTCAATGTTGTTGCAAATTTATTTACCTTCCACTCCAAGGTAGTGATCCCTTCACGCGCCATAGTAACTCACATTTTTGCACATGCTCAGTAGCGCCTTCAATACCCCCCGATAGTCCGGTAAGTGTAAATACATCTCAAAAAACACTTAAGGAGGTGGTTGGGGTCCTTATCCTCCCGATCCAGCCTTGGTTCCCTCCAAGGTGTTTTCTCTCGACCCACTAGATCCACTAGGTCTTGTTCCTCCTCCCGACCCACCGATCTACCTCCTAAATTTAGCAAAGGACCGTAAGTGGTCGCACCTAGTGTTCTCAAAGATCCCACCGAAATGTGCACCGATGTTTTGTGATATTGTCCCACTACTAGTTATATATATTGTGCCACTCCCGGATGTAATACCCAAAGCTTACGCACTTGAACCGTGTTCAAAGATTCCTCCAAATACAGAATGGCTTGTGAAGCCATGGATGTTCCAAATGAAAAATTATATCTCTTGGGCACCGATCGGTCACTCCCACCGATACCAACTAGGTTATCAATACTTCTCCCTTGATTTGTAAAACCAAGCACCAGGGGTTGGTTTCGGGTGTGTGTTTAAATGCGTGTCGATGGCTCTTCTTTCTCCATGAAACAAACTCTCATTAAAATTTGAAGGGGCCTCTCTCCCACATTTGCCAAGATGGGGTAGCACAAACCGCTCAAGCTCGCATCCTCTACGTGAACCTTAACTCCTTCCCCGTAACGCTTGCCTCCATAGATCCATCACACTTGCAACCTTGCGTTGTCTAGTCATCTCCCTTTCACGAGCTTCATTATACTTGAGTCATCTCTCCTCACATTCTTTTTCAATCGCAATGTCTTCCATCTTCCTCCACCCTAGCTTCCACTCTCGCCGCCTCGAGAGAGCTTTAGCTAGCCATGGGAAATGCTTCTAAACTCAAAGTAATGACCAAGATCTTCATAGCCAAAGGAATAGCACACAAAAATGATCCTCTAGGCTCCCTTAGAAACTCAAACTCAACAACTTTTGGGTAAGAATACGTCAAAATGGCATATTCCAAAGTATAATTGGCCAACACTCCCTTCCACCAGTGATCAACAACACATGTCCAAGTCGATCTACATCCTGTAGCCTCTAATAGTCATCTTGGGTCCACACGCGTGATCTATAGTACCATCTTGATCTGGATGCGTATGCTGAAATACATTCATATAGTTCTACTGGGAAGCAACAAAAGAATGTCTCATACACTCATGGTATGGGTTCTCTTCTACCCACCTACGCGCATCAACTTAGGTTCAAGTGTTGAATATTTAAGAAAACTTGTCCTCCGTGCTCTTGAACCATGTTTCAAAACTTCCTAAGGTTAGGTGCTCTATCATCACGCATCACAGGGACAAAGATGTATATCGTTTCTCACAACAACTTTGAAAAGAGGTCCCAGCAATGCAACCAACATGTAGTCATTTTTATACCCTTCACAGAACAAGGAAATCCCATGCACACCGACCTATCACCCAAAGCAGCGTTGGGCACTCACCTGAGGCACATGTGGGCACCGAGTCTCTCCTTTATGTGAGTTTTGTGAGAATGCATCATCTTAGAATAGATAATCAAATGCAGGACATGAAAATAACTAGACCACATTCTTATGAACTTAGGAAAAGTTGTCATCTCATTGTATACAAGTAAGAGAAATAACAAGCAACACATGGAGATGATTTATAAAGAAAATAAAAGCATGAGTATTGAACATAGATGATTTATAATGAAGCATTGTATTCATACTATCAAATTGAATAACCCACATTACATCCCTTGAGGTCATAACAGATCCTCATATTATGCAGAGTCAAATCATGCATCAGAGCTATGTCATGCTCATCATTTTACAAAGAAAAATGAGAACCCATCCCCTTCTATATGTTATCGCTCATAGATCTCCCTAATCCCTAGCCATAACACCCTTCATTCTATTTTCTCGTAGAGCTTTGCCTCTCTTCAACTATCTCCATTCTCTCTTTTTCTTCTACCAGGCGCTTGTATATATAGCCTTAGCACCCACCACCATGCCTTCCAGAAGTTACAGATTAGTTGCCAAGTGTCGAAGTGGTCCTCCATGGAAACATGCCTTTCTAGATCCGAGCTTTCCATTCCTTGCAATGATGTCTTCTAGAAACTTCTATCACATGCCTGGAATATTCCCTTTTTGATCCATAGTCACCAGGATGGCACCTTATCCATAAGGGTCATGCTTTTCTCATGTGCTTCCTGGATACCGAATATAGCTAAGTACAAAACCCATTTTACCTTGCACACACACCATGTGTTCTAGAAAACCATACCATAACCCTTTCCATGTGTGCCTTCAACCCACGCACCCTTCTTCAACTAGGTCCCATGCCTTCTTGTACTTAGCTGATATTTTGGGGCCCAGCACTAAACACTTTCAGCCCCTGTGTAAAATTTTCTACATGGTTGATTATGATTTTAACCTCTGTCTCAGGACCTATTCTTATTCATATCATCACTCCATCATCGATTATATGGTCCTGAGGTCTTCTAATTTTCTTTTTTGTAGACATTTCCTGAGACTTATCATCCTGAAGCTTAATTCCCCTTTTTCATGGATTGTTATGTCATAGGAGAACCTAGAAAGAATCATTCTACCCACTGCAATTGCCCATATAAGCATGCGTAAGAATAAAATCAAAGTTATTATACCTTCGATCATCCTCCTGAGATTTAGAAGTTTCTGTCTAAACTTCCCCAATTCAAAAATGAATAAGAACACATGCTTAGCAAACATCTTCTTGAGTTTGTCTCTAAACACCTTAACAATAGGGAAGAAAAAGGGAAAGGTCCCAAAGTACGGTCAAATGAGAATGCCTCTATTTCTAACCATACCAATCTCATTATCAAAATTATTGATAGGATGAGCCAACAACAATATGCTATTATGGCTCAATTCCTTCAAATGCAAGCCAAAATGGCCTAATTAGTCAACCACCCTATGGAAAAGATCTTGGGAAACACACCCCTCCTTTTCAAAATGGACCTAATTAGGTGCCCATCACCCAACCCCATATCCAAAACATAGTCTTAAGATTAGTCTAACGAGAGGTCTAGAACCTTACATTGCTAGCATGTATATTGGTGGTATTGCTCCTTCTATATCTTATGATGGGTTTATTAATCCCACCCTTCACATCAAGGCCTTTGGTAATCTTTACAACTATTGGGTAAAACCACTTCATATGATGCAATAAAACTCCTAGCTAAGACTATCATTGGAGATGTTTTGTATTCGTATCATACTTTGTCTCTCAATTCTATAGTTGAGCTAGAGTCCTTGGTGCATGTGACCTTGGTAAACAAATTCCAATATCATGATCTACCTGAGAACAATATAAATGCTTTCATAAATTGCCAACAATATGAAAATTAATCAACACAAGCTTTCATCAAGCATTGGAAGACCTTATCCACACGAGAAGAGGACAATATGCCTAATGATAACCTCTTTCAACTTTTTTATTAGCTCTTGAAGCTCATCTTTAGTATAAGGTGAGGTTTTTTTCTCCGACTTCCTAGAAGACACCTTTGAACAATCCAAAAGGAAATATCATCTCATGAGGGAATTTGAGAAAACTCCTCCTAAAACAAAAACTAACAAACAATTATAGATCTTCCAACGTCTAAGAACAAGAATGTGACATACGACAAAGTTTATGATGATCTTCCTCTTGTCGCTTTCTTCACATAAGATTATATTTAACATTTATCAACAAGCTAATTACAACAAGAGTCATCCTAAATATCATCGACCATCGATTATGGAAGAGTTGAAATGTCACTTACACAAACCATTTATCATGATATAATATCCTTCTCAACCTATTCCTCATTGGCGTGATGAAAGTAAGTTTTTTTGTGGCATGCTAATTGGGGTCACTCCCATGAAAATTTTTGTGCACTACAAATGGTTGCCATCAACTTCTTCCTAGGTCCCTAATTTTACTATGATGCCATCACTTGGGAGCATTTGACCAAAGCGGTCAAACCTTGTGATGTAGCTTAATAAAAGGATCGTCATGAAGTTATCAACCAAGCTAATGAGAAGCTAAATATATTCTCTAATAACATTCCTAATTAGAATTTTTCCGAGAGTTATAAGAAGTAAGAACATACTACAATTAACATAGTCGATATGAACTATCCTCATATTTTCATGGAAATGTGTAGCATGAAAAATTCAAACTTTTAAGCATGACAACTAAGCCAAATTTGAAAATTTATTCCTAAGTCTTCCCGATTCCCCCTCCCTAATCAGTTTTCCTTTGTACCATACTCATCTTGAACTTTTAGATCCTCCCAATGTATTGAAAAATATTTACCTAGTGTTTGAAAAAAATTTCTAGTGTCATTCATCTCATACATTAAAATTCTTCCGAAGGCTAGTTCTCCAATGGGCTTGACAAGGATAATTTTGGCTTTTTTTGGGGAAAATGTACATTCTCCAGGATAGATCTAAAGGCCCATAATCATCCAAAGGTGGTATTGGATATTTTTCAAAGTGATGGAGCTGGTTTAAGAAATTTTAGGAAATTTTTGGAGGTTTAGAGATAAACTGTGCAACAACGGGTTTTTGAGGTATGAGGAGCATGCGAGTCAAAATTGGTATGTGATCTTCCACGAGGATTCTCGGGAGTTCTATAATGAATTGGAAAGAAAAAAATAGTATTCCTAAATATTAAATAATCCTAAACATGGTGGAATCATAAGATTTGATGGCTGCTCATGACAGCTAATTTTTTATAGACACGCCTTGTTGTCCCAAATTGGACTCCAATTTTGAATATGCATGTAGAATTGGACTCAGTAAAACCTATCCCATTGTTCTTGAAATGGTCCTAAGAGTAAAAATCATATTTATATATAGATTCATATAATATATTTTTAACAAAGGAATAATCCTTTTCTTCCCTCCTCATTTTGTCTGTAGGTTTTTCTCCCTCCAATTGAGCTTTTATAGAGATTTTATTTTGAGGCAAGAGCATGGAGATGATCCTCTCCATTTGATAATACAATGGGATTTATCTTCCTTCCATTTTATTCTCCTACAACTATTTTCACATGGGTTTCTAGATTCTATTTGTGGTAGCTTTGAATGTAAATGTTTAATGTTCCATTTGGAGATTTGAGAATTTATTCATTAAGTTGTCTCTCTTGCAGGTGTTTTTCTCATGGTTAGCCAAATTTTCAAGGGACACATGTCACCTTCTAGTGAAGGAACAATTTTTTTTTCCCTCTTTTCCTGATTCCCAATGGGATAGATGGGACATAAAAATGTGCCCCTCCTCAACCCTTCCATTTGGTTCTTCATATGACCAAGTCTAGCACTCTGAGGGCTTATTTAGTCTATCTCACCTTCCCCATCTTGCATCCTAAAGGTGACACTTGGAATTATATGGTCATGGTGCATTTGATTATCCCTCTTATCCCCCTTCGTGCCTTCCTGAGGGATAGATGGGATACAAAAATGTTTCCTCTCTAGCACCTCTGGTTTTCAATATGACCAAGTTTAAGCTCCTTAGTGCTAAAACTAGTCTTTCTTCATCTCTTCCTCATCGCATCTGGTACTACCACTTTTTCTCACCTAGTGAGGGTGTATTTTTATGTCCCCCATGTCCCTATTCCTAGGGGATAGAGGGGAAACAAAAATGTTCCCCATACTCTACCCTCAATACCCTATTTTATGCCCTAGCTACTTTTCCCACTTCCGTGAACAAATTTGATTGTCAAGGCAATTTTAAAACATAAAATAACTAATCACAAAATTATTTCTTCACCTAGTTTGAACCATATGCCATTTTTGACTCCATGAAACTTGAAAATTATTTAGATCATAATCACCAAAACTCATTCTGGTCTAACTAAGACTGTGAAAATAATTTTTTCGCTACTTATTAATTAGAAAGTTGATCTCACCAAAACTTTCAACTGATATTTCTTGTTCTGAAATACCTGTGATCACTAAAGATCTAAGCATCTATTAATGGATTTTGTAGAACTAGACACTAGCCCAAAGATCATTTCTCACCTTTGTATGCCACTATCTTTGATTGATATCCATTGTTCTCTTCATGATCCTAATCAAGTTCTTGTTAGTGGATTCTGCCAAACCATTACCTTGAGGGTAGTAGTTGGAAGAAGTCTTCAAATAATCCTAAGTCCAAAAGCCCAATCTAAAATTTTAGAAAATAAGAAAGCTTTTGCATTATCGGAGATGATGGTTTGAGGGATACTAAATCTTGTCACAATGTCCTTAAGGAATTCAAGGATGATTGACTTAGTTGCTTCCTTTAATGGCACATCCTCTGTCCACCTGGTAAAGTAATATGTCACTATCAAAACCCATTTATGGCTAGTAATTGATGGAGAGTTGATCATGCCAATGAAATTAAGACCCCATTAAACACATGGTTGATCTTCTTGAATTAGATGAAGTGGAAGGGCAGCCAACCTCTTATTACCATTGAAGAAAACACATTCCCTACATTTTTGACCCATTTTTGAGCATCAACAAATAGTGTGGGCCAAAAGTAACATGCTTTTATAATTTTCATTGTAGTGGCTTTGGAAGAGAAATGTCCACCGCAGAAATTTTTATCTAGCAAAAGTGCACCATGTTTGAGGAATGGAATATTTTTATATCTCTCTCTTTCCTCATGCCTACAGATATACAAATGAGACACCTCACGGGCTATGGGTATCCCGGATGTGAGGTGAATCTCTATATTTTAAAGGGTTGGTTCCCTTTCAGCGTATCCCTAAACTAAGTTGGTGGGGTTAAGGGTTAGAAAGAAAACTAAAAATGGTAAAATGAGGTGATACACCAAAGGTTTTAGGGGGTTTCTGATAAAAGAAAATGCACAAAATGAAAAAAAAAAAAAAGTACTAAAATTTTCACTATGTAAAGAGCTACATGTGAATTTCAAGGAAAAATTGAAACTACTAAGGGATTGCTCACAATAACAATTTACAAAAGCATGCACACTAAAATAAATCACAACACCTAATTTTTCAATAAAGCAGATAGTTTAAGCATTAAAATCAATGACTTCATGGAAAACAAGGCACAAGAATGATTACCTTTAATCCACAACACTACAAAATACTTCTAGAAAGGCACAATATACTTCTTCTCATAAAAGGGCACTTGCTGGAAAATTTCCCATCACTTTATTACATCAAAAAGCCTCTATGTATTCTTGCAAGATCATTGGAATATATAAGAAAAGCTACACAATCTAAATGAACCTTACACTCAACTAATTTGGAGATAAATCCAAAATTATCTCGTCATGCACCACTTAACTTAACTTTCCTGAATGTGAATACAACAAATAAGAAAAAATGGGACAAAAATAGATCTCCTCTAGTCAAACTATAGTTAACTCCCTTAATCTACCTTGCATGTGCACGAGCCTTCTTTTGCATAAAATAAGGTGACTTTGGCAAGATTAAGGTAAAGGCACTTTGTAGTTATCTCAAAATTCTATTTTTGGCATTTTCCTCCCGATTTGGATAAACATGCATCATGATGGTTCATTGGGAACTTTTACAAATAATTACATTGGAGTATTATCCCCCTTACATGCCAATTTAAAATAAATCATTTTCCCCACCTTTACATATGTGGGTCTATAAAAATTTAAACACTCGGACTATTTTAAAATCCCCATCATGTGGGTCATTAGAAAAAGGGTGGAAAACTTTACTTAGATCCCTAACCTATGTATGGTCATCACAACATTAACCATAGTTAAGAAAACTTGGAATAGGGAAAAGGAAACCCTAAAATTCATTTGGTATTTGCAGACAATTGATGAAACCTTCCAGAGAACTCGCAATTCTAGAAAACGTGCGTGGCCACCATTTTCAAAGCTCTACAACTCTATTTTGTATACTTTGTCACCGTGGATTCTTCACTTCTAGTATTTTGTATTTTTGTTGATCACATTGAATAACCGTCATTAGCGAGGGTTTGAAGATTTGGTTTTCTACCTTTCACCACTATTGAAGTATTCTTGAGCTCTGTACTTTTGTTTGCATGTGGCCACCATGGCATTGAAAGAGGGTTTAAAACCCACAAGTGAGGATCACGAGGGATGATGTGCACATCAACAGACGTGTGAACGGCAACGTGAAGAGATCTCGAGAGGAGTGAGCATCAACCGAATGTGCATGCAAAGATTTGAAAAATGAGAAGAACCTGGTTAATCCATAAAAACCTCCTCTATCTCATAGATCAAATGGGGTGTACATATAGGAGGTGCTAAGTAACCCCTAGTGCTACAATCATGACAACTTAAGTAGAGAGGGGGAGTTACATTCCCATAATAGAAGAGTAACTCCCAATGACGCATATGATGCACTGACGCGCACTGATGCGTAAGAGAATCTCATAATGACCCCTAAATGACACATGGACCTATGATCTCGCCTAAGTGAGATGACTCACCTAATGATGTGGAAAATAATACACACCAACACCCCCCCCCCTTCATCGTAACTTAGGATGAGGTGGAAAATTAGAAACAAGAAAATGGGTCCTAAGACAAAGCCCGATGAGGCACCCATGCACAAGAAAAAGGTCCCAAGTAGTGAAGGAAAACCCAATGGGAAAAACATCCACCACAAGAGAACAAAACACTCTCTAATCTAAGAAAGATGCCAAATATGGGTCCCAGCTCTAGATGAGCCTGAAATGGTACCCATGTAAAAAGAGGCAATCTCTCATAAAGAAGAAGAAGAGAGAAGAAGAGGGAGACGAGAGGAATGCAGAAGATGCCATGGATGGATCTGAACTCAAAGCTCTAGGAGGTCTCCCAAAAGAATGTTGATGACGAGATCCTCTGCCTCTGGACTAAAGAAGAGCCACCCACACCGAACTATGTGCCTACCCTTAGGAAGGACAGAAATGGAGTGTTGAAATTCTGCCCACTCCGTAAAGGAAACCGAAGGTAGTATCAAGAAGAACTCTAAGTCTGGTCCACATAAGTGTGACATAGGTCTAGCGAGTGAGTGCCAAGGAACTGAAGGTAATGCCACGTGTGTAGAAATTTTCGAGTGAAAAAGAGGAACACCCAAAGAAAGGATGTCCAAGTGATGTGAAGGGAACAAAACATCCTCCACAACAGTAAAAATGGGTCCACAGTTGAGGGTGGATCAATGAAGGTCTCTGAAAATGTGGAAGTGACATGATTCCCGGAATGGGTACTCCCAACAACAAAGATGATGGACTCCTCTCAAACACCGTAGAAGGATGAGGGACCTATAGTGCATCACAAGTAAACTCTACGAAAAGATGACTAAGGTCGTGCGATACTCATCCCAATGAGGGGCTTGACAAACAAGAGCGATGTCGATAGGTATGAGTCATCCAATGAAGGTAGAGGAGTGAAAGCAGCCTCGCACACTGGAAGTGGAAAGGAGGTGGGTGTAATGATGGTATGAGGCTGAGAAGGAGACTACTCAATATCTAATGAGATGTGGGAAGTGTCAACACTCTCTGGAATAGTGAGAGAAAGAGGAGAGAAGTCATCTGTAATGCTCTCGACGCCGAATCGGGTGCACAATCCTCATCATCAGAAGTAGAATCAAGTGATTCTATGTTAGCAGAACTATCATCACACGAAGAAGAGGATATAACTGAATTAGCAGCAGCAATAATGGTGGCAATATGTGAAGGGTCTCCATAGAGGGACTGAAGAATGCTCCAGACATGGTGAGGTGGATCTGAGTCTTCCACATGAAACCAGAGAGATCGAGAGACATGCATCATCATGTGACTAAAGACATGGTCACAAGTGTCAAGGAAGTCCTCTAGATGATGATGATCAGTGGGTACAAGAACTAGCCCAAGCAAGAAGGGTAAAAGACCCTCGTGAGTGAAGTAACGTTCCATGGAAGCACACCAAGCTAAATAGTTCCCTCTCCTGGTGAGAAGTGGTGGAGGTTGTAAGGCAATCCTACGACACTCAAGTCTAGAAAGAGCACTCTCCATGATGAAAAATGCAAGATGCACAAAAGCAAGACGTCGGACTCGGCCAATAATGCGTCTGCATGTGAAGGCCTAAGAGTACAATCAACCCCCCCAAAATGTGGCACTTTATAAAGTAGTGCATTTACAAAATTGACAATGCCATCATGTAATGTGTGAAAAATCATGTAGCTTTGACTAAAGAAGCGCTAAAAATGAGTAATGAGTCAAAATTTATGGCATTAAAATGATTCCCACAACTAATGGAAAATGACACTAAACACTACAAATGCATTAAAAAAGTACACGAGATGGGTGTAAAGGGTATCATTTGGGTACTCATTGGAAACGGCATCAAATTTTAGGCATAGTTTGTTTTGACTGCAAGGGGGGATTAGCCTCTTGCCAACCCCGGACCTCGCCCTTCGTCTTTAACAAGCGTAGGAAGGGCATAATACAAGCCAAAACAACAATCTAAAACTTATTACATGCCATGAATGAAATGTTTTTTTAAACACCTTAAAACATTAAAAAGAAGGTGGGCTCACGTTTGAAGTGGTCAAGGCCACATAAGGAGCTAGAGATCCATGTGGAGCAAAGAAAGACCGCTGAAAGAGGGAGCAGAGACTAAAAGTGCAGTGTCTCAAATGCCGAGACCACGTGGAGGAGCCACTGAGGGAGGTGGAGCCGCTGGAGTAGAGTTGTGCAGAGTTACGTGGGAGCCGCTGCAGCCATGTGAGGGAGATGGAGCCACTAGAGTAGGTTACGGTGCATGGGAGGTGCCGAGCCATGTCTTTGGACCGGAAAACGTAGAAGACCCAAGCAAAACAAAAACACATCTCTACAAACCAGCAACCAACCAGTGCCACTAGAAATAAACTAGAAGGTCACCAAAAAACCAAGTTCACATGCAGTTGTTGGAAATGGTTGAGCTAGGGAAACGTCCATGAGCAAGCATCTGAGGTTTGCACATGGTGGACACGTGCACGGGGAACGGCTGGAGTAGTACATTGGAGTTGGAGCACTGAGTAGGATTCAATTTGGTGTTGGTTCGAGGTTTTCGTGTGCGTGCTAGCTAAGAAAACAAAGATGTGAGATGGCCCAAAATATCTAGCATGAGGGAGGCTCTAATCAAGGGAGCCAACGAAGCCAAAGCACCAGGGTGGAAACACCAAACAACCAATGTGCAGCAAGGTAGAGCCGAGTTAGGTCACTGAGCCGGCACAAACAAGAATCCATGTGAGCTAGAAAGATTACGTGGGAGCATGGTAGGGAGCCAGAGGCAGAAGGAACCACGAAGACCATGCAAGGGTCATAGCAATATGAATAGTGAGAAAAAAATGCTGAAGAAGCAAGATGCCGAGTGGTTGAAGACTATCCAAAACCTAAACAAGGCACGAAGCTACGATTCCAAGCCCAACACCACTATAAACCCAGTAAAACCAGCACTTCTAGAGCTCAGATCTGAAACTGTAAACACTCCAAAACTACATGTAAGGATGTAAAAACCGTTAAACCCCAAAAACAAAGCCACGAACACCCGAAGACCAAACCGAGGTATGAATCCTGAATCAGTGCAAGTAGAGCACAATCAGAATAACCATTACGACACACGCGATGAGATCTGGATATCACACCGAAAGCCAGAAAACATGCACATAAATGCCAATGAGTGCACGGATCCACAAGATCTACTCTGATTCCATGAAAGACGGTTTAAAACCCACAAGCGAGGATCACGAGGGACGATGTGCACATCAACGATGTGTGAACGACAGCGTGAAGAGATCTCGGGAGGAGCGAGCATCAATCAAATGTGCATGCAAAGATTTGAAACATGGGCAGAACCTGGTTAAGCCATAAAACTCTCCTCTATCTCATAGATCAAATGGGGTGTACATATAGGAGGTGCTGAGTAACCCCAAGGCTTGTAATCATGACAACTCAGTAGAGAGGGGAGTTACATTCCTGCAATAGAAGTGTAACTCCCAATGACGCATATGACACACTCGATGCACCGTCGTACTACACATAAGAGAATGTCATAATGAACCCTAAATGACACATGGACCTACGATCTCACCTAAGTGAGATGACTCACCTAATGATGTGGAAAATAATACACACCAACAGGCATATAGTGTGAAACCCTATATTTTCCTAGTTTTCTCATTCTTTACTAGCTCGGACACCTTCTCTTTGTTGAAGTCTCTGGTTTTCTTTGTATGGTGAGATTTTCCTTGTTTCCATCCATTATTTTTTGCCATGGAGCTTTGTACTTCTATAAGTTTGGAGTAGTGGTTTGTCTCATTGTTGGTTGAGTTGCATTCAAAGTAACCCGATAGTAAATCGGTGATCTTTTTCCTTCTTAATGCTTAGCTTCACCATTTGGGTTTTGTTCTTTTTAAACACCCAAATATGGGCTTTAAAATCTATTTTTGATAAGAGTCGTCATTAAAAGGGATTTGAACTCGCATTTGATTTTTCATTTCCAGATTTGCACCGCTTTTATTAATTTAAACATGTCTTGATGTGCGGCTAGGTTGTGAGCTCTAAATGTGCTTGCCATTCTAAGTATGATTTCTATGCATTATATTTTTGAGCTAGGTAATTTTAAGATATTTTTCTATATCTATATGTTATGCTTTGAGATTTTCTTGCGCTTCACTACTTGAGTTGATTCATTATTAAGATGAAGCTTGGATTTTCATGTTTTTAGTCCAATGTTTGTTTTAAACTCCCCACCATTAGCTCTATTTTCTCTTTAAAAAAACTTAGTGTAGAAAATGGTGAAAATTTTGAATCTTCATCTCTTATTTTGATTAAAATTTGGGTTATCATTGAATCCTTTGATCTAGGTTTTGTCCATTCTAGGTTGTCATCCCTTTCTATGTTTTTCATATATTTGACTAAGATCTGGTTTCATGCTCTATTTTCATGGTATTCCTTACAAGGGGCTTTAACCTATGCAAGGCTTGACTTTGAGAATTCTAAACAATATTCTTTCAAAGACTTCTACCTCTACCTGTTAGAAACTTGCATTTGGTGGGTGCCTTTGCTAAAAACTCGTAAACTCTATTTTCAATCCTTCATCTTCCTACCTATAACTTTGCATTTTCCTTGTCTACTTCATAACTCACTCATTACTCAAAAGGATTTTAATTCATGTATCTACTCTTTAAAATGTACATTTTTATTACATTCATTGCTTGATATTGCATTCCATGGAGTTACTCTATTTGAAATTTGTTTTGGCCATGTGGCTTGGTGCATTAGCTTATAATTTTGACTTCACAAATTGTATGATAGATTTGGAACACTGGAGTTCTTAAAGACATTGATCATATTTCAAACAATATTTGTAACTACCTTTTGTATCACTGTCTTAGAATCATGTATTGCATTGCTTCCTAAATTTGTTACTCATTTGTTAGGTGCATGATTTTTGTTTTTGAAAAAAACTTGAAATAATGTATGATGGCTCCCAATTTGAACTGTAATGTTCTAAATAATTCATTAGACTCTTGAAAGTGCTTTTCTTGAGATTCACTTTGCCCTTTCTGATGTATTGCCTCCTTAACTCTAAAAATATTTTAAGTGACTCATAATGAATGATTTATGATGATTACTTAAATCACTTGCATTTAAAAGATTGTCTAAATATTGTAGACTTACACCTTTACGAGGTGTTTTGATAATGTGCAAGAAAATGATTATCCACTTGATAAATGATCATGTTAAGATTACGAAAATTGTCGCATCCTATAGTTTACCCCATTCTATTTTCGGCCAATGTTAATTGAAATTAACAATTTAAATCCTTTTTGGTAGTTTACGATACACTTACATCTATAAGTAACCTAAGTTACTTATGAATGCAAGTATATTGTTTGTTGTTGTTGTGAAATTGAACCCTACTGGAAATTCCTAACAAGTGTACGGCTATGTGTGCTTTGACATAAATAAACACATTTTCTATACACTAGCTCAGCGGGATACGCAAGCTCGTATATAGGCAGCTCGCCTATAGGTTCCCGCAAGCACACCGCATGTCGGTTAGACATGGCCAACAACATTGGACTTGTGTTGGGTCATCTAGCTTTAAAATTGAACTCTTCCTCCATGTAGGGTGGGCATACTATATGGTCTAGAGACCAAGTGTTATAAAATATATATATGATACATGTGCATAGTGGGGACTCCTTTGTTGGCATATGTTATGATGTTGAGAGGTATTGGGGGACTTAGTTAAATAATTATTACCTTAGACCATGTGGTCTACCCCAAGGTGATTATTTTGTTCAGGTTAACTTGTTAAAAGTTTAAATGATTTCAAAAGAATATATATATATATATAGGGGAGGGGACGTCATTACCCTCCACCCTCTTTATGATGGGAATCCCCATGCATGCATCCCCAAATCTCAAGAGGGGGCATGTGGCTTCATCCAATGGCTAGCATTGATCAAGCCCACATGGGCTGGCAAAGGTTAGGGTTAAGTAAAACATTGCCATTCGAGCTGGAGGGAAATGAAGAGAAAATGGGGGTGAAGCCCTGCCAAAATTAATACAAATTCATTAATCATGGCCTGCATGCCGAAGAAATTACATTTCTAGTAGACTTGGCACTCTGTGGATTGCTTAAAATGGAAGGGTTTCTCTGGTTGGTTTTGTAGCGAGCAACTGGAGGAGAAAGGGTTGGAAAATTTGGAAAAATAATTGTAGCTTGGAAGTTTCATACAACTATCATAGGCATGGTTTCTTCTCCTGTGATTCTCTTCTTTCTAATAATACGTAGCTATTGGTAGATGGAATAATGGTTAAATCTAGGTATGTATATCTGAAATCGATGTGTGCTTCTATCTTTGATTGTCGGACTACAAATGGTTATTGGTCACTACAAAATCTATCTATTCGATAGCTTTAATAAACCCGAGTATATGAATAAATTTATTAAAAACCCATTTTGTGAAACTAGTAATCAAGAAGGGTTGTTGTCTAGGTGTATATTCTCCATAATCATTCTACCATTAGTAGGTAGATGTCTACCCTCTACGAGAGACTCGGGAGAATCATTATTTTTTACTTCTAAGTTGATAAAGCTGCTCATTGACTTGCAATAAAACTGGGTAGTAGGATTTTTATTTAATGGAGAGGATTTTATTTATTGGAGTTGATTTTATTCAATGGGGAGTGAAGCTCGCTTAAAATTTCAACTTCGTTTGTTTCCTTGAAATCAAACATCTCGGGGTTTTATTTTTATGAATTCCAAGAATTATTTAAGTTAGGTTTTTATGCCTATTTCATACATATTTTAATGGCGTAGAAATGGTAGACATTGTTAATGTGGGGTGTCTCACAGTCACATTGGTAACTCTTGGCCTTGTTGATTTTGTTGGCTCTGGACTACGTTGATGGGCTAGAAGCATTAGAGTCTTCTTGGGAGTATATGGAGTCTACAATTGTTATATTAATGTTTAAATGTTGTTTATTCTATAGTCGTTATATGAATGTGGAATGTTGTTTTATTCTACAGTTGTTATATAAATGTTGAATGTTGTTTTATTCTACAGTAGTTATATGAATAATTGAATGTTATTTATTCTACAATTGTTATATGAATGTTGAATGTTTTTTATTCTATAGTTGTTATATGAATGTTGAATGTTGTTTTATTCTACATTTGTTATATGAATTTTAAATGATGTTTTATTCTACAGTTGTTATATGAATGATTGAATGTTGTTTTATCCTACAATTGTTATATGAATTTTTGAATGTTGTTGATACTTACTTCTTGAGTGAACATATACCACTATTATTGTGTTGGATTTGGGATTAAACCTTAGTGATGATTGGAAACTATTTGAAAATGGTTGTATGCAACAATGCATAAATAGCCCTGTGCTAATCTGGGAAGCTAGACGTTGTAGATATTTCCATCTTAATTAGATGTAAAATGTTAGTCTCTTTGTGGAACATTGTTGGAAAGAAATTTGATTTATGGAAATTTATTTACTACTGGTTGTTAAAAATTTGATAATTATAATTGATGATATTATTTCCTGTAATAGTTCAATTCTTGTAATCAGGATAATCGGATTTGTTAGATTTATTTCAATCTCTTTTATATCTTGAAATTTATAAAATTATATAGGCTATCAGAATGTACAAAATGGCACAATGCGTCATTCCATACATTCATACTGACCAATTACTAGCACTGACCTATCCTCAGTAGGTAGAGTAGAGAATATGGGGCAGAAGCCATGCCAGTATAGTGAATACTAACCCATTGCTTCTACAAGTACACGATGAGGAATTGGTAAGAAGAAGGTGGAGATGGAAATTGCTAACTACTTGATTTAGGAGTTTTGATTCCCAAATTGTAATGTGGAATTTAGTTTTCTTTGTGATTTGTAATCGAAAGAAAATTTTGTTAATAAAAGGAAAGGAGTCCTTCCTTTGGATTATTTAATAATGATGAAAGGTGCTTATCTGTTTTGGTGAATAAAAAAAACTGTCATTGGTTGATTTCCGTTGCATGTCTGATTATGTTGATGTGATGTTGGAAGAAATATAATGTGGACAAGATGTTGTTTATTTTACTTAAAAATCTGTTGTGTTGTAAGAAGCATAGAATATAGGACAAGTAAGAACTCTTGTCTAGGAATGAATCTTATCAGTCTAAAAATATAGTTGTCTTATGAAAGATAATAGAATTGATCTATTTATGGTTAAGACTCAAAATTTGATAGTGGAGTATGTGAAATTAAATTGGAAGATGTTTTAATTAAATCAGCAAGTTGTTGTTCTTTCATTAAGGATAGGAATATTCATCTCATTTGATCTTACTCGAGTCAATGGGGAAACTTATGTTTATCCAATGGATGTGTTGACTTCATATAAATCCCTAAAGGATGTAATCTTTTTATTTTATGAATGCAAGTCATATTTTTGTTAAACATATGACATCTAAACAATCAAACCTAATCTTGGCTAAGCCTTGTTAGAGTCTGTTCATCCACATCTCTTAAGGGGATTTGGATTGACCGACTCTCATGAACCATTTTCAAGATGGCATTATGGTTATGAATGGATGGCATTTCAAATCCAAGAAATTAACCCCGGGAATCAATAATTAGTCATGTGCATCTTAATTTTGGTGTAAGCTTGAGATGAACCCTTAGCCTCCTAAACGTGCCATATTGTACTAATGTGCGGACATATTTGTCTTGACTCATAGATAAGCCCGTAGGTTTAGATAATAGGTAGGTATAAGATGTTAAGAGATCGTACCATCAACATAACCTTAATGAATTTAGCATAAAATGGAATTTATGGGAGCCAAGATATATCATGTTGTGACTATGGAAAAACTCTTATAGTTTGTGTAGACTTAAGAGTTAGCTTGAACACAAGCTAGAAACTTTGGCCAAAGTGATGCAATGGCTGATTGTGTCATCCGTCACTAATTCTGGAGTGTGGTATAGCCACGAACCGAGGAAGGGTTAAATATTACCCAGATTGTGAGGTTGGAAGCACACTTGAAGGAATTCAATCACAAGGTTTCTCAACTACTAATAGTAAAATTCTAAATGCTAAATATTGCATTTAAGTATTCATAAGAATGTGAAGGTGGATCAAGAGATCACGGAAAGCCTTCTCATCCTGCACAAGTCTTGCTCATGGCTTGAATCGAGTCATGAGGGGAATCTAGGGAGGAGTAAATAATTACTCAAGTCCTAGATGGTCTTCTCATAATGATAAAAAAAAATTTAGAGTTTTAAGGATAATTATTTTTAAATGATCTTGATAAAATTTGATCGTAGCTTAGAAGCTTTCAATCAAAAAAATTACTATTTTTAGGAAGCTTAGAAACCAAAAATTACAAAAATATTCTTTCTCTGCGCAGATGATGGCTATCATTTTTTGAAACTTTTCGTGAGTCTCGAATATGTACCTTTTGTTGGTTGTTTGAAATTACATTATGTTATATTGTTATCTTATGGAGTCCCTTGTTTTTGTATTTGTTCCTTTCTCATGAATTGTTTCTGATGAAAACACCTTGCTGCTACAAAACATGATCACTTGATGATAAACCCGCAAGCTTATAGATTTAATTCATGCACTTGTATTCAAAATCAACGTTGCTCTTTTACATATGGGGTATATGATTTCTCAAAACAAATCCTCGGTGACTGATTTGAGCCTCACCGGGAACTCGGTTGGATTATTTTGTATGGTTGGGATAGCGTTAGCTTAGGAGCATTTACTTAGTTCATCGTTTATTGTAACAAATCAATTGTATTTTGATCAACCTCTATTAACTTGAACCTCCCGCAAAAATTATGTCCTCATTTTCATATACAAAAACCTACATTTTTGTCTCTGTTTCATTCATTCATTTGAGTTTGACATCTATTGGATCTTGGTGGAAAATTCTTGTAATCTCCTTCAAATTCTAGGAAATTAAATCCTTGTTGGTTCTTCAATGTGTATGTAGAAATATATTTGTAATTCCTTTACATATGTGTTTGATGAAAAAAGAAATTTTCAATTAGATTCCCTTCATAGAACTTATTATTACATTAATTACAACTTTGGAAAAAATTGTAATTTCTTAGAAACTCTGGATTTGTCTTTTTATCCTTGATCATTATTATAGAGCATGATCATGCTTGGAAATTCTATGTCATTTGAGATTTGATCGAGAAAATGAGATCTGTCATTCCTTTGTATCGAAGTTGGTGATAACCTTTGCCAATTGCATTTTCTACAATTTTTACTCGTTGTTTGGCTCTATGACTATTATGGATCTGTTGTTAATAAATTTGTCTTGATTTTTGTGCAATTGATCTCTTCTTCATGTGAAAATCATACCTTAAGATGGTTGTTGCACTTTGAGAGTTTGAAACATATTTCTATTTTGAAAGCTAGATTTTGGAACTGTAATATTTTTTTCTCGTAATTGATCATAAGATTCACATAAGTTATAAAATGGAAATAAAATGGAATTAAGATGATCTTAAGCTCTAACATAAATATATTTCCTCTTTTTTAGGTACATAGAGTAGTGGCAAAAGAAAATGGATCAACAATCGAATGAGAGAGATCTAGTCATCAAGCAAATGACGGGTCCCTTCTCTCTCTTTCATTTTCATTTTTCATCGATATGCATCTTATCTTTCTAGTTATTTCTCACGGCTTGTGTGAGAAAATGTACAATTATTCCTTATGAATAAATGAAAAATTCCTTTGTGTAATGAGTTGTGTATGTTCTTTTGCATTTCTTTTCAATAGCATAATGTGATATGAACCTAAATAACTCAAGACACTAATGCAATTTCACTTAATCATAAAGGAATAAAATGAATTAATTGTACCTTTTCTTGATCTGAAACTAATAAATGAACAAGTCACCTCTTCTCGTAAATGTACCTTTCTTTCATAATTTTGAATGTGAAAACTGAAAGCTTACTACTCATGATGTTTATTTTTGATATCCGATGTTATTCTCGTCGCTTATCATGACCTTGCAACAATATGGAAATGTTGTTGCATGATCATGACAAAGATGAATGTTGGAATAGCATCCTATGTGAGGGATAAAAATTCTGGAAAAGCATTACCTAGTTGTTTACTACTTGTGTGTTGCTCAATCTCGCCACCGAAAAATGAGTAACTCCGAAATTTTATACCCCTTTCTCGCCTTAATCGCCCAAAATGGTCAAACACCTACCCTCCAATCTGAGAAACCAAAATTTTCAAGTTTATCTCTCGTACATCATGAATGATGTGTGAGAAATGTCAACGTAAACCATCGTGGAAATTATTTAAAACCTTTTCTACTTCTTCACCTTCAATGCACCTCAAAAAAACTCCATCAATGTTTCTTTTGAATAAAATCACATCAATTAGTGCATAAGGAATGGATTATATCCCTAGATGTCTCCTCTATCTTGTTTATGCCAAGAGGATATGCACCAATAGACAAGAAGTTAGTCATATCACCAATCCAAATATGATCATTAACTACATTTCCTTCATCCTACTGAATTTCAGCATCATGTGGAGATTCCTCATTCGTGAAGGAGGCTTCTTTGTCATTTTAAGCATCTAAAGTGATCTGATAATAGAGTATTATACCTCTTACCATTTTTATGTCCTTAATAGTCACATCATATTCCATGATTTTGGTCACCCATCTAGCTCTTTTCTCACTGATTTTTGCTCCCATAATAAAGTCTCTCACACTGGAATGCGAGACTAGAACTTTGATATGATTAGTGGCAAGCATAATTCTAAATTTTGTCATATCCCTCATAATATAAAAGACCTATTTTTCAATGTCATTGTACTTGAATCGATAATAGTGTTTGATCAAGAAAGCCACTTGGTCGCTCCAATCCCCGATCATTTTTCTAAGTCAAAATAGTATTAATGCTAGATTCAACTCCATATGCATATAAGATAAAATCTTTGACATAGTTAGGATTGACAAGTGTAGGGGCTTGAACAATTTCTTATTTGATCTTGGTAAATATTTCTTTCCCTTTTTCCATTTGAAAGTTGAATCCTTCTTCAACATTAGAGTGATAGGCCTGACTAATCCTGCAAAATTAGGAATGAATCTCCTAACAAATTTAATCTTTCCAAGGAATGATTGCAATTCTTTCTTGTGAGTTAGAAAGGAAAGAGAAAAGATGGTTGAGATTCATTTTGGGTCAATGGAAATGTCATCCTTTGAAACAATATACCCCAAGATATTCCCCTTAGGGACTATAAAGTTACATTTCTTGGGATTAAGAGACACCCCATATTCCCTACATCTCTCAAAGACCTTCTCAAGATGGTTGATATGATCTTTACTCTGCTTTGAGAAAATGGTAATATCATCTAGATAGAAAAGGATGAATTCATTGATATACCCTTTGAAAGAAATGTACATTGCTCTTTGAAATGTAGCACCTGTATTTGATAAACCAAAAGGCATTTTTTTGATAAGCATATGTTCCCCATTTGGTTGTAAATGCAATCTTGAATTGATCCTCCTCCCTAACCTTGATCTGATTGAAACCTGAGTATCTATCAAGCATAAAGAACCTTTCACCACTGCTACCATTTGCATAATTTTCTCCATAGAAGGTAGAGGATAGTGATCCTTTAGGGGGCTTGTTCAAATCTCTGAAATCAACACAAAGTTTGATTTCTCTATTCTTCTTCCTTATTGGAACAAGATTTGCCACCCATGTAGAGTATTTGATAGGAAATATTATTTTTGCCTCAATCAATTTGGATAACTCCTTCCTTGTGAGGGGCTCTCTCTTAGGGTCAACTGGTCTTTTTTTCTAATTAGCTTGACATTAGGATCAAGATCAATGGAATATTGGACAATGTTTGGATAAATCCCCTTCAGGTCTTCATAATCCCATGAGAATAATCATTGAATTTTTGACACAAGGGAATAAAAGCTAGCTTCTCATTCTCATCACATATCTTTCCCAGTAGGATTTCCTTGCCTTGTGTAATGGTGACTATTGACAGTATTCTTTCCTTATTATTATGTTTTTCTCTTCTCCTCTGAATTCATTATCATGATCAAGATATGCTCCAAATTCACCAAGCCTTTTGGAAATTTTTTTGTCTTTAGATAAATTATTTGATCACCATAGATGTCATGTAAATCAGATTACATTTTTTAGGAAAATTCATATTCATTCTAGATGAATTGAATGATTTGTTCATACTTTCTAGCTGGTTTCATTATCTGGAATGGATGGCCTAACTACCACCTTGATGTGTTACACATTGCATTTACCATGATCCTTTACAAGTGATAATTGTGAACCAAGATTTGTTATATGATCTACTTCTTTGTTTAATTTTCTAGGAACAACTTGTAGATCAAGAGCATCAAAACTCTCCAAAATATCCCAAACTATGTGTTTATAAGCTTTCAAAAGCTTATTCTTTGTGGCACACTTTCCTCTAACTTGGTGGATGACCAATTCAATATCCCCAAAGATTTTCAATGTTTTGATTTTCCTCTTTTCAGCAATTAGAAGACCATGCACCAATGCATCATACTGCTACATTGTTAGAACATACAAACTGAAATCTATTTGAAAAAATAATTTCTCATTCATCGAGAAATTAATACAACACTTGCCCCAACTCCATTTCTGCTTCTAGAACCATCAAAGAACATTTTCCATAATCCGAGAAGGAATGTTATTTTCCCGCTTAATTGGTGCAGATAGAGTAGATCCTTCTTCAATAATACAGTAGGTTTCAAGTCTAGTTTCCACAGGTTGTGTCATAGGGATCAAATTCATAGTGTTCCTTGGCCCATTCATATAATAAAAGGTCAAGAATCGAAGGAGGAATAGGTTTCTCTTCTAAAACTAAATCTTGTTCATGATTTTCTTGTATCCGGAAATTTGATTGGAGAGGGGTGGGATCATAAGAATCAATATGAAAAGAAAATATAGGGTTAGATTATATGGTAAATCTTGTACCATATCTAGTTCTTATGCTCATATGAGACCAATCAAGATAACTAGCCACCCACTTTGGCCATGAAATCTCTTGATTAGCAAATGGAAGACAAAGGAGGCAAGTCAATTATTGATTCATCATGAGTTATGGTTAGACTCAAACAAACATGAAGGGTTAACTCAAGATATTTTATCACTCCTAAGATGCCAACGGTTGAGCCATCAAGTTGTAGAAAACCTTTAGAAATAGGGCTATACTTGGGACCTAGGATATCAACAATCTTTTTGGCATCATAGAAGTACTATCCCCTGAATCAATCATACAATTATGAACAAAATGTTTTCCCACAATAAAGGAAATATAAAGGGTGGGGTCTTAACAACTTTACTTACCTGTTCTTACTTTTATTGGCACAAATTAACAATAACATGAGTCTTTTGAACAACCAAATCAGTTTGAGGGAGTTGCTTGAGAGCTTCATATAGGAGGTCCCTTTGTGATGGAACAGCCAGAGCATCCCACATTGTCACATTAACATTTATTTTCTTCATCTGCTCAACAATGTTGAAAGGAAGGCCCATGAACTTGTGCATTTGAGGTACAATATTCTCTTTCCTTTATTTCTACAAAATTGGGATAGGCATAGTTAGTAGGGAAAATTCCTTTTCTAAAACAGGTTTGCTAATAACCTTAGGCAATTTTTTTTTACTTACATCTAGCCCAACGTCCCTGTCCTTGTTGATAGCATTTCTTTGATTAGAAGAATATAAGGGATGAGAATCCAACATCCTCTTCTTAAACCTTGTGTTATAAACAACATGAGTATGAGGCCTACTTGAGCTTCCCACCATTTGATTGATTACACAAAAATCATCAACCCAAAAGAACATAAGATTGGTGTCAGGGGTAGCTTTTTGAACTCCTTCTAGATTAGGATTGGTTGATTCAAGAATGGATCTTGTTGATTGGGAGAATTTTGAACCATAAAGGAATGAACTTTTAATGCATTTACATAAACATATTCATTATGTGGCTCATTACATGGGAAACACCATTTTTTTCTTGTATTACATTGTTTTTCACTAGAACTAATGTTTTACTTGCACTAACAACACGAAGTGGCCTAGTAGGAATAACTATTTGAAGTGGAAGATGTGCATTTTGACCTTGCCACCTATCATTTTGTTGATTTTTCCCATATCTTTGGTTAGGGTATTGGTTTCTATAGGGTGATAACCTTGGTTGAATCCTTAGGGTTAGAAGATTTCCCCGGTTAGGATAATTTATATAAGATTGGGCTTCTTGTTTTTACAAGGATATAACTTTGTTTGACAAATTTATGATCAAGGATTTCATTTCATCATCATCCTTTTTCTTTTGAGGAGAATAGGATGTGGAGGGATCAGATTGGGAACTTTGCTTAGGAATGGGAGAAATGGTAGGTTGTGGAGCTTGAGGTAATTTAGGAACAAAGGCATAGGCATCCCAGGAGATATTTTTTCATATTGTATCATATAATTATCAGCCCTAATGGCTATTAGATAGGCATCAAGCAACTGAATAACACCCATAGATTATATCATAACAACAACATCAAAATTCAATGCTCTTAAGAAATAAAGGAAAGCACCTTGTGGAGTTGGTCTCAAGAGAGTTGGAATTTTGTCCCATGTCTTCTGAAATTTAAAGTTGAAATCCATCATGAGCTCATTAGGAGCCATTTTCGGTTGTTCCAACAAGGAAATGTTATCTTCCTTTTCCCCAAATTGATTGCAAAATTCTATTATAATTTTGTCCCAATTGTTAATGGAGGCAAGTGCCAAGCTTCTATACCATTGAAGTGCTTTACCCTTAAAATAAGAAGCAAGAAGCCTAACTGCGACATTGTTTTCAGTAACAAAATGAACTGAAAAAACATTAGCAATGTCCTGAATGTGATCAATTGGAGTAGTAGAATTTTCACCAATGAAGAAAGGGATACTTTTCAAGGCTGTCACTGGAATATCATGTTGTGCATTGAGAGCAAGAGGGATACCACTAGTGAAATTGACAAATGGTAAATTCCTTTGTTGTTCCATGAATGTAATAGGTCTTAAAACTCTAGAAGACAACAAGAAAGGCCTATCGGAGGTGGAGTTGAAAGATTTCTATTTGGAGGAGATGGTGATCTTTGAATTGCTCTACCTCTTGTTCTTCTCCTTGGTGACAGTTGCAAGTAATCAAAGGATCCTTCTTCTATTGTTCTAGACCTTGTCTAAATTCTTCTCATGAAAGTGAGCACTTTGATTGTTAAAACTAGTTGATACAAAGATTAGAGTCACCAGATGTGTATAAACAAACCTCCAAAGGCTAGAAATTACTAGGTCACACACTAAAATAACCAAAATACTGAAAATAAATCTTTCAAATGTCCCACTGGGTGTGCCAAAAATTACACCCGTCCCATATCAAAATGATTTAGGGATTTAAGGAAACATGAGTGTCACACAAATTCGTAGTTTAACCCATTCTATTTTCAGCCAATGTTAATTAAAATTAACAATTTAAATCCTTTTTGGTGGTTTACGATACGCTTACATCTATAAGTAACCTAAGTTACTTATGAATGCAAGCGTACCGTTTATTGTTATTGTGAAATTGTACCCTGTTGGAGATGCCTAATGGGTGTACGGGTATGCGTGCTAACACGTATATATGCATTGCCTATACACTAGCTCAGTGGGATACGCAAGCTTGTATATAGGAAACTCACCTATAGGTGCCTGCAAGCACACCCGCATG
Source organism: Taxus wallichiana var. yunnanensis (assembly GCA_018340775.1). Lineage (NCBI taxonomy): Eukaryota > Viridiplantae > Streptophyta > Pinopsida > Cupressales > Taxaceae > Taxus > Taxus wallichiana. Next base: position 856,685,874 of record CM031234.1, read on the forward strand.
TCAGTTAGACATGGCCAACAATGTTGGACTTGTGCTAGATCATCTAGCTTTTAAAACTAGACTCTACCTCCATGTAGGGTGGGCATACTATATGGTCTAGAGACCAAGTGTTATAATATATATATATGGTACATGTGCATAGTGGGGACTCCTTTGTTGGCATATGCTATGATGTTGTGAGATATTGGGGGACTTAGTTAAATAATTATTACTTTAGACCATGTGGTCTACCCTAAGGTGATTATTTTTGTTTGGTTGACTTGTTAAAAGTTTAAATGTTTTCAAAAACAAAATACAATAATAAGGGAGGGGACCTCATGACCCTCCACCCTCACCATGATGGGAATCCCCATGCATGCATCCCCAAATCTCGAGAGGGGCGGGTGGCTTCATCTAATGGCTGGCATTGATCAAGCCCACATGGGTTGGAAGAGGTTAGAGTTAAGTAAAACATTTCCATTCGATATGGGAGGGAAATGAGGAGAAAATAGGGGCAAATCCCTACCAAAATAAATACAAATCCATTAATCATGGCCTACATGCCAAATAAATCACACTTCCAGTAGACTTGGCACTCTATGGAATGCTTAAAAATGGAAGGGTTTCTCTGGGTCGGTTTTGTAGTGAGCAACTGGAGGAGAAAGGGTTGGAAAATTTGGAAAAATAATTGCAGCCTGGAAGTTTCATACAACTATTGCAGGCATGGTTTCTTCTCTATGTTCTTTTCTCTTCTTTCTGATAATACATAGCTATTGGTAGATGGAATAATGGTTAAAATCTGGGTATGTATATTTGGAATCGATGTGTGCTTCTTTGTTTAAAATCTTGACCGTAGAAATTGATGTGATCTTCTGTAACAAAAATGGTTGCCTGAAATCATTGTGTCTTTCTTTATAAAAAAAGGGGGTTTCTAAAAACATTGTGTTATTATTTATTTTTAAAAATGGTTCTTGAAATCGATGTGTGTTTCTATCTTAATTGTCGAACTGTAAATGGTTGGTTTCTATGAAAGTTATCTATTTGATACCTTTAATAAATCTGGGTATATGAATAAATTTATTAAAAATCCATTTTTGTGAAAGTGGTAGTCAAGAAGGGTTTCTGTCTGGGTGTAGATTCTCTAGAATCTCTCTACCATTAGTAGGTAGATGTCTTCCCTCTACAGAGACTCGGGAGAATTAATTATTTTCCTTCCGGCGTGTCGATAAAGTTGCTCATTGACCTGCAATAAAACTTAGGCAAAGATGATTTTATTTAATAGAGAGGGTTTTATTTAATGGAATCAATTTTATTCAATGATGAGTGAAGTTCAGTTAAAATCTAAACTTCATTTGAATCATTTGACCAAACAACTCGGGGTTTATTTTCATGAACGACTGAGTGTTGTTTTATTCTATCGTTGTATATGGTTGTTTGATTGTTGTTTTATTCTACAATTGTTATATGAACAACTGAGTGTTGTTTTATTCTATCATTGTATATAGTTGTTTGAATGTTGTTAATATTTTCTTCTTGAGTGAACAAAGGACTAATTTAGTCTACAACTGCTTTATGGCTACCTGAATGCTATTAATATACACTTCTTGAGTAAACATATGATTGTTTTAGTCTACAGCTCAATGATTTCCCGAATTTTGTTAATATTTACTTCTTGAGTGAACATATGACTATTTTAGTCTACAATTGTTATATGAATGTTGGAATTTTGTTGATACTTTGTGAGTGAATGGATACCTCTGTTATTGTGTTGGATTTGGGATTAAACATTATTGATGATTGGGAATTGTACCCTTGTGGATATTTCCATCTTAATTAGATGTAAAATGTTAAGTCGCCTTGTGGAACATTGTTGGAAATAAAGTTGATTCATGGAAGTTATTTTCTTTGGTTGTTAAAAATGTGATAATTAGAATTGATGATATTAATTTCTGTAATAGTTCAATTCTTGTAATTAGGATAATGGAATTTGTTAGATTTAATTCAATCTCTCTTATATCCTAAAATTTGTAAAATTTTATAGGTTGGTCCGAATGTAAGGAATGGCGCAACGCACCATTCCATACATTCATACTAACCAATTATTGTACTAACCTATCATTAGTAGGAAGAGAAAATCATAGGGGGCAGAAGCCATGCCAGTGTAATGAATACTAACCCATTACATCTATAGGTACATGATGAGGAATTAGTAAGAAGAAGGTGGAGATGTGATCCAGTGCAAAGCAATTCTAGTGGCGCAACTTCCAGAGACCATAACTTTTGCACCGTAGCTCCGATTGACTCCGTTCAAAAGGCAACGGAAAGCTTGGAATGCGTAGAATGTGATGAGAAGGTGTGAAATTTGTTCGGCAATGTTTGACCCCTGAAATCCACGTTTAAGGGGCCCAAATTGTGATTTTTGTACTGCTGTCTAAAAATAGTAAATTCTAAAAATAGTATGTTTCGCAAAATTAGTGCACATGTAAGTCTTGGAAGATGAAACACCTCGTCTCCCTCGAGACTGGTGACCTTCCACATCTTTCTAGGTGTCCTTTCGTATTTATAAAATTATTATAAATACATATGTAACCGGAAGAAGAGATAGACATCTCTTGGCGAGAGATAATTGATTTTGGAAGTCTTTGAGTAATTTACATCTCTTTTCGAGAGATAGTTGTTTTGCAATTCATTTGGCACATTTGTTAATCTGTTCCTTAAGTCTGAAACCCCTCGGTTTTCGATCAAGATGAAATTTGCTAACTACTTGATTTAGGAGTTTGATTCCCAAATTGCAGCATGGAATTTAGTTTTCTTTATGTTTTGTAAATTGAAAGACAATTTGTTAATAAAAGGAAAGGAGTCCTTCCTTTGGATTATTTGATAATGATGAAAGGTGCTTTCCATTTTGGCTGAATAATAATTGCCTTGGGTTGATTTCCGTTGTATGTCTGATTATGTTGATGTGATGTTGGAAGAAATATGATGTGGACGAGATGTTGTTAATTTTTACTTAAAAATTTGTTGTTCCTTCATTAAAAAAATAGGAATATTCATCTCTTTTGATCTTACTTGTGCCAATAGGGAAACTTATGTTTAACCAATGGATGTGTGACTTCATATAAATTCCTAAAGGATGTAATCTTTTTATTTTATGAATGCAAGTCATAAACTTTGTTAAACTTATGTCATCAAAATAATCGAACCTAGTCTTGGCTATGCTTTGATTAGAGTCTGTCCATCCACATCTCTTAAGGGGATTCAGATTGACCAACTCTCGCGAACCATTGTCAAGACGGATCTTTATGGTTCTAAATGGATGGTGTTTCTAAAATCCAAGCTGAAATGTAATTAATGACGTTGAAATAAATTGTGAACATAAGAATAATCACATGAGGGTCAAACTATGTAAGTTAAGTATGGTGCATGTCTAAATACCTTAGAAAAATTTACGGGCTTAAACCATGACCCATTGGCTCGGTTAGCTCAATATGACTTTGGGAATAAAGAAGTTAGATCTTCACCCATCATGAATAAGTTAAGGTTAGGGTCATACCATCATCATAACCATAATGAATTTAGCATAAAATGGAATTTATGGGGGCCAAGATATATCATGTTGTGACTATGGAAAGACTCTTATAGTTTGTGTAGACTTAAGAGTTGGCTTGAACACAAGCTAGAAAATTTGGCCAAAGTGATGCAATGGCTGATTGTGTCATCCGTCACTAATTTTGGAGTGTGGTTTAGTCAGAACCAAGGAAGGGTTAAATATTACCTAGATTTTGAGGTGGGCAGCACACGTGAAGGAATTTAATCATGAGGTTTCTCAACTACTGAAAGGTAGTAAAAGACTAAATGCTAAAGATTGCATTTAAGCATTCATAAGAATGCAAAGGTGGATCAAGAGATCATGGCAAGCCTTCTCATCTTGCACAAGTCTTGCTCATGGCCTAAATCGAGTCATGACGGGAATCTAGGGAGGAGTAAATGATTACTCAATTCCTAGATGGTCTGCTCATAATGATAAATTTTATTTTAAAGTTTAAGGATAATTCTTTTGAATGATCTTGATAAAATCTTATCATAGTTTAGAAGCTTAAAATCAAAAAAAAATTATTGCTTTTAGGAAGCTTGAGAAACCGGTTGTAACAATGAGATTGCCTCCAAGTTGTGGGACTTGCACTAAGACAATCCTCCATATAAGGTTGACTTCCTCTACTTACTCCTAATGCTAAACTACTCCTAATAATGGAAATGTAACTATCTAACTCTACTCTATGATTCCAAGAGACTCGAGGTGAGAAGGAAATGCATAAAACTAAAATCCTAAACTAAGGGGAGGTGATAGCACAAAAACAAGGGGAAAGACACTCTCAAATGAGGGAAAATGGAATAAAATGAAGGAGGAGAGGGTAGATTTGAGAGCCACAATCTAGAGCAACATTCAAACTTCCATTTTCATACAATGCACAATAGAAATAAACCATGTAAAGTGAATAAACACACACAACATACCTGCAAGTAGATGAAGAGGCAAGGAAATGCAATAAAAACACCAGTTAGAGCATAATAATAGCCACAAAACAAGTATTTTATTGCCTTAGGAAGATGCACAGATCATTACAATGGAGGAAGAAGGCATAAACACATTATAAAGTCCAAATCTGAGGCCTATAACTCAAGAACACTTATGCAGCACTTTGAAATGATGCCCTTGCATTCTAAGAGTATCCAACATTACAAATGAGCATCATTTTACAATATATAGAAAATGGGAGAGAGAGAGAGAGAGAGGAGGGAAAAGAAAGGGAAATTCAGATTTCCACCTTTAACCACCAACAACATGCATTGAATGTATGAAAATAAGCATGAGCACCCTTACAAATCCATTCCCCAATGATATTTTGCTTGTAGGAGAAGGAATAGGCATGGGTAAGTGAAACAAGTTAGGGGACCAAAAAGTGGACATCAAATCCTGAATTTTACATCAAATTTTCCCTTCCACAGAGACTTGAACCATGCCAAAATCAAAAACATGGCACAAAAATGGTACCATCGCATAGGGGAGACAGCTTAGCTTTGTAGAATGATTGATTTCAAAATGAATAGAATATGATAAATATCATTTTTAATTTTTTAATAATAGTAGGTCTTTAAGACACTTTTTCCCGTGAATGTTCATGTCTACGTTTAAGACTGCAACTTTTGTTTCACTTGTCATAATGTGATAAAACCTATACCATCCCAACCATGGCAAAATTCTATACATGTTAAAAAAAAATATTTGATTTCAATATTTTTGATGAATTTATGGTGGGAAAATGAAAAGTGCTTCGTTTTCTTTATGTTTTCATACCACTTTCATGGAAAAAATCATTAAAAAAATTGCTCAAAAAATACAAAATAAAATCTATCCCAAGATAGATAGCAACATCTAACTTTTCACTAAAGGAAAAAAATATCAATTTTTGGTCATCCAAATCGTGGGCAAACAGACTACAATCTTATAGGATTTTTCAAAAAAATCCAAGTCATTGAATTTTGAGTGTTTAATATAGCTAAACTTGTCTGTTTTTTTTTTTAAATAGTAGTTTAGAAACTAGATTCTGGATGCTACAATTCATATTTCTATAAGTTTTTCTAATTTTGAGTGCATACATTGCTAATAATCCCTACAAGTTGAGATTTTGTTGTTATTTTCAATATGAAATGCACTTATGACCCCTTTTTGGCCCCCCAACTTGCTGCACTTACCCGCACCACACTTCATAAAATCTAGTGGTCGAGCTATTTAGGACTACATATTTTAATGTTGGAGATTATTTCCTCTTTTTCACCCACCTACCCTCACATAAATTGAGAAATCTAGTTTCTTTGGTGTAGAGGATGAAGAAACCTTTCCAATGGTACCAATTTTATGAAATTTGAAGCTACTAGGTGAAATTTATGGCCATGCGGATTTCTAGAGCTTAGGAGGAACACGAGGTTCTCAAAGACAATGCCACAAATCTGCATTAATATATGTGTACCTTGTATGGGTGATTTTTCTAATTAGATAATTGAGGGAAGAGAGTAACAATTCTAATAGTTTTCATAGGACCCGCTTTAACCACAATGTTTGTTGTCTTGTGTGTTAGGTAGAGATTCGATGTTGGGTGGAACTCGAAAAGTTCTACCTATTACCTTGGTGCTCACAATCCCCAATTCTTTGACAACATTGTTTCTTCCCCCTACCGCTCCGTTCCTCAACTTGAATGAAAATGCAGAGAACCTATGACCCCAAGAATTGTTCCACGTGCCCCCTTGGTTTCGGTGACTCTCCCTTTGCCCGCATCACATTTCTTTCTTTGTCCTCGCAAATGATCAGTTGGCGATGTGGAGAACTTGAAGCCCGACATAACAATTCCCCAAACACTCGACTCACCCGCAATACACTATAAACTCACTTTATGTAGTTGAAATGATCATGCAGAGAACCTAAGGCCCACAGAATTTTTCCTTCTGTTCTACAAGAACTCACATTATCCACAATACATTGCTTTTCACCCATTTTAATGAAATTTTCTAAGTGTTTGGATTTTTAAATCTTGCAGAGAAGGAGAGGGATGCCTCAAAATAAATGCAAGTGCCCCAAATCATGAAATTTACTTATTTTCTCAAGTTTCTTCTCCAAGGTTCCATCATACTTTCTTAGTCCAGATTTGTCAAGTTTGCCAATTTACAAGGGTTGCAAAATTGGATAACATCTACAATAGAATCCACACCTCATGTTGTTAATCTTTGTGATATCCCCATTCACAACATCACTATGACAATGGATTTCAAATATATTGCTTGGAACAACTCTCGTTGTAATTCTAATGATCATATGCTTACTAAATCCAATGTTACATCACTTATACAATTTCCACACCACAAGTAAATATACAACATGTTGATTTGATAATGATTCTTGATGCTCTCACTTTCCAAACTTTTATACATGAATCATTTGATATGGATACACCTCATATTGTTGCATCTATGGGGGTAATTAATCCCTCTCTTTCCACATTTATGTCTATGGTTTCTTCTATAGTCATAGGGGTTATTACATACAACTTTAATGCTTCTAATATTTTCAAATTACGCCTATTGTTTACCAATGTTCCACCTATTCTAGTTTCTTCTAATGACCACAATCTTATTGTTTATGTCATTACACTTACTACTCATGCAATTGGGATCTTGGACTCCATAGGATTCTCCCCTCACCATGTTGACAATGTTCTTTGGTAGCTCTTGTGTTATCCCTCATTCCTTGATGACGCACTCTTTTTATAGGTTTAAGCACAACTATTGAGGATGCACTTACCTAAATGAACCTCACTGGAACACATATACCTGGGGCAACCTTTATCCCCTCCTCTATATTTCATATTCTAATAATTCAAAAACATTTAGATTTTGACAAAAATATTAAAAAATTGTCTAGATCTTGTTCGGATGTATCCTTTCTTGCTTCTACTATTATATGTTGCATTGTGCCTATCATGTTACTTTGACGCATAGTATGTTCTATCCTTTTACATATACACATGTGCATTTGCATCATACTTTCAGCTAATTTGGGATATCTACAAGTTATCACATGATGCATGATGCTTGACAAGACTTTCTATTATTCCCACTAAGGCTCTTGAGGGCATCTACCTTCCCTACCTCTCTTTAACCAAGTGTTACCATTGCAATATCTACCACTTTCATTCATATTTTCCTTTGTATACATTAAGACATACGATCTATTTTTCTAACATGTTAAAGGGTGCTTCATGTGTACCTTTTATCTTCTAGGTCTACTCCCAACCATGGTTATATGATTTGTTTGTATCTTGTCTTCTATGTTTGTGTCTTGTTTGTCATTGTTTGTGGGATTTTCCCTATGCTTGATTATTTGTATTCTTATATGGATTTGAAGGATTTGAGTGTCTTGTGACATCCTGAGTGGTATCCCATATATTCTACCAACTATTTGTTGTTTCTTTGCTATGTTACACGTGTTTTGACTAGTTTCTATTACCTCATGTCATGTTTGTTTATCGCTAATAATTTTGCTAGCTTTCCCATTATTTTGCATGTGTCATGGTTGTCACCATGTAAATTTCCTATTCCCCTATAGGAATTCTATTTCAGATGCATGTTAGGAAATAAGGGATAAAATATTTGGAACAATCCCTCACGTAATCACAACAAGAGAAACTAATATGTAAAAATATTATAGATCTCAAATAAAAGTGTAGAATAAAATAACACGACACAAAGAGACAGTATTTGATGTGGTTCACCCAATTTGGGCTACGTCCACCAAGAATCACTTGCTCGAATTTTATTACAAGCCACCTCTCTCTCAATAAAATACCCAGATCTATTTGGAGCTATGTTCAACAAACTCTACATAATTCACACCCAAATTCGACACATCTGCAATGTTACCTCAACCCTACTGGATGCATAAAACCACATAAGTAAACAACTACTTTAGCAATTTTATGAAACTATGGGTATCAAAACCATGGGCCAAAATCATCCCATTAACATATGGGTCAAAAACCCGCCCATATGAGAAACGCACATTTCTTGGTATATCGGGCATGTTTTCCGAGGCCAAAAATATTGGGAGATGTGCCCCTGAGCCCCACTCGGGGCCCGGCCCGACTCAACCTCAACAAGACAATTGTGGAAAGTGTACAGTACTCTTAGTGTATAGTCTTCAACACTTTCACACATGAAAACAGGCTCCACAACCTAACAATGTACACATCAGCTCCAACTTTCCTCGTTTGGGATGTGCTCGCATTCGTTTATCTCACACACCCCAAATGAGTGGGGGTGATTAGTGAGTGATTATTTCACCCTCTTATCAGTCCAACAACCAAACACATAATGGTACACAACAAAATCTAACCAAATAGGAGCCAATAATAAGGTTCAAAATTAGACTTGGTCCAAACACATCACATGGACAGAGGTGCCCAGAGTAGACAAGAGTGATGGGCGATAGTATCCCACCTAGGTGGTTCTTTCCTAGGGAAAATAGGTACCTTATAGGTTGAACAAGTTCTTAGTGACAAGTTTTATTAAAATCTAGTAGCACATACTCAGTTACAAGTTACTATCCAATATAATAGGAACAAAATCAATGTCAAGTTTCATACTTTGAGCAAAGGAACTAATTACTCTTCTTTCTTAGTTTACATATTTTTATCGATTCAGTAAGGAGTGACACCTAGGGCATATGTAGGACAATTATATGCTTAGAACAATGTGTCATATATGGCTAGTTTCTATTGGGTTTATGACCATTTTTAGTGGCACTTATCTATGGGGAAGCATTAATGGGTGGAGGTAAAATCTAACAACTCTCACAATACTCTTCCATGTAGACGCGACACCTAAACCCTTAGTATATTTAAACCAGCTTTGGGAATTTATTACTCTTAACTCTACTAACCATCAACAAGGTAACAAAGACACAAGAACAATTTTATCCTTTCTCTCATGACATTCAGGTGTATTCTATCCTTGATTCACTCATTTTTCATGCACACTTCTATTCTACTTTTTCTAAGTTAAAGTTAAATTTCATATACCATAAGAATTTACTATTTTTATATTATTTTCTAGGTTCGTCCTTATCTTGACAAAAGGCAATATAAATGAAACAAGGAGAAATCTCAAGAAAAAGATACTCAGAAAGGGAAATATCCAAGTCACAAACGTAGGAATCATTTCCACTACACACACAAGGTCACCCCTAGGGTTCTCATCCCCTCTTAGATTCTATGATACATATCTTATAGTCTCGTATGCGGCATGATATCGCTTACAATCTTCATTTTATACACTATTAATTACAACCTCCCTTAACTCTCCACAAGATACGTTCTTCCTATCTACTTTATCATATCAAATATTCATTCAACAACATAAAGTGGGGGAAAATGTAGACACAAAATTATGCACTTAGTACTATTACATCACGCCTCTAGTATGTCATTATATGCATGATTCATAAGCAAGAAAACTAGACATTAACAACACTTGTTTTACTTTATATTTACATTGTTTTATATTTTTATACTTCCATCCTTTACTTTTCTAGAACTACCCCTTTACTTTTGGACATTGCATAATATATTACCTAGCTCAGTATTTTCTATTTTACCCTCATACCCTTTCGGTACTAGCACCTAGAAGGGACAAGAGTGCCTAGGCGCTACTGTCCCCTTTAGGCACTTTTTTCCTCTTTCCTCTTCTCTTATGTTTAAAATGCCACATTGACCATTATCTTTTCTAAAACTCTTATTACCACTTTGGGTCAACTTTTAGGGTTGTTAATGACAAAATTCAAGTAAAGGAATAACATATATACATGACTTACTATTCTAAGGGGTTGGGAAATTCAAGGCTACTACTTCCTATCTATTACTTGGGTAAAGAGCAACATTCAAGGACTATATTTGGGTTACATCATTCACTGCATAATAAGGGAAATTTTTGAATTCCATCACACACATTCATATTGGGGTCAATATAGTCAGTAGCTTGTTATCTTGGTGCGACTGACACAAGCGAAACCTAGCTTCAAGGGACACAATTCTATCACACACAAGAACTACATTGAGTCTTAAATGTGCAGCAACACTCAGTGAAAATCACATTGGTGTGACCATAAAGGTTAGTATGACTCAAGCATATGCATATATTATTTCATCTAATGGGTGCTTGAGTATTATGCAGGTAGTTATGGTTTTTTTTCACATACACATGTGAAAATTAAACCATACAAAGTGAAGTCAAAGTGATAAAGAGTAAAGTGAAGGCTACATTATCAAACCCCCGAAAAGATCGATCTAGAGTCACCGCCATGACACTAGCGCCAAGATGCACACCAATGCCTGTGTGGTCATGTCCCCTTCTAGGAACTACTATCCAAAAGACTTACAGATCTCTATTTTCCAAATGAATCATATACATCCTAGATCCATCCTTTTCCATCACTATTCCAACCCAAAATCATCATAGATAGTCATATACAAGATAAGTAACTCTCATCCTCTCGTTACTTGTACTTGTTTTCTATCACATGTTAGATCTTTTGCATTTATGATATTATCTAATTGATCTCAATCCTTTAATAAATATTTAATTTTGTTAATTTTCCATTAGGGTAGTACTCTCTACAGTCCAAGTCTCCTTATAGGTCTAGGAGTCTCCATACTCATTCTACAAGTAGTAAAGTTACCTTTCTCAAGTATTTGAGAAAGTGTGAAACTCAAGAAAAACATTTCCAAAGCATGGTTGTTAAGTTATTATTGCACTATGATAGATATCACATGCTAAGATAACAACGTTGGTTTGATCCCTCTTTGAAGTAGTGGCAACATCGGCGGTGCATAGGGGTGCCCACAACCCACCTAACTTTTTTTTAGCATGAACCCCTTACACTACAAGGGTTCTAGGGTTTGAGAAAAATTTACAAGGCCATTATGAAGGTGAGTGAAGAATACCGACACATAACAACATTCATTTCCAAGTAGGTAAAGCACTTAAGAAGTTGCAGACTCCAAATTTAAAGTAGGCCCAAGACTATATAAGGGTTAGGACCGTATGAACACTCTTGATCCAGTTATGCAGCTTTTAACTAGGTTCAATTTCAAGTACCGCTTAGAACGAAGAATTTTCGTCTCGATCACTGTGTCCTACACAAAAATCACTCGACTCTCCCGCATCCACACATAATCAACTAGGTATAATTCTCACTTATGTTTTTATAGTTGTTAGATCAATAGTCACTTTGAAAAGTGTTATTATGATTTGTACAATTAATGTTGGAAGTTAATTAAATCAAAATATCCACATGTTGCATTATTTCATCCTTTTTATGTATGTTAATTAGAAACACACTAAAAACTTAAAAGGGAATGAAATATGATTCACAAAAAGTGAAATCATTTGGTGAATCTAACCATCTCTAATCAAATATCATAGATGTAACTCTAGTTTTTTTAGGGTTTCATTTTTATGAGTTCTTAGATCTGATTTGATTGATTGGGATACCATGGATCCACCTTTTTCCCTTTTTGACTATCTTAACCGAGATCCTACCTCCCGATCATTTTTGATAAGGCTCTCCAACATATTTTGATAAACCATAATATTGATATTTCGTATGTGCTCTCTCATGCTCCTAAATGTCTTAACTTTTAAAAAGAACATGTTTCTTTTGATTCTCAAGACCTACCACCTCAAGATGTCATCAATATTGGTCTCCCTTCAAATATTTAAATACACATATATAAGACACTAGTGAAGCGGGTTCTCATTAATAATGATTCGTGGATTAATATTTGTAATATTTATTTCTTGCATCTTTTAGGTATTCATACTGAAGATTTGTCTTCCTCTACTACTTTTATTCATGGCTTTGATAATTTACATCATCAATCATTGAGTCAAATCACGTTAAACATCACATTGGGATCACACTCTTCCTATAGTCTTTCATGTCATGCCTAATGACCTTAGTTATATTTGTTACTATGACACCGTTGATTCATGTAATTTATGCATTACCTTGTATTCTCTATAGGTGGCTCAAATATTCTCATCAAGGAACCACATACACCATTAAAGTTGATCCAGCTCCTTTTAAATATTGTGTTAATGCAACTCCTCAAAAGCATCATTCCCTTGTGTACGACCTTGACAACCTTCTTACCAAGATTATGGAATAGGATATCAATATTTGTTACAACATGGTTTTACTGGTCAAGGGCTTAGACGTCGTGACCAAGGGATTTCCCAACATACTATGCTTAAATCACAAAAACTAAAGAAGGCATTGGTTATTCTTTTTGTCCCTTGCGCAAACCTATTATGGCACCAATATTTCTTCCTACATCATAAAATCATTCACAAGAGGCATTTACTATGTGTTTTACAACTAATTTTCAATTAGTCCAACTAGATCTTATTGATGATTATGTCTCCCTGAATATCCCGTTATTGGATTAATTTGTTAATGAGGAATCCTTTCTTGAGTACTTGGGTACCTATGAGGATATCCCTACTTTATTTCATAAGAATAGGTTTCCACATACATTATGGTCTCATGCATATTTCAAAGAAGATATTCCTTCTGATTCTCCTGACACTATCCCAACATCTTGTATTTAAGATTGGTTGAATCTACTTAATGAGGAAACTACATCTTTCAACTTTGTACTAGTGATGACCCTCATTTGGTAATTCTCTTCGCTTCCCTTAGTGACACGGAGCAAATCATGATACAACAAGTCCTTCAGGAATTCCTTGATATTTTTACTTGGAATTTACACATATGTCATTATGCATAATATTTTCTTGCATGCTAATTCTAAACTGGTCCAACAATAGATTTAGAAAATGCATCCTCATGTGGACCTTCTAGTAAAAAAGGAAATTCAATGGCTTCTCGATGCTAGATTTATTCATGATGTGGATTATCCATGGTGGGTGTCCAATGGCTAAACCCAATGGCAAAATCCATTGTTATATTGATTTTGGGGACCTCAATAAGGCTTGTCCAAAAGAAAATTGTCCTCTTCCCCACATCAATTCCATAGTTGACTTTACTACTGTATATGACATGATTTCTTCATGGATGGTTTCACGAGGTATAATCAAATAAAATTAAATCCTAAGGAAAAAGAAAATACTGCTTTTATTACCCCTTGGGGCACCTTCTATTACATTGTTATGCCTTTTAGCTTAAAAAATGCAAGTGCCACATACCAATGGGCTATGACACATTTATTTCACGACTACATTCACCAAATTATTGAGGATTATGTTGATGAATTACTTGTTAAATCTACTACATGACAAATTCACACCCATGACCTTCAATTAATATTTGAGTGGTTACACTAATAAAATGTTTGATTAAACCCACACAAGTGTGTTTTTGTGTCACTTCTGGTAAGATTCTTAGATATATCATTTCCCATCGGGGTATCAAGATTGACCCTAAGAAAATCTGAGCCATTTTTTATATGCCTCCTCCTCAGACCTTGAAGTAATTACAATCTCTTCAAGGAAAGATTCAAGCTATCTTTCATGTCGTAGCATAATTAATTGAAAAAAATCAACCCTTCACACAATTGTTAAAGAAAGACACTATTTTTAATTGGGATGATGAATGTCAAAAAGCATTTGATGATCTCAAACGTTATTTATTGAACTCATCGCTCCTTGCACCACCTATTCTAGGTATACCAATGTTGTTATATATTTCTACCACAGAGCATTATCTTGGCACTTTAATTTCCCAATATGATGATAATGATTGCATGAGTGATCCATGTATTGTATTAGCCACACTTTGTTCTTTTATGAGCTTAATTATACTCCAATCAAAAATTTATGTCTTGAACTAATCTTTGTCACCGATAAGTTACACCACCGCATGATTAACACCGAGGTGCATGTCCTCACAAAGGTAGATCCCGTTGGAGCTCAATCAAGTTCTTTGGATCAAGCACGTATTTTCTCAATTATTTGAAGATATAAATATTTTGTGTGCTTCATATTGTTCCCCTGTACTTCAAATTCCAATCTGAGTCAAGGAGAAGTCTTGATTTGTAATAAACCTCATGCCTTAGCAAGATAAAAGAAAGAATTTAGTAAAAATGTTAGGGAACCGGTTTAATGGATTAGTTAATCAAAGTTTAAAATCTTCGATATGTGGGTGATCGAGACTATGCTCACAAAGAACCTACAATTAACACCAAAATGATCCAAACTACTCGAGAATCTAAAGATGCAAAGGCTCAAAAGTATGCAACCCGCCCACAAAGTATAAAGTTGCCAAACTGGTTGATAAAATTAGGTAAAATGGGCTTATCCATTTTTACAAATCCTAGGACATTTAAAATGGTTTTCAATTTCCTCCTTCCAAAATCACCGGGTTGTTGGCATTTGAAATCCCATGGGAGAATAAGTTTAAAATCATTTCGGTGTTACTTTTAAAAAGGGTTGTGACGTTCATTTGGTTGTCAAATGTCTCTGTACCACCGAGCAAGTCATAAATTCCCAAATGACACATGAAAACATCTTGACATCTTCCATAGCCTTGAAGTATTCTCAGAGACCTCAAGTCTCGTGGAATAAACCAAGTTTTATAAGGGCGTTAGGTCCAAGCAAGAGTTGAAAGGTGAAAAGACACACAACAAAGTTTGGAAGCGGCCACATGGCAAGGATCCAATGGGCAAGGAATGAATATGTGTCATCATTCCGGCGAACTTCAAGTTAGATATGCCCGATTGACCTCAAGTCTATGGAATTAACTAAGGTTGATAATATTTTAGGTCTGCATGATGAGGCGATAAAGTCAACATGGTAAAAAATAAATATGGCGAATTAGCGGATATCAAAATGGTGCAAGATCAATGGCCAACGGTGGACACACATCACCATTCTAGATCAATGTGAGTAGATGTGCTTCGATGGACTTCAAATCCATAGAATGAACCGAGTTCCATAAAGCTTCATATATGGACCAAAAACCACAAAGACACTAAGAGATTTCTCATTTTTCTATGCTTTAAACCCCGATAAAGTCTAAATTACGAGAAGCATGGAGCTTTCTCATTAGCTCAAGTTTCACACCTTAATAAGGTCCTTATAAATAAAAGTAAATTTTGAATTCTCATGGAACCTTCTTATTGGTTTATGCTTTGTAATCTAGCAAGGATTACAACACAAAGGTGTGTGGAGCCTTCTAATTGGTCTATGCTTCACATTCTCGACAAGGCTAACACCACAAAGGTACGTGGAGTTGTCTCATTGGTTTGTGTTTCACAAAGCTGACAAGGTCTTTGTAAATAAAAGAGAACTACGAGAAGTGTGGAGCTCTCTCATTGGCTCACATTTCACAAGGATCAGTCGAGGTTGTCAAAATTCTAAAACTTCAAGGAATGTAGAGATTTTTCATTGTCTTATATTTTGTGGTGGTAAGTACAAATATAAGAAAAGACTAACATTGCGAAAAGTGTGGAGTTTCCTCATTGGCTCATGCTTCAAGGTGGCTAAGTACAAGTAAAGACCATTTTAAGAAGGTGAAGGAACATGGTATTTTCTTATTGGATCACACAAGAAAAGCAAAAGAAAAAAAATGCACACATGGACAAAGGCCAAAGCCAATCAAAATCTATCACGGGTTGCCCTCTTGTTTACCCCAATAGGAAAAACTTTAAATTTCCATAACTTTTGATCCGTAACTCCAAATCATGCAAAATCAATCTCATTGGAAAAGTCTCCTTAAGCTCCTCAATTTTGAATCATTTGATTCAGGAATTGATGGAATTTTGTGGGAGAAAATGAGGAAATAAAAATACACAGACGTACTGTAGTATCAACAAATTATTTTTGCATATGTGGAAGTAAAGGCATGAATTGATCCCAAAATGCTAACAAAAATTGGATATTTTCAATTAGACAAATGTACATCCCCACTTTGATTCAAATATCTTTGATTATGAATAGGGGGAAATTCAGTTACTATTTTGGAGGGGAAATCGAGTTGTAAAAAATACCAAATTTGCAAACCAAATTTGTATAAATATGGGTGTTTGTCCTCATATTAAGAGGGGAGTATTTTTATTAAGGGGTTAGTTTTTTCTACTTGTTTAAATGGTCGATAGATCTAATTGTGAATTATTGCATGTTTCTTTTGTGAAATGCATATAGATCTCAATTTCCCAAACTTATGTGTCAAGGTGGTTGCAATGTATAGCCATTGACAAACTTTGAGAGCATTCTCTTGATGTTCCCTTGTTAAGAAATTTAAGATATAAATGAATTATGTTCGCTTTGAGTTTAAAATCATTGTTTTGGGTTCTATATTTGGAATTATTGATTGATGAGTTATATTTTCTACTACAGTCTTGTGTTTATTATTTCTCTCTATCGTACACTAGATCTGTCCTTAATGGTTGTGCTTTGGTCATTATTTTGATATTGTGTTAGTAAGCATTTACTCTATAATATTGGATTTAATTGTAAAATCCTTACTGTAACCATTTTGTGCTGATAGATTTTTGTTAGCCTTTGAGTGTATCTTGGGCATATGAGGGATGAAACAATAAAAACTTAATTAGAATGCTTGCACAAGCTCTTGTGTCGAGTATTTTAGAGACCGAGTTAGAACTTTGCATCTCGTTTAGTATCAATGAATGCAAATCTTCCTTTTTAGAAATTGTCACTACCTTATCTAGATTTATGTGCTTCCTGAATTACAAGTTGCTCTAAGTGTTAAATGTTATGTTGCAAAGATTTTGTCATCCTATAATCCCCCTCATTTAAAACTACATAAGTGATCCTACCCCACACTAAATTCCATTCGTTTCTTTTCTACTCTATCTCTAAATATCATTGAAAGTGTCCTTTATCTTTTATCAGGAGAATGCAAGAGCAATTGAATTCTACTATCTATAGTAACATGTGTCTAGTAAAGTAAGCATATGTAACATTTTGTGTGATAACTCGTGAGAGTGAATTGTTGTGTCCATGGCCATGTTTATCCTAGATTGATCCATCATTTGAAGATATTGAGGGAACAAAGACTCTATCTCCCCCTTTCCATTTCAGGTTACACCTCGGGTCCTCTCACCCTGGTTCAAGGCAGGACCAAAAGTAGCAAGAAAATTCCATCTCCTTGTACATGCCCCTCAATCATCCCAATTTTTTATCCCAAGGAAATTTTTAGACCCTCCCAGTGCTACAAAATGACATACCAACCCGGTTTACCACTAGTTCTAAGCAATTTGCACTATTTGTTGTCAATTGTTGTTAATCCACCAAGGGGTGTAGATTTGAGGACCAACAAATCATTTGCATTATTTATTATCTCAAACACACCTTGTAGGGAACCTAGCACAATGGGTAATGGTATTAACTAAATTTTTCCTTAAGTTCATATCCCAAAAATCTATAAAAGGCCAAGTAATAACCGACTAGCTTTCTAAAGCACCACCCTTTGATCCCTTACCAATTAACGATGAGTTTTGTGATGAATTCACTACTTATAACATTAACACAAAAGTTTTGACTCTATATTTTGATGGATCTTGGTGTGCCACAGGGGCACAAGGTGGCATTTTTTCCATCACACCCCATGGGTAAACTATGCCCTTTTCTTACCATTTGGGTTTCTCATGCACTAACAACATCGCAACATATGAAGCACTCATCTTAGGACTTTATATGGCTAGAACTTTGAACATCCAACATATCATAAATTTTTTTGATTCGCAGCTCATAATTCATCGTGTACAAGATGTATATAACATAAAATAAGTACTTCTCATCCCTTACAACACTCTGGTTAAGTGTTTAATATAAACATTTACTTCCTACACTATCATTATTATCCCTCATAAGGATAATCAATATGTTGATCTTGTGAAAATTGCTACCTTTCTCAGCCCCTTAGATATCATTGATGATTATGCCACATTCACTATTCGAAATTATGCAAGGGATCCATTTATACTTGATACACTTGACACTCTTCACATATTAGTTGTTACACATAACATGGGTCATCTTGAATGGTTTACTCACATCTATAACTACCTGTATAAACAATAATTACCTGAAAATGCTTCTCCATAAGAGGGCCACCATATACAACGTGAGGCCATTCATTATGTCCTTATAGGAGGTTCCTTGTTTAAATGATCATTTGATGGTCATCTTTTTGTTTTTTGGGAACTAATGATGCCCAAATAGATTTGTCACAATTACACGACAACAAATGTGGAGGTCACTTTAGTGGTAAATCAATGTCCCAAAAGTTACTCAAACAAGGTTATTATTGGCCAACTATGGAACAAGATTTTCATGAATACGTAAGATGGTGTGATTAGTGCCGATGAATATAGTAATCTTAATCATGCCCTGTCTCATGAATTGCAACCTATTATTTCCCGTGAAAATTTTCTATCTGGGGCTTCGATTGATTGAAAATTTTAACTCAATCCACACAGAAGATAAATTTATCATTATTTCTACTGACTATTTCACTAAATGGGTTGAGGCGGTAACTTTAAAAACTATCATTGGTGATGAAATTTGTAGATTTTTATTAACACATATTATCACTCATTTCAGATCCCCATGGTCATTGTTAATGACAATGGCTTATCTTTTAAAACCACACTTTCAAGATTTTTTTGTGCTAAGTTTAAAATCAAACATACTTTTTCTACACCTTACTATCCTTTGGGTAATGACCATGATAGTAATAAAAACATCTGTCAACATTTACATAAAACTATTGACAAACATGGTACTAACGGCATAGTCAAATTGTATACACCCTTTGGGCTTATTGCACTAACACTCACACACCTACTAATACCACACCATATCCTTAGTTTAAGGGATAGAAGTTGTTATGTGTTTATAGTTAGAAATCCCTTCGCTCCGTGTGTCACTTAAAGATATTATCAAAGACAATGAATACTGCTAAAAATGTTTAAACACGTTAGAATTGCTTAACTCCAAATGGGTTTAGGCTTTAGAACATATTTTTATGTACCAATATTGAATCAAACACACCTACAATAAAAGAGTTCATGCACATTAATTTTAGGTTGGTGACTTAGTTCTCAAAGAAAATAAGAAAAACACTAATGGTGGTGTGACATTTAAAGGAAAATTTAAGCCTAATTCGTTAGACCCTTATATTATTACAAAGTGATTAGGACCGGGTCTCTATCATCTCACTACTCTCGAGGGTAGACCTCTTAAAATTCCTATGAACATTATGCGCTTACAACATTACTACATTTGAGTTTAATAAACCCTTAGGGTACATTGTCATTATGATTCCACTTACACTTGAGTCACATTATATGACACATTTGATGTTTGACCCTCCATCATCTTTGGAAGTTGATTTACCTCCTCACAGAGGGTTCTATTAGGCTACCTTTTATGTTATTCCACCCCTTGTTTCCCGATGACGGACTCGGTTTATAGGTCCAACTTGATCATTGAAGGAGCGGTTCCTCACCCTAACCTCGACTTTACACACACACCGGGTGGAAATATTATTTCCCATCCTTTAGTTGCATAATATTTATCTTCTCCCTCTATAGGGGCATTCCCGATCACCCTTCTTTATCTTTAGAGAATAGGTTTTCATTTATGCCCTTAGGGGAGGGCCTCAAAACAAAAATATTCATATATTTTCCAAAATACAAAATTAGGACCTATTTTCATAGCATATATTGTTTTCACATTAAACTATACATAAACACATTCACCTAACCATGACCCTTATCCCCCACATTAATATTAATTTAATTATTTACAATTAAATTAATACCCATCCTCACCCCATTTATTAATTTAACTTAGTTACTTTAATTAAATGGATGCACACCTCACCTAGACACCTCACCATAGACCTATTCATAACATGTTTCCATAAATGAATAAGACTTAGTTCAACCCTAAAAATCAAGGCCTATTATTCCTCTAACCACCTTCCCACTCATAAAAACATAATGTCCATTCTGATCCATGAATAAATGGACAGACCTGCCCAAATGATTGCAAGATCTGTTATTTTTAGCAAACCTAGGGAATCTCACCTTAACCGATGCGGTCATCCCTAAACCGATGTCGTCAACCAGAACCATCGTCGGTTACCATTTATTCACTTGAGGAACCTTGTGGAAAAGGTTGGCACATTCTGGAATCAAGGAGAGAGAAGAAGAGAGTTGCATGCAAGTAGAACCAGAGTCTTTTTCACACCTACAGACATCCATAGCCAACACCAGAGATAGATCCAGAGGTATTACACTCACGGTAACATTCCGGAAGCACTTCCACGGTACCAAACATCATTCCTCTGATCAACCATCATCACCATCCATACCATTTGAACCTGCACCATAGTAAGTACACTTTTTACCTACATCATCTATTTCTATTCTAGTTTGATCTATTGGGTTCTTCTATTTTTGTTATCAGTTTCCACTTGCACCCTCACTCCCCTACCATTTACTTGCCTATAAACTCAACCATTCCTCCACCCACACCATTAAATCACCTATATCCAACTGTTACACATCTCTGAGTATAACTAAGATTCCTACAAACCTCTCCACCCCCTTTTGTCTCTTTGTTTAACCTCAGATCAACCTCTACAACCAGATCTTTTTGAGTTTTATCAGCCCGCCTCTACCACGCGATTGGTTACCCATGACCATCATCGGTTCTACCTAACCATGATCGGTCATACCCGACTAACGTTGCGGTCTCTTGTCTCTACCAACACTTTGTGTAAACCAACAACCACCTACCTACCAAAACAACCCAAACACCTTACCCAACCCTGCTAAGACCCTGTCTGTGACCTGTAGACCACCTAACAACCTGCAACTTGACTGACCCAAGACCTTGACCCGCATAGTTTTTAGTATTTAATTGGATCGATGTTGATAGTGATCTGAGGTACCCAAATCAGAATACTAGCACTAGATTCATTTATGTATGTATTTCAGTTATTTCATATTTGTTTTATAAAAAAGTGGATTGATAGCCTTCTAGGAGAGTATCACACTTCCTAGATCTAGCATACGCTAGGAAGTCCACTGTCATATATTATTTAACTCTTCTTTGGTGGTCTTGTTTTCTATTTCAGGTAGTTCCTCCTAGCCAAAAGGAAGCTCTCATAGTCGCATCGGATCGAGAAGTCAAAATGCATGCATCAACCTCCAAACCAACCAACACAACAGTATTCCTCCTCATCCCATAACATTATCTGTTTCATCACATTCCAAAATGTAAAGAAAATGGTGAAACATTTTGGCACTCCTGGGGACCCATCAGGGGTTTTGTTGCATTTATTCATTTCTAGGTGAAAGTTGTGTGTTTGTTTCCTTTAAAAATCTTACACATTAATTTTTCTTCTCTAGAATCATTCTTCCTCTCTTTATTGTCTAAAAACAATCATGTTTTTGGTGCTTTAAAAGGAACACATTCTTCTTTCTTTTTTTTCATTGCATTAGTGAAAGAGCATTCCTCTTCCTATTCATCACTTGCTACATCGAAAATAATATTTTGATTTGGGTTTTTAAAACACTTGCATTGCATTCTAATTTGTTGCATTTTTAGTTCACATTAAAATGAGGGCAACCTATATGTTGGAAGTCATGCCTAGCTGATGGTTGACACAATTGAACCGTAGAAAGCACTCTCTTTCTTTTTACCAAACTACACAAAATCTGAATATACACATTTTCTTAAATGACATCTTACCTAGGAACACCTGTCAATGATCACATGATCAAAGGATTGGTAGGTACTCCCCTAGCTGGTTATCTCTATCCAGTACCCCATCGAGAGACCCCCCATAACATAACCCAAAACCTCACCTTTTAGATATCCTTCTTCATAGGATGCCTTCCCAACCAAAAATTCTATTCTGAATTCACATGGTCAGTTCTAAATAGCATAAGCTAAAAAACATAAGAAAATCACTCTTAGGATCATGTTTTTCTTAGTTTTTCTTCTTGACTTGTGTTTTGAGGTGTGAGACTATGAATCTACATTATTCTTCTTCTTTGCACACTCCACCATCGTAGTTGGAGTATTCTGACTTTGTCTGAGTGTGTCAGGACCCCATCTTTCATTCTCAGATTCTTGAGTTTGACTCTTCACTTGATTTAAATTCACAAAATCTAGTTTCTTCATCACTCTCTCTCATTTCACAAGTAGAATCGGTGTGTCGGTCCAGTCCAATGACCATCATCAGGTTCACATCTCGACCATTCGTTGGTTAAACCTAACCGTGTCATGTGTCGGCTTCTAGCTTTCTAGTTATTTTTCCTGAATAGCCTTCATCACTCCTTCTATTCTATTTTTTTTTTGCCCTCAGGGTACCATCCTATTCCCCTCTGTTGATATTTCTGTCATACATAGTTTCCCCATTTACATATTCATCAGTCTTGTTTCACTTCTTAAAATGGTGTTTTTCCACAGTAACCAGCATCGGTTTCTGTGACCAACATCGGTTCCCATTAACCATCACCGGTCAGCCTAACCGATCATCGGTGTCTAGTTTGGTTTTCAAAATTCAAACCTTGACCAAATTCACCCTCCTAGCCTCATTTTTCCTCTGTTCTTTGTTTTTTCTGTCATTTATAGAATATAGTCTTTTAGGTCAACACTTACTCACATGGTGTTGACTCACAACCAAACTAACGCTCTTATATTCCATGCTAGTCATCAACCACTCCCACCTAGTCCTTCACCACCTTCTATCCTATCACCCATGGATCCAACCCTACCTACCACCATTGCTATAGGTGATGAGGAGTTCACATGACTCCTCGATCAAAATCCCACAGCCTTACAATTCTACCTTTCCCACTCTTCCACTCAGATTCCTCAGGTCAATTGATATATGGAATGCTCATATCCATCTCTCTGCCCTTATCCCCACTTTTGCATCAGCCCCTACTAGTTTGGTGTTACCTTCACCTACTTTACCCCAGTGGTTTCATAAAATAGGCCCCACACCTGCTATGACCATACATCTGCAACATTAGTCACACTGTAGTATCTGTTGTTCCTTCATTGACCACCTAGAGCATAACCCCATCCACACCCATTATCTCACATATACCAATTGTAACACAACCACCCATGGTGTCGGTGACCCCTACCCCATTCTAGAATCTTGTCCTCTCCATCCCGTAGTCTCTCCCCCAATCACTACTAGAGTCACTTGCAATTTCTACCCACCTACATATACATATTATCAATAACCCCTATCTTGTCTCATTCATTCTAGATATATGCCCTCCATATGTCGGTCCCCTATTCTCAACCTTCCTATTCGGCATCACCATACACTAGAATGCCACCCACATCACATGTTCAACACCAACCCTCTTACACCACAGAGGTGCCCCTTCTATCACAACCTACCAATGACCTCATCAAATTAATGATGGAAAGGATGCAGACACTAGAAGCATTGGTTTCCAGCTCACACAATTCTCTCACCTACGATGAAATCTATAATGAGCCCATTCATCCATCCATTCCTATTCACCCATACCCTATACATTGGGAAATGCCAAAATTCAACCACTTCAATAGTAAAGAAGATCCACAACAACATTTGTGGTCTTTCAAACATGGGTGTTACCTAATCACCCATGATGATGCTTTACTCCTACGACCTTCCCGATGTCCCTCACAGACCTGCATTAGACTGGTATAGTGGGCTACCCAAACATTCCATCTACTCATTTAATCAAGTAGCCCAAGCCTTCTTAGACCACTTCTCAATCAACATTGTCAAGAAAGTCACCATGACTGATCTTTACTCCACACGATAGTATGACGATGAGTCTATCACTGACTTTTTCACTCATTGGCACAGCCTAATTAACCAGCTCACATTTCAATTACCTCAAACTAAGCTCATAGAGTTGTTTACTCAGGCTTGTGCTAGACACATTTTCACCAACCCTACGCAGTGTAGACCTTCGCACCTTTGATGAGGCATTCACCATGGCATGAAAATTGGAGATTCATGTGCTATCAAAGAGAAGAAAATTCAGCTACATAACAAGAACACCACGCATTCAAATCAAATGATGCTTCTTCATCTTCAAACCCCAGAACAACTATTTAAAACCAAAGGATCTTCCAATGTTGTGGTTCTCAAGGCTAGACCCTCTCACCCATCAAACCAAGCCAAACCTTCTACTAATCTCTCACCCATCCAAACTTTCTAGTTCAGATGAGAGAACAACAAAAGTACACCCCAATAGGGGAACCATATTCTTCTATTTTGGAAAAATTATTAAGGCTGGTGTCATTACCCTTCCACCTATAAAACCACACACTTGGTTTTGACCCCGATCGCCCCATGCCCACATGGTATAAAGAACATGACTTTTATAACTATCATCATGTCAAAGGTCATAGCGATGGTAACTACATCACCTTCAAGAATATCATCCAAGAAATGTTAGACAATGGAGATCTAGTCTTGGATAACCCAAATGCACCCACTAACCAAAACCTACATATCTTCAAAAAACCATTCCCTAATCATGCCCCATCTTCCAACCAAACTGGTGATACTTCAACCAATGATAGCAATGTCCATGAGGTCCACACTATTTTTGAGGATGTACCAGTTGCTTCCCAATTTCCCCTTCCTTCCATAGATGAAATCCTAGCCCAACTCCCCTACCTACACAGAACCTATTTCATCTACTCCTCCACCCACAAAGGAACCCCCTTCATTTTTTCCTTCACCCATGAAAGAGCCCATAATTAGCACTCTACCTATGGCCTCTCAAATTACCGAGTAGTTCAGTAGCACCTCTCCTACTCATAGGGGACACATGTCCACTCCCTACACCATCATAAGGAGAGTCCACCTCATCTATGGACCATCATCTCCTCTACCCATAGAGGGTCCTATAGAAACACCATTTCCTTTAGATGACCATTCTTCATCGACTTCCAAGATCCTGTTGATCTACTTTCAGCTCTCTTACCCACAGTCTAAGCTAGCCATTTCCCTATTTCTCAAACACATTTTACGGGGATTTCTACTCGATCCACATCATCCTAGCCACTTACAAGCAGTACCATTTTCACGCTTGGTTAATCACCTGGATTATGTTGATAGAGCCTTACTTTGGGGATGTCTTCTACTTCCTGCTTCAACCCAAATGCAATTGTCACTCACCGACACCTCCACAATCTATCCAAAAGTGTTTCAAGTGAACCAAACCAAACACAACCATGACTATTGGAACACCTTCCATGTCATTTCCCACAACCCAACACACACCTATACCCAAACACCTACCCACGCCTATATCATCTCCCTTACCTAAACCCATCACTACCTTAGGGGTCATGTGCCGACATCAAACCTTACTCACCCACCCATCAAATTAGATTTAGCCACATCTTCCCAAACCAACACTAAACTTATTCCTTCCCCTAAAAGGAAGACCCAACCTTCTAGGCCTCATACACCAACCTCGCCTACCACACCATTGTCACCTTCACCCTTCCATCCATCCTAGGACCTCACCCTCAACCCTAGCCAAGCAACCTTCTTCCACCAATAAACCAAGAATGTATATCTCACCTCCTCATCATGGCCCTCTAATATACCCAAGCGATCCACACAACCCCTACCATCACCCGTGACCTTCTTACCACCCATACCACCACTACCTTCCATAATTTCTTCACTACCCATGACACTCTCCTCTCTTCCACTCACACCTTCTACCCAACCTCTACCAACCACCTCCACCACAACTCGGTTGCCCCCATGGGTAACCCATCCTCTTCCACCATCTTATTTTCCTTCTACATCCCATACTCCCATGTCACCTTTACCCAAGAAGATGCAACCTAAAGATAAGAATCCACTACCCTCCAATAAAGTAGTCAAACCAACCAAACCTTCCATCGCCGGCTCTTCTACCCCACCTTTACCCAAATAGATGCCCGCAAGACCTAAGACCACTCCACATACCAAACTAGTGGACCAACCCATTCCCCTCTCTATAAATCCTCTTCCTCCACAATCAACCACACTTGTACCCAAACCCACACTCACCTCCCATTGTGATCCGTTAGCGGGGTCCTACGCTAAGATTTTAACCAATCTCTTAGAGACTTCCATCATCACATTACCACCACTTCAACCTTACAATCCTCTCAAACCCAAACCAAAGGGTTTGATGAGACCAATATTTGTGCCTATCATCATGTGCCAGGACATGATGTTGAAAATTATAAGGCCTTGAAGACCGTTCTTATCCAACTTTGTCCTCCTAAGCACAATTTTGACGATGAAGGATGACGATCTTCTGGATGAGGACCCCATTCCACCTTCACCAATCTCCCCAAATCTTCTTCCATTACCTACTCAGTGACCAATATCTCCACCCCCACAACCCTTTTATCCACCCCCAAAATTTGAGATCAACATGGTCCATATAAGAGAGTTGGCCAAACCACCACCCAAATGTCAATGCGCCCTACTCATTTCACAAGGCTCTTATCCACTCACTAGGATTTTTCCCTCATGTCATTATACCTTCCATGGCACACCCTCTCCATCTACCTCCCCTCAAATTAACATGGTTCACATTACCACCCGCGCTCAGAAAGACAAAGGAAAAGAAAAGGCGGCTAGCCCATCAACCAACCCTATACCCAACATACCATCTGCACCCACACCCAAAGTCACCATTCAAGGTCCCACATATCCTATTTCCGATGGGGTCACACATCGCACAATGCTAAAACAATTACACCAATCCTCCCTCAAAATGTCTTTATATGATCTCATCCAAACCTCTGAGTCACATCATCAAGCCCTCATGGAGGTCCTTCAATCTATCAAGGTTTTACCAAATGACCCCATGCCCGTAGCCTCCATCATTACCCCTCATCACGTAGCCTCTCTCACTAAGTTGTCCTTCCTTCTTCTACACCCACCTACTCACCAAGTAGCCACCCTCATATTTTTAGATGAAGAGATCACTCCCTTCCAGTCTTGATGACCCGATCCCACTCTTTTCATCTCCATCCATATCGATAATATATGCATATGACATGTTATGATCGATGGTGGTGCTAGTATTAACATCATCTCCTCCCATGCGTATAACCAAATGTGCATACCTGCCAATTACATGCATGGTAACCCAGTTATGTTGCACTCCTTTAATGATGCCATGACCTCTACCCTAGGTACCATCATTCTCCATGTCACGTAGGTCCCCACACTATCCCAGAACTATTCTATGTCCTAGAAGGAGAGTTCCAATATAACTATTTTTTGGCGACCTTGGATCCACGCCATGGTTGTGTCCCTTCAAATTTACACCGCTACCTTAAATTTGAACATGAAGGACATAACTACACCATCCCGGCCAACCCATCACCTTTCAAGACCTGTAACATGCTATACCGCCCAATGATGTGCTTGTACCAGTCAAGGCATCTGCCACTATCCCCACTTCACCTTCACCCACAAGCCCATCCACCAAGACTACCACCACCCCTCCCACATCTAACCCTGCTATTCCTACTACCACCACAACCTCTACAGCTGACTCACCTATCTCCCAATCATCTAGCGAGTTGTCTATCCCCACTACCCACATATCGACTATCTGATCCCTTAGAAGGTGTCTTTCAATGCCTCACTCTGGGGAGTACCACCTATACAATATCGACATGTTCCTCACTCCGCAAGAGTATGGAAACCTACGTCAACACCCTAGTTATGACTACCATGTAGGTGAGGTTTTTCCTTATGGTCCTCCCCACCTTCGCACTAATCTAACATATGGGGACTTGATATTTCCACTTATTCACCCGAACCTCCATCCCAAACACAAACCATTTTCATCTGACTTACACTCCCTTACTAACCACCACTTCACTCACACTTTCCTTCACCATTGCACATGGAAAGGCTTTGGCTTCGGTTTTTACGAATAGGGCCACCACACTATCATCTCCTGTACCACTCATAAACACAATGACCGTAGTGGCATTGGCTTTGATGCACCACCTCCCAAGAAGGCTCACATCAACCTCATTAAAGAAGAAAACCTTCTCCACCTCATTCACCCACATCACCATCTTCACCCACAGGAGTCCATAGATCCCGAATCTATTCCTCCTAACTTTTTTTTTTCATAAACACAATTTCTCTAGGACCTCTAACCTATCAACGCGTGATGGCAAGGCTCTCTTCTCTCCCATTCCTATATCCTAACATGATCGATGATGATACACCTTCTATTAATGTCATTCAATGTCAAGATGATGAGTCCATCCTCACCTACCTTGGTGTGCAGAAGATTCTTATATTCACCTGGTCGTTACCTTCTGAGATGTAAACCATGTTGAATGAATCGACCATTGAAATCAACATTAACACTCAAGATGACCCACACATTCTAAAGATAGGCCAATCTTTAGATGCTACTAAGCAGGAAGCTTTTACCTCTTTCCTTCGGGACCATAACAACGCTTTTTCTACATGATCCTATGTCGATATGCCCAATATTGACCCAAA
Source organism: Taxus wallichiana var. yunnanensis (assembly GCA_018340775.1). Lineage (NCBI taxonomy): Eukaryota > Viridiplantae > Streptophyta > Pinopsida > Cupressales > Taxaceae > Taxus > Taxus wallichiana. Next base: position 856,715,041 of record CM031234.1, read on the forward strand.
ATCATGGTCACAATATCATAACCATTTCCTAATGTCAAACCCATCAAACAAAAACTATGGAAAATGCATCCTCGCATTGCTCTTCTAGTCAAAGAAGAGCTTCAATGCCTTCTCTCAGTTTCCTTCATCCTACCCATTGACTATCCCCAATGGATTTCTAACATCATTCCTATCACAAAGGTGACAGGGGACTCTACATTTACATGGACTTCCATGACCTCAACCTAGCTTGTCCCAAAGATGACTTTCCCTACTACAGTATTGACCAACTAGTTGATCTCACCACCGACCATGAAATGCTATCACTCATGGATGGTTTCTCGGGTTACAATCAAATATTACTTGCTCTAAAAGATCAACACAAGACTACCTTCATCACCCCTTAGGGAACTTTCTGCTATCGAGTCATGCCTTTTGGCCTTAAAAACTCGGTCCTACATATGAGCAAGCCATGAATTACATCTTCCATGACATCATGCATCGCATATTGGAAGATTACGTAGATGATCTTCTTGCCAAATCCAAACATTGAGCTGAACACCTGACCATCCTTAAGGTCATCTTTGACCGCCTCATCAAGTATTGTGTTCATCTTCAACCAAAGAAGTGTGTCTTTACAAGATACTTTTAGGAAAACTCCTTGGTTTCATCATTTCTTTACATGGCATAGAAGTTGATCCTGCTAAAGTAAAGGCTATTCTAGAAATGCCTCCACCTACTAATCTCCATCAACTTTGAAGCCTACAAGGTAAGTTGCAATCCATTCGTCATTTTATCTCACAGCTTTTTGACCGCTATTCAACCATTTCATCATCTTCTTAAGAAGGACGTTTCATTCAAATGGGATGATGAATGTCATAAAGCCTTTGAAGCCTTAAAAAATACCTTCTTCAACCACCAATGCTCATTCCTCACCAAGATGACCAACCCTTTTACTTATATATTTCCGCAAAACAAAACCCTACGTAAGCTATGTGATTCTTTGGGGCAACTCATTTTCTCATCCCATTACCTGCAGCAACATAGATGGCAAGCAAAATTATTACAAATTTGTATCCTTCTAAAACTATTATGAAATTAGTATACCCATGCCATAAAAAGGATTGAATTCACACTTCCTTTTTTTGGGCTTATCACAATTATTCACCATTCCTCTGCTCACCACTAACCTTTTTTACTCTACCAAGTCAATTTCCTAGATTCCATCTACTTACTCATACAAGACATGCTCAAACCCTATGAATTTCTCCAATGATGCATTTGGCACAACTTGAGTTATTAGATGAACTTGATCTCAATTCATTCATCAAATATCTCATCACCAAATGTATCAAATGTGCCTAAATAACATGTTCACGATGAACCTTTTAAGTTACAGGAATCAACCTTTCTCACTTAAAGAAAATCAACATGTAACCAAAGAAGATAAAAGTAAGCTCTCCTTGCTCCTAAATTTCTCTCTAATTACTTGGACCCTATATTTACCCATGCCTATGGATCGTGTGCTTATCATTTGTCTTCACTCAAGGTAAACCTGAACCTGAGCCTCTCAACACCTTACATCTTCAGCCATTTTATTGTTGACATCAAGTCCTATATCACTTTTTGTCAGTTGATCACTCGTCCCTTGAGTGTTGTTCACCTTCCATATTACCCATTTTTAAGGATCCACAACTAAACAAGAATCATGTGATTACCGTCACCTTTCATCCTTATCTTCAATATGAGTACCATGGCTCTACTCATAGCATGATTCTCATGGATACTTTTTGTCTTCTTCAAGATGGAATCCCATGGTCATTCATCACTCAAAACCACCCTTTCATAGTTAACCCCTATGTACTATGGTTTTGTCTTCCGAACAAGAGCCTACTCTTCCTCTATAGTCTTGTCCATGACTTAAATGTCCAAAAACAAAAAGGGATTCAACTCCTTGAGTCAAACTTCCAACAAAAGATGACTCCCTCATAAAAGGGACATCTCTTCACTCTATTTTTTATAAATAGACTGCTCCCTTGAAGGACAACTATACCAAGTCACTAGCAAAAATACAATGAAAATATCCGAAGCTTCCCACATCGATCAGCTTCGCAAGACCTCAAGGAGATAATATACTCATCCCATATAGACTTCCCGCATTGATCAGTCTATTAAAAACAAACATAAAAATGAAGAAAATGATAAAAAAATTCATCATGGACTTGCCTATTTTTGATCATGGGTTTCTTGCTAAGAAAAACATGTTATTTCACACTAGGTTACACTAAACCACCCATTCTCACCTCATTGCCTTTTCATCCTAATTTCCTCTTTACTCAAGGGACTTTCCGCAACCATGACATTTCATGATTATGTGACTTTCTTCACCCTTAGAATGGTCCATTATGCAACGCCTTTAGGGTCTTACATTCATAAGCCCATCTTGGGTATGGTAGACTCATTAGGGTTCTTATCAATTAAGTGGCTCTGTTTCCACTTCTTACCATTCACCTTCCTCATTACTTATTGATTATCTTACACATGACCATATCATCAACACCTATATTTAAAACAACTTAACCATGCCTATACCTTAACAAACCACGCCAATCCCTAAAAACCTACGCCTATCACCTAAGACTCAATCCATGCCTATGACCTACATTCAACCATGCCTAACACCTAAAACCAACCCATTCCTCTACTTCATCATAATCTTCCCTAGCTTATGGGAGAACTACATTGGCTTGAGGCCCCTTTTCATCAGGGCTATGTAGGAAACACTTTGAGGGCATGGGGCCTTGGAGGTTAGCTCAGCCACTCTTTACCCTAACCAATTCCCCTTTCACTTTCCTATTCACATTCTACCTTAGTTTCCATTTTATATCAATAACTAGAAATTAAACCAAACAAGCATCAATTAATACACATTTTTACCACATCATCAAATCATTCATTTATCATTTTCACATTTCCATTATAGCACATATTTGGAAATTTAAACCATAACCTACATATACATCACCATTTTCCCCCATGTTACCAACAACTTGGACATTAAATCAAACTAAATCAACCTAACTCAATCATGCCTAAACCAACCTAACTCCACCATGCCTAAATCAACCTAACTCAATCATGCCTAAACCAACCTGACTCCACCATGCCTAAATTGACCTAACTCAATCATGCCTAAACCAACCTAACTCCACCATGCCTAAATCAACCTAACTCAATCACCTATTTGACCTCACTCTACCATGCCTACATGACCTTGACTCAATCATGCCTAATTCACCTAGTTTCCATCACGTACACACATAATAACGGAAATTAAAAATAAGTACACCATCCATACTATAAATATCATCTATAAATTAGAACTTTGTGTATACATACATATGTACACATAATACAAATAAATACAAACATCTCAAAACTCTCATGTACATCTCCGCTCTCAAAAATATCATGTACATCCTTTGCACGCAGTCGTATATCTCAAAATACACAATATATATGGAGGTACACGCAACTATCAAGCATCTCCCCATCGGATATCCTCCATGCGCTATCTCGATGGTATCCTCCTCCTCTCGTTGCTCCCATGCGTAGCATCATACTAGCATCTCCCCACCCACCATGGGCCTCGGTCTAACCTCTAATGTCCCCTCACCTGGAGCTGGCCTCCATACACTAGTGGCCTCGCCCTGCTCCTCTGCTTATGGGCTTCTCAGCCCCTATACTCTCTACACTATGAGTGTGGGACTTGGTCCTCTCACTCGAAGCCTGTTGTGCTCTATACTCGGCATAAGATGGGATGTCTATCCCTGTGGCCATCAAGTGGTCCTGATAGTATCGTGCCTCACCCAGGGCATCCCTAAACCTAGCCATCGGTACGGTCTGCAGAGGTGCCACCATTTCGACCCCTCAAACCCTTCCAGCCTATCGCGCACGACCCTGTCCCGCTACTACCTATAATAAGGGACCTTGTTCCTGTGCCTGTACCTGTATCGAGGGACCCTGTCCCACCCCTATCTATAAAATGGGACCCTATCCTTGAGCCTGTGTAGGTGCATGTGCATGTACCCAGGCACCCATTGAACCATACCTACAAAATCAACCTACCCCTACATTACCTTTGCTACATCTTAGGAGTTATTATTTTACTTATACCTTTTCCTTACCCATGTCGTTACCTATATACCTTGACTTGAATCACTTTTTGTGACCTTTGACCCTTTGTGCTCATTGTACCTTGCGACATGGTTACTCGTGTTGTTCGGCCTACCGACCTTACCTTACCTATTGTCGTGATGTTTATCCTGACCTGACCTTTGGTGTACCGGAACATACCTAAATGTTCCTACACCTGACCTCTATTGTGTTTCCACACCATATCCTATACCTTGGATATTAGAATCACTTCAACCCTATTTAGATGGACCTATCGACCTTAGTCGAAGTAGAGTTTGAAAGATTCTCAACATAAGTATCGTGTCGTAGTTTCTAACATGTGTGTACGCTCAATGGCCACTACCTTTGACCCTGGCCCATTTACTTATTTACTCGATTTTACCTTTTACCTTTACCCAATACGCCCACTGATCTTCATTTTCCCACCTCTTCATTTTATCAAACCACTCACCGCTTCCATCTCTTAGCTCATCGATTCCTAGTTTGAGGGGTGTTATTTTCACCCATGCTTAGGGCAACACCACCCTCACTTACACTCGACACAACCATTTCCTATTTTTGTCGGCAAATCGCTTACCAATACAAGCCACGTGACAAAAAGGGAGAAAATGTAGACACCAAAATTAGGTCATACTCCCCTTGGTCCCCTTTAAAATAACCAACTTAAACACATTCACCTAACCATGACCCTCATCCCCAAAATTAATATTAATTTAATTATTTACAATTAAATTAATACCCATCCTCACCCCATTTATTAATTTAACTTAGTTACTTTAATTAAATGGATCCACACCTCACCTAGACACCTCATCTAGATACATCAAGATATAGACCTATTCATAACATGTTTCCATAAATGAATAAGGCTTGGTTCAACCATAAAAATCAAGGCTTATTATTCCTCTAACCACCTTCCCACTCATAAAAACATAATGTCATTTCGATCCATGAATAAGTGGATAGACTAGGCCCAACTGATTGTGAGATTTGTTATTTTTATCAAACCTAGGGAATCCCACCTTAACTGACACCAGTCAACCAAGAACCATCATCGGTTACCATTTATTCACTTAAGGAACCTTGTGGAAAAGGTTGGCACATTCTGGAATCAAGTAAAATAGAAGAGAGCTACATATAAAGCGTAACTGAGTCTTTTCACACCTACAAACATCCATAGCCAGCACCAAGATAGATCCAGAGGTATTGCACTCATGGTAACATTTGGGAAGCACTATTATGGTACCAAACATCATTCCTTTGATCAACCATCATCACCATCTAGCCATTTGAACCTGCACCATAGTAAGTACACTTTTTACCTGCATCATCTATTTCTACTTCAGTCTATTGGGTTCTTCTATTGTTGTTATCAGTTTCCACTTGCACCCTCACTCCCCTACCATTTACTTTCCTATAAACTCAACCATTCCTCCACCCACACCATTAAATCACCTATATCTGACTATTACACATCTCTGAGTATAACTAATATTCCTACAGACCTCTCCACCCCCTTTTTTTCTCTCTATTTAACCTCAGATCAACCTCTACAACCAGATCTTTTTGAGTTTTATTAGCCCACCTCTACCGATGTCGGTTACCCATGATCATCGTCAGTTCTACCTAACCGTGATCGGTCATACCCAACCGATGTCGGTCTTTATGTCTACCAACACCGTATAAACCAACAACCACCTACCTACCAATACAACCAAAACACCTTACCCAACCCTCGTTAAGACCTTTTCTATGACCTACAAACCACCTCGAATAACCTGCAACTGACCCAAGACCTTGACCCACATAATTTTTAGTCTTTAATTGGATCGACATTGATAGTGATCTTAGGTACCCAAATCATAATACTAGCACTAGATTCATTTATGTACATATTCCAATTATTCATACTTGTTTTATAAAAATAGTGGATTGACAACCTTCTAGGGAGTATCACACTTCCCAGATCTAGTATACACTAGGTAGTCCACTGTCATATATTATGTAACTCTTCTTTGGTGGTCTTTTTTCTATTTCAAGTAGTTCCTCCTAGCCAACAGGAAGCTCTCACAATCAGCATCAGATCAAGAAGTTAGAACACGCGCACAACCTTCAAACCAACCAACACAACAGGTATTCCTCCTTGACCCACACCATTATATGTTTCATCACATTCAAAATGTAAAGAAAATGGTGAAATTGTTATATATATATTTTTATATACTTGGATAGGAGTGTACATCTTTTTTTTTGAGATGCACTTTCAAATTCTTCATCACACACACCTCAAAAGAGGGGGCAAACATCCAAGGTTTTATTCTATATTTTAAGTAGATACATGCATCTTTATGGGTAGAGACATATTTAGTGGCAATAAAAATGCCTTAGAATTGGACTCAAGCATAAGAATTTGGAAAAATATACGTGAGAGGGTCAAGACTATACAACTCGACTAAGACCATACAAACCTTTTTGACCCTATCATATGGTTTTTCCTAGGGATAATTTTCTCCAAAATCTATTAACATTATCATTTTTTCATCACTAGTACATCATTTTCATATGGTTTCATACTCGATTGACTCTGTTTGGCATGCATTTAGGGGGCACTAAGTATTCCATTCTCTCTTTCTCCATTGTACTTAGTTTCACTTCCATTTTTGAATACATTGGGGGCATAGGTCTCCTTTCATCACTCTAGTTTCAACATGCAATCAATTTTATTCAATTTCTACTCAATTGTGTGGCACATGGGAAGAGTATGGGGGCATTTATTTCTCTTTTATATTATGTGTCCTAATTTACAAAATTGGGATTATATTCATCTGAAGTGGTATGGTCTATGGGGTTATGGAAAAATTCTTCGTGGGTAGAAATTTCTTATCCTTTTACACTTAAGGGAGATATTAAAGTTGTTCAATGACTTTTATACATAGTATTCCTCCTTGGTGGTGTGCTTTAGTTCCTCTTTTTTATTCTTATCTTTGACATTCATGTGTTGGGTTGGTACGCCTAATACATTGACCTCTCCTCGGCATAAGTTGGGTACCGATCATCCCCAATTCTTCATCAAAGTTTGAAAAATCCAAAATCTCCAAGGCATAAGAATGGGAGCACGTTCCCTCCGTAAAATAAATAGGTGTATTCCTTCCATGTTTTGCAGTTCTTTTGGGATTTCTTAATACACATTTCTTTATAGTACTTTCATTACATTATGAGATAAATTTCAGTTTCTTATATTGGGCATTGACTACATTGTGTTACAATTTTAATTTTGGAGCGTGTCAACACTAAGACAATGGGACACTATAAAATAAAGTTTTTGCAAGAAAAGACAAAGTGTGTCTACACACTCATGTATATTTTCCTTTAAGCATGTAATTTTATTTCATACTTAAAGGGGGGAAATTTAGACACTCAAATTTGGCGATATATCCTTTGACACTACTGATCTTGTCATTACACACTTGCATGTACAAATGTACTCTCCTCAATCTTTCTTAGCACACCCTGATAACTCTTCAATTACTTACTTATCTTTACACACCTCTATGTCATCATTTTCTAAATTTTAACTACATAAAACACATTTAGAAACATCCATCTTCTCGACTCATAAAGTAAAAACATGTTTTTCCCTCTTGGTCAAAACCACCATTTTTCGGTCAATTTGTACAATTATACAAGTCAACTCTATTATAAAGTTTTGGACTAACATGATTTGGGCTAATTATTTTGATTCTATCACATTAATATGAGAAAATGCATCCCCTTGGTCAGCCTTTCATGTCATAAAAACATTCAGAATCATATATAAGCAAGTTAATCATATCTCATTTAGGGACCCAACATGTTAAGGACTCCTTATGTAAAAACAAACACAAAAGGAACTCCAAGCTCCCTAAACTATGAAATAACTCACGCACGTCCATTAGGGAAACACCCTCTACATGTATAAAGTCTCCTTCTAGGTCTAGGAGTCTCCATCTTCATTCTACAAGTAAGCAAAGTGAACTTTCCCAAGTATTTGAGCAAGTGTAAAACTCAAGAAAAGCAATGTAGTTAAGTTATGATTGCACTAAAGTATATATCACATACTAGGAGAAAGGTGTGCGATTAGAGCCATCTTTGTAAAAATGGAAACGTCAATGATGCATAGGGCACCTACAACCCACCTAACTTTAGATTTCAAGAACTTCTTCTTATACTACAAGGGTTCTAAGGTTTGAGTAGAGTTTATAGATTCCTTCTAAAAGTGAGCAAAGGAGACCGAAACACGAAAAAAATTCATTTCCAGGAAGGAGAAGCACTCGAATTTGTAGACCTAGATTCTTAGCAGGTCTAAGACCATATAAAAGGGTTAGGACTGTACAAATGCTCCTGACCTAGTTATACAGTTTTGACCGAGTTCGAGCTTTTAGGTGTCGATTTTGTAATGAGCATTTTCAGCCTCGAATTATCCTATGCCTGCACTCATATCACTCGAGACTCTCCCAAATCCACACATAATCATCTAAGATTAATTTTCCCTTTTTTATATGGTTGTTAGATCAATAGTCACTTTACAAAGTGTTATTTTTATTTGTATAATTAATGTTGGAAGTTAATTAAATCAAAATATCCACTTATTACATTATTTCATCATTTTTATGTATGTTAATTAGAAACACACTAAAAAATTGAAAGGGAATGAAAAATGATTCACAAAAACACCGAAATCACTAACACACATGAACAACAAAAACTCTAAGCAAAGACAAAGTGCTCCTACACACTCATGTATCTTTTCCCTTAAGCATGAAATTTTCATTCCATACTTAAAGGTGGGGCAAATGTAGACATTTTAATTCGCCAATTTATCCTTTGACACTGCTAATTGTGATTGTGATTCTTGGCTAACACACACCCACATCCTATCCCCACTCAGTGTATCTTGTTATCTCTTTCCTAACTTATTCATTCCCACACATTGATGTGTCAATAAATTTTGAATATAAATACATAAGATCAATGTTTAAACTATGTTTTCCTTTGTGTAAATTTCATATTCAATCTACCTTTTCCCTATTCAAAATTGTATAGATTGGTCATGACGCATAACTCATCCTACACCAACACATTTTCCATCTCGTCCTTTTAATGCAATAACATTTTTTTGGGTCTTTTCATCTTCCTGAGTCATCCTTATCATGATAATTTACCTTCAAATCCCTATATAAGCAAGTTAACATCACTTCATTTATAAAATTGGCATTCTATTGACATCCCTATTACAAATACATGCCAAAGGCACTCAAGGCTCCCTGAATCTTCCCAAAGCTAATACACATTCATTAGGGAAACCATTACTATATTTTTTGAAGCACTCAAATAGGTTAAGGAGTTTAGATTCCTTAATTTCTAGGCACAACAAGTTCCCAACTTCAAACTCTTAATAAGATCACGATATATATCAAGTATGTTTAAAGTGGTTCATTGTCAACTAGTTACATTTATATATATGTTACATGGTAGGTGGAGAACTACATGTGGTTTGAGGCCTCTTTGAAGTAGTGCTTTGGAATAGGTGGTGTAAGTATTACAATTCAACCTAAACAATAACCTTCTTATAAGGCATTCCACCCATGGTTAGGTTTTTACATGATTCAAACTAATTACAGATGGTTTTTAGATTATGTGAAAACTAGGGTTTAACAACAAAACACGTTTCCAGACCACCAAAGGAACCCATAAAGTTACATAGTTTTGTTCATGAGGATTCAAGGTTGTACTATAGGAGAAGGAATGGATTATACATAGTGACCAAGATGTACAATCCTGCAACAATAGGAATTCATATCACAATATCATAAACAAAGTATCTTCAGTCTATGCACTCCCAGATTATCTAATATGTGCATCTAGATCTCTTCTATATAGTCCTACGTAGCTAAGTATGATACGCCCTTAATCATATATCTTACATTGGATGTATATAGCCAACTTATGGCTATCATAACTTATTATCATTATGTATCTCTTTCATATATGTTATATTATCATTAATGGGTCGGCCTTGGTGTTGGCCATAGCATAGGAATAGTATATACAGGGGTTAATAGGTAGTAGTTGATGATCATATTGAGCATTTGAGTCTTATTGTTTGGTTTGGAGATTTCTCCCTCAAAGTGGCTAAGTTGTTCTACTTGCATATTGAGATCATTTATCTAAAATATTGTGTTCATTGGTGTTATATTGCTGTTAATAATCAAATTTATACAAGTAATTCCATTACAATTGGTATCAAAGCTTGAACTCATTCAAGTGTTGTGTTAAACCCTAATTGTGAAGGTTCCGCCATATCTCAAAATTGGTAGCGATTTTTTATGCAAATTTTTTTTTAGTGTGGAAAAATTAGTCAAGTAAGCTCCCCTCAAATTTTTAAGAATTTCTAACATGGTTTGCAAAAGCTATAGCATTTTTATGATTTTTCATAATTCGGCTACCTAGGGTGCAATTTGTGGAATTTTTCAAAGTTATTTACATTTCCAGAAAGAGGATTAAAACTTAGTTTGATTTTTTTCTTTTATTTTTTAAAAATTTGTCTAAATTCCTATTGAAATCCCAAACCCTAAATTTTGACCTTGATCCCTAAATCCTGCCATTTAGGGGCATCATGGCTGAGCCTTCGACAAGAGGCAAAAAAATCCCATCACTCCAAATAAAACCCCCTGAAAAGGATGAAATAACAATTGAGGAATTAGATTCGTAAGGGGTAACTATAGAGTCCTCAGGGTTAGGGTTTACTTCAACAAACCATAAGGTAAGCTATCTTGAGTTAGAGTTGCAAAACCTTGAGGGTAGAGTGGCTAGAAAAGAAGATGTAGAAAATATTGGACAACGATTGGAGGATTTCATTCACCAATTTAGTTATAATATAATGGGTCATCATATCCTTCCTAATTAACCACAACTCAATCATACTCATATTAACCAAGGTGGATCTTTAGGTCAAAGTAATAGACAAACTAGCCAGGGTGGATCTGCAAGCATGAACAATCCAAATACAAACACTCTGCAGCTTGTAACATGATTCCAAAAGTGAAAATGTGTAAGTTTTATGGAAAGGATCCACTCAATTGGATTAACTAGATGGATAATTTATTTGATCTTTATCGGATTCCATTAGGACAAAAGGTTACCATGGCATCTTTGTATCTCGAACCCGACCAATTCATTTGGTATCGATGGTTATGTGCTCAAAGGCAAAAGAGTGGTCTCAATGTTACATGGATAGTCTTCACCGAAGAGTTGTAATTTCACTATAGTTATAGTGTGTCGTAGAATTAGTTCAGGTCGATTAGCAAAGTTATGAAAAACAGAATAGTTAAAGATTACATCCATCAATTCCAAAACCTTTCCTTACGAGTGGAAAATATTCCTGAAGAGAATCAGAATGACTTATTTCTTGGGGGTATTAAATAACACATTGAGACTAAGGTGTGTATGTTTAATCCTCATAAGGTTTTAGATTCTATGATCATGGCACGTAGGGTAGAGGTAAAATTTCTTTCCAGTAGGAAACAAATTGTCACTAATATCAGATATTGTATCACCTTTCCACCATCATTCCCTCATCCAATTAGACTTATACCTCAACAAATTGAACAAAAGATAGCTAAAGGGTTATGTTTTAATTGTGACAAAAAAATTTGACCATGACATAAGTTTGTTGAAAAGAAGTTTTTCTATGAGGGGCCTAATGAAGAAGAATAAAATGAAGTTGAAGAGGTGGAGCAAAAGGAGGAATTAGGAGATCCCTAGCCAACAATATCATCTCATGAAATTTCAGGTATTAACACTCCCCAAACTCTCAAAGTAGTTGGATTCTTAAAAAATAGAGGTTAATAATGTGATTGATTCAAGAGGTACTCACAACTTCATCAATTATAAGTTAGTTGTACACTTGAACTTACGGATTTCTCTAGCTCCGAATGTCAAGTCATGATCATTGATGGAAAATGCCATAACATTAATCTCACCATGGGAGATTACTTGCTAACTAGCCCTATATATGCCATTGTCATGGGAGGAGCAGACATTGTGTTAGGAGTTTAGTGGCTTACCACCTTGGGAACCATTGAAATGAATTTCCAAGAGTTGTTCATGCAATTTCAATTAGAAGGGAGGAATTTTAAACTAAAAGGACCAAGAGAAAATTCCTTATAGATGGTAAGTTCTCATCAGATGCAAAAATTCTTAGAAAAGGTGCAAAGGGGTTTGTGGCACAACTATTTTCATTGGAAGCACATCATTCAAATACATTTATACCCTCAGATATGCAAGTAGTTATAGATGAGCACTCAATGGTGTTTGGAGAAATGCCAAAGGGTTTACCTCCAAAAGAGACCATGACCATGCCATCCAAATTAGTACCGGAGTCAACCACCCAACATCAGACCTTATAGGTACCCCTATGTGCAAAAGAGTGAGATTGAGAAGATAGTACAAGAGATGTTAGAATCAAGACTTATTTGTCACAGCTTAGAGTTCTTACTCTTCTCCTGTAGTGATGGTATGGAAAAAAGATGATAATTGGCACATGTGTCCAGATTACAGGGAACTCAATAAGTACATAGTTAAAGATAAGTTTCCTATTCTTATAATTGATGATTTGTTAGATGAGTTACATGGTGTTGTTTACTTTACAAAACTTGATCTTCGTTGTGGATATCATAAAATTAGAATCAAGGATGAAGATATTCATAAAACAATTTTCAGGACACATGAAGAACACTATGAGTTCTTGGTAATGCCTTTTGGACTAACAAATGCACCCTCTACATTTCAAAGCTTGATGAATTCCATCTTTAAGCCATTTCGTGAAAAAAAAATTAGTGTTCTTTGATGATATATTAATCTATAGTAAAACATGGGAGGAACACCTGCATCATGTAAATAAGGTGTTCAAACTCTTGAACAACATCAAATTTATGCAAAGCCTTCTAAGTGTTATTTTGGTGTCAAGGAGGTTGAATATTTGGGTCATATTGTCTCTTATGAAGGTGTTAAAGTGGATCCTAACAAGATAAAAGCCATGCTTGAATGGAAGGTTCCCAAAACCCTAAAAAATATCCAAGGATTTTTGGGGCTTATAGGTTATTATCATATATTTGTAAGGAATTATGGTAGCATCACAGCACCACTCACAACTTTATTGAAGAAGGACTCTTTCCATTGGAACGAGCAAGCTACTACGGCATTTGAGAAGTTGAAGGAGGCCATGTGCACCACTCCAGTTCTAGCCACCCCAGATTTTTCCAAAACATTCATTGTTGAATGTGATGTTTCAGGGTATGGTATTGGGGTAGTACTCATGTAAGAAGGTTGACCCATTACCTTCAAGAGCCACTAGTTCAAAGGTAAGAATATATCTAAACTAGTTTATGAGAAAGAAATTCTAGCCATACTTCATGCAGTGAAGCAATGGAGACCATATCTAATGGGTAGATATTTCAAAGTAAAGACAGATCATGATAGTTTGAAATACTTCTTAGAGAAACATTTATCATCTGAAGAACAACGAAATGGGTCTAAAAATGTTGGGGTATGATTTTGAGATAATATATAAGAAAGGGAAAGAGAATGTAGTTGTTGATGCTTTATCTCGGAAGGATGAATCAACCGAGGCATTATTGTGTGCCATCTTTGTATTACATGAGGATTGGATAGAGGATGCAAGGTTTGAATGGAAAAATGACCCAATTACACAAAATCTCATTCATAATCTCCAACAGGATCCAAGAATGTTAGAAAAAATTGTATGGAAAGGATATATTTTATGATATGAAGATAGATTATATCTATGTAAGAATTCAATCCTTAAAATAGGGTTCTATCTGAGCTCCATGCTTCTCCAATAGGGGGCATTCTAGCTTCTTTAAGACTTATCATCGAATCAAGCATGATTTTTTTTGGGAAGGGCTAAAAGGGGATGTCCAAAAATTTGTGGCGGAATGCATGGTTTATCAACAAAATAAGGGCAAAAAAAATAAGTCCCTAGGTCTTTTACAACCTCTATCTATTCCTAACCAGAGGTGGGAAGAGGTGTCCATGGACTTCATCACGGGATTGCCTAAATCAGAAGGTAAAAATGTAATCATGGTGGTGGTGGATAGACTCATAAAATATGACCATTTTTGTGCCTTATCACATCCATTTTTCAGTCACAGTAGTAGCAGCCTTCAAGGATACAGATTCGGAAGCTACATGGGACACCAAATATTATAGTAAGTGATCTGTGACCCTATCTTTACTAGTAATTTTTGGACTGACTTGTTATCATGCTTAGGCACACAACTAGCTTGTAGTTCTTCTTATCATCCCCAATCTGATGGGAAAAAGAGGTGGTAAACAAGTTCTTGGAGGGATATCTTCATTGTTTTACCTTAAATAAGCAAGCGAGATGGGTCCAATGGTTACCATTGGCAAAATGGTGGTATAACACCTAATTTCATACTTCATCTAAAATGTCTCCTTTCTTGGCATTATATGGGTACCATCCACCATCTATAACCTCATCTTTGAGAGTTTATCCAAGGGTTTGAGTAGTTGAAGAACATATTCAACACCAACAAGAGGTGTTTTCTAGTCTCAGGGAGAATTTGGCCATGTCACAAAATTGCATGAAGTAGCAGGCAAACCAACATTGCAGTGAAAGAAATTTTGAATTCGGTGATTGGGTTTTTGTGTGTTTACAACCATATAAGAAAATTTCCTTGAAACAACACAAAAAGGATAACAATATTTCACCTAAATACTATGGCCCTTATCAACTATTACAGAAGATTGGCAGTGTAGCATACAAACTAGAATTTCCTTCGACTACTTGAATTCATTGAGTCTTCCATGTATCTTACCTAAAGAAGGTAATTAGATAGATAGTATCAACCCAGAAAATGTTACCAAAGCTTGACGAAGAGGGAAGAATCATCCTGGAATTAGAATGCATCCTTCATACATGCAATAAGTGATTGAGGACAAGGGTCATCACTAATATTTGATCAAGTGGAAAAATATAGACAATGAAGATGCAACTTGGGAGGATGCAAACTTCCTGCGCAGTAGATCTAGATCTTCTCAACATTGGGGAAAATGTTTCTTTGAAGGGGAGGGGCATGTTATGCCCTTAATCATATATCTTACATTAGATGTATATAGCCAACTTGTGGCTATCATAACTTCTTATCATTATGTATCTCTTTCATATATGTTATATTATCATTAGTGGGTCGGCCTTGGTTTTGGCCATAGCATAGGAATAGTATATATAGGGGTTATTAGGTAGTAGTTGATTATTATATTGAGCATTTGAGTCTTATTGTTTGGTTTGGAGGTTATCCCCTCGAAGTGGATAACCTATGCTAATTTTATATTGAGATCATTTATCCGAAATATTGTGTTCATCGGTGTTATATTGTTGCTAATAATCGATTTATAAAAGTAATTTCATTACAAAGTATATCTTACCTCTTGTGTTTTCTATTTTTTAACACATTGTAATCATTAATTCCAAGAACCAATACATTATACTAATATTTTATAATTAATTTTGGAAGTCAATTAATCATAATAACTCCTAGTTTTTTAACCTTGCATTCCTTTTTTAGTGTTGTGTATGTTTGTAACAATTAATCTACTAAAGTTAAAAGGGTATAAGACACTCGCTTCCTAGGAAAGTACATCATGGTCAAGACCATGGTCTTAATTATACTACGATCCCGATTATACTATATAGTTTTGACCTTGTTCGGATTCTCGCCCCATTTCAAAGCATCTATAAATCTTTCTGGTCTAAGTCTAGTAAAAAACATGTTCCCATAATTTTTAATCTATCTCAGATGTAGAAAATATCCTGATGAATTCCCCTATTTTGAGGTGCATTACATAAAGAATTTGATTGTGCGAGATCAAGATAATATATGTGTACCCATGTGTAATAAGTTTGATAATCTCTTTGTAGACACTAAATCACACACTTTAGGTATCTATCTAGTCCTGATCATATAATATTATTCATATGATTCCTAAGTAAGAAAAGTATTAATTGATCTCTATTTTTGGCCATCTTTGTTTTCTTTATGTTGTCTCTCTTGGTCTTACACTCCTTCTTTCCTAGTTTGTCTTTTCATACTCTATCATTTCTCATTATGGACACTAAAGATTTCACTAGGATGCCAATGCTAAGTGCCCTGCACCTCTTTTTACTTTTTTCACATCTTCTGGGTCATTTTTAGCCATTTGGGCATCTTATATTTTTGGTAGTTAGCCTTTTCAGGGTTGATTACAAAATTCAAGCAAGGGAATCATATAAATATAAAGTTATAATACCATAGTAAAAGACCAAGCTCTAAGCATTAGTTATAACCACCTAAGGTTGCATCCAAGAGCATTCTAAGAGCATTCAAGCATCCATCTAGCTCCACACAAGGGACAACAGACTATCATTTCTGTATACACTTCATAGGAAGAGAATTTCATTCTTTCATGCACACATCTATTTACATATTTTACATCTAATTACTTGTTCACTATCAAGTGCAACACACACAAGAGCCACCTAGGGCACAATTTTGACACACACACACATAAAAATACATTAGGTCTAAGATGTAGTGCAATTTTCAGTCTTAAGTTCACTTTTTTAATAGTCAAGGACAGTCGACCCCTCATTTGCACATTTTTAAAGATTTGATTTGTTTTTGGGGTTTTACAGGTTCATTTCTTTATTACAAAGTTATAGGTGACATCTACGAACTTGGTGCGACATACTAGTGACAGAAGTGAAGGAAAATGAATAATTCACAACCCTCTAAATTTTGTTTCCCGAGGTGTTGAGTAGTAGCGAGGAGCCCGAGTAGGTCTATAGTGCCCGTAGGTGCCCCCGACCCGATCCAGTGCCCTAATCAAGCAGATCTTGCGATCATGAAATTTTAGGGCTTTAATGTGACACTCTCTCCTTTATGTTCATCGGTTTGTCACTTGACATAGTCCAAATTATTTGTGAATCATCTAAGTCCTTCAATCTCTCCTTTGCCACCAGGGTTTCATAATTTCTAGATTATTTGGCTTGGGTCAATTTTTGTACTTTATTACATATATTCAGTGTTGTCACATAATTAGTATTAGGTATCTATTTATTCCAATATTTTCCTAATCATTTGGTGAACCCAATGATTCAAACCCTTCTTTTTGAGTATTTCTTCATCTTATCAAGTCATAGATCAATCTTCTTATCTTTCTTTTACTCTAAGGTTTCTAAAGCATGGTTACTATTGTTGCTGATTTTATGCAATTTCATAATTAGCATCCTCCTCACTTTATTACACCTATGGGTGATCCTATTATCAATGTAGTAACTACTCGCCACACTCATCCTCCTACAGCTCCGCATGTTTCCATCCCACTGCTTATCACTTTTATAGCTCCCCTACTACTTCTAAAGGTTATGATATCATTGAGCAACTTAAGAATACACCGGAAAAATAATCTCTATGACCTATTACACAATGTGCTTGAGTTTCATCATACATTAGAGGCTTCCCTTCATTCTATCCACATTAAGAGTGATAATTATTCAGTAGCATTCACCCACCTCATTCAATCTATCAAAAATATTCCACGTGTTATTTCATTCACTGATGAGGACATATCACCATCTGTTATTGACAATCCATGTGCACCTTTGCTTATCATTGCTATCATTGGCACCATTTGTATAAAGCATGTACTTGTAGACACAAATATTGCACATTAGACAATATTTAGCCCGATCTTATACTATTATTTAGAAGGTTCTCAAGTGTACAAAGTACCAATTAATCCCCCTTTTTGCCATCTTTTTTTTATGTTTTACTTCGTCTTTCCCGCATATTTCCCAATACCTATCCACCCATTTCATAACTTCCTCGAGATTCTAGCCCTGATTCTGGGTGCCCTACCCTATATTGGGGTGCCCCAGGGCGCCTTGGTCCCACCCTGGGTGCCCCTCTCTATGTTTAACCTCTTTCACTCCTTTTTGGGTCACTTCTAGCCATTGGTCTCCTTTATCTTTTCCTCAATCAGCATTGTCGGGATTAATTGTGAAATTAAACTTGAGATCCCTATAAATATAAAGCTTATAAGACCATAATGAGGGTCTTAGGTCATTGCATCCTATCACTACTATCACTCCATCTAGGGCTACATCCATTGCACCATCTTGCATCCACATAACACCATACATTCAAGCTAGGAAGTTTGCATCACACACATTCTTAGAGGAGGGATTCTATACATTCTATTCTACTATCTACATCTTATATAACTACCATAGCTCGCTATTTCACAAAGTGTAACTAACACGAGAGCACCTAGGGCACGACATACACACACTCATGTTAACTACATCGAGTGTCTCAATGTGTAGTACAAAGGCTTAGTGATAAGTCCACTAGTTTGGTAGATGAGGTCAATCTGACCCCTTCTTCTTCTTCATGTGCAAGGTGTCATCCAGTTCATCCAGCAAATCTAGTCGACAAACCAGGCAAGGTTTTAGACCTAGTTGTGACACTACCAAACACGGTCATGAGTCCATGTATAGTTCACAAAGCACTGCAGAATCTAGACCAGGGCACCTCGGGGCACCCCAATACACTCCCAAGCACCTGTGTCACTTTAGATAATCCAAATCTACCCTTTACAGGGGTCCCCTGAATGATAAATCCCGCACTTCTAGATTTTATTTTTAGATCTACGAAAGTCTACAGTAATCAGCTAAGTCATCTTCCCTCTCCTTCCTTTCCATTAGGGTTTCTATTTCATTTAGCATAGTTTATTACTATTCATTGCATATAGCTTTACTTTGTTTACTGTGTTTTAGTCCTCCTATTTAGATTAACACTAGAACCCTAAATCCTCCCTTTAGGTTTAGGAACTTACTTATATTTTTGTTAATCGGTACTCATGGACAATGGATCTACCGTTAATTTATGTGTTCATTCTCTTTTAAAGAAAATCAGCATCGAGACAGTCTAATTACTAAGAATTCCACTTAATTAACTAAAATTAACTAAATAGGGGAAAGTATGATGAGATTTAATCTAATCTAGGTGGATATAAACATTGTAAATAAATGCACTAAAGTAATATAGAGTAATTAAATAATTAAACTAATGGAAATAAAACCCTAAAGTGCAAGAGTAAGGTGAGGAAAGAACTCAATTGATTATGGGTAAGCTGACTTGCAAAGTGTTGCGGTATGACAAGAAATTCTAGAAGTAGGAACGGGCTATCAGAGGGTCCCAAAGGGTGGATCTGGAAGTTCTAAGTAGACTAGAGTGTTCAAGAGGTACTTGGGGCACCTTAGTACGTAGAAAAATAGGTGCCCTGGTCTCTGAAAAGGTTCATAACTTGATTCTTTCAGGGTCGAAAGATTCCTTGTAACCTTTGTTGCTCTGTCGCACTAGATTTCTTGGACTACAACGAATGTACGAAATATTTCAAGAGAAATAATGACCTGTAAAAGACCCAAAAGGAAGTAAAAACCCCTAAAAAAAAAAATATGTAAATGAATGGGTCAAATCGACCTAGACCTACGCACAACAAGTGGGCTTACTAAATTGAGCGTTGTACTACATTTTGGACCCAAATGTAGTTCTGGTGTGTGTGTGTGTGTGTATGTCATGCCCTAGGTGCTCTTGTGCTCAGTCACACTATGTGAAGTAGTGAGAAATAACTAAATGTAGAAAATGTAATAGCATGTGTGCATGGAATAGAATAGAATCCCTCCCCTATGAAGTGTGTGTTGATGCAGATCTCCTAGTCTTGATGCATGAAACTATGTGGATGCAAGTGATGCAATGGATGCAACTCTAGATAGAGTGATAGTAGTAGATGACATTAGGGACCCTCATTATGGTTTCATAACTTTATATTTATAGGGTTCTCTTGATCTAATTTTGTAATTAATCCCGACATGGCCGACTAGGAAAAAGATAAGCATGAAAAATGGCTAGAAGAGGCCTAAAAGAGGTGGGAAAGTAGAAAAGGATCGGGGCACCCAAGATGCGGACTAGGCACCCTAGTTTAAGCTAAAATTACGGGAAAGTACCAAAATAGACTAGGCATGTATATAAAATTGTGTGGGAATGACGAAATAAAAGTAAAACAAGATGGCCAAAAGGTGGGATTAATTAGTACTTTATTCACTCAAGAACCTTCTAAATAGTAGTATGAGACTAGCTAAATAATGTCTAAAGTGCATGATTTTGTGACTACATTTTGCCCCCACTTTATGTTGGTGAGTGAAAGCTCGGTAACATAAAGTAGATAGAGATGCGTACCTGATGTCCATGTAGAGTGTAGTAGAAAACGTGCCAAAGGACTAGACAAAAGCGTGGAATGATAAAAAGATGGAGGAGCATGGAAACTATAGATGAAAAATGTGCATAGAAAAAGTGATGAGAGTGAACCTAGGGTGGAATGTGTGTGTAGCTACTACGGTGTGTAGTGTACCTACATGGTTAGTAAGGTGTGTGCCATCGTAGAATCTTGTTGTTTACATTTTTGTTGTCGTTGCCTCAAATTTGATTGTTTATTTCTCATACGGTCAAACCTGCAAGGAGAAAATGATCAAGTAGTCAAATATGTATGTATGTAAAATGTACATGTGTATAGAAATGTGTAAAATATGCAAATGTAAAATATGCGAAATGAAAAGTATAAATGGAACATGTGCACCTAATCCATGTCAAGAGAAAGGGTGTAGAATGATATCTTGTCTTCGCTACTGAGTTTTTGGGTGATCTTACACTACCCTGGTTGAAGAAGTGTAGGGAGGAAATGTTCTGTGTCCTCTAAGCTCTAACCACTTCTATTGAAAATGTGTGTGAAGATATCTTTGTAGCATCCTGGTTTTTGGGTGATCCGACGCCACTGGTCGAAGTAGTGTAGGGAGGCACACCCACTATAACCTCCAAGCCTGTAACTACTTCCCGAAATGCTAAGAACACCATGTCCTGTAAAAGACGTTGTGTATGGGGTTCATAGACTGGTCTGAACCCACTCGATGTATGTAAACCCACAATGCCAAGGGTGGAAATTACATTGTACTAAACCGGTGTAGCTGTGTTATGTTAGTATGTAAACCCTCAAATGATTTCCCCCTCTTTTGGGGCACATGTGACATCATTGATAGGAGAATGCAGCCCCAAAAGAGGACCAACCACACTTTGAACTATGTACCCTGGAAAGTGCTTGGTAGAAACCAAGGCACGCACAAACAAGAAGGCTAGCCAAAGATAAGTGTAAAGAAAACAATGCATGCATATAGAAAACATGTGTAAGCTATGCAAACAATATAAAAACTACCAAGCATAGCAATGTAAACACGCAAGATAACAAGTAGGCCACACAAAGTGGGTTACAAACATGGGACATCACTCACGATGTCGCAAGACATGCAAGGCCATCATGGTCGTAAACAATAAGCAAGTGTGTACACAAACATAGGGAAAATCCCACATACAATGGCAAACAATAATAGATAAGTACATACAAATAAACAAGTAGTCATGGAAATATGTAATCCCTAAAAAAGTGTTGCACATGGAACACCCATTAGCATGTTAGAATAATAACCAATATGTCAAAGCATGTATGATCAAGTAATATAAGATGATAAGTACAAAATGAAACAATAGCACCTATAGGAGATGAATGTGGATGCCCCTAATGATCAAGTATAGGAAGGGTAGAAGGTGAGCATCCATGCCACATGTAGGAGTCTTGTATCTACGATCACACTAACAAAGGCATGAATGTGCATGTGTGGATGATATAGATAATGACATATAAGAAATCAATCTAACATGTGTAGTAAATTGATCATGTAAAACACTAGTAAACAAGAGTAAATGCTCCAAGACAATGCAATATGTTGTGGGTGGATATAATGGAATGTAAAGTAGAATGACAGGAGCCGCATGCCCCCCGAGTGAATGGAAGTGTATGTAATGAGGTTCCTTTTATTTGCCCCCTCGCAGATCAAGAATGAACTCTAAATAAGAGTGCATCATCGGGAAATGGTTGAGTAATGTTTGTTGTATCTAGTGTGTTGAAATGAATGCATATGTGTAGTGATGAAATGCAAAATTTAGAGAGGATGTGTGTGAACCCTATAGTCGAAGTGTATATCATGACTTGTTGAATGAATGAGTGATGATTTAGCCTAAGCGTATATCACTTTGTATGATTAAAGGATTAAGATGAGTGATGATTTATCCCTAAGTGTATATCACTATAATATTAATGGTGAAGAGTGGTGATGTATCCTAAGGTGTCTATGACTACAAGCTAATAGAATGGGGGTGGCGATCTAGCATAAAGCATATACCACTACTAAATAGAAAGAGTGAGTGATGATTTAGCCTAAAGCGTATGTCACTAACCTACGAATATCATAGGATGAAATGTTGTATGGTGAATGTAAGGTCCATTTGATTTGTAAACCCTCAAAGTGATCGAGTATGGACCGAGGAACTAAAGTTAGTCATCAGGTAGTGAGTGCAAGTGCATAGAAGATAATGTAGCATATATGATGAAACTAGAAGACCATGTGATGAGTAGGGTTTGTAAATACGCGGTGTGTAGAATGCAATGTAAGGTGTGTAGAAATGTGTAAAATGTAGTGTATAATGTGCGTAGCAGAATACATGTAGATGAGTAATGTAGTATGTAGGGATGAATATAATGTTAGAATCATATGCGATGAAGACTAGTATATATATGAAAATGACATGAAGACACACGTGTATGATGTATGGTATATGACTATGTATAGGATGTGAGGCAATATGTGTAAATATCCTAATAGTGTATGTAATGCATAGGATGAATAGTATATGATAGTAAATGCATGGATGATATAAGTATGGTATATGTAAGATGAAGACTAGTATGATGTGTGATGTATGAATGTGTAAATGTGAAAAAATTTGTAGATTAAATGTTGAATGTATAGTGTAGCATGACGTGATGAAACGCAGTGAGTAGAACACCTATAGTGTAGTGTGTGGGGTGCAATGTAGTATTAATCCCTCAATAGTCAAGTGTGAACCAAAGCACAAGAGTGTTTCATTGGGTAATGACGCTAGAATATATGATGAATATGAATGTATGAGAATGTAAAAGATGATGAGTGTGATTATGCTAAGATGAGGTAGGGGGAGATTGTGTTAGATGTCATGCCCCCAAAGTATGTAAGTGATGGAAGTATAGTCAAAAGACACTAAGTGGATCCACATAAGGAGTAGTTTCCTTAACAAAAGTGATGGGACACTGAGGTGGTAATGTCATAGACAACTTGAGTGGAGGGGTATTTTCTTTAACAAGATGATTAGAAAACGGAAGTGGAGTAGGATGACGAGAAAGATTGAATGGTGGCATCTTTGGCAATACTTGTATTTTTAAGGGAGGCGCATGAGAAATGGTGACATGATGCTCATTAAGTGGAGAAGAAGCAACATCAGGAATAGGAGAAGTATTTTTTTAACTAGGAGAAGGATCATTATGCACATGTGAGGGGTTGTCAATATCACACATGTAATGAATAAGAGAATCATCTAGAACTTTTGTAGAAAGATTAAAGGGAGGTTCACTAGTGGTTGTAGGAGCTTTCTTAGATTGATCTTGACTAATCAAAGCATAATAGACTTAGGAGCCCATGTGGGTATAGTATTTATAGGTGGGTGTGCAATAGGATGTTTTCCAGTGAATGAAATAAAGCCTTGATGCTCAAGATGTTTGAATCTATGTTGTAAAACATAGCAATCATGGTCATTATGCCCATTGATTTGATGATAATGGAAATATGGACGATCTTGATACTTTGTTAGGCGATAAGGAGGATAGTAATCAATAGACGGTAGAGTGATCAATTGATGACTAAGAAGCTCAGTAAGAATTTCATGTGGCTTAGCATTGTGAGCAAGTATGAGAGGTTCTGGTAATGGCATGACTTGAGGTTCAGCTATATGACATGTAGTGGACATAGATGAAGAGGAGATGTAGAGGGAGTAGAAACATGTGATTGAGAAGCATCCTTAAGTTGTTGGATTTCATATCTAAGAGATGTGATTGTGGATTCCATAGATTTCATAGAGGATGTATGCAATTGAGAAGCATCCTTAAGTTGTTGGATTTCAGATCTAAGAAATGTGATTGTGGATTCCATAGATTGCATAGAGGATGTATGTGATTGAGAAGCATCCTTGAGCTATTGACTTTCACATCTAAGAGATGTGATTGTGGATTCCATGACAACAAATTTTGCATGTAAGGCTTGAATCGAGTCTAAGATGGGTTGGTTAGATGGAGGGTCATCAAGATCGGGTCAATAAAGAAACAATGAAGCATAACACTTAATTTGTGTGGTGGTGTATTGTCATCAAAATACTTGGTGTCTAGGGATTTTTGAAAATAGCCTAACAAGTGGGATATCTCTTAAGTAAATCAGATAAAGAAACTTGACCCATGATAGAAGAAGAATAAGGATCCTAAGCATGAAAGACGTTGGGTTCACCAAAATGATTAACTAAAATTAACTAAATAGGGGAAAGTATAATGATAGTTAATCTAATCTAGGAGGACATAAACACTGTAAATAAATGCACTAAAGTAATATAGAGTAATTAAATAATTAAACTAATGGAAATGAAACCCTAAAGTGCAAGAGTAAGGTGAGGAAAGAACTCACTGATTATGGGTGTGTCACAGTGTTGTCCCAAGCATGACATGAAATTCTAGATGCAGGAATAGCTAGATAGAGGTCCTGAAAAGGGTGGATCTGGATGTTCTGAGAAAACTGGAGTGCTCGTGGATGGTGGGCACTCGGGGTGCCTTGGTATATAGAAATAGGTGCCCTAGTCTCTGAAAAAGGTCGTAACTTGATTCTTTCGAGTTGGAAGATACCATGTAACCTTTTTTGTTTTTCATACTGGATTTCCTAGACTGCGCCGAATGTATGAAATATTCCAAGAGAAAGAATGACCTGCAAAAGACCCAAAAGGAAGTATAAAAACCCTAAAAAATAAAATATGCAAATGAATGGGTCAAACTAACCTCAGCTACCACAATAATGGGCTTACTAAACTGAGCATTGCACTACATTTTGGACCCAAATGTAGTTTTGGTGTGTGTGTGTGTGCATGTGTCGTGCCCTAGGTGCTCTTGTTCCAGTCACACTATGTGAAGTAGCAAGCAATAACTAAATGTAGAAAATTTAATAGCATGTGTGCATGGAATAGAATAAAATCCCTCCCCCTATGAAGTGTGTGTTGATGCAGATCTCCTAGCCTTGATGCATGGAACTATGTGGATGCAAGTGATGCAATGGATGCAACTCTAGATGGAGTGATAGTAGTAGATGATGTTAGGACCCTCATTATGGTCTCATAACTTTATATTTATAGGGTTCTCTTGATCTAATTTCATAATTAATCTCGACATGGTTGACTAGGAAAAAGATAAGGATAAAAATGACTAGAAGAGGCCCAAAAAGAGCAGAAAAGTGGAAAAATGATCGGGTCACCCTGTGGGACTAGGGCACCGGGGGCCGTATAATCTAGGGAACCCTGGTTTAGGCTAAAATGATGGGAAAGTACCAAAATAGACTGGGAATGTATATAAAAATGTGTGGGAATGACGAAATAAAAGTAAAACAAGATGGCCAAAAGGTGGGATTAATTAGTACTTTCTTCACTCAAGAACCTTCTAAATAATAGTATGAGACCAAGCTAAATAATGTCTAAAGTGCATGATTTTATGACTACGCCACTCTTATTCATGGGTATGATTCACATTAGACTATCACATTACCTATATAAGTCGGCATAAGATTTTCCCTACAGTATTCTTCATTATTGATACCTCGTTTAAGTTCAATATTTTGTTAGGAAGGCTTTGGATTCATGCAGTGTGTGTAGTTCCATCCACTTTTCATCAATGTGTTAAATTCCTACATGATGGCTATGAACATACCATTGCTCGGACCTTGATCCATTCAAATTATGTCACATAGACTCTATTACTCGACATGTTTATTCATCCATCATAACCTATTCCATATAGCAATATTGATACATACGATATCGATCAATCGACAATTCACAATCTTCCTCCACCACTCCAAGCACTCTAACTATTTCCACTCATACTACCATTATCATTTCACCCATAGTGTCTACTCCTATAAGCACTATTGCTCCACTTATTGAGGCTCCTCTCACACCTACGTCTAGTGCACCTCCTACCAATATCCTTGACACTATTATCCAACATGACAATGCCAACACTGATGATTTTGATGATAAGGTCGATACCATTGAGCTCACTAATGACAAATTGTGCAATCTTAATTTTACTCCTATTGAGGTAGATGATTCATATTTCAATGATACTTTCATTGATTTTGGCCCTGGTGAGTACAAATTCAAAACACCCCCTCCTACTAATGTTATGGTACTTTAACGGGGTCTTTCCACAATTTAGATGTCATTTCACCTCCTCATCAGCCATCTACATCTGCACTTTCTCCTTTCACATGTATGTTTTTCATGAATAACTCTTATTGCCATCATACTTTTTGGATCTTACTTGCTCTGATACTATTTGCACATATGATGGCCTGATTTGGCTTGCCTTTACACTCAATGATATCTTACTTCCACCTCATTCACCCCATATTTACCATGGATGTGTCCATATCACAACCACCTAAGGTCTTCATGTCTTCTATCTAACAGTCTTTATGGCACACACTCCTCACACTTTTCCATTAACACTTCGGTAATCTTGGTTGGATTACATCGAAGGTACTTTGGACCCTAATCATACTAGTATCACATTCCCTATGCCTTTTGACTGTGTTTCTGTCTACAATGATTCATCTCTTGGCTATTCACTAGAATCTAACTCATTGGTATGCACATCGATGTCCACTAACACCTTTTACTGATGAAGAGTACACAATGGACATGTATAATTTATGCCGTAATAGCTCATTATATAATCCACCACACACTATTACTTATCGGTTTTTACGTACCCCCATTTAGCTTCAATCGGACAATGATGACCTTTTAGATAGTTTCACTTGATCACTTTCATCATCATACATATGGGGGCATCATACTTATTCCCCCCCCTCCTAGAATTTGTAGGTGTCTCACACTTTGCATATAGTCTCTTACATGCATCACAAATGTTTTGATACACTCTTGTATCATCATTACCCGATGACACGTGCTCATATTATGGTTCACACTTGATTGTTGAGGGAATACTATACACATGAACCTCACACATTGAACTCTTCACACATCGTACATTCATGACATCAATTTCTCATAGCATCCATTAAAAACTCTACGCATTCATATAATACCTTTCTTGCATTTACTTCTACACATTACGCTCATTACCCTATGACACACTCTAGTTCCACGGTTCATAATCGATTCTTTGAGGGTCCAAATTTGAAATGAACCTCACCACACTCACTCACTCATGCACTCTCTACGCTCTACATTTTGAAGATCACATCTTTTTAGCAAGCAAGTTCAAACCATTTCTCGATGATGCACTCTTGTTCTATGGTTCATTATTGACTACTGAGGGGGAATGTATAAATGAACCTCACTTCACACATACACATCCACTAGGGGGATGCTACCTCTATTACACTCATTCTACATTCCATTCCATCTCACACATCCACTTTGCATACTACATATCTTGGTCACACTTCATCTTGCTTGCATTTACTCGTTACATGTACACTTTATTACACATGTTAGACCTATATCTTATGTGTCATTATCTTTCTATATACACATGCACATTCACTTGTTGATGCAGCCTAGAATTTACCACATAACACCCTAGACGCACGGCACATCACTCGGCCTAGGCGAGCACTCACGCGAAGCGTGCAAAGGTACCAGGCCCCTCTTTAGGGTTTTTGTAGTAGGATGTTAGTGTGATGAAGGAAGAAACATATATATCCATAGCTAATCCATCATTCTATAATGCATGCCATATTCAGATCTATGAAAGAACAAGCTAAAACAATAATCATGATTGAATCAAGAACATGCACTACTCAATTACACACAGGAATGACACTTAGATTCATCCAATAACTTCCATCTATTAATAAACACAGAAGCTCCTTACAATAATGGCATTCTATACTAATGTGCACATGGATCTGATACAGTAATCCAATCATATGCACATATCTCTTTATGCTTACCTCTTACGCTCTGCATATACCTATATATCTCTCTCTACTACTATGTGATTCACATCATATATATAGGGTGGGGACTTTCCCTTCACCGCTTATCTATTCCAAAAATAGGTTGCATGTTACTAATAGCCATGCACCATTTAGGCATAGCCACACATGCAAGTGTGCTATCTATAGACCTCTTACAGTTAACTGAAGTGACAATCCCATTCTTAGCTCACCTCCATGCAAAATGCTTTGATCCAATCCTCTAAAGATAGACAATGCATGGCGCGCACATCTCTACATTGTTGGTGTGTTCCGCACGCCATCTTCTAAAAATAGGTCTTCATGCTCAAAATTGGCTAAGTCCTCGAATGTTGAACTTTTACTCCACATGTGTGTTCTTCCTATCCATTCATGCCCTTAAACTGGCCTATTTTCTCGCATGGAATTTTTGTGTGAGTTATGTCAAGTGTTTTATAATCAACATTACCCCACACTAACCTCATTGTCACCTTGATAATGGGTATCTCAAAAAATTGAAGTAAAGAATAGAATAATGGAAAGAATAAGAAAGAATGTAGATGAATAAAGAAGTTTTATGAGGAAGCCTCCTATGTATCAGGTTTGAAGGATTAATTTTGGATACCCTCGCTTTATTTCGGCCTCCAAGGCTTGCCATTCGATGAGTGTTTGTTCTACTTTTTTAGAATGTCCACAACAATGGACTCCAATTCATACCTCACAATTTCCCCTTTTTCATTTTATAGAACTAACACAATGTTGGACATTGAGGTCATTCTTCCTTCTAGAAGATCCATCTTCTGTGCAATGAGCTTCCCAAGCTCTTCTAACCGAGTCTTGTGTGGCTCTTGTGCTTTCTTGCTGTCAGGCCTCGCACTTATGTTTAACCATTTACAATATTTTTACACAACCCAATGTTTCATTCTTCATTTCTCTCTGACCTCATTGTTTTCTTCCAGGGTCTTTATGTTGATAAGTGCCTCTGGAGTTGTGCAGATGTTCAAAGCCTGGTCTACTTTCTTCAATTCTTCTTGTAGCACTTGCAATAACCCTTCATAGGATGTAATCTTTTACATCACTAAAGCTTTCTCTCGTTTTTCCTCTTATTCTAGATTCCTTGCACTAGCATACGCAGAGGTTCATCTTCAAGTACCAAGTCCACCAACTTTCCTACATAATGTATCGCTGAGGAAACGTCTGTGGTACCTTGGTCTCCAAGTGTGGCCTAGCTCTTATGACATTGTCTCCAATCTCCTCTGCGATGTTGATAAATACTTCATTCTTCTTCTGTGCTAAGTCCCTCTCTTGCGTTATGCACGCTATCTCTGCATCCTTTTTCTTTAGCTCCTCACACAATGCTCTTATCATTGTAGCTTTGTCCATGTTTCTTCTCATGCAACTTTAGTAGAAACCTTCACCAATGCGTTGTTGACCTACTCATCTGACATGACAGTAGGCTTTACCGTCATATGTCTAGCTTGGGGTGCCTTCTTTAGCCATCTCAAAATGCATGACTCTTCACATACATCAAAGTCAGGCTCATCCATGTGGGTATGCATTGACCATGAGATTTTCTTTCTAGTGTGAATAGTTATCATATCCCCATCCATTAATTCCCAGCCAAATAAATCCTTTTGTTCTATAGTACTTTGGAAACGTGCGTGGATGATTTTTTTGGTGTCCTCTGCATAGCCCATGAGTGGTGCACTATGTTCCCCACTCATCCTCTTCGATCTAGGACCCTTGGGAATTGTAGCTTCAAGGTTAGGAACTTTGTCTCGTTACACCTTGAGCAATCGCATGCGTGGATCTAGAGGTTGTCTTCTCTCTTTCTTCTTCATCCTTCATCTCTTCATATTTTTGCTCTTCCTCATTATGTGGCTCGTCTTCTTACTTGAGTGGGGTAGGAGATGCATGCTTTCTCTCCCCTAATTCCTCCACTTCTTCATCCAACTTTAACTTTCTTCTCCTCTTTGGCTCAGCGGTCTCCTTGTGTGGAGAGAGACGAGGTGATTTCCTTACCATTTGTGGGGTTCCACCTTGATTCCTTGTGCATCTAAATACTTTCTTAAATCTATGCTCCCCCTACTCAACCTTTGTATCTTCCTCTTCATCTTATCCCTGAGGTGGAGTGGTCACACTGACTTGTGACTCTTCTCTATGTCATATGGTTGCTTTCTTCTACACTCTAAGCCTCCACTATCTACACGCTCCTCTTCTTCATCCTCTACTTCAAATTTTATGTGGGCCTTTGTGCGGTATGTTTTCCATTGTGTTCTTACCCTTCGGTGGCCTTGGGAGCGTGAATTCATTCTCCACATACTTATTATTCTCCATCTTGGGCTTCAGCTGAAGATACACTAATGTTTCCCCTATATCTACTACAGCTAGACTTGTTGGATTAGTATTCAATACCTCTGAAATGAGCCTCTCGACATAGGCACTTCTTCCTCAACGTGTGGTAGTTGTAGTCTACCTTATCTAAATTTAATACCAGTCATCGCGTGTCTGTGAATCTATGAACAGATGCTTGGAAATACCTTATAGTGAATGCGTAAGGCAATTTACACCAAGGGCTCTAGACTCCATCTCCCATTAAGAAGCACGCGATGCAGAAATGTTGATTACGGAAAACTAGACTTATTTCCCCACTACATATGGTAGGTGCTTCGGGATACGCCATTATTCTTCAAATGTCGTGCTGAGCCTATCGTACCATTTCTCCACCCTTTTCTTGACGTCATTTGTCATGGACCCTTTACATAGGTACTTGTTGAACCTTTCAGCTGGTGACTTATTCTCCATGGGGTATTCCCATACCTTTTCCTTTGGACCATCTGGTACTCCAATTTCCATGAATACCAGTGATAATAGAACAGCCCTAAAGTTGATCTTCCCTCCTGCACACACTTCCTCGACTATTTTCTTTGTAATGTAGCTTGCAATATTGTAGACTACTCCTTCTGACATCTTGCGTGCAACGTGTAACCACATAGTATTTACCTATGACCACCACTCCTGGTCATTCAACTTTGTAACAAGGTGTGATGTTTCTTACACAACCAGACAGTTCTTTAACTTGTCTATATCCATACTACGTGGACCCTTCAGGTACCCCAACTCCTGTCTAGTCTTTAAGATCACGGCTTTATCTGTGAGATCATTCTTTATATCCTCTCCTATGGCCTTCAAACCTGTCACCATTGAGATAAGCGCGGATGAGATTCTAACTCTACATCCTATAAAGTAGAAGTCCTCATGCACTCTACTCATGAGCCACTGGTACAAGGGCTCATACTTCCTGAAATATGGAAGCTCATATAATTGGTAGACCCTAATTCTCTTCAGAATCTTCTCACTTGCATCATCATAAACCAGCATGTCATCCATCATATGTTTGTTCATTGTCCTCGTAGTGAGCAAGGAATCGAGCTCCTTCTTGTTCTCTGAGGTCCTATGATTGTATTTTCTTACTTTTCTCTTTCTGATGTGTGAGTCCCATTCCTAGCTGACGATGACTCCATCTGGATATTGCATTTCTAAAAATTGCTTTATGTTACCATCTCTTCCTCCTCGATGACCACTTTCTTCTTTCCTTTTTCTCCTGTCAGAAATACCTTCTTAGGTGCCATTTTTACCCTGTAATTGTATCCTCTTTAACTCTACACTTTTTGAATCAAACCCTAGCTCGATTTAATCATGCCTTAGGTGGAAAAAAATTTCCCTAACTCCTCTCTGTCACCTTGCTTCACTCAAACCCTTCACCACTGGGGATGCAAGCTTCTTTTCACACAGATCTATTTGTCATGCTTGGTTTCACACCCTTCGCACCTTAACCCAATCACTCGGCTCTTCGCACTTAGCTCTTTCCTCAAATACTCTTAGTTGCAATGGTAAAAATGAATTCACATCCCATCCTTATATAATTTTTCAAATTTTGATGCATTTATTGCTCCTTCACCTACCAAATATCCTCTCATTCATTGACCAAATTCATTTGTTCCACACGGTACATCTTCGCGCCCCATCTATAACCTTCTAGCATGCCTTCCTACCCTCTAGTCACAAACTTCTCTTCAACATGCACCCTTACACTGAGTACCTCGTCACTATACCTTCTCCTGGTATTTATCATGGCCTATTCTTACCTCGTGTTATAGTGTCCTTTCATCATCTCCATCCTTGGTCACTTTTGAGAAGAAATCTTCTTTTGACTTAAAGCGCACCTGTAGCAGCTTATTCCTTTCACCTTTCAATTCCCACAGTCTTTTACTTGGATAACTACAACCACCCCACACTAAAAGTATGTGCAGTCCTCTGCGCATAAACATTCTTCACATAGTAATTAGCTTCATGTGCACAAGCACGCTTATTACACAAGAACAACAACTAAATTGACAAAGCATAACAACAATGAAGAAAATACATTAAGGAAATACATAATTGAAAACCTAATCTAAATGGAAATATTACCTTATTACAAACACCAAGAAAACTTATTTATAGTAGGGCTTCACTACTCTGCCTTAAAAATAACCGGTAGCCATGTTCCATCAAGTGCTTATAACTGGCAAGCACCTGATTCAAGTATGTAAGTGATGACATATGGCCCCAACCAATGTACTTTGAGCTTGCCTGGATGGCACAAGAACTTTGAGTCATAGAGAAGTACCATTTTTTCAATCTCAAACTTTTTATCCCTTATGTTTCTGTCATGTCATGTTTTCTATATGGCCTTTTCCTACTTCTGACTCCATTGTGCTATGGCTCGTCACTCATCTAGTTGAATCATCTTCTTAATGCACTCACCTAAAGCATGCTCATCAGCTAGACCTCTAGCATGTCTAATGCACAAAGAAGGTAACATAAATTCTATAGGAAGAACGGCTTCGATGCCAAACACCAACTGAAATGGTGTGGCCTTGTTCAATTTCTTATAAGTGGTTCTATATGCCCAAAGAACAGCTGACACTTTATCATCCCAATCCTTTCTTACAACATCACAAATTTTTGTCAATTTCTGGCTCAAAATCTTATTGAAAGCCTCAATAGTTCTATTTTCCTGAGGATGATAGGGTGTAGTTTTATGGTGTGCAACCATAAACTCATCTAATAGGATCTTGATTGTCTCATTCAAAAAGTGTGTACCCCTATCACTTATCAAGCTTAAAGGGCATCCATATCTTGTAAGAACATTCCCCATAGAAACCTAGCTACTGTAGTTGTACATTTCTTCGTAGGTGCTGCTTCTGCCCACTATGTGAGATAATTTGTGCAAGTAATGATATAGCGTAATCCAGTCCTACGTGCAACTTGGAAAATAGGTCCTACAAATTCGATGGCCCATTTCTCAAATAGTTCGGCACTAGTAATTGGTCTTAAAGGCATCTCATCTCTTTGTCCTGGTTTACCTAGATGCTGACAATGGTCACACGCTTTACAATATTCTTTACAATCTTTATACAGTGTCTCCCACCATAATCCAGCAAGTAGGATCTTTTGGGCAGTTGCATCACGTGCATAGTGGCCTCCTGTAATACCACCATGGGCTTCTTCCATAATATCCTTGCACTCATGCTTTAATACAAAACGGTGTAATACTTCATCTCTTCCTAACTTGTAGAGGTCACCACTGATTAACATAAACAGTGTCAAGCATATAGCAAGTTATTTCTTTTCTAATGCCTTCATTCCTTCTAGTGCCACAACAATCCGTAGAAAGATAGCAATATCTTCTAATTCGATGATGCGCATTGTAACCTATATAACTAGGCATATGGTACGGTTTCTTCAATCATCTGTGCCTCTTCTCTTGAGTGAATTCTAGATAGGTGGTCTAGTCCAAAATTACTTTTCCCTAGCTTTACCACAACTGTGAAATCAAACTCTTGAAATAAGAGTACCCATCTGCATATGCACCCCTGTAAGATGGGCTTGTTTACCAAGTACTTCAATGCCATGTGATCTCGTATAGAATACAAATGGTGTAGCTAGCAAATACTATCGAAACTTTTGCAACGCATAGATCATTGACAAAGCTTCGTGCTCTGTAGTTGTATAATTATGTTCAGCAGGAGTCGGCTTCCTACCAGCAAAGAAGATAGGATGATCGTCAATACCTTCTCTAGGTTGTGCTAATATTGTGCCAATGGCCATGCCAGAGGCATTCACGTGTACATGAAATGGTTTATCCCATTAAGGAAAATGCGGGATAGGCGTGGTAGTAATTTTCTCTTTCAATGTTTCAAATGTGCACTTCTGCGATTCTCCCCAATAAAATGTACCTTTTCCTTTCGTGTAACTTCTCCTCCGTGAGGTGTGGTAATTTTTGCATATCCCTTGCTTCCAGGCCTAGAATGACTGCAACCTTAGTTGGATCAACAAACAATCCTTGCAAATTATGTGTCCCAACAGTATTCCAAAAGGTGTAGCAAATATGCACTTCTTGATGTTCAAAGAGATACTCAATTGTCTACACCATTCAAACATTAAGCGCAGATTGTCACAGTGATCCTTAACAAGCCCATATCTTTGCAATCATCGAGGTAGACCTATAAGAAGTTGTGAATAAAATATTTGAATGCCTGAACAACTATGCATGAGAATACAACAGGCACGTTTTTCAATCCAAAAGGCATCACAATATAGGAAAAACTACCCCATTCAGTAGTAAAAGTTGTCTTTTCTTGATCCTCCTAAGAAATCCTAACCTGATGATACCCAAAAACCCATATGTGAAGGAATATATTTCACACCCTACAACTCCTTCTAGTATTTCCTCAGTAAATGGTGTAGGGAATGGATTTGTTACACATGTAGCATTCAGCTCCCTGTAGTCCACACATATTTTGATTCATCCGTCCTTCTTGATCGATCAATCTCGATAGCACTCAAATAGGACTTGATCTTGTCCTAACTTTCTCAAGGAAAACTTTAGGTTGTGCCTTTCAACCAAGGTAAGAGGACCTATTTTGTAACCCTCAAATGGTGAAGGAGATGAAGATATCCCTCAATTTGTGCAAATAGTATGAAAAGGGCCTTGGGAAAATATGATCAACACTCCAAATCTGACTTTCACAAGTTGTCACTCCCAGATTATGGAGATATTTTCAATGCAAGGCAAGGGTTATTGAAGACATTGTATGATCCTGATTTGCTTTGTGCATTTTTGTAGATGGATTATATTCTTTTGTTGACACACAATGCAATGCAGGGGTAGTATGGGGTAGGATTAGTTATTTTGAATGAATTTTTGGTGGGAGATTTTAGACAAGACTAACCAGAATTTTCCAAATTCTTTGAGGACCTTTGCAAAAATTTGTAAGACCTAAACAACAGAATGCTTCAAAGGGTTAAGGTACTCCTTCAACTAGGATATGTGCACCAAATGGAGGCCCAGATCTACACTCTTCCACACAATCTTTGACAACCTGCCACAAAATCTTGAAGCAGATGAACCAACAAAGCATCCAGAAACCTCTATTTTATCATGACCTAAGGTGCACCCAAAGGTTTACAAACAATCTCTAAATTCAAGGAAGGTAAAGTGATTTTAAATCTGTTTATCTCTTTATCAGATGAAATCTCTTCTGAATGTGAGATTGCAAATGCCACTAAACTATCAACAAGAAATGAGACCATGTATGATCAAGAGATATTTTAAACACAAGACTACAATAGGAGCAAGAAACACAAATTGAAAACATTATGAAACATAAGTGCATGCAAATTTTGCCAAGAGACAACACAAAATAATCTAGAATGACCAAATTTATCAGTAGGGGAATGTTATAAGAACAATCTCAGCTTTTGATGGCTTTACAACTGAAACCAACTCAACATGATACAAATCTGATGCAAAAAGGAATTAGAAATGGTTCTCAGGTGGTTTCTCAGAGAATGGGCTTCTTCCCAGATTTTCCCATGAAATTCTAAGTTTCTCTGACCTTTTGCATGTCAAAAAACATGCATTATATAACATTCTATTACATTTGATCCTTCTTTCCCAAGAAAATAATATGCCCAACATCAAGTTTGTTACAAAATTCCAACATGATTCATAGATAGGGACATTTAACAAATTTGCAACAAAAGTTGCTAGGTGTTTCAAAAAAGGTGAATCATTACAAATCCTTCATCATTATCCATTGTGGAGGCACGTTTTTCATCCTCAAAGCATGCAGACCCCTTTCATTTCATTATTTCATCCTTATCCCTCCAAAATTTGATTATGTAACTTCTTGATTTGATATTTCACATTTTGGATGGGTTGGGGCAAAAAATTATTTCAAAAACACCTCAAATCTACAAATTGATCCTAAAACCACTTGCATTGGTCCTTGCAGGCACAAACGACATGAATTTGCCAAAAATTTGATGAAAATTGATGCAAAATTCACATTTCCAACTTCCTGGAGCAAAAATGGCGGCCAAAATGAAAAATGCACAATTACTAGTTGATTTTCCCTTTTCCCTTCAATCTGAGCCCTCCACATGTCAAAATACGATTGGGAATGGATTTGGGATCACTTTTTGACTTTTTAACATTTTTGGAAAAATGTAAAATTTTGACTTTTTCTCCACCCCTCCCCTTGAAATTTGGTGTTGACACGTGGCATATGGTGGGTCCCATTGAAGTCGTGGCTCAATTCTGCACATTTCCACCTTTTTGGAATTTGGAAAATTTTCACTTTTTTTCCCCATGGGCCCACCTCCACCTCTATCCTTGACACATGTCACCTTCTCTATCATTTGAGGATCCATGGGCTTATTTCACATTTTAACCCCTTTTTTTTCTAAAGGAAAATTTTCACTTTGCCTCCGGGCCCCGCCTCCTCGATTTCTTCCCTACCATGTGTCTCCTTCTTGATTTTCATCATGGAGCCACACCTCAAATTTTCACTCTAAGTCATTTTTTTAAAAGGGAAAAAATTTCCCTTTTTCCTCAAAGCCCACTGGCCGCACCCCTCCTTTCTTTACCACCACATGTCTCCTCATGGTTCATTTGGGGCCCAGCAATCTTTTTCACTCTAACTCCTTTTGCAAAAGGGAAAATTTCCCTTTTTTCCCCCCTGTGACCCACTCCCTCTCTCTGCCCCGCCACATGTCTCCCCTTCCATTGCGGACCCATGGCCCCTTCCTCACCCTTTTTTCCTTTTCACCAAAAAGGAAAAAATCACCTAAGTCCCCCACCAGCCTTCCATCCCACCTTTGAATGAGAATGTGACACGTGTCCTCCTCTGGGACTGCGGGTTTGGGGAAAATTTTGAAATTTTTTTCCAAAACCAAAAAAAAACTAAGTTTTCAAAAAAACCCATGATCTCTTGTCCAACCACAAAATGGCCACATATGTAGGAGGAGGTTTTGAGATTAAATTTTGATGGGAAAATGACACCCGTATGACCATCAAAAAACACATAAATTTTCCAGAGATGCCCAAATTTGATTTTTTCTTCGTGGGTGAAGGATTTTTGGTCAAAAAAAAATGGAAATGATTTTAGGCAATTTTTGACCATGGGGATAGATTTTTTAGGGAAAATATGCATGAAATGAACAACCACGAGCTCCAAAGGCCGAAAAGTGGAAAAAATGACAGAGGCCCATGGATTTGGAAATTTAGGGCACAAAAAAGGCATACATGTATTTTTCTTTCAAATTGGGGCAAAATAATAAGTTTGTGAGCATTTTAAAGCATTCAATCTGGAGGGAAAGTTTGTAGACCACCAAATTTGAAGAAAAACGTTTTAGAGCACAAAACAAAGGGGAAAGATGGCAATATAATAGAGGATCAAAATGGGCACCAACATCGGCTCTTGCTCGGGGATGGGCACTCCCAGTGAGTGCCACAAGAACAATAAGTAGACCAAGTGCCAAAATAATCCATTGGGAAAATGGAGTCATGAGCCAAAGCCACCAAAAACTAGCTGAGAAACCGACAAAAATGGCTGCCACACACCAAGGCAAACCAAGAACCACCAAAACACCAAAAATAGAGCAAAAACCAAACACTATACACTGTACAAGTTGGTGCATACCTCAAATTTGGGGATTAATCCAAGAAATGCTTTAGATGCCTACCATTAATAGGTAGTTCAAGCAATTCCCCATCTAAGTCCTTGAGAAAAAAGGTATTCTCACCAATTCTGATATCAATGGAGTAAGGGCCCATCCATAATGCATCAAATTTTCCATGTTTTCCCTTATCTTCATTTATGTTGTCCCATAAACAAAACCAGATCTCCAATATTGAAGGCCCTAGGAGTGACCTTCTTGTCAAACAACCTCTTCAACTTCTCTCTAAATCTGACATGCCTTTGGTGGGATGCTCTTCTCTCTTCATCTAGCTCTACAATCTGATTAATCCTTGCTTCATATGGGTGACCTCTTGATCTTCAAGTTGTTGAACAAACTGAAAAAGAAGATAATTACAGATGTAAGGGTAGCAGAGCTTGAGTTCCATACACCAACTCAAATGGGCTCTTACCAGTAGCTCTCTTGGCAGTGATTCTATCATCCCAAACTACAAATTTCAGTTGTTCACCCCATTTTCTCTTGTTCAACTCCAAGGTTCTCCTAATGATCTTCAATAAGTTCTTATTGTTGGACTCAACTTGTCCATTCCTTGGGGGTTATAGTTTGAAGAATAAGTCAGATTGGTTCCATACTCCTTGCACATTGCCATCAAAGGTTTAGCTCTGAAACACATGGCATTATCAGCCACAATCTTGACTAGCACACCAAATCTGCATATGATATTATTCAACAAGAAATCCATAACAACTTGGTGTGTTGCTTTCTTGGTGGGGATTGCTTCTACCCACTTGGTGAAGTAATCTGTGGCTACAAGGATCCACTTATGTCCAGCACTAGAAGGGTCTGAGATCTCACCAATGAAGTCCATCCCCCATTGTTTGAAAGGAGCTTCAATTGATACAGGCTGCAAAGGAAGGGAGCCTGAAGCTTTCATTCTTCTAGAGAAATGTTGGCAACTTTCACATTTTCTAATCAGCATGGTTGCATCTTTGAAGAGAGTAGGCCACCAATAACCAGCTCTCAAAACTTTGTGTGTGTAACCCTTCCAGACAAAGTGTCCTCCACAAAACTCCCCCATGGAAATCAGCAACTACTTTGGGAGCTTCATCTTCAGTTATACATTTCAAGAGGACACCTTCAGGGTTCTTCCAAGCTAGCCCAAAGTCAGTGATGATGTATTTTTGAGAAGCCAACTTGAGGGCTCTTTTCTATTTTTATTTAAATGATCAGGACAACATAGGTGTCTGAGGTAAAATATTATATCCTTGTACCACTCAGAACTTACCAATTTCTCAAGAACATCTACCCTT
Organism: Taxus wallichiana var. yunnanensis; assembly: GCA_018340775.1. Classification (NCBI taxonomy): domain Eukaryota; kingdom Viridiplantae; phylum Streptophyta; class Pinopsida; order Cupressales; family Taxaceae; genus Taxus; species Taxus wallichiana. Next base: position 856,754,893 of record CM031234.1, read on the forward strand.
TCTTCCTCTACTTCATTCACTTCCACAGTCTACAAGTTGCTCTCAACCATGAGCTTAGCAAGACCCAAACCTCTTACCAACTTTGTGGTTTGGATGTCCATGTCATACTCCTGTAGTTTTTTCACCCATCTACATCTTTTTCTTGAGATCTCCATCTCTGATAAGATGTCTTTTACCATGGTGTGGGGAACATAAGCAACAACTTTTGAACTTAAGATATAAGGCCTAAAAACCTTTGTTGCTTTCACCAAGGCAAATGCTTGTTTTTCCATGATTGTATACTTTAACTCAGTAGCTTGTAAAGCCTTGCTAAAGAAGGAAATAGGCCTCTCAGCCCCATCTTCATCCTTTTGGAGAAAAACAGATGCAATAGTATTTTTAGAAGCAAAGGAGAAGATTTGGAAAGGCTTCTTGTAATTCGGAGCTGCCAAGACAGGTGCATGTTTAATGCCTCTTTGATTCCTTCAAAATCTAAATAGCAGCCTCCTCCCACTTGATAACTTGATCTTTCTTTAACATGCATGTGATAGGAAGAGTCAACTCAGCAAAATTGACACAAACCTTCTAATGAAGTTGATTTTCCCAAAGAAAGATTGGATGCCCTTCTTTGTTCTTGGAATTGGAACCTTGTTGATTGCTTCTACTCTCTCAGGGTCAATCATGACACCAACCTTTGAAACAATATGACCAAGAAGCTTGGCCTTTTGCACCCCAAAGTGACACTTCTTTGGATTGAGAGAGATTCCAAATTCTCTACATCTGATCAACATTCTTTCCAAGTGTTGCAAGTGATCTTTTCTACTCCTTGAAAACATAGTCACATCATCCTGATAAACTACAATGAAGTCATTTATGTAACCAGAAAAAAAACATCCATTGCTCTTTGGAAGGTAGCTCCAACATTCATGAGACCAAAAGGCATTCTCACATAAACATATGTTCCCCAAGGAGTGGTAAAGGTAGTTTTAAATCTTTCTGACTCCTTGACAACAACTTGATTGTAGCCAGAGAAACCATCCAAGGTGGACAACAATTCAGATCCAGTCACTAACTTGCAGCATGTTTTCCATGTTTGGAAAAGGATAATTGTCTTTCAATGAAGCTCTATTCAAATTTCTGAAGTCTACACAAAGTCTGATATCTCCATTCTTCTTTCTGACTGGCACAAGGTTTGCAACCCAAGATGAATACCTTGTGGGCTGAATGATCCCTCCCTCCTTCAGTTTCTTCAATTCATCTTGCATTTTCATGGAGAGGAGTGGATTAATTGGCCTTTTCTTCTATCTGAATGGTTTGGCACCTTTCTCAAGAGGGATCTCATGTTGGAATAAGTCTTCTCTATATGCTTTCAGCTCTGAATATGACCAAGCAAGACAGTCTTGATATTGTTTTAACAATTGGAGGTAGGACTATTTTTTTCTTCCTTGTTTAAACTTGCTTTGCCCAACCAAAATTTTCTTGGTTTATCATTAGTTCCCAAGTTATGCTCTTCCACATCCCTTGAGGTAGATATGTTTCTATTGATGATGCAATCAACATTGCTAAAATTTGACTCAAGTGCAACAAGACCTCTAGGAATGGTGTTAGTTTTCAATTGGATAATATCCTTTTCCAAACAAAGTCTCTCTTCCTTCAGTCACACACACCATTGGTTCCCAATCAATATTCTGATCTACAAACTCACCTTGATTTTGTAAGAACCTTTTCACTTGAGCATCATCATTAAACACTTGCCAATGCTTGATGTTGTCAGGGACAGCTGGCCTAGTTAACACTTCAACATTGTACTCACAATAAGGTGAAATGGTGCAATCTCCAAATCTTGACCCCAACACTACCAACTTTTCAGTAGCAGCATTCAAACTTCTATCATGATGCACAATATTGAAGGAATCAAACATCTCAATTAGATCCCAAACTACATGCTTATATTGTTTCATCCATTGATTTTTGTAGCATACAATTTTCTTATTTGTTTGACAACTAGCTCTGAATCTCCTTTTGCAATGATGTCCTTGACACCATACTTCCATGCAATTCTCAGACCCAACAACAAGGCTTCATACTCAGCAATGTTGTTAGTACATTCAAAATTAAGCTTGAAGGAAAAAACAAATTCTTCCAAGCTAGGAGAAATCAGAATTATACCAGCACCATTTCCAAATTTGGAGCAAGCTCCATCAAATAGCAAGGTCCAAGGAGAACTTACCTATCAAGGCACTTTGACTGATCCATCTTGTGTTCTTTTCCATCAGCAAACCCAATAAAATTATCAGCATCAACATCAACAAACAACACCTCATAGGAAGCATTGTTTGGATCCTCAATTAGATGCAACATTTTCTTTTCTCCATAGAGCTTGACAAGGCTGCCCTCAATGGGAATGGTGGAAAAATACATATCCATTTGGACACTCCCTCCAACACTTGCAGCCCACTTTCTTGACAATAACATACCCCATTTGGCAGGGACAATCAACAATCACAACATCTAATTTTAAATTCCTCCCGGGATAAGATGCAAGTGCACCACCAAACCCTTCACACAACCAACTACCAGCACTTCTCTTGAGTCCATGGTAGTACACTTTCCATAGGCTGTTGTCACTTTGATATCCAACTCATTCATGACTTCTAGAGGCATGACATTACATGATGCACTAAATCAAACATACAATTGTGAAGTAGTCTATCCTTTATGATCAAAGTTGTGAAGAATGGATCAACATTCAATTGGGAATCAACCAAGGATGTCCCCAAGTATACCTCAGGTGTTTCTCCAAGATCCTCTCTACTGTGGTGGTGTTTTAGGGTCTGCGATGATCGAGGAGGAGTTTCAACAACATTTACATTTCTTCTTGGGTAGTCTTCTCCTCCTTCAATCCCAAGTACTCAAATGCTCTCTTCTTATGCTCAGAATCCTAAGCAACTCAATGATTGGAACACTCACTTTGATTTGGCTCAATACTTGGGCTATGTCATATGGAACACTCTTTGGCAAAGCAACATTGGAAGGGAGACAAGAAGATTCATCAGATGGCAAGGGATTTTTGGCAGCTTGGGCATGAGGAGGAGGACTATAATTTTTTTCTTGGGACAACAAGCTTTTGGCAGGTGTTTCTCTTCTAGGAGCTTCTTTGGGAATGCTTGTGAGCAAGGGTGTTTTAGGTTTGGCTTGAGGCCCAACTCCCTTAACAACTTTACTTCTAGTGTTATAGTCTTTCTCTTGAGCTACAACAACATTCATCAACAATTGTCTATCTTCCTCCGAAGGGATACCACCATCATACTTCTTAATCATCAAAGCTCTTAAGTATTCAAAGTCATTGTTAGGAATTTCAAAATCTTGCACTACATCAACTTCAAGAGTATGAGGGGAAGAAAGACTTGTACCCATTTGATGTAATCCCAAAAGGTTGCAGTTGTCCTTGCACTTATCACTTCAATAGATGTTGCTCCTCCTTGTGAGCTTGAAGAAACAGCCCCCATGCGAGATATCATCATCAGCATACCATCATCATTATTAGCTTCACCATCTTGTTGGTCCACTTCACATGGAGGATGGGGTAGAAAACACCTATCACACCAATCAATATCAACAACTTCCTCAATAAAACAACCCTAGCAGTTAGGGGATCAGGTAACACTCTTCCTTCACGTGCTTGAGGATGTCTATTTGCAGACCCCATGGGTCCTTTCCCTCTATCATCTACCCTTTGATCACCTCTAGGATGATTGGAAAATCTGTCATGGTTTTGTGCTCTTTGGCTGACCTTGTGAAGTCTACCCAATTCCCTTCTCAGCTCTTGCCAACTTGTATGAGATTTCTTTGACAACCCCTGCCAAAGTTTTCACAACCTCCTCCAAATCAGCACCCTTGCTAGCTTGAGGTTTTTCAGGGTTTATCAACTTTACACCATCTCTCTTGAGAGGTTTCCCAATTGCTTTGATATTGTTTTCAATTTGAAGTGCCATGGTGAAAGCTTGTCTTAGATTAGTAGGGTTCTTGTCTCTTAGGTAATAGGCTGCCTTTTTATCAAATGCATCTACATATTTGATTAAACAAGACTCATCACAAGGCCTCAAATTAACAGGAGCCTTCTCAAAGTTTTGTTAAACCTTGTGTTGAAGTCATGGAACTGATTCATTGGGGTTCTTCTTGATATTCTCAAATTCAACAAGAGAAATCTAGGATCAGTCTTGTCACCATATTGCAACCTAAATGCATTCTTCATTTCAGTCCATGAATCAATAGAATTATCAGGAAGAGCCTTGTACCAATCCCTAGCATCCTCTTCTAGTGTATGAATGAACAATTTAATATACACATCTTCAAACTCTATTTCAAAATCCTCCATCATGTTAACAAAAAGTTTGAGATGTTGATCACCAATTATAGCATTGTTACCTTGGAACTTTGGCAACCTATTTCTGACATCTTGTGGGACAACATTTGGGTAACCATCCATTCCTCTAAAATCTATAGGACCAAAGGTGTTAACAACAAATGGAGGTCTAGGCTGAGCCATATTGTTTGGTGGAGGTGATCTTGGGGGTGACACAAGTGATGAGGAGTGCAAGGTCTTTGGGGCTCAAGAATGTGATTCACAAGATTGGTATTCTCTAAGTGCTGATTTTCTTGGAAAGTTTTATTTGAATTGAAACACAGAGGTGCAGATTGAAGAAGGAACTTACCAGGTACAGTAGAAGGACCTTCACTAGTTGAGGAAAACAAGTTTATGAGAGGATTTCTTGAATCAGAATCACTTGGAAGAAGAGTGATAATCCTCTACCAAAGGTTGATCTCTCTCACCAATGGATATATCTTTTCCTGATGTCTGACCTTTAACAACTTTCCAAACTCTTCTCCCTTCTAACTCTGAGTTCCTTGAATCTGAAAACAACTTCTTAGCAGAGTCTCTAATGAAGAGAGATCTTCTTCCTTCCAGTTTTGCAGAGATTAGCAACACAAAAATAAATGACAGAAAGGTAAGACACTGGTATTTATCAAGATCAAACAACATGGAGTCACCACTAAGGATTTTCACCTAGTTGTGTAAATGCACTAAAATACTCTGTCAAATATCTATCAACACTGAAAATCTTGCCAAACTTTATAGATCAGACCTTCCTTTTTTTGAATTTATCAATCAAAAATGCAAATGAAGTGCAACAACTACTGGAAACTGATAAAATTGTAGGCAGAACTTATATCTTCACTTAATCCTTACAAATCTGATTATAAAATGATGCTTCAACAATGTATTTGCATGTAAAATTTGCAAGGGACATTACCAGGGTTTGATATGCATTCAAATATCTCAAATATGTATGCACATGGATCAGATTGAACTAAGAAAATATCAAACTCAGAACTCTACTCTTCATTCCAGCCTTATAAATCTGATCAGAAGATGATACTCAGATTTGTAATTGCACATAAATCACATAAGAAGTATTACAGGGATCTAAAATACTGAATAATGTCCCAGAAACTGGTGCCACTTAGAAAGTGTTGGTACCCAAATTTGTTCTCCTTTTCAGTCTGAGCAGCATCAGAGATATGGCATGAAGCTTGAAGTCAGATAGATCATGATGTGTGTCATTTTGTTTTGTAGCCGGGGATGTGATCTAACTAGCACTCAGATTTGTGGAGAGATGGATAGCACTCAAATAGGACTTGATCTTGTCCTAACTGTTTTAGGTTGTGCCTTTCAACCAAGGTAAGAGGACCTATTTTGTAACCCTCAAATGGTGAAGGAGATGAAGATATCCCTCAATTTGTGCAAATAGTATGAAAAGGGCCTTGGGAAAATATGATCAACACTCCAAATCTGACTTTCACAAGTTGTCACTCCCAGATTATGGAGATATTTTCAATGCAAGGCAAGGGTTACTGAAGACATTGTATGATCTGATTTGCTTTGTGCATTTTTGTAGATGGATTATATTCTTTTGTTGACACACAATGCAATGCAGGGGTAGTATGGGGTAGGATTAGTTATTTTGAATGAATTTTTGGTGGGAGATTTTAGACAAGACTAACCAAAATTTGCCAAATTCTTTGAGGACCTTTGCAAGAAATTTGTAAGACCTAAACAACAGAATGCTTCAAAGGGGTTAAGGTACTCCTTCAACCAGGATATGTGCACCAAATGGAGGCCCAGATCTACACTCTTCCACACAATCTTTGACAACTTGCCACAAAATCTTGAAGCAGATGAACCAACAAAGCATCCAGAAACCTCTATTTTATCATGACCTAAGGTGCACCCAAAGGTTTACAAACAATCTCTAAATTCAAGGAAGGTAAAGTGATTTTAAATTTGTTTATCTCTTTATCAGATGAAAGCTCTTCTTGAAATGTGAGATTACAAATGCCACTAAACTATCAACAAGAAATGAGACCATGTATGATCAAGAGATTTTAAACACAAGACTACAACAGGAGCAAGAAACACAAATTGAAAACATTCTAAAACATAAGTGCATGCAAATTTTGCCAAGAGACAACACAAAATAATCTAGAATGACCAAATTTATCAGCAGGGAATGTTATAAGAACAATCTCAGAGCTTGTTGATGGCTTTACAACTGAAACCAACTCAACATGATACAAATCTGATGCAAAAAGGAATTAGAAATGGTTCTCAGGTGGTTTCTCAGAGAATGGGCTTCTTCCCAGATTTTCCCATGAAATTCTAAGTTTCTCCAACCTTTTGCATGTCAAAAAACATGCATTATATAACATTCTATTACATTTGATCCTTCTTTCCCAAGAAAATAATATGCCCAGCATCAAGTTTGTTACAAAATTCCAACATGATTCATGAGATAGGGACATTTAACAAATTTGCAACAAAAGTTGCCAGGTGTTTCAAAAAGGTGAATCATTACAAATCCTTCATCATTATCCATTGTGGAGGCACATTTTTCATCCTCAAAGCATGCAGACCCCTTTCATTTCATTATTTCATCCTTATCCCTCCAAAATTTGATTCTATAACTTCTTGATTTGATATTTCACATTTTTGGACGGGATGGGGGAAAAAATTATTTCAAAAACACCTCAAATCTACAAATTGATCCCTAAAACCACTTGCATTGGTCCTTGCAGCACAAAAAAACGACATGAATTTTCCAAAAAATTTGATGAAAATTGATGCAAAATTCACATCTCCAAGCTTCCTGGAGCAAAAATGGTGGCCAAAATGAAAAATGCATAGTTACCATTGATTTTCCCTTTTCCTTCAATCTGAGCCCTCCACGTGTCAAAATACGATTGGGAATGGATTTGGGATCACTTTTTGACTTTTTAACATTTTGGAAAAATGTAAAATTTTGACTTTTTCTCCGCCCCTCCACCCTTGAAATTTGGTGTTGACACGTGGCATATGGTGGGTCCCATTGAAGTCATGCGGCTCAATTTTGCACATTTCCACCTTTTTTGGAATTTGGAAAATTTTCACTTTTTTCCCCATGGGCCCACCTCCGCCTCTGTCCTTGACACGTGTCACCTTCTCTATCACTGAGGATCCATGTGGGCTTATTTCACATTTTAACCCCTTTTTTTGCAAAGGAAAAATTTTCTCACTTTGCCTCCATGGGCCCGCGCCTCCGATTTCTTCCTACCATGTGTCTCCTTCGCTTTTTCATGTGAGCCCACGCCTCAAATTTTCACTCTAAGTCATTTTTACCAAAAGGAAAAATTTCCCTTTTTCCTCCTCAGTGGCCCACCGACCCACTTCCTTCACTACCATTGCCACGTGTCTCCCATGGTTCATTTGCGGACCGCTCTAATTTTCACTCTAACTCCTTTAGTAAAAATGGAAACAATTTCACTTTTACCCCCCACCCCCTGCCTCTCCTCTGCACCTGCTGCCATGTGTCTCCCCTTGATCCATTGCGGACCCACGGCCCCTTTCCTCACCCTTTTTCCCTTTTCACCAAAAAGGAAAAAATCACCTAAGTCCCCCACCAGCCTTCCATCCCACCTTTGAATGAGAATGTGACACGTGTCCTCTCTCTGGACCCTTGGGGTTGCGGGGAAAAATTTGGATTTTTTCCAAAACCAAAAAACACTAAGTTTTAAAGAAACCCACGTTGAATCCTTGTCCAACCACAAATGGCCACGTAGGAGGAGAGGCTTGAGGATTAATTTTGATGGGGAAAATGACACCCGTATGATCATCAAAAAACATAGAATTTTCCAGAGATGCCCAAATTTGATTTTTTCTTCATGGGTGAAGGATTTTTGGTCAAAAAACAAATGGAAATTGATTTTAGGCAATTTTCGACCATGGGGATAGATTTTTGAGGGAAAATAAGCACAAAACAAAAAACCACGAGCTCCAAAGGCTGGGAAAAGTGGAAAAAATGACAGAGGCCCATGGATTTGGAAAATTTAGGGCATAAAATAATATGCATGCATGTATTTTCTTTTAGAGCAAGCAAATATCTGCTTAGGTGCATTACTTCTTAAAACCTAGTAGATATGGTGATTCCAATCTCCTTCCACTCCATAAGATTATCTCTATGAACTACCCACCAATGTTGTTTCCCATGTAAGATATATGCTAACATGTCTCTTCTCTTAACTTATATCCATTTGTTATTTCCATGGCTTTCAAAATACAAGAAGATCTTCTACTCTTATACAAGGCATTGCATTACCTATCCGTCGAATGAGATGAAGTCCATTCTTACGCACACACTGATTTTTACCTCACCCTACTAGTTCATATGTACCATGATCCCAATTGTCAAGAAATACTCGTAGTATCACTAATAGAGTGAGAATCCTCCCATTGTAGGATGCCTTCCTTTGATGGTTTATTGACCTCTAGGTCTAGAATAGCGCGTACATAGATTTTGTTTAATCCTCCTCACTTAGAGGATCAACATACGGTGTAGACTTCCCATCTGTCAAAGGTATCACACTCTTTCCTCTTTTTCTCAAAGTTGATATACCCCTTATTGAATCTCAAATTAGCATTATTTGCATAACACCAAGGACATTCAAGCAAGGCTAGAAAATTGTTACTTACGCAAGTGCTAATACCTCAAAATCTCTAGTGAATTTGGCCCCTTGTATGGTTATAGATGCATCCTTCAAAACTCTATGGGAGTGGCCTTAGTCCTATTTTCCATAAACAACACATTAGATGATGGTTGTAATGAAGGTATCCCCATTTGTACCCATGCATCTAAAGTAAGGACATTGACTTTTGCACCTATATCAATCAAAATATTGCTCAACATCCATCCATCTACAACAGCATTCAAAGTGATCTCTTTATCATAGTCAATGCTATCAGGGGGAATATTTGCATGTAGGATTTGTCATTCATTCTCAGTGCTTTCATGTGGAGTGTTCCCCTTCTAACCAACTTCCTAATAATGGAATAATATTCTCTGGCATAGCATTTTACACCTCTCTAATGTCATCAAATCAAAGGGGACCTTCCCTACTTATTTCTTTTGTTCCATCTTTCTAGACTTTCTCTTTAAAATTATATTTCACCTTGAATATTTCGAGGACCTCCATGGTCTCTTGATAAACTTCCTTCGATAGCGGGATCTAGGTATAAGGCATAAAACCTCCTCCTTAATGATGGTAGGCTTTCGTGTAATGCCTCTCTTGGGCATGCCACTTCAGCTCATGTGGTAATCTTCACGCTTAAGGCCTCAAATTCTAGTGCTATCTTGGGCATCCACTTTGAAATTCCTACACACTGAATTTTAAACCATCCCGATGCCTTTGTTTTCCTTATTTATGTTGTTTACTAAGATGCTCATATAAGTTTGGGCACTCCTCATAGCTATGATTCTTTCCACAAAAAGAACATGTAATATTCTGAGGACATTCACACCTATAATGATCAGGAGATCCGCATGTATAGCACATGTTCCATGAGGAAACTCACTTCTTCCTCCACCACGACCTCATCCTCCATATCCACCTCGATATCCACATCCTCTTCCACGACCTCCTTCAAAATGGCCCTCATTCCTATCATAGCGCATTTGATTATGATCCCGATCTTGGTGCTCATTCTTGTTCTTAGAGTTATCCATTACACTTGTCTATCATACCCCAATGTCTATAACATCATGGATCTAACCAATCAATCGACAATCCTCAGTATCATGGGTCATGGACCTACAAATCTTGCAAAAGTAGGATACATTCTTCCTTATCACACGTGTAACAAAGGACAGTGGCTAGCATCATGATTCAAATGATATATATTCATAAAGTAATAACGATGAACGTGTATAGATCAACGCGTGATGCAACTATCCTTAGTGTGACCTTCCACTTCACAATTTGTACACCAAATCCATGAGTGTGTTTCATGAGCTGAATTTTCCGATAATTTTCTAGCTAGTTTTCCATGGCTACAATCTATGCCTCTAAGAATGGACTAACACTAGTTTCAATGTTCCCAACTACCTCAGCACGTAGGGCTGCCTCCAATGCTTCACGTGGATCAATGTATGTCTTATGTGACAACGCCCTTCTAAATGGTGTAATCAATCCTCCAACAAAGCATTGTGCATGTTGGCTGGCATGAATATCATAAGAAAACTTAGATAGAAGTGTCTTAAAGTGGGCATCATACTCACATACACTCTCAGTAGTGCCTTTTTGATATCTTTGAGCACTCATACTCTTTTGCTCAAAATCAGGGATATAGAACTCTTTAAGAAAGCATCTTTCAATGCTTACATAATCCACGCAAGTTTAATTAGGGTCAAACTTTCTATACCAGTTGTGTGCTCATCCTAATATAGTAGAATAGACTTGCCTTACACTCGAAGTTATGATCCCTTTTGCGCGCCATAAGATTTCACACATATGCACATGTTCGGCGACATCCTCTATGCCTATATACTCGGGAGATGAAGAGACATCTCCATATAGATATTTTGGGTTGTGCGGACCTTGACCACCTGATCTAGAACCTCTTGTGTTTCCTTTACCTCCAGAACCACTAGATCCACCAGAACTAGAACCACCTATACCTCTTGATCCTCCACATCTAGTTGGAATATGATGTGTAGATGTACTCCCTTGTGCTTCAAGAGTAGTACTATACTGAACCCCTACGATGCAGCGAGGTAGTTCCACTTCCAAAGGTGAATCCAACATTTTACACGCTCACGTTCTATGCGGATGATGTGCCTAAAAAGGTTCCTCCATATAATGAAGTCATCTAACCTACCATTGATGTGTTTGCTTCCTGACTTACTCTGCTTCTTCTACTTCCCAAGTTAGCTTGTTGGTTACTTGTCGTACTAGGTACTAGAAAACCAAGCACAAGGGCTAGGTCACCAGGTGGATTAAGATGCGTGCCCATGGCCCGGTAGTCTTTGTTAGTGCACTTCGTGTGAGGCCAAGGGGGATCTTTGTCATGCTTTCCAAGATGGGGGAGGTCTTAATGCTCTGGCTCTACGTCTTCTACGTGAGCTTTAAATCCTTCACGACCCATCTCTCTCCTCAACATACTTACTTTCTCAATGGAACATGATTCTCTATCTCACTCTTGCACACCTCATTATACTTAAGCCACCTTTCCTCTCTACCTTTCTACCACTAGGTCTGCATCTTTCACCAAACATGTTCCCGCCCTCGTGCGTGGTTAGGTTTAATTAGCCATCGGTTTACTCTCCGAAGTTCAAAGTTTACCATCAAGATCTTGATCACCATTGGGATGCCTTGCAGATATGCTCCTCTAGGATACCACAAAACTAGAATTCAACTACCTCGGGCAAGAATACATTGAAATTAAATATTCCATAATATAACTATTTAGAACACCATGAAACCACATATCTACAATGTGAGTCCAGATCAAATCAGCATCATAAAGGGCACGAAATTCTTCCGATGTCTAGATAAGTGTGTGATACCTCTAATTCTAAATCCTACTCTAAACTACAAGAGAGACAGGGATAGAAATGCAAAAATATGAAACTAACTAAAGGTGGTGATGCACCAAAAGGAGTGGTGAAACATTTCTGTCAAGCAAATAGACACAGACCAAATTTTACAACATAAAACATACACAGACTGATAAGATATAATTTAGGATTTGAAATGAAGCAAATAATACAAACAAGGGACTGGAAACCATTCACAAAGCTTGCATTATCATTTCCAGTGTCAAAATCACTACATTACAACCTCAGAGAGGTAAAAACTATTACAATCCTTTGGAGAGGTCTGATTCTTGTATCAATCACTTGCTGGAGGTGAAAAGAAGAACTCTGCTATGCCCAAAAAATGTTCCCCCTTTTGAAATGAGCCAAAAACTGGCTTTTACATGCATGGGTCGAGCCCAGGAGACAAAACGTACAAAAACATGAGAGCCCATCCCTCCTTGACTACAGATGCATTAAAATGGCATGGGGGACCTTACAAACCCATACTCTATCATTTTGACTGGATTACAGGAGAATGCGACCCATTCTGCATTAAATCTAGTCGTTGGAATGTCACTTCTGGCCATGAACACGCGTCAGAGCTGTTTCTCAATTTTCTCTCTCTAAACTACACCAAAACTCAAGATTAACCCCAAAATCATGTAGAGAATTTCACAAGCTTTCCGTTGATATAAAGAACGTGCAAATCTGAGCTCTGGATCGAAAGATATGTCGATCTGAAGATTTAGGGCACAAAACAGGTGAAACTGCGTTTTGAAATTTTCCCACGCTCTGCCACCTGGATGACACGTGTCAAGCATTGATTGGATGCGTAATTCTCTCTCCTTCCCTATCCATGGGTTTTCCTACTTCATTGGACATGTGTCCTCTTTTTATTGGCTCGGGTCAGTGCTTGAAACCTCACCCTTTGACTTTTGGACCTTTTTCCCCTGTGACACGTGTCGTGATTTGATTGGTCCGCGTCTGCCGGCTTTTCGCGCCCTTCGCGTCCTTTTGTCCCGGATGTCCCAGTGCTGTTTGGGACAGAATCCTCTGATCCACCCGAAATGGGCTTCCTTGTCCCTTATCCGGTGATGACACGTGGCGTTGCTTGATTGGCTTTCGGCTCCTTCGGCTATCCGCGTCCCACGTGTCCCTTTGTCCCAATTGTCCCAGTATGAAATTTCTCTGTTTGGGTGAACCGGTCGGTTCACGTCCTTTGCGCATTCGTGGCCCAGATGTCCCAAGTGTGAAATTTCTCTATTTTGGGTGAACCGTCTTTTGGTCCTTCGCACACTCCACCTTGTCCCGATGTCCCAAAGTCAGGTCGAAAGTTCCCTTTTTTGGCCAAACCGAACCGGCTTCGCATCCTTCACGTACCTTTGTCCCACTTGCTCCCGACTATCTCTGCAGGACAAATTCTTCCAAACCACCGGTTCGGCCGTTCGCGTCCTCCACCCGACTTGTCCCAAACTTGCTCCCGGTTAAAGACTTAGACAAATTTTCTTTCTTTCGGCCGATTCGGGCATTTCGCATCCTGCGCGTACCTATGGCCCAGTCGTCCCAATTGCACACGGACTGCCTGGCGGCTTTTCGGCCGGTTCGCGCCCCAACGTCCCAAATGTCCCGACTGTTGCGAGGACTAGGACTTAGCCAATTTTCATAATTTTACTGCCCAAGCTTTTTTTGCATCTTTTTCACCTTTTCTCGAACTTGCTCTTTTCGGCACAGGGCAGGGAGAGTTAGAAAAAATCAGGGGACCACAGAAACATGATTTTTGCCTTGAATCGATCCATTTTCACGGGACTTGAGAATTCGATGCATGTTATCGAATTAACCACAGGGGGTGAATTTGGATAACAATTTGGTGACTTCGGGGGGATACCTACCTTTCTTTAGGTAGAAGATACCGATTGCTGAAGCGAGTCCATTGGGCATGGAGTCATCAAATATTTTGTTTAGACCCTAAGCCGACTCGAGAATGTGCAAGGAGGAAGATGGAATGTTACACGATGAAAGCAAGGATTGCTAAACATCTCCATGGACAGCAAGTTATGCCAAAGCACTTAGGAAAACAAGACTAACCTACACAAAAAAATGTGCACAAGCACTTGGAGGAAAGAAAATCTAATCTAATATTTACAGAGGTAGTGAACTTCCCTCTAGAAGCAACGCTTGAGATAGATTCCATTGACTGGAATCTGCAGTTCTTCACCATCCAATGAGGCCAATTGGAAAGCATTGTTGTTCTTGCACTTTGTGACCATGTATGGGCCACTCCAAATGGCATCAAATTTTGAATGCCTTCCTGGTTTTTCTCTATCCACATCCCATTTCAACACTAGATCTCCAACTTGAAAAGATCTATCTTTGGCCTTCCTATCAAAGGTCTTCTTGATCAAAGCTTGATCCTTTTCCATTGCTTGGGATGCCTGATTTCTGATCTCTTGCAGCTCCATCAGCTCTGCATACCTCACTTCCATGGGCTCAAACTCTAGCAACTCCAGCTGTTTCATGAGTTCCAACGTTGGCAACTCAAGTGACATGGGCAAGGTTGCCTCTCTTCCATAGACAAGCCTGAATGGAGAGTTACCTGTGGATCTTTTGGGAGTTATCCTATCAGCCCATAAGGCTGATTTCAGTTTGGTATGCCAAGACCTCTGATTCTCATCAAGAGTCCTCCTAATGATCCTCAACAAGTTCTTGTTTGTAGACTCGGCCTGGCCATTACCCTGAGGGTAATAGTTTGATGAAGTGCTTAGGTAAATACCATTCTTGACACCCACTCGGTCACCTAGATCCATGAATGCCAATGCATTATCGAGAGATTATTGTGCGGTACACCAAATCTGGTTGTTATCCCCTCATAAAAGTCTAAGATGCTTAGACTCATTCGCCTCTTTGAGTGCTCTTACTTGTCCCATTTGGTGAAGTAGTACGTGGTTTGTCAAAATCCATTTGTGCCCTTGGCTTGAATTGGGATTAATGACTCCAATGAAGTCCAAACCCCATTGCATGAATGGCTGGTCAACTGAGATTGGATGCAATGGGAGGGCTGCAAGTCTCTCTTTTCCTGTGAAGAATGCACAATTCTTACACCTCTTGATCCATGCATAGCAATCACTGAGGTTTTTAGGCCAATAATAACCAGCCTTCATGATTTTTAGAGCTGTCACTCTTGGTGCAAAATGGCCACCAGCTGGTCCATCATGAAACTCTTCCAACACCCTTTGAATCTGACCTGTGCTAATGCATCTCAGCAGCACTCCATTTACATCTTTTTTGAACAAAACTCCATCAACGATGGCATACGGGACAGCCTGCAATCTGAAGTGTCTCCTTTGGGTCTTGCTCATCTCCGGAGGGCATAGGCCTGTGCTTAGGAAGTGCATAATACCTTGGGTCCAGCAAGGAGTCGGGGCAGCATTGTCTTCTTCTTGTTTGCCACTTGGCTCATGGTGTCTGGGTGTCAAAACAGCCTCTTCTTCATTGCATACTTCTTTTTGTTTCCCCAAAACCAGCTGCTCACACAATCCTTTCCCTCTTACCAGCTTGGTGATCTTGATCTCAATGTCATACTCCATGACACGGGTGATCCAACCTGCCCTTTTCTCATTCAAATCCTTGTTGAGGAGGAAATCCTTAACCCCAGCATGTGAGACCAGCAGTTGAATCTTATTGTTTGAGACCAAATGTCTGAACTTCTTCAAGCTCCTGATGACAACAAGGACATGCTTTTCGATGAAAGAATACTTTATTTCGTAATCTTCCAAGGTTTGGCTGAAGAATGCTATGGGCTGTTCTGAACCTTCTCTATTCAGTTGTGTTAAGATAGCTGAGATTGTGTCTGATCCTCCAAACGCATACAACATGAAGTCCTTTGAAAAGTCTGGGTTGATAAGAGTTGGAGCTTGTGATATTGCATGCTTGATGCTTTCAAAACTCTCTTTGCCTTCTGTTGTCCATTTGAATGCCAGACTCTTCTTCAACATCATTGTTAGAGGCTTCACAAGAGTGGCAAAATTAGGCACAAATCTGCGGACAAAGTTTATCCTTCCTAAGAAGCTTTGAAGAGATTTCTTGTGGTGTGGCAATGGGAGCGTTCGGATGGCTTGAACCCTTTCAGGATCAATTGTTAGCCCTTCCCTAGAGACAATGTGGCCCAACAATTTGCCCTCATGTGCCAAGAATATACACTTCTTTGGATTCAACGACACTCAACCTTCTACACCTCTGAAACACTTGTCTGAGGTGAAAGAGATGGTCTGTTGCATTCTTTGAGAAGACAGTGATATCATCTAGGTATACCAACACTATATTGTTGATTAAGCCTTTGAATGCCATATCCATAGCTCATTTGAAATGTTGCTCCAGGCATTTGATAGGCCAAATGGCATCTTCTTGTAGGCATAGGTGCCCCATTTGGTGGTGAAATCCGTCTTGAATTGATCTTCTTCCTTCACCATTATCTAATTATAGCACGAGTATCCATCAAGTAGTGAGAACCTTTACGAACCAGCTTCTGACTTGCAATATTTGCTCCATGGAAGGGAGTGGGTAATGGTCCTTGAGGGAGGCTCTGTTCAAGTCTCTAAAGTCAACACACAGTCTGATTTCTCCATTTCTTTTTCTCACTGGCACCAAGTTTGCAACCCAACTTGAGTGTTTGATGGGGAAGATGATATTGGCCTCAATAAGCTTGCTTAACTCTTTTCTCATGAGAGGTTCAATATGGGGATTCACTGGCCTTTGCTTTTGCCTAACAGGCTTGGATTCCGGATCCAGCTCAATAGTATGTTGTGCCAGCTTTGGGTTGAAACCTCTTAGATCTTTGTAAGTCCAAGCAAAGATATCTGGGAACTCTTGACAAAGCTGAACAAAATCAGATTTCTCTTGTGAGGTACTTACTTTGCCAATCTGCAATGTTTTGCCTTCTTCCACTAAAATAGGCTCTGAATCTTCACCCTTCACTTGAATGTTTGCTTTCTCCTTCCGGAACTGATCATTCGGGTTGAAGATTGACTCCAAGGTTATGAGGCCTTTTGGTAATTTGTTAGTTCTCAGGTACTACACGATCACCATATTGCTTTGCTCGACTTGTCTTGATTTACGGCGGAGAACTCAGCTTCTTCTTGTAGGAAATTAACAATTTGCTGATCATTCTCGAAGACTTACCAACTTGTGTTGTTATCTGGAACAGCTGGTCTCACAACCAATTTGATATGAGGCTAAGATTTCTCACTTTTGATACTCTCTACAACATCAAACGCAGCCCCCATTGTTGCAAGTGCATCTGTCCATGACTTCATTCTTTTTTCTTGGGATGGAATTGATGCTAAAAGCTTCAAAATCTTCAATAAGATCCCATACCCGATTTTTGTAGCACTTAAGCAGATCATTTTTGGCAGCATTTTTTCCTTTGACTTGGTTTACGACCAGCTCACTATCACCAAATACTTGTAAATTCCTGATGCCTTTCTTCATTGCCCAGTGCAGTCCATGAATTAAGGCTTCATACTCAGCTGTGTTGTTTGAACAGGAAAACTAGAAATGGAAGGCTGAGTAATACCTTATATCTTGTGGTGAAATGAGCATAGCTCCTCCTCCTGCACCTTGTCTACTCCTTGACCCATCAAAGAACAATTGCCATACTTCATTCTTGTCCTTATGATCTGGCTTGGTGATGTTGGGGAGAGGTTGATCCTCTTCATGCAAACAATAAACCCCTAGCTCAGATTCTTCTACTTCTTGATAAGGATCAAAAGCATGCACCTTGCTTGCCCATTCATCAAGAGTCAAATCCGGGATACTTCCAACCTTGGTGTCAGCCTCATCAGTGCTAGGGTGATCTTCTTGATCAAATCTTGGAGCAATTGGCATTAATCTGACTTGGAGTGTAAGGCTCAATATGGAAGTTTGCAATAGGTTCGGATCTGATTGTGGCCTTAGTTCCATATCTTGTTCTGAATAGCATGTGTGACCAATCAATAGACAAATACCCCCCAATCTTGGCTGTGAAGTCCCTTGACAAGCAAAGGGCAAAGAGTGGTGGAAGGTCTATGATTGATACATCTTGTAAAACAACAACATTTGGACATGCATGCAAGGTAAGACTCAAGTTTCTAATCACTCCAACTATTGCTACTGTTGTTCCATCTAACTACACTACCCCTTTGGATGTTATTTCATACTGGAGCCCTAGCTGATCAGCTATTTGTTTGGGCATGATAGAACTACTTGCCCCGGAATCAATCATGCAATTGTGTACTAGCTGATTTCCAATGATCAACGAAACATAGAAAGGAGGGGGCTTCAACGTCTTACCTTGTTGTCCTCCATGATTTCCCCCAGGCTGGGCAGCGTTTGTAAGCACTTTGTCTTGCATCTGAACCTCTTGATTTAAAATTGGCCGATCCTTCATGGCGACTTGCGGCAAATCTCTTTGTCCTGGGATGGATAGGGATTCCCACATTGATATATTGACGTTAGTCTTCTTCATCTGTTCAATGATACTGAATGGGGATGAAGTATCCTTTTGTTGTCCCTTGGTTTGCACATTCACCCCTTGCACGTGGGCAGCAACAGCTGGCATTTGAGTTGGCCTAGGGGCTGTTCTTGGCTGCCCTTGTGCATTTGAAATTGGATTTTGCTTGCCAACCACTTGTGGAACCATGGGAGGTTGTGGATTGGCTGGGGCTAATGGTTGTTCTTCACCCAAATTTCTCCTCTTTGACCTTGTGTTGGCTGCAACACTTTGAGAAACTACTTGATTCATGCCACAGAAATCTTCTGCTTGCCAGTTCACCAATGTGGTGTCATTTGGGGCTGATTGTTGTTGGAATGTTTCTTGTTGTTGGTTGTTTCCTTGACTGCCCTCACCCTCCACACCAGTAGTTGTCACCATCAATGCTTGATTGAGAGCACCATTGAAACACATGGATTGGTTATGAGGCTCGTTGCATGGAAAGCACCAATCATATTCTTGGGCCATGTTATTTTGGACTGGCACTAATGCTTTAGAAGCAGATACAACATTGGGGTTATAGGGCTGAAATGGTCTATTAGCGGGAGGCCTTACTTGGCTTTGATTTTGATTTGCAGCCTGATTTGGTGACCTATTTTGTTGGTATGGGGGCCTAGCCTAGTATTGCGCTTGAGGTTGATATGGTCTAGCACTTTGAGCTTGTTGTCTTTTGATAGTAACCAGCTCATTTCCCAAATTTTGCAACTGTTTCATGACCTCTTGGAGTTCATTTGAAGCACTAGAGGATGAAGTAGAAGTTTCACTTGAACTTTGATTTCTAGGGGTGGGAACAGGAGCCAAAGTGGGTGCTTGACTAGTGCTTGGATTTTCTAAGTTTGGATACAAGGGCATGGGAGGCCTAGGAGCTAGTTTACCAGCTTGAATAAGATAGTTTTCGGCTCTAATGGCAATGCTATAAGCAGCAGGTAAGGTTGTGCCTCCCATAGATTGAATTAACATAGAAATATCAAAATTCAAAGCTTTAAGGTAATATAGAAAAGCACCTTCTGCTGTTGGCCTGACTGCCACTGGAATCCTATCCCAAGACCTTTGAAATCTGAAGTTGAAGTCAGTCAATTTGCTCGTTGGGGGCTCTCTTGATAGTTGTCAGCTGCTCCAAAAGAGACAAGTTGTCTCCCTTCTCCCAATTGCTCGTGAAGTGCAATACACGTGATTCCAATTTGTGATAGAACCAGCTCAGGCTCCTAAACCATTGCAATGCTTTACCCTTGAATGAAGATGCCGTAACTTGACAACCACTTGCATTTCATTGATTTCATGGATTACACAAAGGTTAGCAATATCTTTAACATGATCGCTTTGAGTAGTCTAATTTTCTCCGGTGAAGTAGGGAATGTTCTTGAGGCTGCAATAGGAACTGGATGTTGTGCATTGAGAGCAAGTGGGCTGCTTTGCTGTGAAGTTGACATAGGGGTTGTTACGAGCCATTCTATTGGTCTTAAAACCCTTGTTGAATGAATGAAAGGTCTACCAGTGGAGGAGTTGAGAGAGTTACATTTGGTGGAGATGGAGACCTTTGAATCCTTCTTCCTCTTTGCCTTCTTCTTGGAGATAATTGCGTAGGTATTCAAACAGCACTTCTTCTTCTCCACTCTTGACCTTGTGGTGATTCTTCTCATGAGTTTTCGAGGCTGCACTTGGAACCGAGTTGATTCTTCCCCTTGGAGTCGCGGATATGCAAATAATAGCTCTTTTTAAGCAAGAAAAATGCAGCGAGATGCACATCAACCTGCTTCTGATAAAAATGAGACCTCTAGTCCCACCGTGTGCCAAAACTGTTGTTGCGACTCACGGCACCCCTGGATGCGATCGGGCTTCTAGGTTGATCACTCTAGCATCCGGTGTGATTGCACAACATGGAAACCTCTCTCCAGTGTGGGGACTTGTGGCGAGAGAGGAATCTCCAGTTAGAGGTGGTTCCTCAAACTCCTCTTGATTCGAGATCTATATTTTGCAAAACTACAGAGGTTCAGATCCTAATCCTACTCTAAACTACAAGGAGACAGGGATAGAAATGCAAAAATATGAAACTAACTAAAGGTGGTGATGCACCAAAAGGAGTGGTGAAACATTTCTATCAAGCAAATAGACACAGACCAAAGTTTACAACATAAAACATACACAGACTGATAAGATATAATTTAGGATTTGAAATGAAGCAAATAATACAAACAAGGGACTGGAAACCATTCACAAAGCTTGCATTATCATTTCCAGTGTCAAAATCACTGCATTACAACCTCAGAGAGGTAAAAACTGTTACAATCCTTTGGAGAGGTTTGATTCTTGTATCAATCACTTGCTGGAGGTGAAAGAAGAACTCTACTATATGCCCAAAATGTTCCCCCTTTTGAAATGAGCCAAAAACTCGGCTTTTACATGCATGGGTCGAGCCCAGGAGACAGAAACGTACAAAAACATGAGAGCCCATCCCTCCTCGACTGCAGATGCATTAAAATGGCATGGGGGACCTTACAAACCCATACTCTGTCATTTTGACCGGATTACAGGAGAATGCGACCCATTCTGCATTAAATCTGGTCACTGGAATGTCACTTCTGGCCATGAACACGTGTCAGAGTTGTTTCTCAATTTTCTCTCTCTAGACTACACCAAAACTCAAGATTAACCCCAAATCATGTAGAGAATTTCACAAGCTTTCCGTTGATATAAAGAACATGCAAATCCGAGCTCTGGATCGAAAGATATGCCGATCTGAAGATTTAGGGCACAAAATAGGTGAAACTGCGTTTTGAAATTTTCCCGCGCTCTGCCACCTGGATGACACGTGTCAAGCGCTGATTGGATGCGTAATTCTCTCTCCTTCCCTGTCCCACGGGTTTTCCTACTTCATTGGACACGTGTCCTCTTTTTATTGGCTCGGGTCAGTGCTTGAAACCTCGCCCTTTGACTTTTGGACCTTTTTCCCCTGTGACACGTGTCGTGATTTGATTGGTCCGCGGGTCTGCCGGCTTTTCACGCCCTTCGCGTCTTTTTGTCCCGGATGTCCCAGTGCTGTTTGGGAC
Source organism: Taxus wallichiana var. yunnanensis (assembly GCA_018340775.1). Lineage (NCBI taxonomy): Eukaryota > Viridiplantae > Streptophyta > Pinopsida > Cupressales > Taxaceae > Taxus > Taxus wallichiana. Next base: position 856,776,390 of record CM031234.1, read on the forward strand.
AGAATCCTCCGATCCACCCGAAATGGGCTTCCTTGTCCCTTATCCGGCCGATGACACGTGGCGTTGCTTGATTGGCTTTCGGCTCCTTCGGCTATCCGCGTCCCACGCGTCCCTTTGTCCCAACTGTCCCAATACGAAATTTCTCTGTTTCGGGTGAACCGGCCGGTTCATGTCCTTCGCGCACTCGCGCCCAGATGTCCCAGTGCGAAAGTTCCCGTTTCGGCCGAACCGGCCGGTTCGCGTCCTTCACGTACCTTTGTCCCACTTGCTCCCGGACTATCTGGGACAAATTCTTCGAACCACCTTGGTTTTGCGGTTCGCGTCCACCGCGTACCCTTGTCCCGCTTGCTCCCGGTTAAAGACTTAGACAAATTTTCTTTCTTTCGGCCGATTCGGGCATTTCGCGTCCTGCGCGTACCTATGGCCCAGTCGTCCCAATTGCCGCTGGATTGCACAGGGGCTTTTCGGCGGTTCGCGCTTATGTCCCGAATGTGCATTGAGGACTAGGACTTAGCCAATTTTCATAATTCTTTCTAGCCCAAGCTTTTTTTGCAGCTTTTTCACCTTTTCTCAGAACTTGCTCTTTTCAACCTGGACAGGAGAGTTAGAAAAAATCTGAGGGGACCCTGGAAACATGATTTTTTGCCCTGAATCGATCCATTTGCCTGGGACTTGAGAATTTTGATGCATGTTATCGAATTAACCCTGGGGGTGAATTTGGGTAACAGAACCATCGTGCATATTCTTCCTCCAAATCATGTATCCACTCCTCAATACTTGCTAGAGTTAACCGGTGCGTCTTCATTGCGAAAACCATCCTGAAAACAATGAAAAGAGGTCCCGGCAATGGAACCAATGATGCAGCCTAGAATTTACTAGATAACACCCTAGACGCATTGGCACATCACTCAGCCTAGACTAAGCACTCACCCAAAGTGCACAAAGGTACCAAGTCCCTCTTTAGGGTTATTGTAGTAGGATGTTAGCGTGATGAAGGAAGAAACATATAGATTCATAACTAATCCATCATTCTACAATGCATGCCATATTTAGATCTATGAAAGAACAAGCTTAAACAATAATCATGATTGAATCAAGAACATGCACTACTCAATTACACACAGGAATGACACTTAGATTCAGCCAATAACTTCCATATATTAATAAACATAGAAGCTCCTTACAATAATGGCATTCTATACTGATGCGCGCATGGATGTGATATAGTAATCTAGTCATATGCACATATCTATTTATGTTTACCTCTTGTGCTCTGCATATACCTATATATCTCTCTCTACTACTATGTGATTCACATCATATATATAGGGAGGACTTGCCCTTCACCGAGTTATCTTTTCCAAAAATAGGTTGCATGCTATTAATAGCCACGTGTCATTTATAGCGTAGACACACATGCAAGTGTGCTATCTATCATGGACCTCTTACGATTAAGCAAGTGACAATCCCATTCTTAGATCACCTCCATGCAAAACGCTTTGATCCTATCCTCTATGGGTGCCCCTAACCCTTCCCGATGGCTATGATCGGGGGTTGTTACACAACATTTTTCGATTCGGCCATAGTTTTCGGCACTATACACAACGGCTTTCATAGGATAGATAGTCCTTGACCCTGCATGCATGCATTACACCTTATTTTCTACTTTTGCGTTCGATTGGAATTTTCTCAAACATATCATATTTTTAAACACCATTTACAATGGTGTACTACACTTCAGGAAGCAATTAAAGGTTTGAGGATGACACCAAACTTTTCTCCCTACACTTCTTCCATTCTTCATGTGAGATCGCTTTGAAAAATTACTCTTCTACATCATCTTCAGGATCCTTTCTATCTCTTTCACTCATCACGGATCATGTGCACATGTTTCTTTTTCATTTTTACATACTTTTACACACTTTTTACATGTTTTGATCATATATATGTGTATTTCACTAATTGTTCTTTATTTTCTTTTGCAGGTTCGTCCTTATGGGAAGTGGTAGTCACATCATTCACACATCAATGATGCATCAACACATAACACAACAATCGACATCAACAATAGGTACAAACGTGACATCTACACATATGCTCTTGCCTAGGATCATCATCATCACTTATTTTTCACTTCCTCTTCTTTAGCTTCCACGCTTCACTTTTTATCACTCCATGCTTTTTCTTATCTTTCGACATGCTTTTTTCCATCGATCTACATGGTTATCAAGTACACATCTCTTATATACTTTATGTTATCAATAATTCACTCAAAAACATAAAGTGGGAGAAAATGTAGACACTAAATCACGCACTTTGGGTATCTATCTAGTCCTGATCACATATTATTATTCATATGATTCCTAAGCAATAAAAGTACTAATTGATCTTTGTCTTTGGCCATATTTACTTGGTTTTTATTTTCTCTTAGTCTTACACTCCTCCTTTCCCAGTCTTTCTTTTTATACTCAGGCATTTCTCATTCGGACACCAGCGCCCAACCAGGATGCCAGCAACCCCATCCACTCACGGTGCCCCTAACCTCTTTGTACTTTATTCACATCTTTTGGGTCCTTTCTAGCCATTTGGGCATCTTATATTTTTGGTAGTCAGCCTTTTCAAGGTTAATTAAAAAATTCAAGCAAGGGAATCATATAAATATAAAGTTATGCGACCATAAAAAATGACCAAGCACTAATCATTAACTATCACCACCTAAGGTTACATCCAATAGCATTCTAAGCACATTTAGACATCCATCTAACTCCACACAAGGGACAAGGGATTTCCATTTCTACATACACTTCATAGGATGGAAAGTTCATTCTTTCATGCACACATCTATTTAAATCTCTTACATCTAGCTTCTTGCTCATTATCAAATGTGACACGCCTTAAGAGCCACATATGGCATGATTTCAACACACACACACAGAACTACATTGGAGTCCGAGATGTAGTGCAACACTAAGTCATAAGTTCACTTGTTTGACATCAAGGAGAGTATGACCCCTAATTTGCATTTTTTTTTTTTAAGATTTGATGTGATTTTGGGGTTTTGCATGTCATTTCTTTATTACAAGTTCTGAGACACATCTACGAACTTGGTGAAACACACTAGAGATAGGAAAAGAAGGACTGTGAATACCTTACAACCCTCCAAAGTTGGTTTCCTGAGGTTATGAGCAATCACAGGCACCCAAAGTAGGTCTACAAGGTGCCGCAGTGCCCCCGACCCACCCAGCGCCCAGGTCTAGGTAGATCTTGTGGTCACACAATTATCTCGAGCTTCGTGTGTAACACTCTCTCCTTTTTTCATCACTTCATTACTGAGTTTAGGATTATTTGCAAATCATCTAAGTCCTTCCATCTCTCCTTTACAACTAGGGTTTCATAATTTCTAGCTTATTTTGCTTGGGTCAATTTTTGTACTTTATTGCATATATTTAGCGTTGTTACATAATTAGTATTAGGCATCTATTTATTCCAATATTTTCCTAATCATCTACGTAGGATCAAATAAAAAGATAGAATGGTAGCCATCATTAAGAACTATACTTGAAAAGGGGATACAAATGATGGAAACTATGACACACAGAGATAAAACTACATGCAAAACCCAACTAACAAAGACATGTAATACAATAAAAACAACATAAAAACGTGTTAATCATGTCATAAACAAGAGTAGAAACATTAGAGTAAACATTGTGCATATCATAGTCTCAAAGTGTTAATATCATAGAAACAAAAGACTATAAATCAAAAGTGTAAAAGAATATAAGCGGTGATAGTATAGCTATAAAAACAATAGTATAAAGATAATTAAGTGGTTGTAGATAGAAACATAGTCATCTGTAGGCATAAAGCCACAAATATGGGACACTCGTGGCATCACAAGATAATCACAATAGAAGGAAGAATTTGCCACATTCAAATAAATAAGTGCACATAGGAAAGATAGGCATATAACCATACAACATGGGACACCCACAATGTCACAATACAATCAAGGCACTCGGGTTGTATAACACAAATAATTACAACATTGTAATCAAATAGAATAACAATCATCCATAAAAAAGAGTTAAAGGCGTAGCAGTTAATCAATGAAATAATCTATATAATCAAGTAGTGATAATAATATATGCAACATGTATTAAAAAATAGTAAAAGTAAAACTAGAGATGGAAAGACAGTTAACACTATGAAAGACACATGTGGTAGTCATGTTAGCTCAATAGATATAAATAAGAGTTATGTATATAAACAAGTGTAATGAGGAAGGTGTAAAGTAACCCATAATGAAACAAAAGCACGTGTATAGCATGGGGGGATGCCCCCTAAGAGTAGTGTAAGGAACCAAGCTAACCCCTATCATCATGTGTAATCTTGTGTGCGTCGACATCAAGCTCAATAAACCTTGCATTCACATGAGTGTAAATATTAGATATGTTATCTATCAAACCGATGTGATAAACAATATGTATAAAATAACAACCTAGTGATCAAACCATAAACATTTTATGGTTTTGTATTTATGCACATATTTTCATGTTTTTCTATTATGTGAGTATTTGAATATTTTTAAGTGTTTTGAAAATAGATATGTATAAGTAAGGAGGATGACCTAAGAGTTTAACAATCATCGAGGATATTATCTATGTTAGGCTCAAAGTCAATAAGATTTAGGGGAGTAAGACCCTCGAGAGGAATGATGTTTGTCTTAGTATCCACATTAATTGGATCGGTGTAAGGTATTATTCATGAGCAACAGTATGAAAGTGGAAAGATTAGGAAATGGCCATTTTCTAGAGATAAATGTGTCAAGTGAATGTGATCATTTCAATTGTGAGGAATCTATCGAATATATGGTGATAAAACTAACGACTTGTAAAATAGTAGTATTAATATGAAATTTTTATAGTGATTAGTGTCATGTCCAAATATATAACTTGATAATCATGAAAGAGGTGACATGGTTGTCGAGATAGATTTCTGGTAGATTGATGTCACATAGATGGTAAAGTAAGTAACTCATGATCCAACAAGATAGATTAGAATTATTGCAAGGTTGCAGAGATGTGCCATAATAGTGAGAGATATAAAACTTGAAATATGATCTAGTGTATTAATAGATGTCATAAAGGCTTAAAGTTAGCCAGAGTAGATGTATCATGACAAGCTAATGTATAGGGGACATAATTTTTAGATGTGATAGATTTACGATAATAATGTCAAGGACTAGTAGAAGTAAAAAGAGAATAGAACATGGATTCATCTTCATCGATGGGGTTAAAATTAAATCATGCAAGTTGTCATTAATAAATACAATGATATCAACATCATTATCTAAGGAGTAATCTTCAAAATTTTCGTGTAGTGTGGAATTAGCTAATAAATTAGGAGTGGGAGATGGAGCATCATTAACGAGTGAGCGGTAAGATTTGGACATGTATTGTGTGCAAGCAATGGCGGTGTAGAAGTGGTAATATCGGAGATATGACCGGGTTCTCTTATGAAATAAGTGGGTAATTTATTCATAGGAATAAGTTGTTGAGGATGAATAATAATAGGAATTTGAGAAGCAAATGTGTGAAATGTGTAATATTTAAAGGGTTCTAGATCAGCAACCATGATATAATCACATCCGTCATATATGAACTTAATACATCAATGAGCGGTAGATGGGACAACTTGCATAACATGTATCCAAGGATGACCTAAAAGAATATTACAATGTAAATTTATGTCCATGATGTGGAATGTAGTAGGTAACATTTTAGGGCCAATGAAGAGGTCAAGAGTCATAGTGCCTAATGTAGATTGTGTGATATCAAAACCCCTTATGTATTAATAGTCTTGTCCATTGTGTGCATAGAAATTCCCACCTATTTAAGCATATAACAAATATAATTTTTATAAAATATATCCAAGTATGACCCAAAATAATATTATAATGTAAATCCATATCCATAATGTGGAATGTAGTAGGTGACATCTTAGGGCCAATGAAGAGGTCAAGAATAATATTGCCTAATGTAGATTTTCTGATATTATCGAAAGCCCTTATGGTATTGATAGTTGTGTCCATTGTGTGCATAAAAATTTCCATCTTTTAAGCATATAATTAGGACATATATTGAGACCAAAATCATTGTCAATCAAGACATGCTTAATTAAGAAACCTTGAATTTGTGCGGTAATAAGAAGAGGTGCACAAGGGTCATCACCAAGCGGTGGTGGGATATAATGTGCACGAAATTTATGGCCTTAAACATGGCATTTAATTTGTCTATAATAGAAGCAAAAATGATAGGTTGAGTAAGCAAGCTAGATAAGGTAATAGATTATAAAGTCTCATATAATATATCCTTATAGATAGGTGCCTTTTATAGTAACTCGGTAAGAGACATCTTAGTGGGTGTATTATTTAATTACTCTAATATATCAAAACCTTTAGAATGAGCACTAGGTTTACTAATAGGAGCCATAAGTGGTAGAAACAAGGGTGGGATGTCCCCAATGGACTGCTTAGTATGGGGAGTTGTGATAATGTTAACTTAAGTAGCTATGGAGGAAGAAGCAAAGTGAGGTGGATGTTGTTAAATAGGATGAACATATTTAGTTTGTATATCAATGTATATAGGAGCCTCATTAGTCATGAAACAAGTAGAACCATCATAAAGACCCCTCCACCAGATGGAATATGGGCATGGACCTGGTGAGAGGGATAGTAATACATACTAGAATGAGGGAGTGGTCCTTCATTTGAAATTTCAATCACATAAGATTGAAGGAAGAGACATGATGACACACAAGAAGATAGCTCAAAGTATCCCAATATCGGAATAAGAAACCCTAGAGCCACTAGGGTTTGATAAATATATTTGATTCAAGAGTTGGGTTCACCAAATGTTTACACCCTAAATAAATTATAGTGTTATGGGAGTGCACAAAAATAAAAATGATGTAATGGTTTGTACAAGGACTATTCTAATTAATTAACTTCCAACATCAACCATTCACAACTAGAATAATGCATCATTAACACTTGCAAAAATTGATAAAATGATAACCACTCAAATACACAAGAGGAGAAATAAACTTAGTTCTACGGGTCTAAACAAAGAGGATCTAGATGTGTAGACTAGTGAAACATGTAGATCAAATACTATAAATGCCTCTGTAGATTCTAGGACTGAAAACTCGATGCGGGGTAGGACTGCATAACTAATATATAGTCCATACTTGAGTTGTACAATCCTAACTTTGATCTATATTGTCTTGCACCTTAAACGGTCTAAGTGTGGAACTTCATGTGTGCTTGTTTGCCTAGAAATGAACTTTGTGAAATGTCTTTCTTGCTCACACAACTTTGGGATGACTTGTAATCACCTGCAAAAAAGTGGAAACCCTACCAACCTATAGAACCCTCATCATAGCATAAGAAAACCAAAAGGAGAAAACATATGTGTGTGGTAAGGTTAGACTACCCTTGGTGATCATACCCAAGTTGTTGAACCAATCCAAGTGCTACACTACATGCCTTTGTTGTGGGATCAAATTGTTTGTAATTCTCTCGGGTACTTTCATAGGTGTGAGTGCTAACTAATCAACCCTCTGGGGGTATTCTTGTGTCTCTTAAAACCAACATAGTGGGATAATTGTATAGTATAGAATGTACCCAATGTGGTAGTAGTGTGACATGGTGTGCCTCAACTATGTGACCTAACCCTCTATTCCTTTAAACTATCAAAAAATGTTTGGAGTGAATTTTCTTTTATTATTACATGGCACTATGACCTTTGTATGCTTGGAAATGGAGGAAGTTAAACTCTTTGACCTAGTTAAGTGCTTGGACCTTTTGTAGGGACTGCTCTAATTGATGTATAGTTGATTTGGGTAGATTTAGGAAATCCTTGAGTGCTTTTAGAATGATATTTACAATAGGATCTTGTAAGAGTGTCATGTGAGTTATAAAGTGATATTGACTTGTTTATATAGCCTTCCATAGGTGAAATAATCTAACAAGTCTAGCCATGGGAAGTTGAAATGAAACAATAAAGATCTTAACATTGAAAATAAACTTAGAGAAAGAAAAGGGGAAGGACCATACAAGTCGGCCAATATTAGATGCCACATCCTAACCCTATCTATGATCATGAACAAAATATAAATAGTGAAATGTGATATGAAGCACGAGGTTGTCTAATACTTTGGTATGATAATATTCCTCAAATTTACGATAGAGCAAAATGTAAAGATAAACAAGTCATGAAAGAGCTATAAAGATGAACTAATTGTATTCCGAATGTGAGCAGTTATCTTAGCAAGGGAACATAGTCAAACTTGATATTACAAAAGGGAAAAATAACAAATTTTAGTGTTTATATGTTCTTGCACACCCTTTTGAAGACCTTTAACCCACACATGTAGAAAGCTTGAAGAGAAGGTTGCAATTAGCATGCATGGTTGCTAGAATAATTTTCTTCCTCGTGTATGCAAGAATTTGAGTACACTCTACCAGGGACCATACGTGAGATATTTTGGAGAGGAATAATAAAAGAGCAAAAGGACAATTAATTGCCCAGCCAATGGTCAATGGTCAATCGTGCATAAGGAAGAGGAATCCTTGGGAGTGTGAAAACAAACTAAACTATAGTTCACTAGTGGAGCAGAGTTATTAAAGAGCTAAGGCGACATTGTAATGAAATTATTTCTATTAATCTAGATATCGTGAGCATAGAACACCAAAGAACACAATATTGTAGATAAATTATCACAATGCAAGTAGAATAACTTAGCCACTTCGAGGGGGAAACCTCCAAACCATACAATAAGACTCAAATGCTCAATATGATAATTAACTACTTCTCACTACCACCTATATATACCAATCCTATGACCTACTAAACATATGAAAGCATAAATTAATAACATATGACAAGAAGAGAGATTATGTAAGCCACAAGTCAACACTACATATCCAATATAAGCTATAGGACTAAGGGCATAACATGCCCCTCCCCTTCAAAGAAACATTGTCCCCAATGTTGGGAAGCCCTAGATGTTGCACAAATGCTTCATCCTCCCATGATGCATCCTCAATATTCATATTCTTCCACTTGATCAGGTACTCGATAATGACTCTGGTCCTCAATATTTTGGTGCATGTCTGAAGAATACCTTTAGGTTCCAATACGATCCTTCCTTCCTCATCCAGTTCAAGAAGCATTGACTGGGTGGAAATGTACTTCCCAATAACTTTCTTCAAATAAGAAACATGAAAGATTGGATGCATTTTACTTGCTTTGGAGGGAGCTCCAACTTATTAGCGACACTACCAATTTTTCACAAAGACTCAGTAAGGACCATAGTATTTAGGAGCAAGATTATTATCCTTCTTATGTTGTTTGAAAGATAGCTCCTCGTATGGCTGCAAATCATACAAAAACAAAGTCATCCTCTTCAAAGTGTCACTCATTACGATGTTAATCAACCCGTTTGCTTCATACGGTTTGTGCCCTTACCAAATTCTCTCTAAGACTATAGAGTACCTCATGTTGATGTTGAATGTGATCTTTGATAGCTCTCATCTTTGGTTTGAGCTTCAAGCTAGAGATGAATGATGGAGGTTGTAACTGTAAAGTTCTAGAAATGGAGACATTTTGGAGGAGGTATGAAATGAATTATTATACCACCATTCTACAAGTGGAAACTATTACACCCAACATTCTTGTTTACCTAAATTAAAATATCTAAGATATCCCTACAAATATTTATTTACCACCTCAATTTACCCATCTGATTGAGGATGATAAGATGAACTCTAGGCCAATTGGGTACCCAAACAAGAGAACAAATCAGTCCAAAAATTTCTTGTAAGTGTCGAGATCAAGATCAATTATTATGATTTTGGGCGTGCCATGAAGCTTTTGAATTGTGTCCATAAATGAGATGGCAACTATACTAGCTATGAAAGGATGAGCCATGAAACAAAAATGAACATACTTGGTAAGTTTATCCACCATGACCATGATGATTTGTATGCACAAAAATAGTTAGCTATGTAAGTAGAATTGAAACTAACACCTAGTAGCTTCAATACAATGCTAAACTAAACCTATGCATCATCATGTTAAGAGCTTAAGAAAAGCTAACCTATCAACATTTATACATTAAACATGAAATGAACATTTCAAGCTAATATGCTAAACAAATTAACTTCTATCTCTTATTGAATGCTAAATGAGATGAGATTGAACCTATGTAGATCTCTAGCAATCAAAGAGTTGATTATGTGCTTGAAATCCCAAGGTTTCTAAGAATGGAGTCTTGTCAAATCATGGCTACAAGACCATTTGACATATCTCCATATGACTTCAAAAATTGGGTGGATGAATGCAAGAAATGGAGAAGGCTATCTCTTCTAATGGAAGAATGCTCCAAGATGATAAAATGGCTATAGTGTATGCTCTATGCTCATTTAGGAGTGTAGGTGTAAATAGAAAGGTAGGAGGAGGGCTCCTTATATAGCCCAATGGATAGAAGAATCTCTACATCTTTTTTCATGTGGGATAATAGAGAGGTTGGGTTAGTTGTGGATAAGGAAGGTTTAGAAAGGGTTGAGTCAACCTTAGGATGGATTAGTTTGTCCTTTAGTGACCCATGGGGATTGAAGGGATTTATTAATTAACCAAAGTGATTAATTAATAGGTGTGCAAGCTTATAGAATCTTTTTAGAGGAATAATTAGCATGATTTAGACTATGAGAGGGATTTAATCAAATAAATGATGATTTATTGATTTAATGTAAGAGGAAGCTAATTAATTAGTCTAGGTAGAAAGGGGATTAATTAATGGAAGGTCATTAATTGGTGTATTTATTAGATAGAAGGGTTAATTAACTAGCATAATGTAGCTAATTAATGACAATAGAATAAAAAGTGTGCTATATTGACGATATGTCGTCAATTTGTGGGAAAAAGGATAATTAGCGTAATTTAAGTATTTAAATTGCTCGGGTTAAATTATAGGTGTCTACATTTGCCCCTCTTTGGGGTGGCATAAGTGACGCCACTTCAAAGATAGTAGACAGATAAATTTTGAAGGTGTAGAATAAAAATTAGTAGAAGTGAGAGATGCCCCCTCGAGTGTTGATGGGGTGATGAGAGAAGGCGATCGACAATCAAAAAGGTGAAAGAAAGGAAATAGAAGAATGGGGAGGAGCATGATGCCCTGTGAATGAAAAGAAGAGTGTTGATAGGAGAATGATGTAATAGAGGAATGAATATGGAAAGAAAAGAGCAACCTTTCATCCAATGTATTGAAACAACTTTATTGTCATCATATTGCCAAAGATCTCACATGTATCGGTATTTATTAAAAATATAAGCATACAACAAAACTAGGATGGTATGAAAAGCCATACTATGAATAGTTTTCCATTGCTGAAACACCCACTCAATGCAACATACAAAAAGCATGCAATATGAGAAGGAAACAAGCTCATTTAACAGGGAAAACAAGTATGAAAACACGTATTCCAATCAACGATGGTCAAGACGGTTGTACAAATGTTTTGTTATCAAGTTGAAGATCCCCAAATGTTCGTGATTGATGACAAGGGTTAAAAATGGTGCCTCTAGCAAGGATACATGCAAGGGAAGATGATGAAGGACACCAGAGTCAATGAGAAAGCCTAGTGCGCTACGAAATAGTACCAAGCAACTATATGTGCCCCAGAGTACTAACAAAGCAAGCAGGCTAGCTTTGTAAATGGTTGTAAATCGATGATCCACGAGTCATTTGATCAAGAAAGATGTGAGATTTCCAAAAGATGTGGAAATAAAACCATGCGCAAGACATGAGTTTTAGCCGTTATGAGTAGGTTTACCTATTTTGTGAGTTTTTACATTTTTTAGAGAATTTTTTTAATTTTTTGGATGGATAAATAATTTTTTGGATTTTTTATTTATGATGGGTTGGATGCATAGAAGAAAGTAGAAGAATCAGCAAGAATCTCCCATATGTAAAAGAAATTCCTCAAGGAGAAGAAAGAAGCATCAGCGTGAAGAAATAATCCCCAAAGACAACGGAAAAATTAATAAAATAATTATTTGATGGAGTGTGTAGAAGAAAGGATATCACCTAGGAGCAATAAAATTGTCCTAGTGAGAAGAAATGAGTACCAGATGGCAAAGAATTCCCCAACACGACGAAAAATGAAAGAAAAATAATTATTTAAATAAAATAATTATTCACGGCGAGTAGAAGAAGAGTTAGAGCAACAACGGCGGTGAAAAACAGTCTTTCCATGCATCACGGCGGCGAGAATGTTGTAATATACTCGGCACACAAAAGATGGCTTCTTCATGAGTAGCTTGACCTACTTCGTCAATTTTGCATTTAATAGTGTAATTAATGCCTTAATTAGTAGTGTTAAAGTAGGGTATAACACAAGCGTGCATATGCGGGGCGCGAGCACCCCTATGGTGGCACAGATACCCACAGCGCATGCACAGCGCGCACGCGCAATCACTAGAAAATGTGTGTGTGCATGCACATACACCCCAAAAAGCGTATGCATGCCCACACACATGCATATAGTACATGTGTGCATGCACATACACCAAAACATTTGCGCACACACATCACACGCCCGTGCACGCATAGGTAGGACAAACATAGTGTTATTGCCTCAGAGATATACATGCACGCGAGTGCGCCAAAAGAGGGCGCACATGCCACAAGGTGCGCACATGCCCTAAAGGGCGCGTAAACACCTAAAAGAGACGAATAAGAGGAAAAATTGCCAAAAATGACACTTAGAAGAAAAATAAAATTTAGCAAAGGATAGAAGAACAATAGAAGTACTTAGAAGAATTGTTAGTGTCTAATACATGTAACATTTTTACAGAGACAATTATCGGCATTATAAACGCAAGAGTGAAACACTCATATAGGCGAGATGGAGGGAAGCATGCACCGATGAGGCCGTGTGCGATGGTGATACTCTGGAGGTGGTTGGCTTAGGCTATATAAATAAATACCATCGATTACCCTAGACCATGGCCTGTTAACAACTTTGATTGAGAGGTGGCATAATGAGAGCCAGCGTTTTAGGCTCCCCACGGGAGAGACGAGCCGTCTCACCGGAGGACGTGTGGAAGATTTTACACATTTCCATTGTAGGCTTGATGATTGAGTATACAAGTGATTTTGGTCGGATTACTGCGGTGATTAGTGACCTATTTGGCCATGATGAGATACCCCATGAGGGTATGACAATTGTCTTTACATGATTGTATAGCTAATCCAACTCTTCACCAGGACCACTTTACTTGATGGCTCTTATCAGTGGGTTCTTACTCACTGATAAGACAAGGACATCATTTATGATGGGATTGATCACATTAGTACATGGATTGTTTAGTGGTGAGTGATATTGTTGGGGCTAATGTATAATAGCACATTTATCTTGAGATATGTGCACGATTACTCACCACCATCGAAGAGCAGTGGGGCCGGCATCTTTCTTGCTGACAGATCTGGTCCTAAGACCATATAGGGATCGAGCACCCCGTAGGTACGTTGCACACTCGAGCTCCAAAGGAGCAGAACATATATGGCATGGGTCTCTGTGGGAGAGGATGTACAAGGGCACCTAGGCAGCATCTACTACTACCGACAAGCATTTGACAATCTCCTAGAGAGAGATATCATCTGGAGGCATTATAGACACATACAGTGGCCCGAGGACGAGTAGAGCTTAGTGTCTGTGTGGTAGATCACTTTCTTCTTGGAAACCACAACTATATTACTGAGATATACAGGGTAGACTAGTGTTAGGGACAACTGGGTAGGGTTTATGGCATCCCTCGGCCCAATATGTGGTATGCTCATTGTGATGCAAAGAGGCAAACCATGGGGCCACATATATAGGTAGTCCAAGCTAGAGCTAGCTTCTTACAAGTGGTACCATAGGTTTGGGACCCAACCCGACAAGTTAGAGACCCGGCACCACACTTTGGATTATATGGCACAGGTATGCGACCATTTTGTCACGACACTTGACTATATCAAATGAGGCATGGTGAATTGGCATTCGAGCACCACCAGAGATCTCATACAATAGCAATGGTGATGACACAGGTGTAGGCCATGTTGATGATCCTTTTGATGGGCATGGTCCAAGACATGATCCTGGATAGAGGTAGCGAGAGTCGTGATAGGGACATGCATAATGCCAAACACAGAGCACAAGGTCACGCACATGGTACTAGGCCCAGTTATGGGACCATGGATAGGTACGGGGCCATGTACAAGGATAGGCTCTGCAGTGCTTCCGAGGTTACCCCGAGCTCAAGGTGGAGATGTTGAGGGCTAGTTGACTTATGGTAGCAAGAGTTGTAGTAATAGGCGATGGTGGAGAGAGATCAGGCCCGATCTCACATTCAGTTGTGACAACAGAGCGGGACTAGGCGAGCCCGGCCAGCCAAGGAGGGGATGGATTTGTACATTTCTAGCATATACGTCGAGATGGCCACCTAGATGGCTCGTGTGATGAGCCTACTACATCGACCCAGACCCGCACCCAACTACAACCACAGTGATAGTTGAGAGAGATCGGCTTCATGTAGAGTGAGCGGTGGGCGATCCCGAGGTTGCACAACTATCAAGCAAAGGTAGCATCTTTCGACGCATAAATGGGACAGCGGTGACAACTCATACCCATCAAGACTTGGCTGGCGAGAGGGCGAGCCTCCTACTATCGATCGTTATATTATGAGGCAGTTCTAGCTGGTCATCAAGCACCCACCTATAGCCAACAGTCGAGTGGATCGATGAGATCAAAGAGGCCTCGTGAATCGGTGGATTAGCCATGAGAGTAACCTACGGGACTTCGTAGTACATAGGTCATGGGTCCTCCACCACTTAGCAGACTAGCCAATCCATCGATGGTTCTAGTCATCCATGACCCTCAGTGTATTCATTGATTGTACTTGTATCATTATATGCATACCTCTTATGAAGGTGTTATCATTCTTGATAGTTGTATACGATGTACCAATTTTTGATGCACACCTCTAGATGAAGGATTTATTTTTTTATCGATGTATAACATTTTTGATGTACGCCTCTGATGAAGGCATTTATGAGTTGTGCCCTTTGATGGCCCATTTGTATCGATGATGTATATCCTCTTTGAGATAAACATTTTATACTTGTATATATGGACATTTTGATGTGGCACAATTCTTGAGATGATGGACTTTATTGTTTTGATGATTGATTACATGGATTATGGATGTGTCATGATGTTATATGATTTGATTTCACACTTTTTTATGTATCATGATGATAGTTGAGATGTTTGTACCACATGTGTTTGATTTTGATATGATAGATCCATAGATGATATCAATTGTATTGTACATGTGATGCTCTAGATTAGTGGACGAGATGACATGATGATATTGGTGTGGGGGATAGATTTTGATATTTGTGATCCCTCTTGCCCCCATTTGATGATACGATATGTGATGATTAGCTTAGCATTCATGTATGATGTATACTTAGATTTTTATTTATATGATGTATAGATGATGTTAGATGTGATGATATTGATGGAAATATGATGATGTGATAACAAAACTATGTACATGTGACAAGCAAACACAATCAAATGTTAACAAAATTAACCAAATATACAGTGTTAACCAACATGAATTAACACAACTATGTATAATTATTTACAAGCATGCAAAAACACACTTCATATGTACAAGTAAGAATGAATCTAATCTAGGCAAGAAAAGATGAATCCTAACTAGGTACGTTTAAGCAATAAACTATACAAATGTACAAATAAGCAACAATTATACAAGCAAATAATGTACACAAAAAAAGTAAGAAACAAGATAAAGTAAACTAAAGTTATGTTTTTGCTGATCTGTTTTGTGAAAAAAATTTCTATTGTTTTTGTGTTTTGTTGTGAAACAATTTTCTATTGTTTTGTGCTTTTGTGAAACAATTTTCTATTGTTTTTGGGGTTTTCAAACATTTTTGAATGTTTTTGTGATTTTGTAATATTTTTGAATGTTTTTGTGATTTTGCAAGATTTTTGAATATTTTTGCGATTTTCTAAGGTTTTCTGAAGCTACGCACAGGTAACCGAGAAACGTGGATGCCCCAAATGCGTTAGGTGGCGAATTTACAAGGGTGCCACGTGTCTACAAATAGGAAGGTGAAGTTGCATAAGTGCCCCCATGCATTAGATGTGGGATATAAAAATACCATCCCTTCGCTGATTTATAAGAGGAGAAAAATCCAAACCAAGGCTTGATAGGATAGGTTCATAGGGAATCTCAGATGCAGGTGTAGAATTAACCCTAGGCTAAGTAAAAGTACCTTCTAGATACAAGATGCTTGTGAACAACAAATCCTCCCCGTGCGCCTAAAACTAGTTTTCACCAAGGGACCTATCCAAAGTGCCACAATTGTGTGGTTTCCACATATGGACGACCTATTCTCTTTTTCTTTTTCTTAATTTATTTTTTTGTATTTTGATCATTTTTACTCTTTTTTGCTTTGCTTTTCTGATTTTTGCGCCATGTTTAAGCATAGAATCACTTAAGGTGCATGGCATTCATAGGTTCGTGGAGCTCATCACCATTGGGATGGGCAAGTTTTTATGCTCCCATACCATATTTGGCCATAATGACATAAGGTCCTAACCAATGCGGTTTGAACTTGCCTTTCTTCTCTCTTTCCGCCCTTGTGTTGAACTGATTTTCTTTCATGACCAAATCTCTAACCTCAAACTGACGAGGTATGATCCTTTTTTTGTAATTTTTGGAGACTTTATTCTAATACACTTTGAGATGGTTAAGGGTGCGGATGCACTTTTCATCCAGGAGTTCTAATTCTACCATCCTAGCCACTCTATAATCCTCATCCTTGTCCAGATAATCCCTAAGAGATATTCTCAGGGAAGGAAGCTCGATTTCCAATGGGATGATGGATTCGAGTTCCAAATACTAGGGAATAGGGTGTCGCACCAGTAGGAGTGCAAATGGAGGTCCTATAAGCCCAAAGGGATGGGTGAATTTGCAAATGCCAATTACGACCTATCTTACTCACCATCTTTTACATGATTTGAACCAATGTTTTATTAGTGGCTTTAGCCTTCCCATTACCTTGTGGATAATATGGTGTAGACCACTTCAATTTTATTTGAAATCGATGACAAAGGTCCTTCATTGTCTTGTTCTTGAATGATTTTCCATTGTCAGTAACTATGGCCACAAGAATGCCATACTGACAGATAAGGTGATTCATGATAAACTTTGAAATCTGATCTCCTGTAACATAAGTCAAAGGAACAGCCTCCACCCACTTAGTGAAATATTCCATAGCTGTGATGATGTGAGTATGACCATCAGATGAGGTAGGGGTGAGCTTTCCTATTAAATCCAGTCCCCATTTAGAGAATGGCCATGGGGTTGTGATTGGCTCGCAATGGTCATGATGGCAAGGTGCGTGGATGAAATTTCCATACTTTTGACATAGTACGCATTTCATCACATAGTTGCGCAGCAGCTTTGTTTCCATAGTAGGCCATTAATAGTCTAATCTCAATTTTTTCTTGGCTAGAACCATCCTGTTTGTATGGGCCCCACACACCCCTTCATGCACCTCTTTAATCGCTTGGACTGACTCTGCTACATCTAGACAACGCAATAGATTCCCATCATAGCCATGACGATAGAGCATACCTCTTAAGAGGGTATAACAGGCTATCTGGCGGATAAGGCTTTGTTTTTCAAAATGAGAGATGTCAGGAGGGAAGGTGTTGTCTTTAAGATAGGTGAAGATATGTGCATACCATGGGGAATTGGGACCAACAACCTCACAAGCCAAACAAGATTCTGGCATGTCATACGCAGGCTGGCATATATTTTCAACAAAGAAAGGCATATCATTACTTTCTGGTGGAATTCGTAGCATAGAACCTATGGTTGTCATAGCGTCTACGGATCTATTTTGTGCTCTTAGAATCTATTCGAATGTGATACACACAAAATACTCTTTCAAATTTTCCACCAGTTTCTTATAAGGGATGAGCTTCTCATCCTTGAATTTGTATTCATTGTTAACTTGCTTGATGATCAATTATGAATCACCAACGATCTTAACATGATGGATATCCCATTTGATTGTCAACTTCATCCTAGCGATGAGTGCCTCATATTCTGTAATATTATTTGTACAAGGAAAACCAAGGCAAAAAGCTTGAGGTATAGGGTCACCTAAAGGAGTAATTAATACCACACCTTTTTGAACCATGAAAAGTAAAAGATCCATCAAAGTGTACTTACCACATGAGATAGATTCCTCAATATACATTAATGAAGCATCTGACAGATCCATACTCATAGGCTATGTTCTTGGTAATGGTACTTCTGCTAAATTGATCAGCAAGTACTTGTCCTTTTACCAAATTTTGATGTACATACTCAATGTCAAATTCACTTAGTAGAATGATCCAATTAGCCATTCTACCTGTAAGGGCGGGTTTTGACAACAAGTACTTAAGCGGGTCAACTTTGGATATAAGCTTGGTTTTAGTATTTAACAAGTAATGGCAAAGTTTTTGGAAGGTAAAAAACAACAGCTAAACAAGCTTTTTCAATTTGAGGGTAGTTGAGCTCATAAGCAATGAGTGTTGAGTTGTGAAGCTTAATTACTTCATTTTAGTATGAAATTGGAACTTGCTTGAAAATACATGGCGGCGTCGGTTAGGGATAACTCGGCGTGATCGATCTAGGTCGGGAAAAGTAACTCATGTGGTCGAGCATAATCGGCGTTGATCGGGGTTAACCTGGTGTCGATTACAATGTATGAGAAAGTTTTAATTAACTCTCAGGAATTAAATCTATTTTTAGCATTAAAGTAGATTTATTGGATATAATTGCATGGCTAAGTGCCCTAAGCTTATAAACGACTATATAAGCATAAAAACTAGGGTTTAGAAGTAATGGATGTATCATAATTACAAGATAATTATGTGAGAGAGAATTCTTGGTGAAGAATTTAAAAAAACTTGAAGGAAGAAAGTATCTTGAACATCTGAGAAGTGTAGAAGATTGTAAATCTTCATTGTATATCTTTTCAAGCTTTGGATAATAGATTGGCTTGTTTCTTGGTGGGCATAGCCCACACTGGGTGAACCACGTTAAATCTAGTGTTGATTTATGTCTCTTGTTTTGTATAATTTTTCCGTAGAATATCCACTTTTATTTGCATATATGCTTAGATCTCGATATATTATCATGCGTAAACCGGTGTGCTAACCCCAACAACCGGTATCGAGCTTTGTTTGAGGGTTTTGTGTGTTGTGATTTACTCATAGAGGGTTTTCTGATTGAGTGGGAGCTACAAGATGATAGAAGATAACAAATACAAGGTAGAGAAGTTTGACGGCCGAAATTATCAATTATGGAAGATACAAATTGAGGATTATCTATATCGAGAGAGATTTGTACTTACGATGAGAAGTCTAAACCTACGAAGATGACTGATGAAGAATGGAAGATTCTTGACGAAAGGCTTTGGAATCTATAAGATTGAGCACAGCGCAAAGATCCGTGGCTTCTAATATTACTGTAAGCGGCTTCTACGGTAGACTTAATAAAATCTCTTGCTAATTTATATGAAAAACCTAATGCTTTAAATAAAGTTTATTTATTGAAGAAACTTTTTAGTTCTAAGATGCATGAAGGTGAATCTACCTCTAGTCATTTGAATGATTTCTAATCTATTGTAAATTAGTTAAAATCGGTTTCAATACCGTTTGATGATGAAGTAAAAGCACTTTTATTCTTATGTTCTTTGCCTGATAGTTGGGACAACTTGGTAATGGTTGTTAGTAATACAACATCTGCTAATAATATTTTGAAGTTAAATGATGTGGTTAGTATAATCTTGAATGAAGAAATTTGTAGGAAAATTATAGAGGAAACATCATCTGGAAATTCTTTGAATGTAGAAATCGGGGCGAGGAAGGAAGGAGAGATCCAAGGGTAAGAGCAATGGGAAATCAAAGACAAGGAATAATAGATCTAAATCCAAAAGTAAGGGAATTACTTATTGGAAATGTAGAAAGAAAGGACATGCAAAAGAAAGATTATTGGTCAAAGAATAAAGAGAACCAACAACCAGAGACAAAGGTAAAGAGGCAAATCTTTTTGCATCGGAGGTAATGCAAGATTCTCTTATTCTTTCTTTAGATAGTAGAATTGAATCATGGGTTTTAGATTGAAGCTTCTTTTCATGCAACCCCTAATAAGGGTTATTTTAGAAATTATGTTTAGGGAAATTTTGGGCATGTCTATTTGGGTGATCATGAACCTTGCAGTATTACTGGTAAAGGGAAAGTTCATCTAAAATTGTAAAATAGAAATACATGGGTATTGAAAAATGTGAGGCATGTGCCAAGCCTAGAGAGGAATCTTATTTCTGCATGGCAACTAGGTGAATCTAGTTGCATGGTTACTTTTACAGGAGACTCTTGGAAAGTCACCAAGGGTGTTTTTGTTGTGGCAAGAGGTAAGAAGGTAGGAATGTTATATTTATCTACCTGTATTACTGATTCATTTTCTACATTATCTACTTCAGATTCAAATGCATGCATGTGGCATAATCGGTTGGGTCATATGAGTAAAAAGGAATGCAGATCTTAAAGGCTAAGGGTAAGTTATCATATTTGAAAGATTTAGATCTTGATTTCTGTGAGCATTGTATCTTTGGAAAGTAAAAGAGAGTGAGATTTCTCAAAGTTGGGGTAACTAAGAAGGAGCAGAAATTGGAGCTTGTACACTCAGATGTGTGGGGACTAGCTCAGGTAGCTTCTCATGGTGGATCCCAGTATTATGTTACTTTCATTGATGATGCTACAAGAAAGGTATGGGTTTATTGTATTAAACACAAATCTAATGTTTTTGAAACTTTTAAAAGATGGAAAGCCCTTGTTGAGAATGAATCAAATTCTAGAGTTAAAGTACCTTAGATCTAACAATGGTGGTGAATACTGTAGCAAGGCTTTCAATGATTATTGTTCAGTGAATGGGATATGTAGAGAAAGAACGGTTCCAAGAACACCATAGGATAATGGTGTTGCGAGATAGAATGAACAGGACAATCATGGAACGTCTTATAAGTATGAGGATACATTCGGATTGACCTTACGCTTTTGGGCAAAAGCAATTGATACAGTGGTTTATTTTATTAACCGTGGCCCTTCAAGTTCACTAGATAGAGGAATGCCAGAGGAAGCATGGACCGGAAAAGAGGTAGATCTTTCTTTTCTTAAAGTTTTTGGTTCAGAAGCTTTTGTGCATGTTGATAGAGAAAATAGAAAAAGTTGGATGAAAAATCTAAGAGGTGCACTTTCATTGGTTATGGATTTGGTGATTTCGGTTTTCGTTTTTGGGATTTAGAGAATTCTAAAATTGTTAGGATTCATGATGTTGAATGGAATGAAAAGAGAATGTACAGGGATCAAATTTTGGTACCCAAGGATGAGAAAATTGAGAAGTTTATTGATGAAAATGAACTCTCGGGTTTTAAAGAAACACCTTCAGAAATACACAGTAATCATGGTTAGTTAGGCCCTGATGACATCTATCCGATGAACCGCCAACGGTTACAAAGGATCGAAATTGGCGTCGGTTAGCGAGCAGAAGCGTCGATTACAGTGACCGCATTAGTCAGCATCGCCGGGTTAATACTAATGTCTAAGAGGTCCAGATTGAGCCTTCGGTACCCCAAACTCTTGTGAGAAGGTCACAAAGGGTAAGTAAACTTCCAAAAAGATTTTCACCTTCTCTATTTTATCTATTATTGACTGATAGTGGTGAACCAGAAAGCTTTGAAGAATCAATGCAGGATAAAACTCACGTTCAGTGGGAGCATGGCATAGATGAGGAGATGAATTCTTTGGAACAAAACCAGACTTGGGATTTGGTTAAATTGTCAACAGAAAGAGAACATTGCGAGAATAAGAGGGTTTACGAATTAAGGAAGAAGAGAGTGGACGAGAAAGGTACAAGGCAAGGCTTGTAGTAAAGCGATTTACTACACAAAAAGGCAAGTATTGACTTTGGTGAAATATTTTCTCTTGTTGTTAAGATGACTTCTATTTGTATTGTATTGAGTTTAGTTGCAGTAGAATATTTGCATTTAGAACAACTAGATGTGAAGATGACTTTCCTTCATGGTGATTTGGATGAAGAGATTTATATGCAGCAGTCACTTGGGTATGAAGTCAAGGGTAAGGAGAAATTAGTGTGTAGGTTGAAAAAGAGCCTATATGGGCTCAAGCAAGTTTCAAGGTTTTATGCATGAGCATGGTTACTTGAGATGTGAATCGACCATTGTGTTTATTTCAATAAGCTTGAAAATGGGAGCTATATTATTTTGTTACTTGTATGTGGATGATATGCTTATTGTAGGATCTAGTATGCGGGACATTGTGAGCTTAAGAGAAAGCTAGCTCACATGTTTACAATGAAGGATTTGGGAGCTAAAAAAGAATTCTTAGAATGCAAATACATAGAGACAGGAAAAAAAGAAATTGTATTTGTCTCAGGAGGATTATATCTACAAGGTGTTAGAAAGGTTCAACATGCAGAATGCAAAACCTATTAGCACACCTATGGTTGGACACTTCAAATTGAGTAAAGATCAGTGTCCTTCATCACAAGAGGAGGTCAAATACATGACACGAGTGTCATATGCTTCAACAGTTGGAAGTCTCATGTATGTTATGGTTTGTACAAGACTAGACATTGCACGGGCGGTGTGTGAGTTGTGAGTAGATATATGGCTAATCCAAGTAAAGATCATTGGAAAGCAGTCTAATGGATACTTAGGTATTTGAAAGGGACATCTAGCATGTAGTTATGCTATGGAGGTTTGGATATTTCATTATGTGGCTATGTTGATTTGGATATGGCTGGAGATCTGGATGGTAGGAGGAGCACTACTGGATATATTTTCACAGTAGGTGGAATGGCAATTAGCTAGATTTCGAGATTGCAAAAGGTTGTGGCTTTGTCTACTACAGAGGCAGAGTATGTTGCAGCTACAAAGGCTAGCAAGGAGATGATATGGATGAGTAGGTTCATGGAAGAGTTGGGAAAGGAGTAAAGTAATTATAAATTGTTTAGTGACAATCAAAGTGTAATTCATTTGGCAAAGAACTCAACATTTCATTCGAGAATGAAACACATTCAGTTGAGATATCACTTCATACGACAGGTATTGGAGGATGGACAATTGAATCTGGAAAAGATTCATACGAGCAAGAACCCTACGGATATGCTAACGAAGCCATTAGCAAAGGAGAAGTTGGAGCTACACTCCACTTCTATTGGTCTTCGAGTTTGAAACTTGAAGAGGAAGAAACAAAGCTAAGGAAGGATCCAAGAATGATGTTGTACATGTATGGTGTAGTAATTAAACTCCAAGTGGGAGATTATTGAGTTGTGAAGCTTAATTACTTCATTTTAGCATGTAATTGGAACTTGCTGGAAAATACAGTAACCGGCATCGATCAGGGATAACCAGTGTCCGTCACCCAAGTCAAGAAAAGTAATCCCATGCATCGGGTCGGGCATAACCTAAGGCGTCGATCGGGGTTAACCGTCGGTTACTGTTGAGAAATTTTTAATTAACTCTCGAATTAAATCTATTTTTAGCATTAAAGTAGATTTATTAGATGTAATTACATGGCTAAGTGCCCTAAGTTTATAAACGACTATATAAGCATAAAAGCTAGGGTTTAGAAGTAATGGATGTATCATAATTACAAGATAATTATGTGAGAGAGAATTCTTGGTGAAGAATCAAAAAAGCTTGAAGGAAGAAAGTATTGAACATCTGAGAAGTGTAGAAGATTGTAAATCTTCATTGTATATCTTGTCAAAGCTTTGGATAATAGATTGGCTTGTTTCTTGGTGGATGTAGCCCACACTGGGTGAACCATGTTAAATCTGGTGTTGATTTATGTCTCTTATTTTGTATAATTCTTTTGGTAGAATATCCGCTTTTATTTGCATGTATGCTTAGATCTCGATATGTTGTGCATGCAACCGGTGTGCTAACCCCAACAATGAGAGTACGACTAAGATAGTACAACTTTTTCCTTATGGCCAAGGTCATATTGGGCCGAAACGCACCAATAGAAAATTAAGTAGCAAAAATATACATCGAAGTGGCTCACCAGAGTTGGAGGCATGACGACGGGTGCATTGGCTAAGTATTACTTAAGCAAGGTGAAGGCCTATTGTTTCTCTGGTTCCCAAATAAAGGAAACATCATTTTAAAGTAGATGGTGGAACAAATGACACTTGTCATGTAACGAATCACACACCAAAACCTCGAGGCATTAGTGAAATCCACACATGAGGATCATAACATCCCACCACGCTTTCGTATCCCGGACCCCGAGCTAGATTTGCGCCCATATAACAAGACCACACCCTACCCTATACAAGCCCCGAGCCAACACTTTGCAATGTTGACGTAGCTACCCATGTCGGGACTTAAACCTGGTGGTCACTCTGATACCAAATGTAATGAACCGCTACACCAAAACCTCGAGGCGTTAGTTAAATCCACACATGAGGATCATAACATCCCACCACTCTTCGCGTAGCCCGCACCCCGGGCTATATTTTCTCCGTATGATGGGACCCCTCCTTGCCCTATATGAGCCCCAGGCAAACACTGCGCAATGTCGGCGATAGCTACCCATGTTGGGACTTGAACCTGGGTGGTTGCTTTGATACCAAATGTAACGAACCATTACACCAAAACCTCAAGGCATTAATGAAATCCACACGTGAGGATCATAACATGTCGGCAAGTTGGGAAATGAAGCAGTGGAGGGCTTGGATCTTTCCTTGTAAGCTACACAGTTGTTTGATGTTTTTGGAAGGAGGCATTTTAGTAATGGTGGTAACTTTAGTTGGGTCTACCTCAATCCCTCTTCATGATACAATGAATCCAAGCAACTTTCCTGATAACAGTACGCCAAACACACATTTCTTAGGATTCAATCTGACTTTGTATTCCCATAGGCGTTCAAAGATACACCGCAAAATCTCAGGGTGATCTTCTCTTGTCTTGGATTTCCCGAGGATATCATCCACATAGTCTTCCATGATGTCATGAATCATATCATGGAAAATCACGGTCATTGCCCTTTGATAAGTTGCTCCTATGTTTTTAAGGCCAAAGGGCATTACCTGATAATGAAATTCCCAGGGGGTTGTGAAGGTCATCTTGTGTTGATCCTCATCTACAATTTTGATCTGATTGTAGCCTGAAAAGCCATCCATAAGAGATAACATTTCATATCCTACAGTTGAATCAACAATCATATCAATATTGGGCAATGGGAAATCATCTTTTGGACATGCCTTATTAATGTCTCTAAAATCCATACAGATTCTTGATCCCGATAGGTTTCTTTTGTACGGGGACTATGTTTGATATCCATTCTGAGTAATCAATAGGTCGAATGAAGCCTGTTGCGAGCAATCTTTCTAGCTCTTCTTTAACTAGAAGAGCCACTCGTGGATGCATTTTTCTAAGTTTTTATTTGATGGGCTTGGTGTCTGCGTGTACCACTAGGTTATACACTACCAAAGTTGGATCCAAGCTCGACATATCCTTATAGGACCATGCAAATACATCTAAAAATTCCCACATAAGCATGGTGAATGTTTTATGTTCTCATGATAAGAGTGAAGCTCCCAGTTTGACTATCTTTGGATCGTCCTTTGTTCCAATATTCACGTCAAAGGTTTCTTCCACTAACATTTTAAACAAATCCTCCATACGTGTAGTATTGAAAGGAAGATTGAGATCTTCTTCCAAGGGTGTCTTTACGAGGTTTTCACCCTTGGCGTGGTAACTTTTCTTGTTTATTGATTTTTACACTTTTTTTTTCAGCCAATGCCTTAAAGAGGCTCTCATTGTGTGACTTGGACTTTTTTTTTTCCGAGGATTTTCCTTGGAACTTTTGCCCTCACTTTTTCTTAAGTTTTGTTGACCACGGAGCTTAGCTTCCTCATCGAAGTATGCACATGTATCTAATTCAATGTAAAACCTTTCTTATGGTCTCCAATCGAATTGTATCTCGAATGCCCATGAATTCCGCAATGGCTTCGTCATTTTCAAAGAGATCCAGTGGTACGTGATGTTGTTGGTCCCATTCGACAAGGAAAGGGTAAACAAGGTCAATTTTAGGTTCAGTAGGGGTTATGGTAAGGAAAACGATATCCATGAATAGGTTCGTGGAGGCAAGATCCTCGTATTGGCTATAGTGGGAATCTGTGTCGCTGTCTAAATAATCAAAGCTATCTTTGTGCTCAGAACAGGTGGCATCTTGATCATTGGGGTGCGATCCATAGGGTCGAATGTCGATGTCATATCTTTCTGTCTTGAAATGTGGAAGAGGAATTGGTTCTCTCGGTCCTTGTTCATTCTTTCTGCATCCTAGACCCTTGTAGCCCATGGAATACATCATTTGGCTAGACTTCTCATACTCAGGGATTTGGTAGCAAGTTAGTTGAGTATATTCCAGGACCTAAGTTGTAGGTGGGTCAAATAACTTCTCTTTAGCGAGTAACCCTTCTCGTAAAAATGATCCAATAGTTTGCTTGTCTCTAGGTCATTTAAAATGATATTTGGGTCGACCTCTAGTTTTAGGTGACAACGATAGGTCTGAAACCAAAGAGCTTGTTGCACATTATACTCTCCACAACCATTTTCCAGAACCTTCATCTCCCATGAATAAAAAGGATAAGTTGATGTAGAAGCCTCACAAGCATAAGAACTTAGGGAATCTGAATCTACTCGTGACTCCATGGCTTCAAATTGAAGAGGAACAACTATATCAACAGAGGGACACGTATAGGCACCCTTACGCACAAAACTATTGAGAGCTCAAGTGAGCGAAGGGCTTTGGATCTCCTTGTATTGTGACAGTGTGTCCCTCGTGTTTCAATTTGATGCATTGATGAAACATTGGCGATCGACCATGTATTACACGAATCCATGGTCACCACGAAGCATAGTGTATGGAAGTTCCAACTCTAAAACATGAAACTTCGTCGACAAGAAGTGGGTCCTACTTCCATGGGTAATGTGATTTTGCTAGTTGATTCCCACTCCGCATTGTCGTAAGCAATTATGGTAATGATGTGGGACTCTAGATCTTATTTTGTATGTCCTAGTTGTTTAATTAATTTCAACGTGCATATATTCACCTTGATCCATTGTCCACAAGTACCCATTTTATCTTTTGGCGGGTAATGAATACCTCAATATATAAGGGAGATTATGTGTTGGATCTTCAATAGGGATCTCCCTATGATTAAAAGAGATGTACTCAATTAGTATAATGTTGGCCACCACAGCTTGAAGATGTGAATGGTCTACTTCTAGTGGCACTCCGACCCCTTGAAGAGTTTTGTACAAGATGTCCTTATGTACATTCGATATTTTGAGAAGATCCAAGATTGAAATCTTGGCAGACATCTTCTCAAGTTGTTCTAAGAGGTTGTACCTACCATCTTGTGGGGTCAATAGAGAGGGTTCATGAATCATGAGGTGGACGTGCCTTGTTACCGCAATGTAATCCTTTCCCTTGATTCAAATGGTGTTCACATGGTCACTAGGAGAGTGGATACATCTAATGAGTGAATCATAATGATTATTGTCCTTCTTGGTATATAGATAATTCACCGCTTTGTAACTCTAGGATGACTCTCCTCAATCCAAATTTTTCTCATTTGACTTACCATGTTTAGGGAATGGTTCTTTGAATATTCCCATATTTTCATTTTACGTCTGAGTTTTCTCCAGGTATCCACTTTTATCTCCCCATTGTCAATGAGATCTTGGATGTAGTGACGAAGTCGTAGACATTTTTCTATTTTGTGTCCCTTGACACAATGTAATTCACAATAGTCATGCTCTTTGTACCATGATGGTTTTGGAGCATTGTCATCAAAGGGTTGTGTTGTGGGATAAGTCACCATGTGAGCTGCATCCAATTACTTCAATATGGTTGACAAAGGCTCATTGAGAGGAGTGAACATTCTACATTTAGGTGGTGGTTGAATAGGCCCTTTGGTCAGTTTAAAAGGTTGACTGTTTGAACCATTTTTATGCATTTGGAATCATGATTCCGTCTCCCACCACGTTCTTGTTTTTGTTAAATATTTTCAGCTTTTCCGTAGGTTTTGCATTTTGGTTATCCTTAGAGTGTGGTTTAATGGTTCCTTTGGCAATAAGGGATTTCTCTATTTGAATGCCCTTTTCAATAACCTCTTCAAGGTGTGAACACAATGCATTTGTAGATGAAAAGTGATGTCTGGGTTGAGATTGGGCACAAAGATACTCACTAGCTATTTTTTAGGGAATGCACAAGGGAAGCAACTGGCTATCCCTCTCCATCTTTGTAGGAAGCTAGTGAATGTCTCATTAGGATGTTGTTTAGTGCCACACAAGTCCGTCATGGTTATGTCACTTTCTATGTTGTACAAGAAGTGTCGTATAAACCTTCTGCCGCGATTCGTGCCATGTGAAAATAGACCCACGAGGTAAGCGAGTGAACCATTCCAAGGCTTGGTCCCTAGACTCTTTGGAAAGAGTCATATGAGGTAATTGTCACTTTGTAGGCCACTTCTTGGCATGCCATGTAAAAATATTTTACATGGTCTTGTGGGTCACCTTTCCCTCTATATTTTTCAAATTTTGGCATGTCAAATTTTTTAGGGAAGGGTTGAAGCGTCATAGTTTTATCAAATGGATGGGGAAATAGCTCTGCATATTGATATTTTCTGATATTCCCCTCAGTATTCTCTTGGATGCTTGTAAGTGTCACTTTCATAGATTACATTTCTTGCGTGAGTAATTGTCTTTGGTAGGAGAAGCATGGATATATATACGATTGTGTTTCGTATTTTCTTCTCCTTGATTGTCCATTTGAAGTTCACTAATTTTGACCTTAGGTTTTGTCTTTTGTACATTCTTGTTTGTTTGTTTTTGTACATGAGATGTTAATAAAGCTAATTGTCAACTAAGGTTGTACATTTGTTGTTGAATAGTGAATTCTTCTTCGAGAGGTTCCTCTTCTTCTTCATGTTGCAGAGGTTGTTCAACATTTTCGTGTTCTATTATGACTTTACGTGGTACTTTAAGGAAAGGTATTCTATATCCCACTACATTATCGTTTCCCACGTTAGAGGTAGAAGCATGTCCATGTGTTAAGATATCATCCATGTTAATAAGAGGTTTCTCCTCTTCATTAGCATCATTTGTAGGTGGGATTATCTCTTGTTTGATAGGCATTCTAGCTCCCAACTCCACAACTCGTGCTAGTACCCAATCCTTGTTTCTAAAAAGGAATTCATCTAATAAGGTGGGGTTGAAATCAAACTCCGCATGTGGTGATTCCAACTCGTCACCGCTATGATCTATCATTTCTTCTACCTCTTTCTCTGCAAAGAATAAAGGCCCAAGATCATGGCCAATAAAAGGGTTTGACCCTTGTTTGTTTGAGGCTTCCCAAGTTTGCGTTTGTCTTGCTTCCAAAGCCTACTTTTTGAGTCCTAATCTTGTTTTAGGAGCCATGACGTGTAATAACGTCACTAAGGTATCTATGAATGTGTTCAAAGATTTTTATCAAACCTAAGTGAAAAAAAGAATGTCGAGAAATTAAGTTATGTTATGAATAATTATTGCTCTTAAATGAATGAGCCAAACAATAATCAATCACACAATGTTGAGTTTCAAACATTATAATCAAATGAATTACTTCCTAAATTTGTCTTCGAAAAGGTAGTTGGTGTCATATGATGATTAACAAAATGTCCCTACTTATGTCGAGTTCAAAGAAATGAACAAGGTGTAAGTAATAACAAGAAGTTAACGTGACCTCTAAACAAAGTATACTAGAAGCAAACACAAATTCAATCAAGACCTATATTCCAAAAGGTGTCAGTTACGATTGTGAGTGACACAAAAATTTCACCAAGATATGTTAACCAAACTTTGCGAGAAAGTAAGGTATTGATATCAAGATGATATTGATATAACACACACAAGTGGTAACACTTAACACTCTTCAAAATCGAGGTAATAATTGAAATCAAACTAAAGTGATAATATACCTAGGAATTGTTAAAGTGTATATAACGTAACCTTACAATATAGATATTTAGGTCAAGTTTACAAGAAACAAGATGTAAATACCAAAATTTTAGTGACACGATATAAACAAGATAATTGTTCAAAGGAGAATCAAAGTGATGAACCAAGCCTAACTACGATGACAATCTTGACTTGGGTATCAAGATCAAAAAGGCTACCAATGATATAAAAACATCTCCACACACTTTAGATGTTTAACAACCCAGCTACAAACATGGATGGGCGTAAACGGACAAAAAAGTGGCAAAAACAATCAATTGATAACACAAAGGTAGTCACTCTTCTTTTGATCAACAAAGTGTCAAAAGAAAGTGAAGGAAGTAGATCGATTGGGGTTGAAAAATGTTGGCCTCACTTCGGTAGAGTTTCACCTCACCTTAAGGCAAGTGAAAAACTAAGCAAAAGTAACGCTTCACACATTTCGTGATGAATAATAGCTCTCAACTCCAATTAGCTTTGATGTGGTCCAAGTTGGCTCCTGGGTCAAAGATAACTTCCCGGTGGTTCACTCAACTAGGTTTCACAAGTCATCTAAGAGTGAGCTTGATTTACCAAGAAAAGTCACACTAACTAATTCTTGGAGTATCTCGGCTTTACTTTACCCCCTTCAAGCACAATGGGCAATAAATGTGTCCATCGTGTACTCTCACTAGGGTCGTGATATGGATGACTTGTGATGCTAAATCTCACAAATGGTAATACTAGTCAAGTAGGTTGTGTGGAGCACTTCCCGTTTCATCCACAAGGTTCCCTCTTGCATGGACTACTTTGGGGTTCCTATGACCACCCCCATTATTGTAGCTTAAGGCTTATGCCAAAGGGGTTATGTCCTAGTTTTAAGCGGATGGGACGTACCCTTATCTAAACCTACAAATACAGTGTGATGATTGTGGTGTGTTTTTTATCTTTTAAATTGGATGTGGTTTGCTTGAACACCTTTTGGCAACCTGCACGGAAATTGTATTAGTAGTTTAATTTTGTTTCAATGCCACCTTTTCTTTGACAAGCATTTTTGGTTCTACACAACGGATTAGTAATTTTCCATGAAAAGAATAAACGTCATTTCTAATTCTCAAGATCACCCTAAGACATAAGAGAAGAGCATACACGACACAAAATCCAAGAAATCAACAAATGGAAACACTTAATTCAAACGTGAAATATATCTTTTCTCAATTTGGACATTCAACACATTCTCAAAGCAATAAAAGATATAAGGATCGTTTCTGATTCCCAAGATCACCCCAAAGATGCGAGGAAGAGCATACATGACCTTACTCTTATAATTAAACATGCAAGGTTTATCCAATGTCTAGTCTAGCATACCCATGTAAAAATAAAACCTGCAATGATGTTAGCACTTTAGGACACAAACTTTTGGAAACCTGAAATTAATATGCCAACTCAAACTAAAGCACCTATGTGCGGGTTAGGGCATGTGCACGTGGGTTAGGGTGGTTGCACCCTCTATGTAAATCTAGAGCCATAATGTGCCTGCGCCACCCGAGAGATGCCTACACTAGGATATGGGCGTGTGCGTCAGGGTATAGGCATGTGCGCCAAGGTTAGAAAAAGGCACTATGGAAATTCAGATAGTGTGCCTGCACCACCTAAGAGGTGCCTGCACCAGGATGTGGCTATCTGCACCATAGGTACAAACATAGAATACATGCGCTAGTAGAATGGTGCATGTGCCAAGGTTAGGTATTTGTGCCAGCCTGACAGTTTTCGACAACAAAGAAAGGTACAATATGTGAGCAAAGTGTGTGTGTGCTAGGATGTGTGCTTGTGCCTGGTTTAGTGTGCTGCGCCAGGGTTTGTGTACCTGCGCCTATCCTACAGTCAAAATACGGCCAATGACACCAACAAGCTCAAAATACTCCAAATTTTAGTATGTTAGCTCAAAATTGACAACAACCCATTATAATTAAAGCTCTAAATGAGATCCTACACATGTAATATTAGCAAAATCCTAAGAAATTTAACATTATTTCCCATATGTGTATATCAAGGGTTAGCCAAAAACTTGAAATAACAATAAAATTTGAACTAGAATGTTAAGGGACTAAGGACCCATCCCACCGGCGTGCCAAATGTATGCATGAAATAGTTAGCTATGTAAGTAGAATTGAAACTAACACCTAATAGCTTCAATACAATGCTAAACTAAACCTATGCATCATCATGTTTTTTTATTAAGGGCAAATAGTTTTGAAGGGACTATACCCTATATACAAAAGGGATCAAAATCCGGATAGTAAAGGTGAGAAAAAGCCTTTCCAGAGAAGGGCAAACTGCTAACCAAAGAGGGCTCAACACCCAAATATGACAATACAAGTGAAGAAAGGATCCAAACGTCTGATAATGATCCAAAAAGAAGCAGAAAAGATCAAAAAGCAACCAAAAGAGAAACAACATATAGAACTCCACTAAAAAGCAGCACCAGAACTGCCAGATAATAACAACTTCGCAACCAAAAAATAGCATCACAACAACCCTTTACTTGATAGCCCTGTCAATCTTGGTCTTGATAGCCTGCAACGACATGAAGAAGGTAATGGCAGTGGCCTGAGAGGAGTCTTTCATATCCGCCTGAGCAATTGCAATATCCCTTTTCTCTTTAGGGCCCCAAATGTCCTCATTAACCCCACTTAAATTGCAGACACTATGAACATGTTGTTCAATGAAATTATAAATGCTTTTGAGGGTAGACAATATGCAGTCATTGCGACTTTTAGCATTCCCCATTCTGCCATCTAAGGACTGTAACTTCTTGAAGACTTCAGCAATAACCCCCTCTTCCTCATCACTTTGAAGAATTCCTTTTCCCTTAGCTCTTTCCATATTTTTTATAGTCCCTTTGAGCTCTTGTATCTCCTTTTCTAATCTGTCCACTCTGTCCATCAATTCCTCCTCCTTGGGCTCCTCCACCGGTTTACTAATATGCAGGAGGTTTTCAGCAAGTTCCAGGTCTTTGTGGCTCCTTAGGACCCGTTGGGAAGCAGGGATTTTAGCTTTGATGCTCTTGCTTTTCTTGCTGGAAGCAGCAGCTTCAATCTTTCTTTTCAGCAGGGGGAGTGGAAGCGGTGCGAGCAGGTGGAGGTATGGAGGAAGAAGGTGGGGTAGGATTCATGGGGGGGCAGCTAGAACAATGGTGATGGATCAGGAGGATAAGTCCCTGGTGTAAAGGGACAGCCCTAGAGTGGCTCTGAACTTCCCTAATTGATTTCTCCAATGAGTTTATCAAATAGTGAGGAAAGTTGATGATGATATTTCTACGAAAGTGATTTAGAAATATCAAATGTTTTTGAGGTATAGTCACAAATCTTCCTTCAAGAGTTACATACCTAACCACCATCCTGGCAAGCTCAGCAAAAGGCTCAGGAATCGATGCCACCTTGATGCCAGCAGTCACGAATTCAAGATTCTCCCCTCGTCTAGGAACTTCTTGGTCTCCACCTCCCTGTCCACCTTCTTATTGAAGAATTTGGTGCCCTCCAGGCTGAGGCCCATGATCTGGGCGATGAGCTCTTCCGTGATTTCAATCTCCATGTTACTGTATTTGACAATCCTATTCTTCCATCCCTGGGTGAATCTGATAGAAATGTCTTGGTCAAATCCTTGAATCCTTTCAATTAAATTAGACAGACCCCCGATTTGCAGGTAATTCCAAAGCTTCGTATTCTCTTTCCACGTAGGATTGTGGGTCGGTTCAGTTTTGCAAGGTGGACCCCCCATGTTTCCTCTGCTCCTTTTCCTATTCTCAATGGTAAAAATGCTACCACTATGTAGGACAGGCAGCGCTTTGATGTTGGCATTTGAATTTTTCTTTTCCGTGAAAGCAAGTTTAATTATTATGCCATACTTGTCATTACTGCCCCGCTCCTCGGCTTTCCTCCTATGCCTAGAAATGATGACAGTCCATCTCGCACAGATCGCATCAATCATCCATATCTTATGTGATGTCATCATAATGTACTTGAGGATCCACACATTAGCGTCCAAATTACAGCCGTTAGTGTTGATTTTCACTGCCATGTAGATCATTGATTATGGCTTTATTGATTTGAGTGGGCAGAACGTCCCCCCTAAGCCAAGTTTGAAAGGAATTAGTAACACCGAGGTTAGCCAAACTGTCAGTGACCCTATTTCCTTCCCGATAGGTGTGGGTGATTTGAACATTTTCAAAGCTCTTGCATATATCAATAGCTTCCCCAATAAAATCCCTAATAGACCAGATGGGGTGTTGCTTTTTATTTAAAAGATTGATGATATTCAGAGAATCACCTTCAATTATAATATTCGAATATTACAATCTCTGGTAAGTCTTATACCCCAAAGAGCCGTCAGGGCTTCAGAATAATGATTAGTCTGCCTGCCCATTCTCCCGAAAAAGTAGCAACAAAACAACCTCTTTGATCTCTGATGACTCCCCCTCCTCCAAAGTCCCCTGGATTGCCTTTTGAGGCCCCATAAAAATTTAACTTGTGCCAATCAGTGGGAGGCTTAATCCATCGGACTATGTTTCTATCAATACCATTGTTATTCTTATTGATAGTGTCAATATTCCAATCAGTCAGGATGTATTCTTCATTCTCCGGGTAAAGCCTATTTTTAGGGGGTTTAAATCTAGCAATATTATCTTGCACAGCAATGATAATTTCCTTGTAGACTTTGTTACATGCCTTTCTATTGTTTCTGAAAATGTTATCATTACGAGCCTTCCAAACTCTCCACATAGTGTGGGGTAGAACAAGTTGCCACAATCTTTTCACCACACAATGCTTAAACAGAGAGTCCCATTGTTCCCAGGCCTGAAGACAGGTAAGGGGAAAAATCCATCTCTGATTAAATTTTACAAAAACAAGCTGCCAAATTTTGGAAGCAATCTCACAATGGAGGAATAAATTCTTTATATCTTTTGCCTCTTTCTGACACATGCAACATCTATTTGGCATGATGAATCCCTTCTTGATGAGGTTGTCATTAGTTAGGATCTTGCCATTAATAATTAGCCACCAAAAGAAGTTCACTCTAGGGGTTAACTCCGGCATCCACAGCTTGTGCCACTTAATTTCACTTTCCATGGATACAAAGAAAGAATTATATCCTGATTTAACAGAGTATTCCCCATCAAAAGAATCTTTCCAGATGAGTTCATCCTTAAGATTTTGATTACTTATATGGATTAGAGAAAGTTGATTCTATAAAGTTGATTACTTATATGCATCATCATGTTAAGAGCTTAAGCAAAGTTAACTTATCAAAGATTTCTATATTAAACATAAAATGAACATTTCAAGCTATTATGCTAAACAAATCAACTTCTATCTCTTATTGAATGATAAATGAGATGAGATTGAACCTATGTAGATCTCTAGCATCAAAGAGTTGATTATGTGCTTGAAATGCCAAGGTTTCTAAGAATGGAGTCTTGTCGAAATCATGGCTACAAGACCATTTGACATATCTCCATATGACTTCAAAAATTGGGTGGATGAATGTAGAAATGGAGAAGGCTAGCTCTTCTAATGGAAGAATGCTCCAAGATGATAAAATGGCTATAATGTATGCTCTATGCTCATTTAGGAGTGTAGGTGTAAATAGAAAGGTAGGAGGAGGGCTCCTTATATAGCCCAATGGATAGAAGAATCTCTACATCCCTTTTCATGTGGGATAATAGAGAGGTTGGGTTAGTTGTGGATAAAGAAGGTTTATAAAGGGTTGAATCAACCTTATAAGAGATTAGTTTGTCCTCTAGTGACCCATGGGGATTGAGGGTGTTTATTAATTAACCAAAGTGATTAATTAATAGGTGTGCAAGCTTACAGAAGCTTTTTAGAGGCATAATTAGCATGATTTAGACTATGAGAGGGATTTAATCAAATAAATGATGATTTATTGATTTAATGTAAGAGGAAGCTAATTAATTAATAATAATTAATTAGTCTAGGTAGTGTTGGGTTTCAGAGTGGAACATGGGTTGAAACCACGGTCGTGGACAACAAGTCCCTCCTTTTTAATGGGAGAGGTTCCCTTATTAAAAGCGAAAAAAACAAATGTACGAGATATACAATTCTCAATGTTTGGACCCTAATATTTTGGAGGGTTTTCATACTAAAAAGATTATCAATAAAAAGGAATAGAAGAATATAGAGATTGGGAAAAGAAGAAAACAACGAGTGCTTTTGGGAAATATAGATAACAAAGTATCTCCCTACTTACATTGAACCAAGAAAATATAGAAAAGGATCAATTACTTCACCACCGCGTGAAATTGTAGACACAAATTTCTAAAGATTCACATAGACCAGAACATAAAGTTTCTATTGAATGCAAAACAAAAGATCCATGAATCGAGCAGGAGGAGAGAGAAAGATATAACAGGGAAAATAAGAAAAGAAAGAACTTTTGTATTGAATTACTTCAGAATTTACAACCTTCCCAGAAAACCAGAATCTCTTTTCCATGGCCAAAACCATGTTCTTATAACAATTCGTGTACATCCATACTTTGTCCCCAAGAAAAGAATATCCAAAAGGAATAATGTTTGTTGCAGATTTGCTTTTGGAAAGTGACATGAAACAAACGCACTCATGAAAACTAGAGGTTCAAAAAGGTGAATATTTCATTAGTTCAAGCATGATTATTTTAGCAGGGGGCATCTCATGATTTTCTTCTTCATGTGATCCTACCATTTCCACCTTTTAACCACTTTCATAGCACTCAAGTGCTTACTAGTAAGTTTTCTCCCTTTTTTATCACGTATGCCCGATAAACTCTGTTTTCTGATGATTAAACTTTACATCCCTTCAAACTTATCAATTTGGACCCATAATAGACCAAAAATGTGTCTCATAGGGAAACGACAAGAATACAGAGAAAAGAATGAAGAACGATCCATTTTTGTGTTTTGCAGAGCTCTAGTTCGTTAATGGTGTTAAAAACTAGATGAGTGCATTTGGCTATCTTTTCCCCTTTTATCTTCAAATTTGGACCCTACACATGGCAAGATCCAAGCAACGATGGCCCTAGGAAGAAAACTACATTTACTGACATTTGGGAGAAAAAGTGCAATTTCTCATTTTGCTCCGCCCTTCAACAGCTCTGCCAAAATTCAGACACGTGGCACCATCTGAGTGGCTGAGGAAATGCGGTTCAAATCTGCCATTTAAACTCTTTTTAACAAAAAGCTCAAATTCTCAAAAACCTCCGCCAACCCGCTTTGACTTTTCAATGTGAACACGTGGCACACCACGATTGGAAATGGGTTCGCGGCTCAATTTGCAACATTTTAACCTTTTGGTGAAAAAGGATCAAATTCTCAATTTTCCTCGCAGGCCCGTTGTTCGATTTCATCCTTCAACACGTGGCATCGCCTGACTGGGTGTGGGAATGCACTTCAGTTTTATACTTTATCTATTTTGAAAAGGGGGAAAAATCCAACGTTTCCTCGAAAGTCCATGCCCCCACTACTGACTTTTCAACATAGGCTAGGTGTCCCTTTCTAATCTGTTGTGGGCCTTAACTTAGAAATTTTCCATTCGCATGAGCGGGGTTGTGGGCCATTTTAGAACTTTTCACCCTTTGTGGAAACAAGGCTAAAATTCCCAAAGTCCTCCGCCAGTCCGCCAAAGCACTTGTGAACTAAAAAATGGCCACGTGTCCCTTTCTGATTCTTCAACACGTGGCCTCACCTGATTGGTTACGGGGATGTGCTTCACTTTTATCTATTTTGAGAAGGGGAAAATTCCAACTTTTCCCCCGAAAGTCCATGCCTCCGCCATTGACTTTTCAACATGAACACGTGTCCCTTTCTGATTTGCTACGGATTTCAACTCGGAATTTATCCTTTTGCTTGGGTGGGGCCACGGGTATTTTTAGAACTGATCACCCTTTTGCCGCAATGCCTTAGAGAATAAAATGGATCTGTCACCCCGAACTTCTGCCAAAACTACTCTAGCCAATCAGGGACCAATGGGGATGTGGGGAAAATCTGACATTTGTTCCAAAATCACCAAAAGTGATAAGTTCAAAAGGAACCCGCCTCGAGCACATCCAATGGGAAACAAACATGTAGCTTCACCTTTCCAAGCAAGAATTTGACGGGGAAAAGAACATAGGAAGTTGTAGGAAACGGGAAAATGCCATTTTTGCTCCCGATGAAGAATTTATTTCTCTGCAAAAGGTTAAAAAAGAGAGATGCAAGGTCCCACATTCCAAATGCATAAGAGAAGAACTAAAATCATTTTCCATCCATTGAAAATAGGTAAAACATTTTAACGGCAAAGAAATCGAGGAATTTTGATTTAAAACATCGTGGGAAATGAAAACGAGCATCTGAGGAGTTTAAAACATGAATTTATTCTATGGCAAGGCTCCAATTTTCACGAATTTAGATTTGAAAGGGTGGGGAAAATTGAGAGGACAACAACTGGCTCCTTCTGGGGATGATTTGGCAGAGGAAAGAGGAAAAATCAAGAACCTTAGAGAATTCAGGTAATCAGATCGAATTAGTGTCTTAGCTAATGGGAAACAAAGTAAAAAAGAAGCAATACGCACGAGAGAGAATGCGGAAGGAAACCAACCAAAACAAAAACAAGGAAAGCAA
The DNA here is from genome assembly GCA_018340775.1 of Taxus wallichiana var. yunnanensis. Lineage (NCBI taxonomy): Eukaryota > Viridiplantae > Streptophyta > Pinopsida > Cupressales > Taxaceae > Taxus > Taxus wallichiana. The sequence goes on from CM031234.1 coordinate 856,815,298, forward strand.
AACGCTATACAAAATGTACAGAGGGACCGCCAAAACTGCTAGGTTTTGAACAACTTCAAAAATTGCCCACTATAAGGAAGTGGGAGAGGAGAACCATCCATGTAATCCAAGTAAAAAGAGTTCTCACCAGAAAAATGTCTGATTTTAAAAGGACCAAGCCAAAGGGAATCAAATTTACCATGGTTGCCTCAAGGTTCATGCCTTTTGTCCCAAAGAAGAACATTGTCTCCCACTTGAAAAGTTTTGGGTTTAGCCTTTTTGTCAAATAGAGCTTTTACCTTGAGTTGATGAGTTGATATTCTGTCAACCACTTGCAATCTGTCTTCATTCAAGTTCTGGATGTACATAATTCTTTTGTCCAATGAATTGGTAAAGTCGACATCCTTAATAGCCTTCATCAAATGTAAGGTCAGGCGTTCTAATGTCACTCACAAATGAGCTTCAACTCCATATACAACTTGAAAAGGAGACATTTCAATGGCTCTCTTAGGTGTAATCCTATCTTCCCATAAAGCATCATATAGTTTCTTATGCCAATTCCTCTGAGAGTCATCAACAAGCTTCCGAACAATGGTGACCAAGTTTTTGTTAGTTGATTCTGCTTGTCCATTCCCTTGGGGATAGTAATCAAGAGTGTGTAAGGGAAATGCCATATCCATAGAAGAAATTCATCATCTCACTAGAAGAGAAATTGGAAGAATTGTCGCTGACAATCTTATTTGGTATCCCAAACCTTATTAAGATGTGCTCCTTGATGAAATTGCATACTACTTGAAAGTAGTACTTTTAATTGGAATGGCTTCCACCCACTTGGTGAAATAATCGGTGTGATCAAAACATGAGTATGCCCTTCACTTGAAAGTGGATTGAGTGTCCCAATGAAGTCCAAAACCCATTGTTGAAAAGGTTCCTCAATCACCACTGGTGGGAGAGGTAAAGCAGCCAATTTGGGTCTTCCAACAAAGGTTTGACATGCTTCACACTTGCCTACCCACTTTGATGCATCTTTGAATAGGGTAGGCCAATAATACCTAGCACGGAGGATTTTGTGGGCCGTGACAACAGAAGAGAAATGACCTCCACATGCCTGATCATGAAAGGCTGAGAACAATTTCTTTTGCTGCTCTTTGTCAACACATTTCAAAACCTTCCATCTATCCCTCGTTTGAACAATGCATTTTCCCACAACACATATTACATGAGACCTTAATTTGATGGCTCTCTTATCCTTGACACTCAAATGAGATGGACATTCTCCATAAGTAAGAAAGTGTGCAATGTCAGCATACCATTCATCAGTTGAGCTAAGGAAAAGAACAACAAGGATATCAACTTCCTCCTTGGACAATTTGGCATCAGCTCCTTCAACAATGAGTTCACATAAGCCCTTTCCTCGAACTAGCTTGGTGGGTTTGATGTCAAGATCATACTCCTGAACTTTGGCTACCCAATTGCCTCTCTTGGTTCCAAATTCTTGTTGTGTAAGAATGGATTTAATAGTTGTATCAGGCACAAGCACAATAGAATGAGAGTTAAGGATGTAGAAATGAAACTGCTTCACAACTTTGACCACTACAAAAGCATGTTTCTCCATCATGGTGTACTTTAGCTCATGAGCTTTCAAAATATAACTCATGAATGCTATGGGGAGTTCATGACCTTCAACATTCTCCTCGGTTAACACAACAACTAGAGTACTTTCAGTACCATAGCAATAGATAATGAAGTCTTTGTTATAATCGAGGCATGCCAAGATTGGAGTCTTTGTTATAGCTCTCTTGATGTCTTCAAATGCAACCTTTCCTTCAGAGGACTGACCAAAATTTTGCTTCCCTTTCATCATGTGGGCTATGTTCAAAGTAAGTTCAGCAAAATCGGTATGAATCTTCTCAAGAAGTTGATCTTGCCAAAGAAAGAGTGCACACCCTTCTTACTTGTGGAGAGAGGGATCTGCTGAGATCATCTGGACTCTTTCTGGATCAATCTTGATTCCCTCCTTGGAGATAATGTGTCCCAATAATTTTCCCTCGGTGACACAAAAGACAAATTTCTTGGGATTCAAGGAGATGCCATGCTCTCTACACTTTTGTAGGACAATTTCAAAGTGTTGGAAATGATCGCTTTGTTTTTGAAAATACAATCGGATCATCAAGGTATACAACTATGCATTTTCCTTGAGACGCGAAAGGCCGGGTCCATTTCCCTCTGAAAAGGTGGCACCAAAGATTGATGAGGCCAAAAGGCATTCTCTTGTAAGCAAAGGTGCCCCAAGGAGTGGTAAAGGTAGTCTTATGCTGATATACAACACTTACTTCTACTTGATTATATCCTAAGAATCCATCAAGCATGGATAACATTTCTGAACCTGTAACAACCTACAACACTTGATCCATTACAAGGAGAGGATAATTATCCTTCAAAGAGGCTTGATTCAAATTCCTAAAATCAACACAAATATGGATCTCACCATTCTTCTTCCTGACAGGCACAATATTAGCAATCCACGTTGAATGGTGAATGGGGAAAATGATCTTATCCTTCAATAACTTTTGGATCTCTTGAAAGATTGTATCAGCAATTTTAGGGTTATACTACCTCTACTTTTGTCGGAAGGGCTTGATCCTAGGTTTTAGAGGAATGAAATGTTGCATCTCTTTTGGCTGAAAAGCTTTGAGATCATCATAAGAATAGGCAAGAACATCAAAGCATACCTTTTTAACATATTTGTTGCTTTTTTCCTCTCATCTTGTGTGCAACACTTTCCAATGTTTACCAAAGCATGGGTTCATTAAGACTCCCAATGTTTATCTTTTCATAGTCAGTGATGATCTTGAGAGATCTTTAGAAGTTTTGGACTTGATGTACCTATCATGTTTATCAAATAACTCTTACAAAATTACCACCCTTTAGGTATATTATTACCTTTTAGTTTTATGCAACCATCATGATCCATTTCTTCTTGGTTATCTTCTTCATTTGGAGGCATACACTCTCTAGGAAGATTCCCACTTCCTTCAAAGTATAGCTAGTCAAAATTATCTCTGAGTTCAAGGAAGGAAAGCAAGTGTCGATCGTCATTAAAGACTTGCCAATTGTTTGCATTGCGTCAGTGAGCACACTAGGCCTATGAATCATCTCAATGGTGAATTTATCTTGGAAGAAATCTAGATGAGGGATCAGCAGAGACCCCGAGACAACCAAGGAATTAGCCTTATGTTTCTTTCCCTTTGCATGAATTCAATTGAAAAGGCATCGAGGAACTCAATGGAATCCCAAACCGATTCCTATAACGTTTCAACCTTATATTCTTCACTTGAAAAATATCTCTCGACTGCTTTTACAATCAGCTCTGCATCTTCACGAGCAAGGAGATTCTTGAACTCCATCTCTCTTGTCATGCCTAAACTAAGGATTAGAGCCTCATACTCACCAGCATTATTTGTGTTTTCTAATTGAAGCTTGAAAGAGAAAGGGTGAATTTTCCCATCGGAGAAATAAGCACCACACCAGCTCGAGAACCGGTTGAGGAGCAGCTTCCATCAAATTCCAAGATCTAAATGCCATTAGGATCAAGAAACACTTCCTTAGGATGGTTAGCCTCATCTTGTGACATGATCATGTAGTTACCATGACCAATGTCTGCATAAAGTATTTGTGCCTTTGGGTTATTTGTTTTTGCACAATATATTCAGTTTGTTTCTTAGGTAGTAGCTTCTTCATTTTCCCATTCATTGGAATAAGAGCATGTGACCAATCCATTGTGATTTCTCCTGTAACATTTTTGTAAAAATTCTACTTAGCAAAGATGTCATATGAAGGGGGAATATCGGCTACCAAAATGGTGGCTAAAACTTTCTTTTATGGAAAAGCAACAAAGGCTACCTATGCATCCTTGATCCTCCCAACCAATGGCACTTCTCTACTTTCCATTGAGTAACATGAACCAAAAGTGTGGGTTAGGGTTAAGCCTAGGGCATGAGCTACCTTAGCAGGCATCACATTATCTAAAGCACTAGAATTAATAACACAATTGCTAAGTTTGTGGCCAGCTATGAGGAGAGTGACATAAAATGGTTCGATCTTCCCATCAGATGAAGTGAATGTTGCCACAAGGCTTGGTTGAGATGAAGGAGAAGGAGTGGGCAAGAGACCTTTGGAACTAGGGGATGAAGGCTTGGATTTTGAGTTTACAAAGTCTACCATCTTAGGAAAGGCCTTGGGATGGGTTTGGTAGAATTTGGCTTCTGAGATTTAGACCTTAGTTTTCTTGAGATGGTCAATAATGTCAAAAGAACCAAAGGTAGATGGAGCATCATTGATAGGAGTAGATGAAAATTTTGACTTATCAAATCTATCATTTGAAGGGAAAGAACTTTTAGGAGAAGAAACAAAGGGAGGAAGGAACAACAAAACCTACCTTGGGTGTGGAAGAAGTTGGAATAGGAGATCCTCTCCTTGTAATCACTAGAATGGCTATAGGAGGTTCCTTAGATCTTTAACAGGCTGCACCACTTTCTCCTCTTGTTGGTTTTCTCAAGAGTCATGACATCATACGATTCATTGTTCATCTATGTAACTCTTTCTTCATAATCATCCTCTTCATCTATACCTTCATGGTGGTGAGAAAATGGACTAGAGATCCACTCAACTCTTCTAATTCTTCATCATATTCCTCTTCATGTTCTTCACAGATTTCATCCTCCTCCTCATCATCGCTCCAACACTTCACATGTTGCATTCACTTGGAACTTCAATAGGTGGGCCTTGATTGCAGCAGTGTGGTCTCGAGTAGAGGCAACCGATTCTGAGCTGAAAGTTCTTCTTAGGAACATCTAGATAAGGTGCATGTTTGGGTGAACTACTTCTTGAGAGCAATAAGATCATTAGCAAGTTTTGTACTAAGCCGATCTACATTGGCTTTAGGAGAAGATGTGGAAGAAGGAGATGCTTTAGATTTGGATGAATCTCTCTTTAGCTTGCTAGACATGATCAAATCATCTTCAACACGACAACAAATCTTTGATCAACATCTAAATTGGCAAGATTGGCTCTTAAGTGCATAGCTCACTTTAGGGAGTTGGGCATTAAGGAAGAAACATTTCGAATCTGATCTATAGGGCGTGTGTTTTGTGGGATCCTGCTAACTAGCTTGTTGAATTTGGCCACAAATTCCCTCATGGGCTCATGTGACTCTTTCTTGATTTGAGAAATCGGGCCAAGAGCACGTGTACATCCACAAAGCAGTTTGAAACGCCGCTCAAACCGGGTCATGTCATGGTGTTCTAATTGGTGATGGATCCCGCAGAAGATGATGATAGAGCCAATCAACAACATTATCTTGCAATGTCTCCAAAAAAATTCTAATAGAGATATCTTCACGTTCAACTCGAGAACACCACAAGCAACAGTGAAGGCCGCAATATGTTCATCCGGATGAACCTTCCCATCACCTCGAATTTAGGGAAATTATTTATATTACCTCTAGGCAATTCATGCGAATGGTTGGGGAAGAGCAAGAGGCCCAACCCTTTGGCCCCAAGGCGGAGGAGCTTCCATTCTTGGAAAGATTGTTTGCAGAGGAACCAAACACCAGGCGAGAATCAAAGCATGCAAATTAGGACTGATTTGATCTTGAGGGATGTCACTCCCAGAAGTTCTGTCTCTAGCGAAGGAGTGCTTGCAGACCTTGTTCCTCTTCTTTTTCTTGTTGATGAAGGGAGAGAGAAACCTTGATGATCCAAAAGTTGGAAATGAGGGTCTTCTTCCCCAAGGGTTCTTCTACCCCGAGTGTATCTTGGAGTCACCAGATCAAAGATGATCAAGAAGTTATTATTCAAAAACTAGAATCCATTTGCAATGAATTCCCTAGTAGAGTCACCAAAAATTGTTGGGTTTCAGAATGGAACATGGGTTGAAACCATAGTTAGGGGACAACAAGTCCCTCCTCTTTAATGGGAGAGGTTCCCTTATTAAAAGCAAAAAAACAAATGTACATATATACAATTCTCAATGCTTGGACCCTAATATTCGGAATGTTTTCATACTTAAAAAGATTATCAATCGATGGAATGGAAGAATATAAAGATGGCGGAAGGAAGAAAACAACAATGCTTTTGGAAAATATAGATAGCAGAGTATCTCCCTACTTACATTAAACCAAGAAAATATAGAAAAGGATCAATTACTTCACCACCGACACAAATCTGCAAACACAAAGTTCTAAAGATTCACACAGACCAAAACACAAAGTTTCTATTGAATGCAAAACAAAAGATCCATGAATCGAGCAAGGAGAGAGAAAGATATAACATAGGAAAATAAGAAAAGAAAGAAATTTTGTATTGAATTACTTTAGAATTTACAACCTTCCCAGAAAACCAAAATCCCTTTTCCATGGCCAAAACCATGTTCTTATAACAATTCGTGTACATCCATACTTTGTCCCCAATAAAAGAATATCCAAAAGGAATAATTTTTGTTGTAAATCCGCTTTTGGAAAGTGACATGAAACAAACACACTCATGAAAACCAGAGGTTCAGAAAGGTGAATATTTCATTAGTTTGAGCATGATTATTTTAGCAAGGGGCATCTCATGATTTTCTTCTTCATGTGGTCCTGTCATTTCCACCTTTTAACCACTTTCATAGCACTCAAGTGCTTATTGGTAAGTTTTCTCCCTTTTTATCGCGTATGCCCGATAAACTCTATTTTCTGATGATTAAACTTTACATCCCTTCAAACTTATCAATTTGGCCCCATAATAAACCAAAAATGCATCTCATGGGGAAACGACAAGAATACAGAGAAAAAGAATGAAGAACGATCCATTTTTGCATTTTGCAGAGCTCTAGTTTGTTAATGGTATTAAAAACCAGATGAGTGCATTTGGCTATCTTTTCCCCCTTTTACCTTCAAATTTGGACCCTACACATGGCAAGATCCAAGCAACGACGACCCTAGGAAGAAAACTACATTTCCTGACATTTGGGAGAAAAATGTGATTTCTCATTTTGCTCCGCCCTCCCGCAACTCCACCAAAATTTAGACATGTGGCACCATCTTAGTGGCTGAGGAAATGCAATTCAAATCTACCATTTAAACTCTTTTTAACAAAAAGCTCAAATTCTCAAAAACCTTTGCCGACCCACTTTGACTTTTCAACGTGAACACGTGGCACACCACGATTGGAAATGGGGTCGCGGCTCAATTTGTAACATTTTAACCTTTTGGTGAAAAAGGCTCAAATTCTCAATTTCCTCCGCAGCCCGCTGTTCCGATTTCATCCTTCAACACGTGGCATCGCCTGACTAGGTGCGGGAATGTGCTTCAATTTTATACTTTATCTATTTTTGAAAAGGGGAAAAATCCAACTTTTCCCCGAATGTCCGTGCCCCATTCTACCGACTTTTCAACGTAGGCTAGGTGTCCCTTTCTAATTTATTGCAGGCCTTAACTTAGAAATTTTCCCTTCACATGAGCGGGGCCGCGAGCCATTTTAAAACTTTTCGCCCTTTGTGGAAACAAGGCTAAAATTCCCAAAGTCCTCTGTCGGTCCACCAAAGCGCATGTGAACTGAAAAACGGCCACGTGCCCCTTTCTGATTCTTCAACACATGGCCTCACCTGATTGGTTACGGGATGTACTTCGCTTTTATCTACTTTGAGGAGGGAAAAATTCCAACTTTTCCCTTGAAAGTCCATGCCTTTGCCATTGACTTTTCAATATAAACATGTGTCCCTTTTCGATTTCTTTGTAGATTTCAACTCGGAATTTATCATTTCGCTTGGCGAGGTCATGGGTATTTTTAGAACTATTTGCCCTTTTGCACGAATGCCTTAGAGAATAAAATGGATCATCCCCCGAACTTTTGCCAAAACTGCTTCCAAACCAATCAAGGACCGGTGGGGATGCGGGAAAATCGACATTTGTTCCAAAATCACCAAAAGTGATAAGTTCAAAAAGGAACCCGCCCGACCACATCCAATGGGAAACAAACGCGTAGCTTCACCTTTCTGAGTAAGAATTTGATGGGGAAAAGAACATAGGAAGTTGCAGAAATGAGAAAATGCCATTTTTGCTCCCGATGAAGAATTTCTTTCTCTGTAAAAGGTTAAAAAAGAGAGATGCAAGGTCCCACGCATTCCAAATGCATAAGAGAAGAACTAAAATCATTTTCCATCCATTGAAAATAGGTAAAATGTTTTAACGGCAACATTGAGGAATTTTGATTAAAAATGTCGTGGGAAATGAAAACGAGCATATGAGGAGTTTAAAACACGAATTTCTTCTATGACAGGGCTCCAATTTTCATGAATTTAGATTCGAAAGGGTGGGGAAAATTGAGAGGACAACAAGTAGAAAGGGAGATTAATTAACAAAAGGTTGTTAATTGGTGTATTTATTGGATAGAAGGGTTGATTAACTAGCATAATGTAGCTAATTAACGACAATAGAATAGAAAGTGTGGTATATTGACAATATGTAATCAATTTGTGGGAAAGAGGGTAATTAGTGTAATTTAAGTATTTGAATTGCTCTGGTTAAATTATAGGTGTCTGAATGACGCTTTTCCCTTTTGATTTAGGCAATCCTGTGATGAAATCCATTGATACCTCTTCCCATCTCTCGCTAGGAATAGACAAGGGTTGGAGGAGACCTGGTGTCTTAATGGTCTCGCCCTTATTACATTGACACACCAAACATTCTACCACAAATTTTTGAACATCTCCTTTCAACCCCTCCCAAAAGAAATCTTGCTTAACTCTATGATAAGTTTTCAAGAACCCATAATGACCACCTAATGAAGAAGAATGGAGCTCTGAAATAACATGGTGTTTAAGTGTAGAGTTATTACATAAATATAACTTGTCTTTGTACCACAATGTATCTCCCCTTCCATATAAATTTTTCAAATATGGTTGGATCTTTCTGGATATTTTGAATGAGAGTATGGGTTGTTACATCTTTCGCCATTCTTCCCCTACTTGATCTACCCAATTTTCCTTTAGTATAGAGATGTCACATAACAATGCTTTTGTGGACTCATCCCTCCTAGATAGAGCACCATCTACTAAATTTTCCTTCTATTTCTTATAAATAATCTCAAAGTCATAACCCAACATATTTGTGACCCATTTTTGTTGCTCTTATAAATATAGTCATTGCTCCAAGAAGTATTTCAAACTATCATGATCATTTTTACCTTGAAGTGTCTACCCATCAAGTATGGTCTCCATTGTTTGATTACATGTAATATTGCAATCATTTCCTTCTCATAGGCGGGCTTCAACAAATTCTTTATTTTTAGTTGTCGGCTCTCAAATGCTATGGGATGTCCTTCTTGCATGAGTACTTCTCTCGATCCCATTTCTTGAAGCATCACATTCAACTATGAAGGTCTTGGAGAAATGGGGTTGTTAATATTGGAGTGGTGCACATTGCCACCTTCAATTTTCCAAATACCTTATAAGATTCCTTGTTCTAATGAAAGGAGTTTTTCTTTGATAATTTTGTGAGTGGTGTTCTTTATCTTTGCCATAGTTTTTACAAATTTGTGATAATACCTTGTGAGACCTAAGAAACCTCGTAAATGCTTGAGGGTTCTTGGGACTTCCCATTCCACCATGGCTTGGATCTTGCAAGGATCCACCTTAATACCTTCATTAGAGACAATATGTCCTAAGTATTCCACTTCCTATACCCCAAAAGAACACTTTCAAGGCTTGGCATATATTTGATGTTCCTCCGTGGCTTCTAAGATTGTATTGACATGATGTAAATGTTTCTCCCAAGATTTGTTGTAGATGAGGATATCATCAAAAAATACCAAGACAAACTTCCGTAGGAATGGTCTAAATACTGAATATATTAAACTTTGAAATGTGGATGGTGCATTAGTAAGACCAAAAGACCTTACTATAAAATTATAATGCCTTTGATGAGTTTTGAAGGTTTTCTTATTAATATCTTCTTTCTTTACTCTAATTTGGTGATACCCATAATACGGGTCTAATTTTGTAAAATAAAGTGCATTATGTAACCCATTTAATAAATCATCAATGACAGAATAGGAACTTATCTTTGATAGTGTACTTGTTAAGTTCTCTTTATTCTGGACACATACACCACCTTCCATCCTTACGGCACACCATCACCACTGGAGCAAAATAAACATTGTGATTATGATGAATAATACCCATTTCCTCCACCATCTTCTTGATCTCACTCTTTTGCATGTATGTGTATTTATAAGGCCGATGTTGGGGGTTGGCTTTACGGAATTGACTAAATGACATGATCATGATCTCCTTTGGAAGGCAATCCTCTAGGATCCTCGAAGATAGCTCCGTGTTGATCAATAACCTTTAGAAGATCGGGATGTGCTACTCATTATTGGTGGTTGAACTTATGAAGAAAAATCATGATACAAATCTTTCGACCCCCTTTTTAAGAATCTTCTGCATTTGGTGAGAACTAACCACCTGAGGAGTTTTTACCTGTAGTCCTCAAAGTTCAAACTATTTACCCTTAGAATGAAAGCGCATGAACAATTCCTGGAAATTTAGCTCTATGGTGCCCAAAGTTGTGAGCCATTGAACACCTAAGACAATATTAGCTCCACCCATGGGAATAACAAACATCGTAGATTCCAATGTGTAGTCACCCATCATAAGTCTGATTTTATGGAATTTACTTGAACATTGGATTGTGCCACCATTTGCAATCATTACTTGAAATTCAGGTGTTAGGTAGATGAAAAAATTAGCCTTGCTGCCAACTTATGATTGATGAAATTATGTGTGCTCCTCGAATCAATCAATATTGTCACCTTCGCTTCTTAAGATAACCCACAACTTGAAGGGTTTGTGGAGTGCTAATACTTGATAGAGCATGGCATGAAATAGTGGGTTAGGGATCTTCAGATTCTTCCTCTAATTTTTCCACTTCCTCACTTGATGTTTCCTCATTTTATTCATCATCGTTGATTCATTCAATGTAATTTTTTTCTTGGCACATTTATGACCTGGTCCATATTTTCTATCATAGTTAAAACATACCCCTTTTTCTCTTTTTCTTCAATTTGTTGAGGTGTCACTCAATCCGGAGGAGGGTACAATGGTGAGGTGCTACGATCTTTTATGTTAGTGAAGGTTTGCCTTCTACTGGAAAGAATTTTTTCCTCTGCCCTACATGCCATGATAATAGAATATGAAACCTTGAGTGGATTAAACATGTGTGCCTCGTGCTCAATGTGGTCCTTAAGACCCCAAGAAATAAGTCATTCGAGATACTCTTCTCGTAATATCCTCCACATGTAAGGAAAGGTTTTGGAATTGATGGGCATACTCCTTTCTCGAATCTGCTTTGTTGTAACTTTGTTAATTGGATGAAGTAATTATCTGACACACTAGAACTATAGTGTAATTGTAGCTCTTCGATGAAAATCGTCCATGTGACACTTAGACCATTATTCTTTATTTGAACACGTAACCAACGATACCAAACGAATTGGTCAAGTTCTAGATATAAGGATGTCATGGTCACCTTTTATCTAGATGGGATCTGACGGAGATCAAAGAAATTTTCCATTTGGGTAATCCAATCGAGTGGATCATTTCCATCAAATTTACACATTTCCAGTTTTGGAATAATGCCTCACCATTGGTGAGAAGATCCACCTAAATGTGTAAAGGATCCTCCTTGATTGGAGTGATTTCTACCTGTGTGTGTATTACTAGAGGAGCCCATACGAATGGAATGGTGATTTTTTTTTGAAAGAGTGAGAAAAATATCTGCTTCATTGATTCAAAATCCATTTGCACTTCACCCCTAAGGCTACCTTTCAGATGAAGAAACTCATTGTTGAGGTCATCCTTACCATATTATTGACCCTTTCCTAAAGTTGGTTGACTACCTCAAATACTCCCAAACCAAAAGATTATAAATCCAAATATTCCTTATCTGGGGTCATTCTAGGAGTTGCTTAACCTTTCCCTTGGCCTTGAGTTGATCTATCGGTCATGGTGTAGGGTTTGTGACTCGAGGTAGAAGGACTAGGGAAAACTTAGAGTTTGGGGTTTCGTAAACTTTCTTCTTTGAATAGGGGAAATCATAAATATTAAACCCTAGCTATTTTTGGAAATATTTCTGAAAATATAAGAAACTTAGAAAAATTCCAAAAATTACACCCTAGGTAGCCAATTTATGAAAAACATAAAATTGCTATAACTTTTGCAAAACAAGTCCAAAATGTTTGAAATTTGGAGAGGATATTACTTAACTGATTTAGCCACACCCCAAAAAAATAAAATTCGTTACAGCTTTTGAGATATAGCTCGACCTTCACAATTAGGGTTTGACGCAACTCTAGCCGAGATCAAGCTCTAATACCACTTGTAATGAAATTACTTGTATAAATCTAAATATTAGCAACAATAGAACACCAAATAACATAATATTGTAGATAAATGATCACAATATGCAAGTAGAATAACTTAGCCACTTCGAGGGGCAACCTCCAAACCATACAATAAGACTCAAATGCTTAATATGATGATTAACTACTCCTTACTACCACCTATATATACCAATCCTATGTTATGGAAAACACCAAGGCCGACATACTAAACATGTGAAAGCATAAATGAATAAAATATGCCGAGAAGAGAGATTATGTAAGCCACAAGTCGACACCACATATCCAATATAAGCTATAACACTAAGGACATAACATACATGTAGAACATTTATATAAGAATTAACGTTATTTGGCATGCACGCCAATTGTTGACTACTAGCTAACTCGTTGTAAACTACATCTCAAGATCCAGTGTCACTACTAGTTAACACGATGAAGGACAAAACCCCATAAACATATATACCCCCTAAAGGCATTAAAATTGGGTTGTTCATAGTTACTCATTGTTTGTGGTAAGCTAATCATGTGTTTTTGGTTGATTTTTGATATATTGAGTTGATTACCGTAAAGATTGTAATCCATGAATTGAATTGATGTAAGGGGACTTATGGTTATTGCACATTTCACCGTTGAGGCATTATATTGTTAATTGTTCATCTATGTTCTTATATATCTATATGAATGGAGGTATGATTATTGTGTAAAAGCCAAATAAAAAGGATCTTGTGTAAACATCGTGACGTAGTTGAAGTAGGCAAGGCTCGGTCTATTCTCGTGCCTTAGGTGAGTGCATAAGGTTGTTCCCTCACGTGATGTCTTGGTGCAAGGCGTTGCTTCCACACATTACATGTGGTGATAGTTCAAGCTCACACGAGGTTCTAAGTGTGGAGGATAAGGTTTAGGCACAACACTATTAGTTATACTTATCATGCACAAAACTTTACAACACCTCGTTTACCCCTGGACCAAACTATCTAAAAGGGACCAAATCATCCAATGGTTTGGTTTGAAACTTGTGGTTTTGTCTAGGGACTTTTGACAATCATTTTCTCAATTTGATATCTTTTATGGGTCATTACTTTCCTCATATATTGGCCTTAATGCAAAATTACACCTATGAAACCCTATATAAGCAAGTCAAGCACACTCATTCAGTCACTAGATAATTTCCCAACACTTTCAAGCAAATATCATTTCAAAGGCATACAAAGCTCTCCTAAACCTCCCTAAAGTAATAACACACATTAGAGTAACCCCTATACAAGTTTGAAGCACTTCAAACCACATTCCAAACTTGAGCTTCCCAAGCAAAAAACCATCAAAGACAAGTTAAGCACAAGGAAGAAAACCATTACACGGCTTAATTAGGTGATCGGGTTATCAAATATAATTGCATCCATATAGATATCACACCTCTACCTATGGAGAACTATGTGTAGTTTAAGGCCTCTTCAAAGTAGTGTCATGTATGCGGTGTACAAATTGCACTTCAACATAAACACTAACCTTTTCGCAAGAGGTTTCACTTATGGTTAGAGTTTTGGGTCATTTAAGTTGATTATAGAAGGTTTCACACATTCACGAGAGATATTTTATAACGGAGCACATTACAATTAGTTAAAAGGGCACAAAAGTTACAAAACTCCACCATCTTCCGAGTCATAATCATCGTATAAGGATATAACTACTGGAAATGATTTCGCCCTTAAATAACAGTTTTGTCCCGACATCTGATACAATGCTTCAAGAATTAAAGATGAAACGTTTGCAAGAAATTTTCGGTCTATTCATCTCTCTATCACACCTAGACAAGTGAAATAGTCAAGTGCATTCACCTTCTCATGTCTTGTTCTATTTAACATATGTTATAATTGATCTATCTTGCAAATTGCTATGTATGTATGTTTTGATATGAATGTTTAATTAATAAATTGAATATATCTTGTTTCTAACCCTAATATGGAAATTAAATAAGTACGAAGGATTTGCCTTTAATTGCCTCTTTCACTCCTTATTTATTAAATTTTGGGTGGAAACATGTTAACAATATTCTGTTGATGAAATAATTACATTTTTTTAATGAAAGACCCAATGAATTGGGTGAACATTATTACGGAGCCATTTAAAACTGAAGAATTGCAGAAAACCCTTCTCATCGTAATTGAAGGCGTTACCTAAGAATTTTTACATCCTTGTTTAGGTCATATTAGTACCAAGACTTTCAACACTATGTCATAATCTCCTCCCTTATTGTCATCATAGTTTAATCTCTATATATAATGCACCAATGTGCATAAAGAAGCACATGCATCCATTAAGCCGACGTGATAGCTCGAATCTTTGTCACACTGTTGCGTCAACCCAAAAACAACTTTTTTTTGTCATTAAATAAATAAAAGTCATTGCAAATCATTTCATCACTTGAATAACAATTGAGTTGGTCAATGTATGCTTTGATAAAACACATGTCTTGGGTTTGAATCACAATGGTTGTGAGGTTGTTTTTTTGTTGAAAAATACATCGCATTTTTCAACATAACATATAAATAAATAAAAATGGCGAGAAAGGATGAGATGTGTGTACTATGCATGCCCATTCATACAATTTGTATAGAGAATTGTTATCACCCTTATCACCGAAACAAACCATATTTCTACCCAACATCTATAACAACCGAGTGATTAAAGAAAATTAATTCTCAAAACAACTCAAGTGAAGACATCTACGATCTCCCTCATAATAAACACCAAATGAGAGAGACGTCTTACCACATAATTAACTAATTAGTCAAGTACCAAAATTTGGTGTTTACCCAATAACACAATGTAGAACCATAAATAACCAGTTCCCTACCAAAATTAGGGGTCTACAAAAGGAGAGGGACAATAATTCGGGCCGACAAGACATAAGCTGGTTTTAAATACACGTAGGTATTGCCTTCAACTTGGATCCCAATGGGTCCCTCCACAACAATTGGAAGAGTCAACTTTGACCCATTAGGTATACTATACATTTATCACGCCTAAAAACAAGCATAATATACTAACTTAAGAAATAAATAAATAATAGAGTCGCAGCACATAACATACGAAAACAATACAATATTTAAAAAATAAAACGCATATAATATAACCAGAAAAAGAAAAAGAAATATAATATAAGATATTTATTAAAATAAAAATAACAAAACTACCGAGAAGGGCGAATTAACACTATACACATGCGGCCAAGGTATATACGACATCAGCATTTGTTGTAGCATATACCTCTGGCACAATTCCATCAAGGAACCCTCTTACACTCCTTACTTTTCTGTGCCAGATCCACGGTTCGATTCTCTTTCAGGCAACTTTCACAACCATCGGATACTTTTCCCCACAAATATTGCGAAGTTTGGACAGATCGAGGGTTTTTCGGCATAAATCGGCCATGATTTTGGTGATTACGGGTTACAGGTCTCATACATCAGGGATCTGGAAATACGAGTGAAACCCGGAAATAGGCGTGGCAGCGGTGATATGGATCTATCGAGGAGCGTTTGGTTTTGTTGCCGCATTGTGCCGTGCAAGGCGTTTTAAAGTGGAGATTCGAACTCAGGCCGCTGACAAAATCTCAGGCCAGTCCTTCGACTATGTTGCAATGCGATATATGTATATCTGTTAGAATTTGCTGCATTGATATTTACGTCTTTGAGAATTTACTGAACCGACTTTTACATTTTTGAGCAATTTACTCAATATATTATTACATTAGAGAATTTACCGAATTCCATTAAATCTCAAAGCTAATAGTCAGATTCAGGTCATAAGAAAACGTCGGGAGAGTAATTAAATTACGTTGCAATGCCGGTGTTTTGGATATTTACCCTAACTTTTACATCTTTGAGACTCCACCATTTCGAGATTTGCATCTGTGAGAGTTTACGAATTTACGTAAATGTTGGAGTGGAGATTTGAACTCAGGTCACTAAGAAAACCTCAGGATAATCGTTAAATTCCATTGCAATGCCATATTTGTGGTTATTTACCATAATTTTGACGTCTTTGAGATTCATCTACGTTTTGCAACTGGAGATTCAAATTCGGGTCTCTAAGGAAACTTAGGGTGAGTATTAAAACAATTTTGCAATGCCCTATCTGTGTATATGTACCATATCCTCCCCATCTTTGAGAATTTACTGAATTCATTTGAATTTGAAAGTGGAGATTTGAACTCAGGTCATTAAAAGACATCGGGGCAGTAATAAAACTGTGTTATAATATCAGATTTATAGATATTTACCATTCGTTTAACATCTTTGAGATTTTGCTGAATTGAATTTCCAAATGTTTGAGAATTGAACGGGAGATTCAAACTCATGTCACTAAGAAAACCCCAGTCTAGTAACTAAACTTTGTTGCAATGCCAGAATTGTGGATATTTACCATATTCTTTTATGCCTTTGAGAATTAATGCATTGATTTTTACATCCTAGAGGATTTACTGAATTCATCTAAATTTTAAAGTAGAGATTTGAACTCAGGTCACCAAGAAACCCCAGCTGAGTAATAAAACTATGTTGTCACTGCAAAAGTGATGAGTGTAATAATTTTTTGTTGTCACTACAAAAACCTTGGGCAGGTGATTAAATTCGTTACTATGCTGGATTTGTCGATATGTACAAATTATTTACATCTTTGAGAATTTTCTGATTTCAATTGCATTTTAAAATTGAGATTTGAACTCAGGTCACTAACAAAACTACAGGCAAGTAATCGAAACCTGTTGCCATCTTTGATATTTGGACATCTGCCTAATTTTAACATCTTTGAGAATTTTCTGTATTTATCTGAAGTTTGAGAAGGGAGATTTAAACTCTCGTCACCTAAGACAACATCAGGCGAGTCATTAAACTCTGTTCAATCGTTGTTTTGTGGATATTTACCGTAATTTTACATTTTTGAGAATTTACTCAATTCATTTACATTTTTAAAGTGTAGATGGTAAGTCATGCGGGTAAAAAAACCCTCCGCCAAGTAACTAAACTCTTCTGTAATGCCAGTTTTGTGCATATTTTGGAACAACTTTTACATTTTTTGAAAATTCACCAAATACATTTCAATTTTAAAGCAGAGATTTGAACTCATGTCACTTAAAAACCTCAGGAACAATTAAATTCTGTGTACGTAGATTTACTATAACTGTTAGGTCTTTGAGAATTTACCGAATTCATTTAAATTTTGAAAACAGAGATATGAGCTCAGCTCGATACACGGAAACCTCAGACAAGTAATTTAACAATTTTGCAATATCTGATTTATGGATATTTAGTATTTACCACGATTTTTACATAATAACTTACTGAAGACCTTGAAGTTTTAAACCGGAGATTTGTATTCATGTCACTAACGAAACCTCATGCAAGTATTAGTTGCCATATTTATACTATTTTTGGGTAAGCTGGCTAACAAAGGGGTATCTCTTCCGTTAAATTTATCTGGAACTTGTACCTGGCCTTCTCCACTACGAGTTGAATGCATTTTCTCCCGAATTCAACAGTTAATTTTGTTTCCCAGGGATTTGAAATTGGGACTCGGCTGTGGAAGCCCCGACGGTTTATGGTTTGAACTCATCCCATTCAACAAAATCCGTTGCTATGGTGGATTTGTGATGTTTTATATAATTTTCACATCATTAAATTTACTGAATTGAATTAAACGTGAAAGTGGACATTAGATCTAGGTCAGAAAAAAACTTCTGGTTGAGGAATGATTATGTGTAACTGTGTCACATTTCTGGATATTGGACAATATAACGAACTCATTCAATTTTTTTAAAGTGGCAGTTCAAAGTCACTTTACTAAAAAAACTTGGGTGAGTAATGAATATACATTACGACATCGATTAATGGATAAATTAATAAAATATTTGTAGACTGGTAAATTTTGTAGGATTTTTATTGTGTTCAAGTCATCTCAAGTTGACCTCCATGAGTAGTCATCACCCAAATGAACTTTTTCCTTATGTATTTTTTGTAATAATAACAAGGCAAGGGGAGGAACAGTGAATGTAATTCACCACTTTGGGCTTCTCTCTAGCCTCTTTCGCCATTGGTAAAATTTTGGAGTATGCACTTCCTTATAAGTAACCTTTGTCTCACATTTCTTACCACTGTAGGATTATGCCAACTATAACCTAATCATGTATTTGTATTAGGTAGTTGAAGGCTTCCACAAACAATTTAATTATATGGTTAATATTCGTGGGATTTTTATTCGTGTGTTAAGTCATCTCAAGATAACCTCCATGAGTAGTCATCACCCTAATGACATTATTTCTCATTTATCTTTGGTAATAATGACAAAGCAAAGGGACCCACTTAGCACACAAATACCATTAGCATTTGTTAATAGGGGGAGGAACAAGTAAATGTAATCCATTGCTTTAGGCTTCTCACCCTCTAGCCTCTTTCCCCACCTGCAAAAGTTTTGGAGCATGTAATGCCTTATACATGTAATATTTGTATTTTTGAAAATTTCCCGAATTCATTTAAATTTTAAAAGTGGAGATCTGAACTATGTCACTAAGATTGGTCTGGCGAGTAATTAATGTGTTACTATGTCGGGTTTCTGGATATTTATCAAATAAATTACATATTTGAGTATTTACTGATTTCTTGAAAATTTTAAAGTGAATAATTAAATATTTAAAATAATTTGCATGTCTTTGAATATTCACTATTAATTCAGTTAAATTTTACACCTTTCCTAACGTTAGGGTTAGATGAAGTTAGCTGTAAAAACCCTGTAAATGTTTAAATCTTCTGAATTTTGCATCCATATAAATTTTGCAGCATTCTCAGCTGTTTCGATGGTTACTTGCACTCTGAAAATTTTGTCATTGCTTGACGTAATTTTGTAGACTTTTCCCGTTATGTAATCTACTATTTAAATTGAAAGCAATGGCGATTATCTCTGAGAAATAGAGATGTAGATTATCATGTCATTGATTTTAGTCCAATGTTAATATTCTGACATCGAGACACTATTTTTGTTTTCAGGGAGGGAACATAACGGGCGGGGTCAAGCTAAGATTGTTTGAGTGCATAAGAATCTTTGTGCACAAAGATGAAGAACGGTGTGCTAGAATGCAGTGTCTGCCATTCAAAGTTGGGGATCTCCCCAACTACTCGGGGATTTCGAGGGCATATGATCGACATCGGAGCAAGATGTCTTCAAAGTTCCGTGCTCTGAATGTTCTTCTGGTAGTGGGTGATTGCATTCTGATTGGCCTACAGGTGAGTTGAATTATTTTCTGTTCATTCATTTGCTTGATCGTTCTTTTCGAATTTGTCTTAGTTGAATGATTTTAAGTCTGTAAATGAAACATTATGTGCTAGTGTTTCGGTTATCCTTATTTTATTTGGCGAGTAATATGGTGAATGGCACCACCATACAATCCCTTAGCATAATCTCAAGAGACAAAGTAGAGGAAGCTTCATAAGTCAAGCTTCTCGTGTGCTACAATAGGATCAAATCTTCCATCTTCATTTCACTCCATTTCCTTTGTTTGGATATACTTATCTATAAATCCTTTTTGGCATTTCCTATTCAAGTGCTTATTTCAAGATGTGTCTTTTATTTTCTCCCTTTCCTACTCAATTTGCTAGGTGCAATATGTGTGACTATTTATTGCTGAACAAAAATGAACTGTACTTAGGCAAATTGGATGTACTCTTACTTCACCAAATGTTAAATGTTTCACTCACAGATGGCATAACCTAACAAAAATATTCGCTGTTGTAAACATGCATTGTTAATTTAATTGTTCATCTTACTAGTTTAAAATATAATAAGTGTGTTTGTGTTAGAATACTGAGCATCAAATAAGCTGTGGACCATATATTTCTCGATGCTGTAATGTATACCTGATATTAACATCAACTTTTGTAGCCTAGTTCAGTGACAACATCATTGTTTTGTTTTTGGGTTGGCTCTATATTTTTGGATGAATTGAATGCCAAGATATGTTCTGTTCCCAGCAGAGTTCATGTAGGATTGCCCTTAATGAACTTTGGAGAATCTGGTTGAAAAAAGGACCCATGGTTATCTGAATCTAAGTCTTCTGGGTTGTTCATCCTTTCGAATTATTTAGTTTTTGATGAATAGAACCCTAAGATTCATTGTGTTCACATAAGACTCATGTAGGACCACTCTCAATGAACTTGGAGAATCTGATGGAAACAGAGAACATGCAGTTGCCTGAATCCATCTTGTGTGAGGCCATTGTCTTTTCAAGATATTATTTTTCCTTTTGCCAGAAAATTCATAGGGAGGGGGCAAACCGAAATGTCAAATGTTTGACGACTCATACAATAATTTCCTTTTTTTTCTTTTTTGAATGTATATATAAGGAAAAGGAAAATCAAATTACATCAGTCTATCTGCCTTCCAGTTGGCAGTAGCATAACAATGCCTAAAAACAAGAAAATACCTGTAGCCTGTAATGGGTCACGGGCTATTCCACTAGATTGCATAAAAGTATCATTAAAATAACCAAGAACATCCATGGTAACCCCGTAATTATCCACAATAGTGATGGAAATTCCACAAAGTATAGCTGAAAGTAGCATAATAATAACAAAGATCACCGGGGCACACCCCTCAACATCCACCAAATCAAAAAGTACGCATAACCAGACAAAAACAGAAATTAACCACCATTAGGAGGTGGCATAGCAGGTGCAATGCCTCTTTATTCCCATCCTGATGTCTGCAGTGGGTTGGGAGCCAGGTTTAAGGTCTTCCGCCGGGGTTGGTGAAGAGATGACTCTTGAAATTTAGAAAGGTCTTGTCTTGCCACAACACCCTTCTTATCATGTCATATGGGCATTTGTAGAGCTGAGCCACTGAGAGAGCCAATACACCTTTGGTTCCATATAGCATTATAAAGCAGCCTCCTTGACAAGTATATGAAAAGTTGAAGTCCTCCTCATTATTGCTGTTGTGATGCTCAATCAAACGATGATTTTGGTCTTGGTGGGAATCAGTGAGCTTCTTCAAGCCAGTAATCTCCTGATAGAGTTTATCAAATTTCCCGCATTCAAAGAGATCATGGATATTTCTCCCATAGGGTGCTTGGCAATGGCAGGGTTCTCTTTGGAAGTAGGGATCAATGTTAGAAACCGGGGTGTTTGCCTGGTTTGTAATCAGAGAAACGTCTGCTACCAGAGTTTTCAGCTCCTGCTTGATTGTTTCCTTCGTCTATAGCAGTATAGGTGTAAGACTGCCAGTAATCCTAGCCTTATAGAATTCATTAACTACCACTTACTTCATTACTAAAAATGGTATGGCTGGTCTGGTCTGGTATGAATTGGGGGAAATGTGTATCCAGCACACAGATTTTAGCAATAACAATGTTTTCAGTGCGGGTAGAACACCTGATGGTCTCAGTCTCAACTTGTTTGAGGAAACCTTCAACAAATGGGGATGAGAGATGGCTGATAGACCATTCTACACAGAGTTTTCCCTCTGAATATCTTGGCTTTTAAGCAGCATAGGGAGGATGGGTAGGTTAAGATTTTTTTAGAAATTTTCCAAGCACTACCAGATGGGAGAGAGGAGCTACTTCACAAAAGTAAAAAGGCCCACATAGACAATAGCCACCCATGAAAAACTTTCAAGGCAATAAGGGAACAGAAAAAAATTACCTGAATCCAGTCTGAAACAACGATGAGAAGATCCAGGCACCAATAAGAACCCCACCGTTCAAGAAAAAACAGGGCAGGAAATCTCCCAGAAAAACTAGGAAATCCCTATCTTTATGAGTGATGGATGCACTATAGGAGGCTGTATACATCTCATTTTCGCTTGCTTATGATTTTTTTCAGGACTAGTGGGTGCATTAATTTTCTTGGATGCACTGGGTACTTTTGAGATTGTGGTGGGTCGACTTGTAGAATGTTGTGAGAGTTTCTTGTGGCATTTCCTTTCCTACCATCACCTTATACCACTTTAAATCACCTTATATCACCTTCACATCAGCTTCAGATACCCTTTGCAAGTTTCTGTTCCCCTCATCGACCCTTCTTTCCTCTTCCTCCATTTTGCTTGCACATAGCCGATGTCATTGTCTTGCAGGCTCCCTGGGTTAGCCGACCACATCCTTTAGGCCGATGATGTTGGCCTAAACTGAGTATTGACTTCTAGGGTGTAAGTTTGTATTTGCAGGGTTCCCATTTTTCATTTCTTAGTATTTCATCGAACAATTTGATCTTCTTATGCTCACAAATCACCTTAGAAAGAAGAAGAGGATATAGGGTTTAGAGGAGCTTACATTGAGGAAGACAAATTGAAGCATTGGGCCATTGAAGATACCAAGAGTAGGAGCTGAGCTAGCAAGGTCTACCTTAGTCTTTGGAGCTCCTAGCTTGAGGTTTACTTAGGTCTTCTACCTATCCATCTCGGGTTCACCATTAACAATCTCTCACAAGGTGATACAAGCCAAAGGGGAGATTAATGCACCATCAAGTTGACCTCAGGTAAGTATCCCTAGCCCTAAACTCTTTCTTCTGTACTTTGGTTGATGATCATTCTTTGTATCATGTATCAGATAGGAAAGTGTGGCATATTACTATCTTTACATTATTGTCTTTTATTATTATAGGTCTTGCTTTTGAGTAGCGACAACCCTTAGATTAGATAGCTCTTGCGAATCGCCTAATGGCACACTTTTACCAATAGCTCTTGCTTTTTCCTAATGGCACCTCGGATCTAGTAAGGTCCTACATTTTGTATCCATACTGATTTTATGTAGATTTTCCTTATAGATCGACTACAACCTCTTATACATGTGACCCTTGTCTATAGCCCCTGAATGCTTTGTAGACCGACAATTTGTGTGTCTATGTGTTGGCCCTAGAATGGTCTTCTACCTTATACTATTTTAGAGGACCCTTCATTTGTCATTCTTGGCCTACATACAGAGGTTGCCTTGACCACTACTGAAACAGAGGATATGAGTTCTGATAGCAACGATCCCCAAATGTCTCTTCTCCCCAAAACACTGTAGCAGAGGAGAATGACAAATGCAAGGAGAGAAAAGATTGCTAAATTGCCTCCCTTAATTTCTGTAAATTCCCCTTGACACCACCTCATGTTCAAATGATTAGGCAGAGCATAGGAAAGAGTGATTAATTTTTTAAAGGAATGCATGTTTTGTGATAGGAGATATCCTCACTAGGGAACATCCCTCCAAAAGCTTCGTGGCGATTGATTGTAATTCAAAATAATGACAAGATCAACCTTTAGGAATAGGTTGGTCATATAGGGTCTCCTCTAGCATAGACATACTCCGACATTTATGCAATCGGGCTGAAAGTGGCTCCTCATTAATAATAATATATATGCTTGATCTAAGCCTTTATGTAGGGGCATTATACTTGTCTTCGCGAGCTTCTTAGTCATGGAAAAGGGAGGAGGCATGCTTAGGAATTGATTTAGCGGCCTAGTTTCTTTCTCATGGAACATAATAGACTTTAAAATCTATGGAGGAGACAAGAAGCGTGCGAATGCCTGAGTCCGTTTTCCTCTATTCCCAAGCTATATCCCTTGTCAAGATTTGAGAATTGGTTTCAACAATGATTTTACCAATATGTTTTGCTCCAACTAAGATCAACCTGTGCCAAATTGCAAATGCTTCAGCCTGGTTGTTATCATCACCTTGAGTTCATAATGAGCAAAACATATATGCCACTATTCTCATTGCGGCAAATACCATCTGCTCTTGAGGGTCTAGGATATTTGTGAGAAGCACCATTGGTATTTACCTACTCCCAAGAGGCTGGGGTAATCCTTTTGGTTCCTTGAGATTTCATTTTACCGACCCCCTCAGTGGGTGAACAATCAGTTCCACTTTAAACACTGAATGGAAATCCATTATTAAACCAGTATTTTATTGTTTTCCCTCCTCAAGTGAGGTTTTTGCTAGTTTTTTTGAATTTAATTTTGTGTTTATGTGCATGTCCTATAGATCTACTATCTATTGCTTGCGATATATACATAAAAGTATAATTTTACTGCGAATGCATGCAGAGTCCTATCACAGATATGCATTGCGTTTTACTCATGTACATCTTCGTAGAGATTGGAATGTGTATCTGATTATTGTTGCTTTACATTTTTTTGATTTTGCCAAAATCTCAATATTGGAAAACTTATTATCTCTTGCTCTTTTATAATGTATTTTTAATTCATAATGCATATTTATTCATCATCTTGCATAAATGCAAGGATATGTTATTGTAGTGTAGTAATTGTCACATCCCATTTTTGGGTTCCCTAAATTTGACGTTTGCAACGCCGTATTAACTGATAAATGTGATTCTTAATCTAAATAAACATTGATTAAAGGTGCAAGTCCGTGGTCGCTGTTAAGTTATCGTCGGGAGTCTTAGCTTGCACCGACTAGGTATCGAGTTCTTACCCTTGGAAGTTCTTAAACACAGGCTTTATGCCTTGCAGGTATTAACTCTGTATGTAGGACTTATGTGACATTTATCTGGACCATAATTGTCTAGTAATGTTATTACTTGTCTTGTAATCTAGCATTGTAGCATGAATGGGCACGTGGGAATGATTTTGGTCTTACTATGGTTTTTGAAACGTGGCCTTTGACTACCACCATCGACCTTTACATTAATATTGAGTGCATATTGCTACGCTGGTTTTTAGATTGCCATAAAATTTGACAGTGACATTTCATTGGGGCATTGTAAACATGCAACCTTGTAGTATTGAGCGCCTTGCATCATTAACGCTGATTGGCATTGGTAACATATTTTGTGCTTTCATGTGGGCTTAATTTTGCATAGTCAAAAGGCACTCGAGGTTGCAAATATTTCCTTGTGAAATTCTTAATGGATGGTTTTTGTAATTATTGTATTGGCATGTTTGGATTTGGGAGTTCTATAGAAAACAGTTTTAAAACAAAAGGTACTATTAGACTTGCATTTGATATTTGTGAGGCATTAACATTTTGAGGTGACCATTATATGGTGGATCACTCCTTGCGGGTCATGATAACTTTGGAATATTATTATATTATTATGCTGTTTTGACATCATGGGCAATTATGGGTAAGTTTGAAGTCCTGAACTTTGACCAAGTCTAAAATCCTGAAATTCTTAAATTGGATGAGTCTGAAATCTGAGGACCCACCAAAACCTAGAACTTGCATTAAAATTCCGGGACGTCTGAAACCACTATCAAACATTGTGGAAGTATAGACATAAAATATAACCTAAAGCATGTAAATATTATTTAAATGTTTATTTTATGTATATACTTTGTGTCTGGTTGATCAGTGTTTGATGGATGAACTAAAATAAAAATGGCCCGGAAACCATATGGTTGGCATGTAGAAATAATGACTCCATTTGGCTTGAGATGGGTCACGGACTCGACCCCACACTTTAGTAGACTGAATAAAGTTTTGAAATCTGTTTGTTTAAAATGAAGTTGACTATTCCGTAGGAAATAATTTTGTTTTTGGTAATCTTGAGTTCAAACCCTAATTTGATAGGGCGTTTGGATTATGCTGCATGAATGGCATCCATTTGAACTTGTTGCATGCTTCGCTTCGAACCTAGATCTCAGCCTTGCATGCCATTCAAATAGTAGTCGCTCTAGCTGTTAGCATTTGCTTGAAAACTGGAAGTGAAACCCTCTTTGGTGGGGTACTGAGACACGATGTGAGTTTAGTAACCATATGCCTTGCGTTATAAAAATGAAGAAAATAACTTTTTATAAAGAAATAAAAATCTGTGAGCTGAGTATAAGTTTGGAAGTCTGTGTGGGGTGTGGCTGTGAATGTTGTTCGAGTTGGAAATTACTCCATGATGGCGGCAGCTAGCACTGGTTGGAAAGGGGATTTGGAGCTCGTTTGGGTATGACCCTCACACGCCAGGCATGAGTTTCTTCCTTGAGCTTTGGTCCGCTTAATATGGCCTTAAATCTTGTTGCTATCTTGTGTGAGTGAGATCATGGTTTGCAGTTTTGTGATGTTTGAATTTGATGACTGGTTTATTGATGTGTTTGAATAGGTATTCTGGCTGTGGGCATGAAATTTGGGAGTGAAGGGGTGTACTTGTGGGTGAATACATATCTATCTGTACCCTTTTGATGCTTATATGACTGCACGAGTCCTAGATGCATGGCTTAGGATGATGGATAAGATCTTTTCTGTTAAAATCTCTTTTGGTTATTGATCGAAGAGAATGTAGGGAATGCAGCGATTGCTTGAACTCCATGCTATATGGCCTTCTAAAACCTATGTTGCCGAGAAAGCGAAACGAAACGGAAACGGAAACTTTCAAAAACCTTGGATACGAAACGTCGTCACGGAAACGTCCGTACAATATATTATTAAAAAAAAATATATATATATATATATGCATAGTACTCATTTTATAATTGTAGACCATAAGAGATAATTGATAAAGCACTCAAAATATTTTGAATTCATTGAAATTTGAACTTCTAAGTTCTAAAGAGTCATCATCGAACATGGTTCTGATTTGATGATTCACATATACATAATAATAATCTAGATTCTAGAATATATCATCTAGATTTCCTCATAGTCATAATCATCTCCATGAACACCACTAGCAGACATTTCCACTCCCACTAGCTCCACTCTCCCTCCCTTCGCAAAAGATCCGATTCTTCTTCATCATACCAAGCGGTGAAAGTTGGCTAAGAGTTGCGCGAGAAGCATCAAAAGTCGCTAGTCTCGGGATCAATATCCCAAAGTTTGTTGGGACCTCTAACATAGGCTTCACTCTTGTGTGATAGAATCATAAATTGGAATGCACATACACTAAATCCTCGGCCTTCTTGGATGCTTAACTTGTTCCGTTTGGCTGAGTGGATGAAGGAATATGTACTCGATTCCGTTCTGTTGAGGAATTGCTAGCCACATTACTGAAAAAAAGAAGTTAGAAATTTTCAATTAGTAATACTATAGTATTAATTTACTAAAGTACGAACATACATTTTTAATTAATAAACAAACTTTTGATTTCATTTTAATATTTGATACATGAAAGGATTTTAATGGCAAGTGCGACCACTTGCATCATGGCCATGTGCACACCACCACATGCATGGGGTCATCTTGTACTGTCAGTGTTGCATCTATTTCACCCATGCTACTTATTAGATGAAGAGACAAAGAGCGTCATTTCACGGTAGGGACTTGTACTAGTTACATCTGGATCGGAAAAAGCCTCAGGAATCTTGCCTTAGCTCCACTTGCTGACTTCATGGTCATCATATGGTTTGCCTACCGGGTAGTGCAAGTATTTCACTGCTATAAAATTTGGGATTCGGGGCATAGGCTAGGAGATGCGATGGGGTGGTCATTTTATTCCACCTTCTCATGATCACGTTCTTAACTTCACTTGTAGAATTTTTCTTGGGATCCTGCTCTTTTGTTGTATGATGTCTCTAATTTTTTCAAGCATAAGTCAATGCCATCATAGATCTCCCTATCTGAAGCATTATCCGTGTACGCATATCTAATCATAGATAAAATAGGCTCGATAAAACTAAGCAAGTATCGACCTTTGCCCACCAAATATCATCAAGTATCATTGATTTTATTTTGATGGCTCTTTACGTGTTTGATTGCCTCCACACACGGACCAAACATCATCAATCACCATAAGCCTTAAGGCTTGCTTTACCTTCACAAGTCGTCTCGAGACGAGCGTGTGAGAGGCAAATCTTGTTTAATGACCTATTAAAATAAATTAAAGCAAGTTAATAAAAAAAATTAAAAGGAATTGATTGATAATTTGATATTTCATAAAAAGTTAGCAAATAAAAATTAGAAACTAGGAAATTGTTTGGTTACCTTGATGACTCCAATGTCGAGAACCTCCTAAAGATAGCTTTGGGACATATGATGATTTGTGATAAACATTTGGATCTCATTTGCCTCTGTATAAACTTCCTCAATCCATGGTATTTTTCCAATCTTACTGCGACATCAAATTCAAGGAGTGTCTTTGCCTGAGGTGTCAAAAAATGTGCTCATATCTCCCCTCAACAATCAGCCTGTTTGCTCTACAATTTTGGCATTGTCAGTGATGACTTGGACAACGTTTGCGGGGCCCACTTGACTCAATAGCCTCAATCAAAATGTTAGCAATAAATTGTGCATCTTTCACTTCACCCTCACAATCAATGACCTTTAAGAACATTGCCCCTTTAGGGCTTACTTGCAACAATGTTGATTAGGGGTCTATTTCGAGCATCTTTCCATCCATCTGAAATCATAGATACCCTCAGAGTCCTTCCACGAATCCCTAATTGGATGCAAAGAAGTATGTACATGGGCCACTTCTTTGCCAACAATGTGGTTCGACCTTCTCATAACTAGGGCTTTTATACCCTTTTGGTGCATCATTAATACCTCTCACCATTTGTTGCCCGATAAGGTGGCGCGACACATTGAAGGGCAGCCCACATGCATAAATGCATCGAAAGCGACCAACTCATCGGCAACATCCCTTTTCTCATTTGCAATGCACTGCTCTAATGGGCCTTTGGAAATTCTCTTTAAATGACAAAGTCTCTCCCTCTGTTGGAGTTTATTTATGACTTGGATAAAAGGATGGCTTGATGGGTTGGGTGGTTTTGTGAACCCCTATTTTGCAAAGGAGCTGTTTTAAATCTAGCTCTTGAAGCTTCCATATATCAGCGTCCTCTTGCTCTTTCATATATGCCAATATATGTTTATGTTCAACCTTGTTACATTTTCTAATCCCGTTCTGATTTCCCCATTAAATGAGCTTTGAGTCGGGTATAAGAGGATTTGTATTGTATATTGCAATGATGATGGCATACCCAAACTCGAGAGCCACCGCCATGACAAGAGTTCTCCACAATTTGCACATGTCTCCAAAGAGGAGCTCTAGGATCTACACCCCCACTTTGGCTTTCTTCCCCTTCCCCATGCCCTCCCACTGAAGCTGAACTAGATGCCATTGAATCAAACCTTCATTGAAAAATAAAAACATAAACTTAGATAACAATATTGAATAAATTATTAAATAGAACCACACCCTACATATCCTATTCTGCTTTTGATCACCAAGTTCACCGTTTAGGCGCGAGGTGAGAGCATACACAGAGTTCGGATTTTTTAATTTAAAAAAACAAAATAAACTTTTTTAAAAAAAAAAAAAATTAAATTTAAAAACCCTACACATCCTATTCTGCTTTTGATCACCAAGGTCACCGTTCAGGCGCGAGGTGAGAGCATACACAGAGTTCGGATTTTTTAATTTAAAAAAACAAAATAAACTTTTTTAAAAAACAAAAAAGAATTAAATTTAAAAACCCTACACATCCTATTCTGCTTTTGATCACCAAGGTCACCGTTCAGGCGCGAGGTGAGAGCATACACAGAGTTCGGATTTTTTAATTTAAAAAAAAAATAAACTTTTTAAAAAAACAAAAAAGAATTAAATTTAAAAACCCTACACATCCTATTCTGCTTTTGATCACCAAGGTCACCGTATAGGTGCGAGGTGAGAGCATACACGAGTTTGGATGATATTTATAATTTAAAAAAGAATATATGTTTTTATTTTAACACGCAAAGAAAATGTTACATTTTTTTATTTTTTTAAGCATAGAGTTTTAAAATTACTAAATTAAATATACATATTGACATCATGATCAATGATCACGAATGATGTGTGCATAATGCACACATCATTCGTGATCATTGATCACATTAACATTTTTTCTTTAGCCAAATAAAAAAAAAACTTGAAAAATACCTAGTTTTTCCTCCTTGAAGTCAATCCCACCTTCCAAATCTGATTCGAAATTCCTCCTTGAAGCTGCTCCTTGATGTCTCTTTGCTCTTAACAATGCTAAACTCCTCCTTCAAGCTGCTCCTTGATGTCTCTTTGCTCTTCACAATGCAAACTGTATTCAGCAAGAGAAAAATGAGAGTGTGATTTAGAATGGACCCAAGAGGTCATTATATAACTTTTTGGAAGTGTGTTTTGCAAGCTGCAGCCGCGTTAGGGTTTCAAGGCATTTAATGCAAAGTATTTTTACCTTTATGAACCGTATTTTCGTTTTTTTAAACTGTATTTTCGTTTTTTAAAGCGTATCGTTTCCAGGTAACGTAGTCTAAAACTCTATTAGAAGGAAGAACATTGGATTTGTAACCGTGGTATTTTATTGATGGTCTATGTTCCATTTGTAGAGGATACTTAAATTGCTCCCATCGTTGTGATGAGTTGGATATGGTAACAACCTTAACCCAACATGAGAATGGCTATGAACATGATTTGCCAAAGATTGGGGATTGACACAATATGTTTATGATGGTCACACTATGTGTTTCACCCTAAGAATTGATTTGGGATTTTTATTCGTCATTTTCTCTCTAGTGTTTAAGTAGGATTTAGTACATATGTGAAAGAACCAAGGAACTCCAAATGAATGATTCATAAGGTATGATACTTGCTATAAGTTCCACAAATGGGTTACTGAGCTAAGAGGGCTTGATTGCAAGAAAATCCCATGGTTAAGCACACTGGAGCTGGAATATTGGGATGAGCGATCCTCTCCAAAGTCCTAATTACCCGGTGCAAGTCTTGGTGGTGACGATTGAAGCTATTCAAAATTCCATTATGGTAGTTTCTATCACACTCTTACCTGTGTGAGCATCACTTGATGCAATGAGTGGCAAGCGGACCATTCAATCTCATGGGAAATGGGTTTTTTCTGAATCACTTCTCGTGAATGAATGACCATTTTAAATTGACTTTCAAATTTTCAGGCAATGTAACATTTGGGGCCATTCATAATGCTGGCTTTATAATTGCTAAAGCAAACTTAGAAATGGGCTTCAAACTTTGGAAAGGCTCCGCAATTGGAAGCATTTACTTTAAATTTGGAACCATCTTTAGATATTACTCTTTGCATCATTATGTAGGAGAGGAGAATAAGAACAAATCTACAAAGGCAGTTTGCAGAAGTAGCAATGTTGTGCTCAATGGATAATATAAGATTCTGTGTCCAAGGTTCGTTTTAGAGACAGACTATTTCTGCTCAACAGTTTCTGTAATTACCTATGTCTAAGATTTGTTTTAGAGATAGATTATTTCTGGCTGACAGTTTCTGTAATTACCTACCTAGGAGATGCTTGTCTAATAAAATTTTCTTAATTTTTTTGCTTTCATTTCTGTAGCAGCTCCCATGATATTTTCCATCTTATTTTTAAAATAATTTATCAGGATTCGTATCTGAATTCCTAATCAAATATCAACAAAACTAATTTTCCAGATATGTTTGAATAATTGACTTGATTTTTATCTTTCTTCCTTTTATGTTTCAGTAGATGTTTTGAAGCTCACCTTATTTATTCTCCCAATGTCACAATAAAGGTGAGATTTATTTTGGGCTTCTCAATAGAAAATAAATAAGTTACCAACTTTTCAGGGTTTGTAATCTATGGGGCTTGAATAGTGCTAATAACAATAATCGCTAAAAGCAACTTAATTGTAACACATTCATTGGATATTGCTGTTTATAGGAAGTAGCTCTTTAGTGGAGTAAAATTTTGCTACATATAGCATTATACATGAGAGATCAAGAAATGAATTCATCTTAACTTGTTTCCGGCCGTAGCTCTTTTCTTGATCGTGGAACATATTGAAAATCCTAAGAAATATGCTTCCTGCCTTCCTGAAATGTTTTAGTTTTTGAATTTAGTTAGTGCTTCTTTAAGCTATCTTGGTTACAAAGATACCAAATGCAGCTTTATAGCTTGTCTAGTGCTTCTAAGGGGCTTTCCATTTTGATATGATCTCATTCTGCATTGCTTAGTTGATGTTCTTCGTAGCAAACACGGTCATCTTCCTATCTTTCTTTAATCTTTGGGACTTAAAGCTGACATAAGCTCATTGCGTGCCGGGTTTTGTAATGAGCAAGTATTATGTTGGCTAGATTTTCTGCACGACTGAAAATCTAGGCGATCATGAATAAATCTCCCTCATTTACTTGGTGAGGCTCCCGTGTAAGATTTTGTCAATTATGTTTTCTAATATCTATTTGTGGGTTTTACTTTAATTGTGAAGCTCATGCACCATAGCTAGATAGTTTTGTAGCAAGTAAGCAACTGTAAGAAATATGTGCAGATGAGGGAAACAATTGAATACGAGAAGAAAGGAAAGAAGATGTGCAATCTAACCAATAGTTCAGAGTTGGTTTCATGCACATAGAACAAATAGATCTTGAAATACAAAATTTAAAGCAAAGGAAAGTTTCAGATCTAGATTTGAGATAACACAAAGTTTATGCAAAGATTTACATAGAAGTAAGAAACAATGCACTGTTGACACAAAATTCTCTGGAAATCTGTCTCCTTTCAATTCCTTAGCTTTCAAAAAAATATCAAGGGTTTCAGCACAAAGTCTGGAACACAAGAATGCTGATTACAAATTATGATCCTTTAACCCGTAGGCTCTTCCTCTATTTATAGTGTATAGAGGGCAATTACAAATAGGAAAGCAATAATTGAACTGACACATGCAGAAGCTATAAAGAAAACAACTCGACAATCTTTCCCTTGAAATTTCTCTCCTCATGACATGCATCTGAAGACTAAATCAAAGTTTTGCATGTCTGCCACCTATTCTCAATTGAGGACCTTTTCAGATAACTAGAAGTAATGGCTTTTAACCAATTACTTTAGTTTTACAATTTTGTCTCGAGAAATAAGAATAAGAGAGGGAAGGGAAGAAGAAAGAAAATATGCCGGCCATCATACTCTACACTTTTTCTTTGTTCTGAAACTGAATATACTTGTCGAACATGTGACTCAGTGTCTTCCCATCTGTTGTTGGCATCCTGCATGCTAATTGCAATCACCACTGGCCGTGCCGGAAGCTTAAGGCAATAATTAATAAATTGTGCATCCAACCTGATTATTGTCTTCCCTGCAACATCTCGGATTGTCCTAGAAAGAGGATGATAAGACCTTGCACACTCCAAAACAAACTCGACAATTGAGTTGTGACTGGAAATGCTGAAGCTTGAATGATCCTGCTACTTTTTACTGCGGCGCAAGAGATAATCTAGCAGTGGCCTTGGATCTGTCAATCAAATCAGTGATAGGTTCAGGGCCCATGTCTGTATCATTGATTTCGGTAAGCTTGGAAGTCATGCATGATTCTGCTGACCCTTCTCTTTCATCATGCTTCATCATCCCTGGAATAATCTGTCTGTAGAGTTCTTTTTCTTTTATTTTTGTCAGAGTCCCTTGTAATTGGATCAATTTGTGCGGAGCCTGCAATTTCTTATGATTCAGAAGATATATTCAATGTATTTGGCATTGATTTTCACCATTATGAGCACTTGTGATGAATACCTGTAATTAATTGAGACAAATATGGCGTCTATGACATGACTACATGTTTTTATCACCAAAATCTGCATATAAAGCCTGCTGCCCTAAAATTTGAGGCCTTGCTTGCATGTAAAGCAAGCAAAAATATTATTTAATTCACCTGGGCACTTACACCAACATGCAGATACTTGGAATAATAAAAACAAAGCTATTCCAACCCTAGGTGCCAAAATTGGAAGCTTCCCGGTAGTGGAAAATATTTTTTAATGCAAAATCCTCCTTGGCGCCAAAATCCTTCTAGGGGTTGCATGCAAGCTCCATCAAAAAGAATTAATTGCTTCTCCCTTATGGCGTCGATGCTTATATAGCCATCTGCATGCTATTTTTAATAATTTTCTTTGCCTATGTTTGGCAATTAATTAATCAAAAGCCATGCTCCTTCACTCAATTTGGGCACCCAAGTCTGCATGCTTCTGCTTGCTTTTTTATGAATTTATTTTATTTATTTTTAGCATGCATCCTTGACTTCTCTTTAGCTCATCCACTTGCCTTGACTTTCCTTCTATTTATGGCGCCAAAATTGACTAGAAATAATATTAATGAATATCATTAAATGCATGTATTAATGCCAAGGTGGGTCACACTTTTTGGCAAGAGGAATTGCTAAAAATAGGAAGTCAAAGCAATGGAATTTTTACCCTGCAAGGCAACTAAGAAATTCTTGCTTTTCACTTAAGTGACTTGACTTTCATAATGAGAATTTTTACCTGCAAGGCAACTAAGAAATTCCCGCTTTTCACTTAAGTGACTTGACTTTCATAATGAGAATTTTTACCCTGCAAGGTAGGCAAGAAATTCCCACTTTTCACTTAAGTGACTTGTCTTTCATAATGAGAATTTTTACTCTGTAAGGCAGACAAGAAATTCCTGCCTGCCTGCCACTTCTAAAATTCCCATTGGTAGCTTAAGTGATTTGACTTGATGGGAAAAAGTAACTTGCAAGGTAGGCAAGAAATTCCCGCCTGCCTGCCACCACCAAAATTCCCATTGGCAGCTTAAGTGATTCCTTCCAAAAAAATGTGACTTGCATGAAAGATAGCTCTTTTCCAAAAGTGCGACTTGCATTATGACTTTTGCCTTTAAAATTGCGTGAAAATTCGTCACTTAAGGCAGCGTGGAAATTGGATGCGGAAGGCAACCTTGAAAATTGTGATCGCATGAAGATCGCATTTTTTCCTTTTTGGATTTTGAGTGAAGAAAACACAAATAAAAATAAAATTTGCCATTTTTGGAAAGGGTCTCGAGAAGATGTAGCAACAAAAACTTGCATGTGCCATAACTTTCATTTCATGGCTCCGTTTTAGGTGCCGTTTTCTCTAAAAGTGCATATTTTCTCGAGCTCTACACATTGATGGCAATATTTTTCTTATTTTCATAAAATCCATCTTTGCACCTTTTTGGACCAAGCGACTTCTTGCAATCTTCTGAAAGAATCCCGAGTTCTGATTGCCTTAAGACAGATTAGTAATACTAGATAGATTCTCAAAACCCTAGGCCTAGGAAAAGGTCTAGCAAGAAGAATGAATAAGCTACGGGAATTGCCGAAGAAAACAAACCAAAACACAGACAAAAGAAAAAAACAAAACAAAGAAAGCATGCAGACAATTGCTCAAAAATTTCTCCAATTAGCTGATCTACAAAAATTCTTCCCCCGAGTGAATGTTCTGTGGTAATAATGATGGGGTGAAGTGCTTTATATAACCTAAATCCTCCAATTTTAGTTCAATCTATTTTTAAAAGAACTTTGTTTATTTAATAAATAAATAAATAAAATTCTCTTATACAAAACCTGGCGAAGGGATAGAGTGAGTTTTAGCATGTGAGTACTTGGGGAATTTGGCTTTTATGACTCTCTGGGGATACCTTAGAACAATGCAAACAACTGCAGACAAAACAAACACAAAACGACCCGTTACTTTGAAAAAAACAAATTTTTTAAAGGGGTAGTCCCAGATTTTAGGGTGAAATCTTGGGGACACCATATTACTTTATAAATGAGTTTCTATTTTACTTTGGATGGATTTTTATTGTGCTAGACTATACTTACAACATTAGCTTTTGGATACATTGCATGGTGAATAATCAGATTCCTCAATGTTTTGGGCCCAACCATGGGATCCATAATCGGGAGAAATAAAATGCATGTTCCCAAAAAAGAAGACTACAAATATGTAAATCCGAATCTCATCAAGAAATGCAGCTCATGATCTTCCCTCTTCGCTATTGTCTCTATTCATTAACATCCATTACTTTTCTATCCATCTTGTTTTGCTATGCAGGGTCTCAACCCCCTCTGTAGTGTGATCTTCTCATTGTGTTCATGGGTCCCTCTTTCAGCCAATTTTAGCATACCTCATGCATTCATACATCTTATGCCCTTCTTTTGGAGCTGTCTTCCCTTGTGTTTCTAAGTTGATTTTCAGCTTCAATAAATAGCCCCTTTGTTAACCCGGATGATATTTTTTCTGGTTCTCTTCCACTTTTCTTTTTTAATAAACAACGCTAACAGGCTTCTATGCTGTTTCTTGGCATATCATCATTTTGGCTTTTATTATGTCACATGTAATGGTCTATGTGTATCCCTACCCTGTTAAAGAGCCTCATCTTCTTGTCCCAGTATGGTAGGCTAATTTGTTTTGTTCTCCCATCTATTCAAATCTTGGTGCTTGGGGGATAAGCTTGATGAATCCCCCTCTTCCTCCTGCTTTGCTGGTTGTGGCTACTGTTGCTTAATGTTTTTGTTTCTTTCTGTTATTTCTTTTTTTCCGATTGATAAACTTATTTAAGATGCTAAGTTTTTAGCTTTCTTGGCTTTGGCCAATGTGACGCTTTGGAGTGTGATTCGTTCACTCACTTTTTTGTATGATTACCTTGTACTTTATGTTTATATGATTATATCAATATATGGGGAATTTGTTTTTAATAAAAAAATCTTGGTGCTTGTTTTATGCTGCAAAATTGTTTCTGTTCATGGTAATATTTGAGTTTGCTGTTATGCATTCCTAGATACATTAATTTTTTTTTTTGCCCCGTCAAGCTTTTCAAGCTTTTTCATTCTTCAGTATGAACTGATGGTGTTGTTTTCCACGTCTTTCACAAGTTAGCTTTATATTTTCTATGTTGGTTTCTAACGACCATTTTTGTGGTATTTGCAGCCAATCTTGGTATACATGTCTAAGGTTGATGGGAAGTTTCTCTTTAGTCCTGTGAGTGTTAACTTTCTCACAGAGATAGCAAAAGTTCTGTTTGCCATAATCATGCTCATGTTCCAGGTTTATACTTTTCACCATTGCTCGAAATTGCTGCCTTTCATTTCTCCCGTTTGTGTTATCTTTGGAGTTAATTGGATGAAAAATTTGCTACTCATTCATTGCTTTAAAACATGTAACTTCCTTTTCCACTATGAAGTGATAAATATGTTTTGTTTGCTAATGTGTAAGTTCTAATCTTATGGTTACATTTATGGTTTGTTGAGAAAAGTATCTTGCATTAACCAGAGAACATGAGAAGTACATCACCTTAACATCAAGGTTACATGGAAATTCTTGCTCGATAAAAACCATAAAAACTAACATTTGAGTCTGTACCCCAAGAGAAACTCAACATCTTTATGAAAACAGGCAAGCCTGGCTTTGGTAAGCGTAGCCATTTCCTTCTTAAAAGCCATAACTTCCTAAGTTGATTGGGGAACTGGCCTCATGGAAAGTAGACATACATCTTGTCTTATCCTCTGCGCTGGGAATTGTCTCATTGAAACTAGCTTTACATCTTGTCTTCCACAGGAAACATTGGTGTACAACCAAAATGCATGCCAGATAGTTTTGCAGATATCACCGGTCATTAAGTCACCTCAAAGAGAGGACATTGTCAAGAGAGGAGAACAATGAATAAATAATTAATTAAATCCTATAATCACGCCCAAAAGTTTTTGCAAAATTTCATTTGCATAAAACACAACCAATTTCTCTTCCCTACATATACTGCATAAAGAATTTGTTATACCAACCTTGTAAAGCCTTGATTTGACTGTCAACCTTGGTGAAGCACTAGCCACCCCAAGACTTAGTATTTGAAAGAATTCCTTTTATTTCCAAATAGTTTGTTAGCAGTTTTACTGATGCGTTTCTTGATCTTGTGGTCAATATTTTAGTTGTATGTTGTGTTTAACAATTCCTTTTTGTAGGGAAATCTTACTAATGGCCGTAGTCCTTCAATATTTTGAATAATCTCTCATCCTTTTGTGCATAGAAGCTACCATTACCTTTGATATTTTCTATAACCTCTTTGTTTAGAAGCTAACAGATGAAACACTAAATTTATTCCACACATTCATGTGGAAGTAATGTACTGGTTCAGAAGGTTAATATCCATGAAGATAAAGAAAATTTTGTGTCAAAGCATTAGATGAACTTGGGATTATTTGGGAATTACTCGAGAGTTGAGACATTGCTTATTGATTGAGTGGATTTTTGTGAGATGCTGTTCTCGTATTTTTATTTGTAACAACAGCTTGTTGTGTGGGTTTGCTGAATAAAAGAAGAAAAATAACAACACAAACAGATATATATCCTTTTTGATTATTATTCACTAGTTAGAAAAGCAATGTCCTCTATTCCAAGAATGGTATAGTATACCCTGATAACAATCCCGTTAAATATAAATCCCTCTATAAAAACTCATACACATGTTATCCAGAAGAACTTTGGCAAATTCCTTCGTTCTAAAATCCCTTCTTTAGTGAAAGAGGTAACAAATAATACTTACAAAGCCTCCAAAAAGTACACTTACCGGAAAATAAGTGTTAAGACAGAAAATACAGGACAACGTGCTATTATTGTCAAGACTCAAATCAATAAATTTGAGAGTACCGCCAATAGGAAACACCTTATAATCTAGTTGGTCTCCAATAATAAAGGAGAAATTATATCTATAAATTTTGTTACACAACTATGTTGAGCCTCTAAATATAGCGATCAAAATATGGTGATATAGGTTGATTAAAATGACTAGATTTAATCCTTCTTGTACAATTCTCAAGGTTTTCAACTCTTATACCAATATTTAAAATCAAACTATTTTCAAGTGTGTTTTATTGAAGAGTAAGTGATACGAATCCTAGTTCATAATAAATATTATAAAGGATATTTACCAAAGCATAGGAATCCAATTAAAATATTAGTATTGGATATCAGACAAAATCCGACTGGTAAACAGAGAAGGTTTACCAGGTTGCATATATGTTGAGGTCTTATGTTGCAACAGCTGACACTTGGAAAAGAAAAACTTTCATCTATAGAATTTTCTTACAATGATAGTTTACATTTGACCGCAAGAATGAGCCCATTCAAAGCAATGTATAATTTTATATCCCTTATACCAATTATACTAGACCTTGGTAAAAATGAAGGTTCTCATCTTCACAAGCAATTAAATGATTGTCAAAACGGATATCGAGATTAAATGATTGTCAAAACGGATATCGAGTGAGCTCAAGCAAGAGTGTATACTAGGATTAAAATAAAACCTCTCATTCTTTTGCAATAGGCAGCAACATTTACTTTAGAGTAAAGTCTAAGGATTCTCTCAAAACCAACAAAATTATGGATCTCTTACTTACTGATTGGTAAACTGTTTAGCTAGGATTGTAGCACGTGCTTATTGGAATTCGCTCACCTTGCTCTTTAGTCCATTCCAAGCAGACATAATTATGGTGATTCCTTTCAAAGTCATGTGTGACTACTACATGCCCATGCTTTTACATGACATTATTTTGAATCACAATAACAGTCTTCATAAAAGTCAATGACGAGAAGTTGAATTTCAAAGTAAAAAATTGAGCCTTGGATAGTGGCTCACTGTAAAAGTCAAAGTAGGCTTTAATTTGGAGTTTTTTGAGTCTAAACTTCACACTGTTATAGCAGTCCTCAATTTGAGGGAAAATCTATGTAAGAGAGAACTGTTATACCAAGAGAATGGAGAACTAAAAGCGATGTATTACTTGATTTACTGTTCTCCATATGTATACCTAATTAAAAATGTAGGTTGGTAGCATAATTATTCTCTAGTGTGTGCTTTCCTTCTTGGGATTGTGAAAGTAAACTTGATTTTGTTCTAACTCAAGTTTAGACCATTCATGGATAGGGAAAGTAGAGAGGGGAAGCATATGCTAGGCTACTTGATTGTGGAAAAGGGCAAAGTGAGGAAGATCACTTTGTTTTGACAAGCATGTCTAGATCACTCACTTGTCAAAGTACTATGGGAGCGAAGCTAATTTTAAATGGCTTGGTTTCTAATGTGCCCTTGATCTTATTTTGTGAGTTTTAGGTCTATCAAAAGAAGTTTAGTTAGAATAATGTTCATGTTGTTATTGTGTTTCCAATTATTTGAAATATCCCTTATGGGATATTTCTTAAAAATGCACAAAATACATAAAAATTGCAGCAAAGTAAAATACTGATTCATGCAGATTTTTACAGTAAGGACAACCAACTAAATAAAATCAATATCTCCCAAGATATCCACTCGAATTACTTGAAAATTTAAAGAGAGCTTGATATCATTATAGAGGACATAATAAAACTGTTTTTGGAATTTTACACAAATTAAACTGCTGCCAAGAAAAGCACAACGTGCCCTAGACAACTGGAAAACTTCCGAGGTTCGTTATTCTCTAAATACAAGAGCAAAAATAAGGGTCTCTGGAAATAACATTGATAGATATAGGAAATAATATTTCCACCTTCAGATCTGACAACGGCCGACTGGAAAACCCCCAAATAAAGGTTGTAAGTCGCCTCGCTTGGAATGGGGTCAGAAAATGATGGAGGCGCCTTCAATGTGCTTTGCCACACCTGACCCCAAATGGC
Organism: Taxus wallichiana var. yunnanensis; assembly: GCA_018340775.1. Taxonomy (NCBI): domain Eukaryota; kingdom Viridiplantae; phylum Streptophyta; class Pinopsida; order Cupressales; family Taxaceae; genus Taxus; species Taxus wallichiana. Next base: position 856,856,064 of record CM031234.1, read on the forward strand.
TATTGTGAATCTGATCTGGAGCCCTTCCGATTATCTTCCCCAAATGCCCCCAAAACCCTCAAAATCCTTCCTCTTAAACCTCTGATAATGTCTCTGCCACACAACCCTAAAAGTGGCTCCAAAATGATAGACTAGGGTAGATCTCTCACTACCGAAGAATGCCCTGCTAGCTAGGGACGGGTCTCTCACCACCGAAGCTAGGGTCCCTGTGGGATTTGACTCCACAAGCTGTAGATGCGCAACAACAACAACTACACGTGAAGGAGGCTAAAATGTATGACAAAAGGTTCCTTTCCTTTCTCCCCCAGCTCCTTATATACTTCCCCGAGGCAAAAGAGCCCCAACAGACCCTATACGCATTTCATTCTATGGAGGGGCCAATAAAATAAAGTGACTTAAGTTACTTTTCCCCTTTAAGTCGCCATGGTCCAAAAGTGACCCTCAACGCAAAATTAGACTATTAGAACCACGTGGCCCCCTCCCCATAGCTCCCAGCGTCCACAACTCCTTGGGTCTGACCACGACTTGGACTCAACTTGGCCCTTAGGCCTTTGGCGCAAGAAAAGGGACATTACAGTCCTCCCTTCCCGAGAAATGCTTGACCCCAAGCATTATCTTGTCCTGTCTGCAGAAGCTGAATACCGCGCCGTAAGTTTCTCCACCTCACCCTGCCGTCCACCAAGGATCGTGTAATCCGAAGTAACCAAGAAACCCCATGCCGTCATCATGACCTCCATATGGTATCGAGAGCAATGTTGTCTGTGAAGTAGAATGATACCCAAACTGACTCTCCACTAGTACCCGCACCGAAATTTCCAATCGGTCCAATCCCTGCCAATGCAAGGCTGTCATCACGGAATCACTCACGGCCTCTCCAATCAACTCCTGGGTATGAAAGTTCACTCTGAATCCTGTAGAGTCCCCCTGGATCAACCTGTGAAATAACTTGTATACGCACAAAGTGTGCCAACTCTCCCACATGACCTGCACTCGTGTGAGAGCAAGGCTCCTCATAATGTATCTCAATGTGTCCCGTGGGGGAAAAGTCCCAAGACTCCAATAGATAGTCAACCGGTCATATCAGCTCCACATAGTCCACCTCCTGCGCTGATCGTGAACCTACCGAATAACCATGAGTCAATTTCGTCTCTCCACTGACTAACGCACGTGGGTGAAGTGCTCACCGGGCATAGAAGCAGTAAAATACATAGGAGTGCTATCCCATGTCGACTCAAAAAATGATGGACCCGTAAGCTCTGACTTGTCATAGTGACAAACCGTACATGCCTGTATAAAGTTGAGGATATCCTCACTCAACCTATGCCATATGAACCTCTCTGACATGAACTTGTAGGTCTCATCGAAGCTCAAGTGCCCAGTCACGGAAGAACAATGCACATGTCGCAATATCTCCATCCTCAACCATGAATCTGACACAAGGTACAATCTGCCCTGATAGAAGATCATCTCATCCTCCAATCTGTAGCTGTCATCCTGTATGTGACCATCCAAAATCTCACAAGTGTGTCGGTTCTTGGAGTACTCAACAAGCAAATGAGATCTTCAGTCTACCAAAACCTTAGATAACCAACATAATGATAAACTCGGATGATCTGAACCTGTAATCCCAATCTTTGTAACTGTCTCATGTGCAACACTATTGGTTACACCCACATCCATGACTCCACTCATCCCATCTAGAGTCAAAGTCTCCATCATATCTAACTCACTCCCCAATTCAACATCATCCGACTCACTCTCCACATAAGTCATCATGGTGTGCTCTGTGTCTGCAGCAAACAATCCGTCAGAATAGGAGTCATCAAATATCCCACTTGTCTCATACCTTGTGATGTCACCATGATCCACAAGACGCTGAGTTCCTTCACCATTCAACTGCTGCAACAACATGCTTCTTTCTTCACCAATCACATCTTTTGCATTCTGCCCTTGTATACCATGAAATCTGATTTCTTTGTTTTCCTTGAAAAATTTCAGTTTATCCACATGAGGGATGAATGCAAATTTCCCAAAAGATGGAAGCCAATATGTCCAATGAATGATTCCAACTTCAAATAACCCAAATGTACAAACACATTCAAGTACTTCACATCTCTTAATGACAATAAAGAAATGAGTTACCTTCTTTGTGCAAGACAGGTCTTTCCATGGACATAACTCATCAATTCCTTCTATGTTGGGAATACACATGGCTGCTCCCTCATCATACTTTATTCTCTTTCCCCATATTTTCATTTCATCGTAAATGCAAGAGGAAGGGAAATCAACATTAGAACTCATGCATCCATAAACTTTACCATAAGGAACTTCATACCTTTTGTTGTACCCATTGATTCTCGTCATGAGAGAAGACAACACATCTGAAATAGCATAATTGGGGCTGCTCATCATACCTTTGCAACTCAGAATTTCTGATATAGGATCAACATCTTCATTCTCCTTTGGTTTTTCAACACATGCATCATCGTCTTCCTTAACATCATGCAACCATTGCATCCCAAAAATAGTCTTACCTCTAGCAAATTCAACCACAATAAATATACCACATACCTCATGTCCTTTCAATATCATGGGCTCCTGCATTATTTTCTTTGCCAACATATGCTTATTAGCTGAATCAAGAGCAATGTGAATGGAGGATGTGTTTATCCCATCTAGCATACCTTGAGACGTGATTATGAAATAGTCTTCCTCAATCATCCAAGCATGTAAATGTTGTCCCAAATAATAGAAACATGGCAACAACATAGGAGAACTCAACAAGCTATGAAAATGGTAACCATTCTCATACCTTAGGATGCTAAAGTCATGAATGCACCTTGAATTCAACTCTTCTTTTTTAACAGCAAATTGCACCTTGATTCTTTGAGCACTTTGAGGACCGAATGCCCCCACTAACCCTTCCAAGGGTTCCACCATGTAGCTGGTATAAAAATCAGTCATGGGCTCTATTAATAAAGCATTTTCTCCTCTCTTTATGACTGCTGTTATACACAGTCCAGCAAGCTGAAGATGATTAAAAAATATTCTCTTACCCTTTTTAGCAATCAGAAAACCAACGCTAGTACTTTGAGAGTTACTCTCCCTTCTTGCACCGGAGTCTCCAAGGAAGAAATCATGCTTGCCAACACTTGTAATCCCAAAAGACACATTTGAATTCCTTCCTTTGCTTATGAAATCAGTCACCAAGTTTTCAAAATCAAAATTGATAGTTTTGGACAATTGCAACATATTACCAGATCCCATACCTTATAATGCCCATGAACCCTTGTATCATGTAAGGTCTGCCATCTTTGCTTCTCTTGTATCTCCTCATAAAGAAGATTATCACTCTTTGTCTTCATGATGACTTGACTTTGATGTACCAAATTCTTAGCATTTTTATTGACAATAGGCTGAATACCATCATGATAAAATAGCTGTAATGATATAGGATGAAGATGATGAAATAAATCATGCTACTACTAACCTCCTTATAAAGACTATCATCAAAAGGTTCACCTTCTATTGCTGGTTTAGAAACCTCCAAAACACCATCCCTTGGAGTATCCTTGTCAAGCTTGGTCTCCAAAATGACTTGACTTTTCTGCCACAAATCTTGAGCCTTCTGGTCTACAATGGGCTGAAATTCTTCATAAATCAGCTTATCATGAGTTGTTAGTTTGGAAATTAACAACAGTGCAATTCCACACAAGTGTCCATGTGAGGCTCCTCCTCATGTACAAGTTGCTCTATACAGAATTTTTCGTGGGTGTAGACTGCCTTGCATCATTTGCCCACATCTTTCCCTTGAACTCTTATAGGTGTTGTCTTGCTTGAGCGGCTATCAATCTAGCAGCTCTAGCTCTGCTATTCCATTCCTCACACCGTTTTAGAGTTTCCATTACATCCTCCTTGCTTGCATATACAAATTTCTTCTCCTGAGCTGGAATAATTTCTCTAACAAGCAAAGTTTCACTAATGCAATTATTTTTCTCAATGGAAATCATACCCTTTTGTCTAGAAGCTTCTTCTACAAATGAGTTCTTTTGTAATTTAGGTACCGGCATATGATGATCTCGCTTGGGCTTGCTACCAATCTTCATCATGCAATAATTTGGAAATGACATATTATCTCTGAAACCCTTACTCAAAGATTGGTATTTCCTCCAACAAGAATCCTCATCAATCACCTCTATTGGGTGCCCTTTATTATTGTTCTCACCTTCTTCCTTATTGTCCCAAGATTTGCTTTGATTCAAATTCTGAGTGAGCTGACTCAAATAAAGGTTAGTGGCTTCTTGTTGTTTCACCATGTTGGTGAACATTTCCTTCATAAAACCCACACTGAGATCTTTCCAAACTACCATATTTAACCCACATAGGCTGAGGAATAACAACTCTGATACCACTGAAATATCCCTTATGGGATATTTCTTAAAAATGCACAAAATACATGAAAATTGTAGCAAAGTAAAATACTGATTTATGCAGATATTTACAGTAAGGACAACCAACTAAATAAAATCAATATCTCCCAAGATATCCACTCGAATTACTTGAAAATTTAAAGAGAGCTTGATATTATTATAGAGGACATAATAAAATTGTTTTTGAAATTTTACACAAATTAAATTGCTGCCAGAAAAAGTATAGCGTGCCCTAGACAGTTGGAAAACTTTCGAGGTTCATTACTCTCTAAATACAAGAGCAAAAATAAGGGTCTTTGGAAATAACATTGACAAATATAGGAAATAATATTTCCACCTTCAGATCTGACAACGACCGACTGGAAAACCCCCAAATAAAGGTTGCAAGTCGCCTCGCTTGGAATGGGGTCGGAAAATGATGGAGGCGCCTTCAACGTGCTGCCACGCCCAGCCCAAATGGCTGCCGTGAATCTGATCTGGAGCCCCTCTGATTATCTTCCCCAAATGCCCCCAAAACCCTCAAAATCCTTCCTCTTAAACCTCTGATAATGTCTCTACCACACAGCCCTGAAAGCGGCTCCAAAATGACAGACTAGGGTAGATCTCTCACTATCAAGAATGCCTTGCTAGCTAGGGACAGTCTCTCACCACCGAAGCTAGGGTCCCTATGGGATTTGACTCCACAAGTTGTAGATGCACAACAAAGAGCATTGCACGTGAAGGAGGCTAAAAATGTATATGACAAAAGGTTCCTTTCCTTTCTCCCCCAGCTCCTTATATACTTCCCCGAGGCAAAAGAGCCCCAACAGACCCTATACGCATTTCATTCTATGGAGGGGCCAATAAAATAAAGTGACTTAAGTTACTTTTCCCCTTTAAGTCGCCATGGTCCAAAAGTGACCCTCAACGCAAAATTAGACTATTAGAACCACGTGGCCCCCTCCCCATAGCTCCCAACGTCCACAACTCCTTGGGTCTGACCACGGCTTGGACTCGACTTGGCCCTTAGGCCTTTGGTGCAAGAAAAGGGGACATTACATTATTTCGGAAAGTTGGAAGTTTGTTCGAGGATTGTGTTGTGACCAACACACCCCCATTCCCTTTTCGACAAAGGAATGGAGCCCCTTTTTCATCAGATGTTAAAACTTGGTTTTTAAATCTCTTTGACATGTTTGAAAGTCTCTGGTTTTGCATTTTGATCAAACTGATAACTCTTTGATTCACTTTTGATTTGATCACCATTTGTGCTTTCACTGGTTTGATTTAATGTTTATTATGTTTGATTTGTGAAAAGGAATCAAAACCCAAAATTTAGACACTTTTGGAGTCAAAACGGGCTTGAGATGTGCAAATGATGGTTTCCTTTGCATTTTCCATTATTTCCAAACTGTCAAATTTAACTTCACCATTTAAACTATTTCGCAAGTTCAAAGTGGACACATGGCTCACTTTATCTCGTGTTCGGAGAAGTTCGTTAAAGCCTTGCAAAAAAATCCTATCCCAAGCCCAAGAAAATCATGTGGCACGAAGATTTCCCCGAGATCCCGAAACCCCAAAACCTTGCTCAAGTATGTGTGTTCTCGTGATCTTGAAGCATTCACAAAGCAAAGATCAAACAAGGCCGAGAACTCAAAAGTCCCAAGATCACAAAATCCCAAGACTTAGGGATCAAATCATATTCCTCCTTGAAGCCACATGTTCTTAGGAGTTTTCACGAAGAAGGATCAAAGAAAAGGAAAAGGCCGAGAACTCGAGAGTTTCGAGATTTAGAGATTGGGCCACTTCACAAATGACGCGGTCACGGGAATTCACAAAGCAAAGATCAATGAGACAAAGGTTGACCCCGAGAGACACGAAAGCATGACGAGGACTCACGTGGACCAATCCATGTGCCCTTGGTTTCCAAAGGCACAAATCAAATCAAATGAAGTCACACGGTCTCGAAAGTTTCACGGATTCAAGTCAAACAAAATCCCAAGTCTCGAAAAGCCTAGGAACATGAAGACCCGAGCTCAAGGTGGGAGAAGTGGCTAAGGCACGAGTTGAGAGTGGCATGTCATGGTTCCACGTGGACCAATGATGGTGATCCACAGGTCCCAGGGATCGATCAAGGCAAGGTGAAAGATCCAAAGAGCCCGAGAGACCCGAGACCTCTCGATTTGAATTATCAAGAGGCGAACTTGTGGATCCGAATTTTATCAAATCTAGGTCATCAAATACTTTAAAAAAATCTTGAATCAAATAAAAAAGGGGCACGTGGAGGAGAATCATGCGTTAAAAGAAATAGTTGAAATGTTTAAATCAATTAAACATATCAATGGACTGAGTAAAAAGAGGCACGACAAAGACATGGTTTTTTGATCATATCTTTTGACTGGAGTCACCATTTCGCATGAGACTCTTAGGTAAAACATATTGTAATTATGCATTGTACTGTTTTTACCATGGTAGAATAGTAGATAAGTAGTTACTTAGGTAACTTGCATTGTTTATTTATTATATGCTTATATTGTTATGACCTTTTATATCGCTTTATTTGAATTCTCGTATGGTTGTTTTGGACAACACGTAGGAGGTTTATTGCTGCACATGTGCAACAATTGTTTGTTTGTATTTAGGCTGTGCAATATCTATAAGTATTGCAGCCTCCATTTGCCATTTAACTAGATATTTTCCTGATTTATACAATCTTAGCAGGCTACCTCCTGTTTCTCTCAACATTTGGTATCAGAGCTCTGGTTGGAGCTTGCACATTTTAACAAAAGTTGGAAGAAAGGTTGCAGAAGCATGTGAGAGGTTTTGGAGAAGATTTTTGCCCCCTGGAGAGTATGCGCTGCCTCCAACAGCTTCCCAACCCCACCCCACCCCTTCATCCCCACAATCTGCTGTTTCAAATTCTGAGCAGTTCGCATATATTGCCTGTGCATTGGGCAAGGAGGGGTCCCTAGGCACTGCCTCTTGCACCGGGCTGCTCTACAAGAAAAATTGGTTCAGCAAAAGAATTTTTTTTTCTTCTCCAACAGGGATTTTTCCACTAAATTTAGTGGACATTTTAGTTACAATTAAAGCGAGCTATAGGGCGAGTGAAGCCCGAGTTGGGTGGTTTGCATGGTGAGCTGTCCAACGAGTTGCTTTGTAAGTAGGATTGAGTTGACTCCTACGTGGGTCAAGCTGGTCTTTGGGCCGAGGTTTTTGACATTGGGCGAGTTGGAGGATTGCAAGTCCCACCGAGTTGTGTAACAAACGGATCAAGCTCGCATAAAGTAGGTGGAATGTCCCCAAATGGACAATTTTTACCCCCAAATGGATTTTAGGCAAAACCCCAATCCAAAGAACAATTTCTAAATAATTTATAAAATATTACAATGCAGATCTGAATTTTATACATGCATGACGACTTGCATAGGAGATGAAAACCCACAAAATGAAAGGCAAAACCACTGAATCTTTAAGGAATCAACTCAACTAATTTTATAAAGATGGAATCAAGAGATAAATACCATATTTGACCTCAAAACAGGCTGGAATTATTTTATATAAATCTGCAGACAGCTGTCCTCAGACACAGCTGAAAAGTACAAAACCCTTGAGCCAAAAATTATGCAACCAATTGATTTTGGCTTCTAAAATTATGGCAAAGTTGTTGGTGATGAGATCCAGGATAGTCGTGCCCTAGAATGTATCAAACTCTACTCACAAGGGTGTAGATAACCCTATATCTGGCTGGAAATGCATGCCAAAAATCAGCTTCAACACTTCTTCTTCAAACCCTAGCTCAAATCATTGCCATATCTGCAAATCAGCCTTCATACATTGTTGGAAAATACTGAAAAACACCACTAACTCCGTGATCTGCAATGGAAACCCTTGTGTGGAGAATCCTCTCAACTAGGAGAAGGGTTTTCGTCCTTCTACTAGATCTCTTAGAGGGTTTTCGTCCTCAAGAGTGAATCTCTAAGGGTTTTCGTCCTTAGAAGATTATTGATGCAAGCTCAAAGCTCAACATACAAATCAAATTTCATAAAATAGACAAGGGATGATCTCTACAAGCAAGTCCACTTGCTTTTATAGAAGTAATGGGCCAAATGGCCACCCTCAACTCCCAATCAGATTTTTCCTCCTTCATTTAATGTTTTTCCCACTTTATTCCATCTCCTAAGGAGGTCGCATTTTCCATAGGATAAATAAACATTATCAAATGCCTTTTTCCCTTTCTAATTTTATTTTATCATTAAGTCTATAATAACTTACTATAAGTGCCTTTATAATATTTTCTTTTTTTTTCTTTTATATGCACTTTATAATAACTTATTATGACTTAAGTTCCCCTTGTGTTCATCCCTTAGTTGTTGGGAGACAAAATGGGCTAGGGGTCTTCGACATGGATTATCTTAGGAAGTGGGACATTTCAAAGCAGGCGAGTTGAGCATTGAGTTTCCGGAGAGCTCCTAAGATCCCTCGCACCGCCGAGTGGTCGAGCCGTGTTGACACCCTGCCGAGTCCCATGCATCGCCAAGTTGATCGGATCTCCCGTGCAACACAAAACCAAACGACCGAGATTGAGCCGATCCGTCCATCCTCGAGTCAAGCTCCCGCATTCTCGCTACACCATCCACACCGACATGAGTTGGAGCCAAACCGATCCGCTTCAACTCCGAATGAGCTCTATACCCGTGATGCATCCTCGTAGAAACAAAGCATTCTAAAAGCGGTGCAACTAAAAACAAATACACATGCACGCGTATACAAAATGACGGATTAACAAACCATTGCAAAGCGGAATCCAAAAGGAAAAAGCAGAGTTTCTTGGAAAACCTAAACTATCTCCAACATGTGCGCGTCACATGGCCCTCCTAGCCATCCACGTCGCCTTTTAAAGGTTAGTCTTATTTTTTTGAAGTGTTTAAATACAATTTGTGCATTTCATATCACATGCGCTATATGCGCTTAGTTGGCCAATAGAGTTGGGTAAAGTCATTGGTGGAGAGGTCACGGGTCGACTCCCCTCCCCACCCCTATTTTATCGTTTGGTGGAATTTATAGTGCTTGCCGCTAAATTCGAGGGTGAAAAGCTCTGCCAAAACTGCTTAGTCATAATCAACCCCTTGCCCCAAAATTAGCGGGAAAACACTATTTTGGGGTGAATATTTTTTTTTACACAACTTAAAATTTGATTTTGAGCATTTTTGTAAGAGGGGTGCCTAAAAGGCCTGTTTTTTTGTAGTTTTTCGTGTTTGAGCCATTTTGAGCTCCGAAGGTCTCCAGGAAACAAATTTTTTTCCCGCTATTCAATTTTTTTGTTATAAAACCTAGAGCTCTACATAATTAATTTGACATCAATTCATCATTAATTTATTTAATACTAATGAGAATGATAAATACAATGGAGAGATTAAACAATTGCAAATAGAGACAAATTTTAACACAACACAATAATCTTATTATTCAATCATTAGAGATATACAAGGATGAAGGCTTACAAATTATATAGCTCAATGAGCTCCCACTAAATAGGAGTCAAGGCTAATCTTCAAATGCACAAATCTCTCCCTCAAATCTCTCATGCTTATCTCCTTGATTTACTCACAATAATATCTCACTCAACAAACCCCTATTCTATGGTGAGATAAACTCATGTACACACATATAATTCTAACCTATATTATTATTAATGAGTTATATTATCATGACAACTTTATTAATAATAACATTACAAATATATGAGTTGTAAATACAATTCATCATTCACACTAATTCTAATATAATCACACACCGCACCTTAATAATTAAATACCACACTAATGTTCACACTAGAACATAGTAATTCCTAACATACACGCCCTTAGTGTGAACATGGGTGAGTTTTGTCTAGTACCTGCTCATGATCTACAAAACGATGGTTTTCAAAGAGTACCACCAACTCAAAACTGGTTTTCAAGTGGAACCATCAACCACTCTGTATGTGTTTTTCAAAGAGATCCACAAACTCGCAAATTGGTTTTCTAGTGGAACCACCAACCACTCCATAGCAACGTACATGTTTCCCCACTCACATTTTACAAAAGAGAACAATATATAGGAAAATATGTTCCTAACTATGAACAAGAATTATCCTTTTGTTCTTTATTTACTACCACACATGCTGAAATTAAACACACCGAACACAACTGAAATAAAACATGGCCACCAAAGCAGCGGTCTTTGCGACCTCGTCGATGGTGCCTGACGAGAGGTCGCTAAAACGCTTCCTTCCTCCGTTGCCTCCTTCCTCCATTTGTGATGCTACTTAGCAAATGTAGCGTTTAAGTTCATTACACAATTGTCCGGGTGTCGATTCAACCGATAATGCACTCCCTCACTATGGATGTTGTGTACAAGCGAAAATGCGTCCAAGTGACAATTTTTTTTTATTACAATATTTGCAAAAATAACATTTTGAAAATTTTGGTCTAAGTATGAAAGATCCCAAACCCCTTTTGCCTGAATATATATATATATATATATTGCTCAGGCTTGGTACTGAACTGATAATATCAAGCGAAACCATGGAACAACACTCTCATACTGCATAAACAAATTAAAGAATGCAAACCCTGCAAACCGGGTGAATATAGGAAAGGCGCCTAGGGTTTAAATAGGCAGATTTCTTCATAAATAATTCAGCAGTGAATTTAATAATGATTTATGTTGACAAATATCCACAACAAAACAATCATAAATCTGCGAAAGGATTGATAATAAAAGATTGTCCAAAACCCAGCCGTAAATGATTCAAACCAAATCGATTTGATATATAAATGATATTGGAAGCTACAATAATAATCTAGCATGAAGAATACCTCAGATACTGCATAAAATAACTATGGAATAAGTCGCCCCACTCTAGAGATGTCTGAATGCCCACTGCTGCAATTTTATTTCTTTCTGAACTACCGAAATGATAAAGAACCTATGAATACAATGAAGTTCCCTGAATAGGAACTCCTCTCACTGCTCCTGGGGTTTCGTCCATAAGAGGAATAATCTAGAGGGTTTCCGTCCTTGGATTTTGTCTGCAAAGCTTTAGAGCTAACTGCTGGGAAGAAAAATAATAATAATCTACATAGTGCTGGCACTAGTCGCACTTTTCCCTTATATCCAAAAAACCCTTCCAAAATGCAAGTCGCACTTTTTCCAAAGGAGTATAATTTATTTTTAATTAATTTTCCCCATCTCCAAAGCAAGTTGCATTTTTTGGCTTATTTAATTACTTCCCAAAGCAAGTCGCACTTTTTGCCTAGGAAAACACATTAAATAATTTATTAATTAATTTCCATGTACTTTCCTAAGTCGAAGTCACTTATTAAGTCTATTAATTCATTATATGTGCTTTTAGTGATAATTTATTTTATTTTAAGCACGATATAATAAAACTAATAAACTGAAGTCACCCTTGAAATCACCCTTTGGCCGTCGGGTAGACAAAAAGGGCCAAAGGTCTTCGATCAAACTATTCGAGAACGAGGGACATTACAAAGTAGGGTTTTGTAGCTAAATTTAGCCAGTTATAACTAAATTCAAATTTATCACTAAATTTAACGGATCCACTAAAATTCCCACCAAAAGATATGTGGAGGGGGATTTGACCTCTTGACCTCTTCTTATTGAAGAGTCTTATAAAATATCATCTAGCCACTTGGGCGCCCAACCTAAACTAGCACATGTTAAGGTGACATTCTATTTAAACACTTAAAACAAAGCCTTAACCCATACCTTGTTTTTAAAACCATAGTTTTGCTAAAAGGTGGTTTTGAACAAAATTTCCAGCAAAGGAAAAAAATAGAAAGCGGTTTTACATTCTTTGAAATCGGTTTTGCTCCTTTTTCCGTTTTCCTTAGCTGATTAACTTTGAAGCTCCCAAATTAAATTAAAAAAACTTCTAAAGATGCATACGGCTTTGAAAATATTTGAAGTCTTTAAAGCAAGGAGCTGGAAATATGCACGAATAATGATGAACCTTTCCAAGCAATACGTCCTTTTAGCACCCACCAATAAAGGCCAAGTCTTTGCATTATCGAATGCTTATATTGTATTTATGTGGAGTTCGTGGTGCTGAGTATTGAATCTACGAATCCAATGTTGAGCAATTGTTGGAGTCGACAGAAATACTTGCAACCGTGTGGATGATTAGCTGAGAAAGACTTGAATGCTAAGTTAGATTCCTCTGTGAATACGCCATCTGCAACGTTAGTGTTCCAGATTTTATGCCTTGTAATGTAAAACAATGTCTTGAAGCCTCCAACAATAGAATTCAATCAGATCTGAATTCACAAAATTACATTAAACAAAGCGAATTGCTTGTACAGGACTCTCACGGCTCTATTAAAAAAAACTGGATCAGAATTGCTCTGATACCACATGTTATAAAACCTAGAGGTCTACACGATTAATTTGACATCAATTCATCATTAATTTATTTAATACTAATGAAAATGATAAATACAAACAATGGATAGATTAAACAATTGCTAATAGAGACAAATTTTAACACAAAGCACAATAATCTTATTATTCAATCATTCGGGATATACAAGGATGAAGGCTTACAAATTATATAGCTCAATGAGCTCCCACTAAATAGGAGTCCAGGCTAATCTTCGAATGCACAAACCTCTCCCTCAAATCTCTCATGCTTATCTCCTTGATTTACTCCCAATAATATCTCACTCAACAAACCCCTATTCTATGGTGAGATAAACTCATGTACACACATATATAATTCTAACCTATATTATTATCAATGAGTTGTATTATCATGACAACTCTATTAATAATAATATTACAAATATATATGAGTTGTAAATATAACTCATCATTCACACTAATTCTAATATAATCACACACCACACCTTAATAATTAAATACCACACTAATGTTCACACTAGAACATAGTAATTTCTAACATTTTCCGCACAAGTGGCTGCAATTTAATATTTCCACCGTATTATTGCATTGTTTTGTGCTAATGTGCCCTCTAGTTGGGAAAATTCTAACAACCCACTATGGCAAACAATGCTCCCAAATTCTTCTTTCCTGACTCACAACTGCTTCGTGGTGATAATTATGCTGCATGGAAGACCAAAATTCGAACTCAACTCGAGTTTGAAGAAATTTGGCCAGTTAGAATGCTTCAACAACCAGATCGATGATGATACAACCCAACAACGACAGTTTGATAGGGCCAATTAGAAGGCCAAGTTGATAATCTTGTTTGCAGTGTCCGATGACGTGCAACCCCACATTCGAGATGCCAAAACAACCAAAGAAGTGTGGGACAAGTTGAGCACAATGTACGAGGCCCAAAACAAGAACACAATACTATTATTGTAGAGTTAGTTGCATACACTGTAATTCAATCCGAGCAAGAAAGTGGAGGCTTTCTTGCGGAGAGTTGCAGCTTTTTGGGCTTCACTTCTAGCCTTGGGAGAGGAGGTTTCTGATAAAACTCTCGTGCCCATTGTTTTGAGAGCACTTCCTCCCTCTTACCGCATTTTTGTGACGACAATTAATTTGTCAAGTCAGATCGTCCATTTTGAGAGGTTGGTGAATTTGCTGCAATAAGAAGAGACACTTTACAACAAAGATGAAGATGAAGAAGAAGAGTAGGCACTATCTTCTCATCAGAAAGGGAAGGGCAAAGCACAATCTTCCCAAAAGTCCCAAAAACAACATCAACAAGCAAAATAAGAAATGCCCTATCTGTAAAAGAGGACATGAGTTGAAAGATTTCTGGTACAACACATACAAGAAAGGGTCATCAAGAAATTACCGGACCTCACAATCAACAATCACAATAGGGATAATCACATTACAAGCAAGGGCAAAAGAAGGGGAATTGAGAAAGAAATTCCATCATCAAGGAAATGTAGTTGAGCAAGAAGACCATTTAGATGATGAGGACTTCTTGTACACTGCCCATTCTAGTGAAGCAACCACGTCATCTAGTGCAATCTGGTACGTTGATTCGGGAGCCACTCAACACATGACCAAACACAGAGACTAGTTCACCACTATATGAGACACACCCTCCAAAAATCATGTTTCATTGGGGATGACTCTTCCTACACAGTCCAAGGTATTGGAAACATTACTCTTCCTCTTGGTTCACGAAATTATAGGTTATCAGATATCTTGTATGTCCCTAGTTTGACAAAGAACTTGCTATCAATCAGTCAACTTCTAGATCATAATCTAAAGATTGATTTTGATAGTCATTTCGGTAAGAAAGTGTGTTTGATTCGAGATAAATCCAGAAGCTTG